>OZ057403.1:37509716-37599224 GCA_964056735.1 Allodiplogaster pararmata
ATCTCTTCAACAGCCCGCAAAACTACAGCTACATTGGAGCCATTCCGGACTCCACCTTCTACAATCCCACTCAAATGAAGGAAGAGGGAAAACAACAGTTTTTGGAGTGGCATCTTTTCAAAAATGAAGCTGTTTGAAAGAGGCAACCGGATGGCCCAGAGACGTTGGCGATGACGTCATGAAGCAGGCCGAGTACATTGAGGCCTTCAAGCGAAGAGAAGGAGTGACGCTCGACCCTACAAAGATGGTGCCAAACAGCGCAGCAAGACAAGTCGCCAAGCTGATGCTCAATTCCTTGGTAAGATTCTTTCTGTGTATTAGATAATTACAAACAAATTATTCTGAATTTTCAGTGGGGAAAACTCGGAGAACGCTCGGGAAGGAAACAACAGGAAATGATTATCTCCCCCGAAAGACTGCACAGCCTTCTGATCGAGGCCGAGACTGAGGTTGGGGACATTATTGTCCTCACCGATGAGAAGCTCTGGGTCTCCTTCAAGAAGAAGACTGGCCACTCCGAGCCGATAAGCACAACTTCCCTGGCATCGGCTGTGCTCACGACGGCTTACGCGAGAGTGACACTTTACAATATCATCTCGCGTGTGCAAAGCTCCAGACTGCTGTATTGTGGTTCGTTTAAATTTTTTCGTTATTCTTTGCTGTATATTCCAATTCTTTTTGTTTCAACCCTATTTTTTTTTTTAGACACGGATTCGGTCATCTACCTTCACAAAGACAGTGAAGTGGACCCCCTGGAGGAGCTGAAGGGGAACTTTCTCGGGGACCTGACGGACGAAATTCCTGGAAAAGGAACAGAGTTCGTGTCGCAGGGACCGAAAGCCTATGCATACAAATATGTCACGCATGACGGCATGGTGAGAGTTTTACATTCATTGTGTCATGAGGATTTCAAATTGGAGAAACACGTCTTGATTTCTTGCAGGAAAAGAGCGTGGTAAAGTGCAAAGGCTTCCCTCTCACGTCCGAAGCATCGCAGAAGATCCATTTCGAACAGATGCGACAGTTTGTAAGGGAAATGAAGAAAGGTGAGAAACCTTTCCCGGTCACAGTCGTCTATGACCGAATAGTCACAGAGAGAAGTCACGTGGTGACATCTCTTCTTCAAAAGAAGAAGTTGAACGCCGTGTTTGACAAAAGGGTTATCGTCCGGGGGACGTACAACACTAACCCTTATGGATATAAGTGATGATGTAGATTTATCTAAATGAACTGTTGAAATTAGATTTTTTTTTATTACTCGCTTTGCTTTTTTTTTCTCCAATTAATAAAATACTGAGTTATTTAGTTCATTTTCGTCTAATGTTTGTTTCGTTTAGTCTTTGAGATGATAAAATGTTGTTGCTAATCTTTGTTTTTTTTTTTTTTTTGTTCTACAAAGTCGAAAGAATACATTACGTATTCTGATTTGTTATTACTCGGTTTGCTTTTTTTTTTTCTCTACGTAATAAAATACTAAGCTATGTAGTTAATTTTCCTCTATTGCGTGTTTCTTTTTGTCTTTGAGATGATAAAATGATGTTGCTAATCTTTGTGTTCTTTGTTCTACAAAGGCGGAAGAATACGTCACGTATTCTTTACCGCAAAGAGTGCAAGTTGCGAGAGTAGGAGATGGCTTCCTTCCAAGATCGTATCCATAGATTATGCGTGTATGAAAACAGTGATTATTGGAAACACGTGATAAAAAATTGTCTAATAAAAGATTCAAAAATACACATCGGAGGGAGTGTATAAAAAGTGTGTCTTTCTGAGAAAGACTGCACTGTAAGAGAAAAACGTTAGAGAGCGTAAAAGAAAATAACTTGTAATATTGAGAGACGCAGATAAAAGCATCGTGGATGGTTATGTTTTTCAAGAGATTCAGAGAAAAAATATCTGACAGAGTATAAAGAGAGAGAGAGAGAGAGAGAGAGAGAGAGAGAGAGAGAGAGAGAGAGAGAGAGAGAGAGAAAGAAAGAGAAAGAGAGAGAGAGAGAAAAAGAGAGAAATAGTACATGATTGTGAGAGAAATAGAGAAAGAGAGAGAAAGAAAAGGAGAGAAGAGAGAGAGAGAAAGAGAGAGAGATAAAAAGAGAGAGAGAGAGAGAGAGATAAAGAGAGAGAGAGAAAGAGAGAGAGAGAAAAAAGAGAGAGAAAGAAAGAGAGAGAAAGAGAGAGAGAGAAAAAGAGAGAAATAGTACATGATTGTGAGAGAAATAGAGAAAGAGAGAGAGAGAGAGAAAGAAAAGGAGAGAAGAGAGAGAGAGAAAGAGAGAGAGATAAAAAGAGAGAGAGATAAAGAGAGAGAGAGAAAGAGAGAGAGAGAAAAAAGAGAGAGAAAGAAAGATAAATAGAGAAAGAGAGAAAGATAAAGATCAGCTGTAGTGATTCTTTGTGGTCAGAGAAAAAGTCTCTCAATGTGACACGCCCCTTTAAATCAATCGATGAGAACCGGTCACACACCCATCCACATCACACAGTAACTCAACATTGGCCTGAATGATACTGTACAAGCATAGGGCCTCTGAAGTGCTGACACCTGCCAACAAGGACTTGTATTTATTTTTAAATGTCTTGAAACCTTATCTGCAACCGAGTGTTGGTCAACTTCCACTGAATTTTGCTTATCCAAAAGGCAAATAATAATAATAAGAAGAAATCGTTCTCGTAAGCACACAATCAACGATTTTCATCCATTGAGCATTCGATATATCCCCTACTGATGTAAAAATGCTTTTAAATACAATAATTGATGATACTCTGGGTAGAACATGGTGGTGTGCGCGACTATTGCACGAGGGACTGATTTTAACCGCAAATCGTGTAATATTGTATTCAATCAACAATTTATCAAAAGTTAAACAGTTAGTTGAAATTTTTTTTATAACGTTATGTTTAATCAGCACTCCATAATTCAGTAAGTTTGAAATTTTATTATAATATTGTAATCAATCAACAATCTATCAAAAAGTTAAACATTTAGTTGAAATGGCACAATTTAACTTGGGGGGCGCGCTTTACTTGGGAGGGGGCTCTTTTCGGTGCGTTCAAAAAAGTTATAAATTACAAAAAAATGTTAATTTTCTCATGCGGTCTCGTTCGCCTAAGCCTTAAGGCCCCGTTAACGTAAACTTTTGCCTAATCCTAACCGTTTTTAATGTAAAAATGATCTTTTAAAAAGTTATTTTTAAAAAGCCCCTCCCAAGTGAAGCGCCCCCCCTCCCCTCCACAAGTTGAAAAGAACCGTCGAAATTTGTCTCAACATTGTATTTAATCGGCACTCCATGATTCAGTTAATTTGAATTTTTGTTATTATATTGTGTTCAATCAACAATTTATCAAAAGTTGAACTGTTAGTAGAAATTTATCAAAACATTGTATTTTATCGGAACTCCGTGAATTAGTTAGTTAAAAGAAGAAAAAAATAACAATTTGTTCAATCAACACGTCATGAATAAGTTAGTGAAAATATTTCATAACAATATATTTAATCAAACTTAATAATCAGTAAACATTAGTTTTAAAAAAAACCTCTTTTTGTTTAAAAAAAACCTCGTCAATTTTATTTTTGCTCAAAAAATTCCATTTGGGATCACATAGAGAGAAAAGCTTGATAAGTAGCGAGAGCTGATGTTTGGGAGAGTTTGACGAAATGCTTTACCAGTACTGAAGATATTTGAGCATTCTCCGCGTCCCTTCTCTGGATCAATGTTACTATATCTTCCACTCTGTTAACCCTGCCTCAGGCTTAGGCATACGGTCTGAACAAAAAAACTACAAACGGAACATACGGTCTGAACAAAAAAACTACAAACGGAACAATTAAATGTAAAGAAAACAAGCTTAAATAAAAAAATACTAAAAAAATACAAACAAAACACTTAAATGTAAAAAAGAAGCCTAAATAATATATAATTACAAAAAACTACAAACGGAACAATTAAGTGTAAAGAAAACAAGCTTAAATAAAAAAAATTTTAAAAAAAAACTACAAACGGAACACTAAATGTAAAAAAGAAGCTTAAATAATATATAATTACAAAAAAACTACAAACGGAACAATTAAATGTAAATAAAACAAGCTTAAATAAATAAAAATACAAAAAAACTACAAACAAAACACTTAAATGTAAAAAAGAAGCTTAAATAATATATAATTACAAAAAAACTACAAACGGAACAATTAAATGTAAAGAAAACAAGCTTAAATAATAAAAACACAAAAAACTACAAACGGAACACTACATGTGAAAAAGAAGCTTAAATAATATATAATTACAAAAAAACTACAAACGGAACAATTAAATATATATTTTTTATTTTTTTTTTAATATTTTATCTACACTTGTCAGTGCAAAAACAAACATTCAAAAACCACAGATAACAATGGTGTCTTTAAGAAGCAAAGAAAAAAAAAGAAAAGAAATCTAAGACAATTCTTGTAACAATTTATTACAGAGCGCGTCATAGTGTCTAATAATTACATCCATATGTCTGCTGATTCGAAACGGAAAGACTAAAGTGTATCAATGATATTGATGACAGCTTTTTTAAAAACGTGTTCACTCGGAACATTCAACACATCTCTCGATAATCTAGTGAACATACGTGCTACCCTTAATGAGAAACAATGGAAACGGGCCGTATTCTGTGTTGCTTCGACATACAAACCGTTAACATTTGTCCGTGTAATCGGAACCCATTTGAAGAACTTTTCCTTCGCGACAATGGAACTATTGTTGTAAATTTTCCAACCCATCATAAGATCCGCGACTTTCCGCCTGTCTATCAAGGAAGAAAGACCTAGGTTAGCCAATCGACAAGAATAAGAAGGAAGTGCACGTGGATAATCAGGATTAGGAAAGCATCGGTAGTATACAATACGAGTAAAAGCTTCAAGTACTTTCTCGATAATTTTGCAGTCTTTTTTATAATATGGATTCCAGAAGCAAGATGCAAATTCTAGATGAGGAAGTATATATGTGGAAAAGCATTTGAGTAGAATAACTGGGTCGTTGATGGGAAAAGCACGGAGGAGTGAATACATGGCTGCCGTTGCTTTGCTCACTCGATCTTCAACAGCTGGGCCTCTGCGCAATGATGAGACAACTTGTACTCCCAGGTCGCGAACTTGGTTGACACGTGATAACAGAACATGGCAGATTGAATAGGAGGCGATGAGAGATTGGTACCCTATATGCAGATGAAGAGTTTTACTGGGAGACAAGGAGAGTTGATTACATTCACACCAAACAGTAATAGCATCGAGTGCAAGTTGTAGTTCTTGACTTCGCTCTAAAAAGGTATCTTTGTTATAAGACACATACACTTTAATATCATCGGCAAATGCTTGGAATTGCACATTAGGGAATTGAGCTAGTACATGGTTCAAATCAGTTATGTATAAGATGAATAGCAGAGGTCCAAGGACAGAACCCTGGGGAACCCCTGATGTCACATTAAATTGAGGAGAACGAGTCCTACCAATGCGAACTGAAAAAGTGCGATCTGTCAAGAAGGACTCCAGAAACAATAACAATTGAGATGGTATACCATAATGTCTACACTTGTAGAGAAGCTTAGGAATACTAATTGTATCGAAAGCTCGAGAAAAATCGAGATATATGACATCGGTGGAAAGTCCACTCCCTAGCGCTCTCGTCCAGTCTTCCTCACACATCAATAAATTGGTGACAACAGAAGCCTTCTCTCGAAAACCGTGCTGATAATTAGACAACACATCGAATCTTTCTAGATGCTCTATAATAGTCTTACGAAGTAGGCGCTCTATTGTCTTCGATGCAGGGGACAATATCGATATGGGCCTATAGGAAGAAGGAGACGAGGGTTCTTTGCCTTGTTTAGGAATTGCGGTCACAAAAGAATGCTTCCAAATAGCAGGAGTCGAAGATGTGATAAGACAGAAGTTGTATATGTGGGATAGAGGAACCGAAAGCGAAGAATGACACATTTTGAACACAAGCTGAGGAATTCCATCGGCACCGGTACTACCCGTGTATTTCAATTTAGACAAAGCACGTGAAACAGTATACGGAAGAAAGATACTTAGATTAGCTTGTGGAAGAATGGGATCTCCAGCGGGGCGGGGTAACAAACCGTCATCATGGGTAAAGGAAGAGGCAAACTCAGCTGCTAGTAAGTCACATTTACTTTGAGAGTCAGTCAAAACAGAACCATTTCGATCAATGAGAAAACGAGGAGGATTGGGTTTGGGACGTGTGAGAGAAGAGATATGCCGGTACAAATTACGAGAGGATGTGAGCCTTTTCTTGAGGCAGTGCTTATTCCACTTGTTGATTTGTTTAAGTAGATCACAACTAGCTTTTTCATACAGTTTTCGAACAAGTGGGTAACGAATATTGCGAAATAGTGCATCTCGATAAGAGATCAAGCTACGAATATGGGGTGGATAGGCAGAGAAAGACGAGCGAGGGGCCTTCATTGGAACATACAAGGACAGAGCGTGGTGGAGGAATAGTAGGAAGCGAGAGTAAAGGTCATCTACACAAAAGAACATATCGAAAGCAGCTTCCCAATCTATAGAGGACAAGTAATCATTCAAAGCAGAAAAATCAGTTCGAGAATAGTCTGGAACATGTTCAACGTCGATACGGTCCAAGCATATATGTATATTGGTATCGAATCCTAAATGATCACAAGACGGAAATGAGGGAATAATACGGGACTCGGAGAAAAGAGAAGGATGAGATGTAACGAACCAGTCAAGTGATCGGTTTTGGCGCGTTGGGAGGCGGCACAGAAACGAGAGGTTGAAGGAGGAAATCAGAGAATGAATTATATTATCGGAAAGACTAACAGGAGGACTCAGGGAATCAGAATTGAAATCGCCCACCAGGAAGAAGGGATGATTAGATGTTGAGAAAAGGTCGGATAGAAAATCACAAAAAACTCTTGTCTGATCGGAACTATAACTGTAATGTAAAGAAAACAAGCTTAAATAAAAAAATACAAAAAACTACAAACAAAACACTTAAATGTAAAAAAGAAGCCTAAATAATATATAATTACAAAAAAACTACAAACGGAACAATTAAATGTAAAGAAAACAAGCTTAAATAATAAAAATACAAAAAAAACTACAAACGGAACAATTAAATGTAAAAAATAAGCTTAAATAATATATAATTACAAAAAAACTACAAACGGAACAATTAAATGTAAAGAAAACAAGCTTAAATCAAAGGTAGCAAATGTCGCGGTAGCAAATGTCGTGGGTAGCAAATGTCGTGGGTAGCAAATGTCGCGGTAGCAAATGTCGTGGGTAGCAAATGTCGCGGTAGCAAATGTCGTGGGTAGCAAATGTCGCGGTAGCAAATGTCGTGGGTAGCAAATGTCGTGGTAGCAAATGTCGTGATACCGGGGTTTACCTAAGCAGGGAAGGGAGGGGGGCCCTAAAGGGGAAAGGGCGGAGGAAGAGGGCCCTACCTAAGCGAATGGGGAAAGGGAAATGGGAAATGGGGCCCTAGGGAGGGAGGGGGAGGAGGAAGGGGGGCCCTAAAAGGGGGGAAAAGGGCCCTAAGAAGAAAGGGGGGAAGGGAGTTTTCATGAAGAAAATCTCTTTTTGAGTGAGAGATCAACGTGTATGTATTTAAACATTCGCAAAAAGCGAAAGAAATAAAGTTGAAAAAAAGTGCCGAAATAACCTGCGAACTCAAACTACTAAACGGAAAGTGAACTAGTGACACTATACAAAATAACGCTCTGCAAAATAACGCTCTGCAAAGTGACGCTCTGCAAAGTGACCGGTGCAAGGTAACGCATTGCAAAATAACGCTCTGCAAAGTGACGCTCTGCAAAGTGACCGGTGCAAGGTGACGCTCTGCAAAGTGACGCTCTGCAAAGTCACGCTCTGCAAAGTGACGCTCTGCAAAGTGACCGGTGCAAGGTGACGCACTGCAAAGTGACGTGTTACCGATTTAACGAAGGTGATTAATCCGAGTTATAGAGCGTCTTTGCGAGATAAATTGTAGCGTGAAAGTTTACAAAAAAATTTGTTTGCATATTTTCACTTCAGAGAGGTGGATAACCAAATATTTTGTAGCAAAAATAGCAGTTTTGTTTCTCGAATGAAAAGTGTGGAATAAATATGGCAAGAAGTTCTTTCATTTGTTTTTTTTCTAGAATGAGAAGAGCAATTGAAAATTTTTTATTATTAATAAAAATTATTAATGAAATAGTTGTTATTGACGTGAGAAAATATAACATTGCGAAGTCGAGAGGAGTCAAGTCAGGCGAGGAAGCAAGTCGAGAGAAGTCAAGTCAGGCGAGGAAGCAAGTCGAGAGGAGTCAAGTCAGGCGAGGAAGCAAGTCGAGAGGAGTCAAGTCAGGCGAGGAAGCAAGTCGAGAGGAGTCAAGTCAGGCGAGGAAGCAAGTCGAGAGGAGTCAAGTCAGGCGATGAAGCAAGTCGAGAGGAGTCAAGTCAGGCGAGGAAGCAAGTCGAGAGGAGTCAAGTCAGGCGAGGAAGCATGTCGAGAGGAGTCAAGTCAGGCGAGGAAGCAAGTCGAGAGGAGTCAAGCCAGGCGAGGAAGCAAGTCGAGAGGAGTCAAGTCAGGCGAGGAAGCAAGTCGAGAGGAGTCAAGTCAGGCGAGGAAGCAAGTCGAGAGGAGTCAAGTCAGGCGAGGAAGCAAGTCGAGAGGAGTCAAGTCAGGCGATGAAGCAAGTCGAGAGGAGTCAAGTCAGGCGAGGAAGCAAGTCGAGAGGAGTCAAGTCAGGCGAGGAAGCATGTCGAGAGGAGTCAAGTCAGGCGAGGAAGCAAGTCGAGAGGAGTCAAGTCAGGCGAGGAAGCAAGTCGAGAGGAGTCAAGTCAGGCGAGGAAGCAAGTCGAGAGGAGTCAAGTCAGGCGAGGAAGCAAGTCGAGAGGAGTCAAGTCAGGCGAGGAAGCAAGTCGAGAGGAGTCAAGTCAGGCGAGGAAGCAAGTCGAGAGGAGTCAAGTCAGGCGAGGAAGCATGTCGAGAGGAGTCAAGTCAGGCGAGGAAGCAAGTCGAGAGGAGTCAAGTCAGGCGAGGAAGCATGTCGAGAGGAGTCAAGTCAGGCGAGGAAGCAAGTCGAGAGGAGTCAAGTCAGGCGAGGAAGCAAGTCGAGAGGAGTCAAGTCAGGCGAGGAAGCAAGTCGAGAGGAGTCAAGTCAGGCGAGGAAGCAAGTCGAGAGGAGTCAAGTCAGGCGAGGAAGCAAGTCGAGAGGAGTCAAGTCAGGCGAGGAAGCATGCCATCTTCGGAATTAAACAAAAGCAGAGTCGTTTTGCACCAACGTTGTTCCGATTTCCCCGTATGCGGTGACACGCCGTCACGCTGAAAAATATAATGACATTCATTGAAGTGATAACTAACTGGCTCTCGGTTTCAGAGCCTATTGTAGCACTGTTTGAGGTAGACGTGCAATGCAGCTCGCCGTTGAGGTAGACGTGCAATGCAGCTCGCCGTTGAGGTAGACGTGCAATGCAGCTCGCCGTTTCGGGGACGTGACAACAAACGACAAGCTTTATTCTTTCTTGCTTCTCTATTCTTGTCCGTGAGCATCTTACGCTCGCGACCCTGTAACGATTTTTACCTAAGCTTATTGTGAACTTCTCGAAAAAACCGGTTTCCTTTTATCCTTTGTTTGACTTCATTGACGACATTTGTTGATGTTGAAGTGGGCGGTCGTCTAGGACGAGCGCTGTCCTTGAATCTCTTGTTTCTTCGAATCGTTTGATAGTTCTGTGATCAACTGACGGCGTCATTCCAATCGTTTGCGCGCTTTTGATTTCACGGCATTTCTGACCATGAATCACGATGACTGCACTGTGTACTTTACTGCTAGCCACTATTCCAAGAAATAATGAAGTTTTTTTTAAAATTAGAAATGGCGGAAACAATGTAGATTCAGTTATATGTTATTGAATTTCAAAAAATCTGACTAAGTGGGCCATTTTCGAGCTAAACTTTTCTTTGCCATAGTTGTGCCAAACCTGTATAAAGAGGTTGTAATAACAATCGGCCTTTCACTTGTAAACTATGTCATTTACCTTTTTGGGAACCTTCTACAAGTTCGAAAAAAGCAAAAAGCGTTTTCTTTGCGTGAGAAAATCACACCTTAGAACTAAGGTTCCACTGCTTTCCGTTTATTTTATAAAAACATTCACTCTGTTGTTTTCTGATATTGAAAATTTTTGAAGGTCTAAAAGTTTAATCTGCAAATTTTCAGTTACGCAGTAAAACGGGTAAGGACGCCTTAATATGACTATTGTTCAAATAAACACACGGAAAATTTTTGAAAAAGTGTATTTATGGTCCCTTTTTTTGCTCCCATCCACATTCCTCACATGAAAATGCGATAGAAGATGAAAAAATTTTTGAGTTGAAGAGCGATGTACATACCTTTAAGTGGCGGAGTATAGATGATGTTTTGAAGACAGTCTGACAGATATGGATGATTCGATGAGCAGACTGATGAAGTGAGTCATTCGTCTGCTCATCGCATCACTCTTTCTCTCTCTCTCCTCTCGCTGTCTTTCTATCCCCTTTTTATATCTCTCTCTCCTCTCTCTTCTCTCTGTTCTCTCTCTCCTCTCTCTCAGACTCCCATCAGCTGTTGCTCCAAACTGTTGCATTTTTTTGAGCATGCAATTATGAGTCATGATATTCATGACTCATCCATTGCAATGAAGGAATCATTGCGTAGTGGAAGAGGTAAGTTTTTCTTCCGTTCCCGTGTAAATTCATCAAATTGCGTAGAGTCAACTTAGCGTTTTCATTTAATTTAACTTTTCCCTAACCGTGAACATCATAGGAAAAATTTATCACACAACAAAAAACAAACACTTTTTCTCTAGAAGCTATCTAACGAATGATTTTTAGGGTGGAATGATAGTAGGGGACACCTTTGAACAGTACTTGTAACGACTGCTTCGTTGTATTCAAACAGTTCTACTTTATTCAAATCAAGTATTTTTATTTTTGATCCGATTGTACTCGTTGCATAAAATTAACTATGTTTTTTTGCTGTTTTTAATTTATTTAAAACATTTTTTTAAAATCTTTTTTACCTCACCATTTCTCCGCGTTTCTTTGACACCTCTTTCATTCTAAAAACTGGTCTAGATAGAAGTTTTCCTTTCCGTCATTAAAAAACTCGTGACAATTCGATGAAAAAAAGATAAACCTAAATATTTTGTTAAACTTCTTCACTTATAACACATCCAGATTCTCGATGAAACAATCTGTCAATGTTTTCAAAAATTAAAACATGCAGAGCTTTCGGGTGAGATTGCGAGAATGTCGGTCGCGTCCACGACTTTTCATTTTGACTATTCTATTTTCGTATACTAAAAAACTACTGGTATTCTAGTTAAACTCCGATTCAGAGGACTCTTTGGAAGTATGATTTTGAAAATGTTAACGGTCCTATTTGGACTCTTCAGCGCAACGTCACAGTTGCTTATTCCTCTTCCCAAATTTACTCAAAACTCTCTCTGTCTACCATGTTCGTGATAACATTGAACAAGTTATCCTTTGCCGAGAAAGACAATAATACAATTGATAAGACTGAAAATCCTAGAGGAAATGGGACTCCACATTTCGAACTTGTGAGCTCTCCCATAATTCTTCCTAATTTTCTTTATTGTTCTTGTATTTTCCAATTTTCAATAACTTCAAAACGTGGCTTCATTTTTGTTGTTGATTCTTTGGTCGTCATTGTTCAGTGCATTCTTCATAGGTTGTTTGTTATATAAGATTTTTTTAAATATAAAAAATTTCGACTAAATTATTATAAATAGAATATTATGATGATTAATGATTAATCAAAGATTGGAATGGGTAAGTGAGTCTGTGAATGTGTAGAGACAGAGAGAAAGAGACAAAGAGAGAAATATAGAAGGCAGTAATTAGAGAGAATAAGAGGAGTGAGGGAAAAGACAGTGAGAGAGAGAGAGAGAGAGAGAGAGAGAGAGAGAGAGAAATATAGAGATAGATTGAATGAGAAGAATAATATGAAGATGAAAAGACTTTTGCGATCGACGTAGAATCAGTGAAGTTTGTTATTTTATGTGCACTGTTTTTCTCATCACTCTTGAATCACAACACTAATAGGTAGAGAGAGAGAGAGAGAGAGAGAGAGAGAGAGAGAGAGAGAGAGAGAGAGAGAGAGAGAGAGAGAGAGAGAGAGAGAGAGAGAGAGAGAGAGAGAGAGATGGAATTATCGAAAAAGGTGAAAAACAAAAACAAGAAACGTTCTAATATAATATGTTATCGTTATCGTTACCTGAAAATGTAGTAATATTGAAATCCTCCATTGCTTTCAAGAAAGCTATACAGAATTTACCAGTTGATAGCATTGTTCCTAAAACACGTCTACGTATTTAGATTTATCTTTCTCCTTGAATAGTTTTTTTGTTTCTTCTGTGAATACTCAACTAATCTTTCTAAACACTCACATCCGTGGCAGTATCCTTGTCATGCATACTTCTTTGTAAATGTTTGACTGGAATAAAGAATTGAATTGAATTGAAGTGATTTTAACTCGTTTGAAAGTGAAACAATTTCTCTCTGGAAAAGTTATTCCTTGAACATTTCAAGAAGAATTTTAATGTTCCCTTGGTGGTCTAATGAAGCGACACAATGGCCCTGCTACTATCCAAAAACCATACTTTCAGTCAACCTCTGTCTGCAAAATAAGCTTTCTTCATAGTTGTGGCAGCTTCTTTAGATTTGTTCAGATGCGGAGCATGAGCGGAGCTAACTTGTTTACAATTTTCTCTACATGATAGAAATAAAAACAAAGAGAGAAGACGGAGATAGAAAGAGATATAGTTATATAGATAGAGAGAGAGAGGGAGAAGGAGAGATAGAGAGAGAAAGAGTGAGAGAGATTGCAAAATGAAGAAGAGGACACACGTAAACACTCCACGCATTGTTTACACAAACTGCTCCCTAAACGGGAAACGCGTGGCACTATTATTATGGAAAAAGTATTCTTTTTTCGCGGAATTTGACTTCAGTCGGGCCGACAAGAGATTGATCATTAGGTGGGCCCGACAAAAGACTGCTAAGGCTTACGATGTGGAAAGACAGTTGTTATTGGGAGTTGTCATGAATGAAAGGTGTAGTTTCATTGAATATTCTGAGTAGTCCCGATTGTCACTCAAAAAACAAGCCGCCTGAAAACTGGGAAATTTCTTCTGCTAAAACGAAGACAAGCTGAGTTTTCCACTCCACTGCCGAAAAAAGTGTTGAGTTCTCAACCTGAGTCGGTATTTTAGCCGTAATTCCGGTTTATCACTTTTTATTCATTCTTTGTTTTAATGAACAATTACAATCTAAGATAATTTTTATATAGGGGAAAACAGAAAAACTAAGTTTTTAAATTTGAGAAATAAGAAGAAAGAAAAAGAAAATAGTTGACATGAAACTATTTCTTATTTTACGTTCTGAAATTATCAGTTCCCATTCTTAAAATAGAATATTAGGTGTTATCTTTTCACTTGATGTATTCTTCCTCAAGTTTGTAACTCTTGATTAGGAAAAAGAGAAATTATTGGCACTAAAACGATTTTGAATACATTCAACATTTTAAGCATTTTGTGATTTTACGACTTCATTCTTTCCAGCACTAAAACGATTTTGATTACATTCAACGTTCAAAGCATTTTCTGATTGTACGACTTTATTCTTTCCTGAGCCTATTGTTGTTTAAATGGTTTTTTTGTTGTTATTATTTAACCGTTTTTATATAACTTTTAGTTGTGAAAATACTGTATTTTCCTGGTCATTCTTCATAGTTGAACAAGTTACCTGTCATTATGCCCCCCTCCCCAAGTAAAGCACGGCCCCTCGAAGTAAAATTGTGTCAAATGTTATTAGTAAAGCAGTTCTATTTAGAAGTTTACAAATTTGCATTATTGCGACTGTTCATGGAACTTTCGGCTCTTATTCCCTGACCTGCGTCTTGTCTTGCAGACATTGGCACGTTGCTTTTTTTAAACATTAATTTTTTTGATACGTTCTCGTTAGCCTAAGCCGTAAGGCCTCGTTAGCGTAAACTTAAAATTTTCGAAACCGGAGCGTCTAGAGCCAATTTTTCGTCTTGTATTCCAATGTCTGCAACACAAGACGCAGGGTATGCCCATCAGGGAATAAGAGCCGAACTTCCTAGCTTAGGCTTAGGTAATAGCAATGTCTCCGTTCAGTTTTAAAATGTTTAGTTCAAGTACTGAGTCATTCAAAAAAGTTAAAAATTATTTCTTGAAAACTTTTATCTTATATTTGTTTTAAAGTTTTCCAACTTTGTCAGACCAGCCAAAAAATATTATCCGAAGAATGAATTACCGAAAAAAAAAAATTTTTTCCAACATTTAAACTTTTGTGATTAAATTTATTATAAAATGTGTTTGTTATTTTTTTAAAAGTAGAATTTATGTATTCCATTTTGTTTTCATGCATGAAGATGAACGTTAATTGGTAATAAGAAAACAAAACAACGAACTTCGAAATTTTACACACAATAACGAGAGGATGCAGTCGCAGTGCATTTAAAACCTTCAATTAGAAACAATAGTATCACGTTATTGATTCCTAAGGTTGATCTTTGAACGAGCCTGTAGGGATCTTTTTTTTCGTCCTCCAACTAGCTAAGCTCACAAATGTATAACCACTGTTCAAATGAACAGTGCATTGAGACTTTTGTAACCGGATCATATAACATTCGAATGATTTTGAGTACATAATGATCTATCTTCCCTTCTGTTGATGAGAAACGGCCTTTTTGTGAGTGGATACGTATTCTAAAAAGAGTTTATGTAGGTCGAACGTGATACTCCGGGTGTGGAACAATGCTAAGGTGTCGCCATATAATGCAATGGGTCCAATTTTTTACCCACTACGGACTGATTCACTTAAATGGAGAGTCTAAAGAGAATTTGTTAGTGCTTGTGAGTATCTTACTTTCCCTGCTAAACGGATATAAAAGAAACGTCTACCGGTTTAAATTAAACGTCTACCAAATAAATTGGAACGTCCACCTTTTTGTGACACGTCAACCTAATTTCAAAAACACTTGCAACGTAAATAAACTACAAACAAATCAATGTTTTACTGAGAAGTATGTGGGCTTACATTTTTCATCGTTTCGAGAGTATTAGTATAAAAAAACCCTTTGAAGGAGAAAGGTATTGCTTATTTCTTCCCTCTTCTCAGCTATGCGGATAACTTCTCAGTAGATAAGACTTGAAGAGAGCCATCAGAGACAGTCATCTGCGAGAGCAGGTATAATAAATTGACCTGCCACTCCTATGTGGCGGATACGTACATGCGAGGAAAAAAATGGAAAAAGAAAGTACTCAGACTGAAAAAACAATGATAAGTTCGGTTTGTCACTTTTATCTTCAAAAAGTCGTTGCCTGCGAAATTTTTAAAAGCGCTTCTGAATGAGTATTTCTATTTTTTAGTTCTTCTATCCCTTCTCCTTAGGGCCCTAACCCCTGTAGGATTCTCTTTTACTTTTAGGGCCTCCTCTCTATATCCCCCTGCCCCCTTTCCTTAGGTAGGCCCCCTTTTTTCTCTTTTGGGCTCCCTTCTCCCTTTGCAGATAAACCCCCCTTTCCCCAACCCTTTTTGATTCGTTGTTTATTGAATTGTCTTTAAGTTTGGTCACAGTTGCTTTCACCAAAGATTTTTCAGAAGCCTTGTTTCAATTTATACGTTCTTCGAATTATAATCTTCTTTCCAATCGGTGTTATAATCCGTAATCGGTGTTATAATCCGTAATCGGTGTTATAATCCGTAATCGGTGTTATAATCCGTACTCTTTTCGCGTTCCAGTCGATAAGTCAATCATGTGTTAACAGTGTAGAATGCAAGCCCATCCTTCCGCTCTCGAACCTTTTATTTTCACACCCTATCTGAAAGGTTGCAGTCATCATTCTTCTCTGCAGTATATGACGACTTTTTTGTTGTAGACGGTGTAGCATTTGAACAATTCAAAATTAACTTAAATTTCTTCTAGAATTTTTTTGAACAAGTTTATGCTTCGTTAAATTTTCATCAACACAATATAATGACGAAGGCTTTTATTAGAAGTTGTGTTGCTGTTTGATGTGCTGTTTGGTTTATTTTGATGAAAAGAAGTAGAGAATAGATTTCTCGGACGGAGTTTTCGCTACCTATTTTCTTTAGTTCAGAGCTACTAGAAAGTAACTTGAAAATTTTTCTCTCTCTCTCTCTTTTTCTTGTTCTTTTTCTCTCTATTTATATCTCTTGCTTTAGCTCTCTCTCATTCTATATTTCTCTCTCTCTCTCTCTCTCTCTCTCTCTCTCTCTCTCTCTCTCTCTCTCTCTCTAAAACTCTGCCGTTTTTCATCCTGATGATTTCTCACACTTTTTCTGTTCGCTTCACCTGTGCAGCTTTTGTCGACACAAAACTCTATGTTTAGCGACCTAATCCTCAAACGAAGAGGAATATACCTCCTTTTTATAACCTTTCTTTTAAAACTTCTCTCTTTCTCATTCCTTGACTTTCTGTACCTATCTTTTTTGTCCCTTTCAACTTTTTGTGCTTTCGGCATCTTTTCTCTCATTTTTTTGTTCTGTTTTTTTAAAAGTCTAAATCCTAACTTTTCTTAGTTCTCCTATTTGTATGAAGTTTTTTAGTTCTAGTATTTTGTATGACATTTCATTCATTCCTTCTTTTCCAAGCATTGCGCGTGCTGAGTATCTTTGTCTTCTTGCTATTTTCACGAAAAAACTGCTTTTTATCGTCGCAGTTCATCCTTCGCTAGGAAAGCCGTTTGGAAAATACTATGGAGAAGCATGGGCTGAGCGGAGAGGGAGTGGCTGATTCGTCGACGTTGGAGCCGCGCCCTATTCATTCCTTCTTCGAACGCCGCAAGGACAAGTCCAGTCAGTCGTCTTATGTAACACCTTCTTGTGAAACACATGTTTTCGAACCGATTGAAGCGTCGACGTTTTCAATTAATAAAATTTTCACTATGGTTAACACTCGTCAAAAGCGTGTAGATCAAAAGACTACATAGTGTAACGGCGAACTTTAGAGAGATACCATTGGTCTAAGACCAAGATTGAAAACTGGAAAATATCATACCATACGTTACCAAGGGGTACAAAAAACCTCCCGGCCCTCCGCCCGTGAAAGAGAATTTCTTCTCGCGTTTTTTTATTATTATTCTTATATTCATAAGCTTTCATCCCTCAAGATATATTCCCTCATGTTTCATGGTGTTTGATCAAATATGTAGCAGTCCATTGCAATTGAGTCAAAAAAGTAACGGTCAAAAACTCAATAGAGAAATCACTTCTAATAACGCTCTGTTAGAAACTGCAATGTTTTTTATTATTTACCTGTAAGTTGGATCTAAGAAATAACAATAAGGAATCGAATTCTTTACACAGAACACGACAAAAAATCTTTTTACGTCCCGGCCCCCCACCCGCGAAACTTTTTTTTGACAAATTTAGGTGACCTATGTATCATACGAACGGGGAATTCGATCCATTTACTTTGTTTTTGCAGCATGAAGATTTTATCCGAAGTGTGGTTTAGGGAAACACTGTGATTTTTACATAGTTTTGGTTGTATGATTTTTGTTTTGCAAGTTTGTTTTCATATTTTAAAAAAGTTTGGCTTGTCTGAAAACTGTTTTATCGTCCTATAGTTAATTTCTTAAGTACTTTCCAATTCAGCCAGGATTCACTCCATGTTTTGTTAATAGAAAACAAAAGTTATTTCTTTCTAGATACAACTCATCATATTTTTCTGGTTTTTGTTTTACTTTTTGAAGAGAAGACAACATATTTAAGAGTAAATTAGTCCTATAATGTTTATGGCCCTGTTAACTATGTTTCTAAGCAAGAATTGGATCAAATTGTTTTGTTTAACAGAAGTTTTCCACGCAGGTTCATTAAACCTGTAAATTTTTGAACTTCAGACTTGAAATCTTTAAGAAGAAAAAACAGAAATATGTGTTCGAAAGTTTATTTACAAAGATGGTATATAAAACTTCTTAACATTCAGTTTTCGAAAGAGATGAATTGTCTAAAGCTTTCCGATATATTGTCAGGGGTTAAATAATAACCGAATCGGTCCCGTCGGCGGATACATGTAAACACACTATTGACAAAAAAACTTCCCCTTTTCTTACCTTTTTCCTTCATCCCCTCTTCTTTTTTCCTCCAAACTTTGAGCGGCGGAGACATGTAAACCCAAATTTGGCGGCTCCATTTAACCACTGTATATTGTATTAAAAAAAATTTTTCGTTAAAGCTTCAAGAAATTCTGACAAAATTTTTTCTTAGACTTTCACAACAATAACAAAAAATTTGGTCGCCAGCTCATTGGGAAACAGCTGAAGAAATAGAAAGCCACATGTATTGTATTATAATAGCTGCAATACATTGGAAGTGACTTGAATGCACAACACTTCGCCTTTGCGAGATGCGAGATGTATATCCGCAAAAGCCTCAGAATTGAATAGCTGGGTTGAAATTGCTAGTCATGGCTTAATATCTATAACCTCCGACCAGTAAGCCACACTGCGGGTCAAATCTTTGCGTTATCCGAAAAAGGATAGTTTTATGAATGCACTGTTTGTGTGCGTTTTTTTGGAATTTTTATCGCACGTGCTCAATCTCCAATGTGTTTCTTGAACCCAGAGTGCGTGTAAAATCTATGCGCGAACTATGCGCTATCCAATAAAGCTGGTGATAAAAATGCTCTGTTTGTCTGCATCTTTTATTTTGCATCGCACGCTCTCGTGCTCTCTCGAAAACCTGCCGTTCCCTCCTCAGGGGTTTTTGCAAGAAAAAAGTTCAGACGCCCGCCAAAAGCGGAAAAAAATTTTCACATAAGGGTCCCCTCTCTTATGATAAAAAACAGAGGCCCGTGAAAAAATTTTTTTGTGTTGTCTTAAGGGTCCTCTCTTATGATTTGGAAAACAGAGGCCCACGGGCAGAAGGTCTGACTATTTAACATGACTGTTTAACCCCTGTCTTTCATCATTAGTCATCTGGATATACACGCGCTTCATGAGAGTGGGAAGAAACAGATTGTCGGTCTCTCAACGGTTTTCATTCTCCCATGATTAGTCTGCTTCATCTACTCTCTTCTTTGGCAGGTGATAAGTAACAATCTGCATCCAAATCCACTTGCCTTCCCACTTGCTAGCTATCATGCTCGGCTTGCTATATAACAAAATCGCCTAGAATTTATGCACTTGGATGCAGATATAAGTCAAGGACAAAAGATAAAAGATTCGTCAGAAGAATTGATGTACCGTAAATAACTGGTGGGGAGGGGTAGAGTTTGGATGAAATACTATCTGGGCTAACCGAAAAAGTCTAGTGACCAGGATAAATTTTTGTAAAGTAAGGTGGAAAGAAGGATAGCATCAGCTTCATCATCGAGATAAGTTTTGTCGAAAATGCAGTAACCCAGAAGTCCTGTTCATTGATCCCATTGTTTGATTGGAAGGCACAAATTGAGAATTGATGGGACTTGGTACCCGTTTGAAAATAACTGAAAACATAAAATATTTATTCAAGTAAGTGAAGTGCGAATTATACACTGCCCGACGCTCAGTTCTCCTGTTCTTTTTTGAGAGAATTTGCCGAGATCAATGATCGGTAAATTATGTTCACTGCTAGTGGGAAGTCCGGGTGTGGCATAATGGTAGTGTGTTCGACTATTGTGCGAAGAGTCTCGAGTTCGACTCCCACCCGGGACAGATCCACCCAAACCAAGGGGGTTAAGAAATGTTGGTAGTGCTCATGCACGAATCTGACTCTCCCCACTGCTGCTATTCACACTAGCAGTGAACTAGCTGGCAGCCACTGGTTCTACCAGGATAGGTATGTCCTGCATCTCAGGAGAGTGCGTACCCTGCCGCGATGCGGGAACAAGCGCGGGGAAAATTAATGATCGGTAAATTATCTTAACGCTTTTCCTCACTCAAATGAGCGAAAACACGGCCTTTTTTGAGAAGAACTTGCCGCGTTACTGTTCATTTTATTGTTGTTTTTTCCTTGTTGTGTTCTCTTTCATCGTCGTCAGTTCGAACGGAAACTTAGATGAGATAAGCGAGTGTTCAGCCCATTTCCTCTCTTCTATTTGCTTCACAACGGAATGTGGAAGTTGAAAAATGTCTTCCTTTTGGCTTGGTGAGCGCACTGTTCGATCTGGAGAGGAATCTCAAAGAAGTGAGCTATTGGAGAGAAACCAAGAGTGAGTGAGGGAGGTAGAAACAGAGAGAGAGAGAGAGAGAGAGAGAGAGAGAGAGAGAGAGAGAGAGAGAGAGATAGAGAGAGAGGGAAGTAAAAGCAGAGAGAGAAAAGCGATGACACCCAGTGTGAGAATGAGTAGAAGGACACTCAAATAGTTGAGTGAAAGTGACCTTTCGCGTCCGACACTTCTAATTGTATAAGTTCTACCTCACTCGGGTTTTTTCCGGTCTCACGCTCCAAGAAAGAGAGCGGAATTGCGTGTTGAAAGAGTCGCAAGGCTGGATGCGTTCCTTATCAGTATCTTGAAAAAGGCCAGACAGCTCAATATAGCCAGCCAGTCAACAAAGAGCAGTAAAGGACGAAGAAACCCCCTCACGCGTCGCAAACCCTTCCAATATCACGATTTATGAGCCTGCTATCGGCCGGTCAACAGCGGTCTCGAGATGAACATGAAAGCGCCTATTTAAGCGCATACTATACTGCTGAGAATCAAGATAACGCATGCGCGTTTCCATTGAATTCGCAAATAGCTCAATATGTATATAGAGTGAATTACACATACTATGATTTTTTTTAAAAACGATCCAATGGTTACGGTCGAGCGATTCCATTAAATATGCAGTCGTATTATGTATAAAAGTAAAAGTTAATTTGAATTCAAAACATGTGCAGTGCTTTTTTGCACAAATAAAAATTAAGTAATTTATTTGTTTTTTTTTTAAAAATGTTTAAAGCGTTCGTTTCTGAAAAGTGTCAACTTTTAAAAGTTTCGATCGTCTTGTAGAACTCGTAAGCTTTGAAACTCGAGTAGTGTAAAAAGTTGGAATTTTCATAAAACTTGTCATCGGATCGATAGAATAAATGAAGCTGTTTTCCGGATTCATGAAATTTTAAAGAGTGTTTTTTGTAGGCCATTGCTGGGAAACCGTAAAAATGCATATTAAAAAGACTAATCTTTAGGAAACGGCCGACTTTGGAGAGAAACCGAAAGGCCAATCTGTATCATTTTACTTGTGAACTCTGACCTTTCCACTGCTCTGCATCATTGGTCAACATTGGAAATTCTCTTCTCTCTCAATTTCTCTCAAGTTTTTGTTCTGTATTATGCATATACTACTACATTCGAACGTTGAATTCCTGAGGGAGCGACTTCTTTTGACTCGCGCACTTTTCCTACGAGAGAGTTAACTTGTGGAGACAGACAGAGCGAGAGAGAAAGGGAGACAGACAGAAAAATAAGAAGAGAGAGAGAGAGAGAGGAAGATTGGAAGACATAAACTGTATAATGAGAAGATTCTGCGAGCACGAGCGGGTCAACAAAATAGTGTGCACAAACGGAAGAGTCGATGGATAAGTAAGGAAAAGTGAGACAATTGGCCGGGCTTTGTAGACTACTTCCGAGGAAGAGTGACAGAGGAAGTATAACAGAGTGAAGAAGAGGTTAAAAGTTAGAAAGAATGAGGAAGGGAGAGAAAGAGATAGAGGAAAAAAGGGAGATATAAACGAAAATAGGAAAAGTGCGATAAAGAAAGAAAGGGGTCACAAAGAGATGTTAAAGAAGAAAGATATAAACAGAGAGATAATAACCGAAGGGAAGCGATAGAAAAAGAAGCCACTAAATGTTGATGTCTTTTCTGGGTTGTTTCCTTCTTTTTGTGTTGAGACAAACGGAGAAAGCAGACAAACGGAGAAAGTGTTGAGACAAACGGAGAAAGCAGACAAACGGAGAAAGTGTTGAGACAAACGGAGAAAGCAGACAAACGGAGAAAGTGTTGAGACAAACGGAGAAAGCAGACAAACGGAGAAAGTGTTGAGACAAACGGAGAAAGCATAGTTCTCGCCTTTCCTTGCTACAGAGCATTGGCGTCTCATCTGCTTTTTTGCTTTCTTTCGGTAGGGCCTGCTCATTCATTTATTCATTCGTTTATTCATCCATTTATTCTATATTTGTTCATTCAATCTGGTCTCTTCTTAGTATAACCGGTGCGGAACAGGCTTTCTTTCTAACCATAGCATCTGGGAGATTTTCCGACCATATAATAAACATAAATCATTCTTCAAAACGAAATTTTATTGCTTTCCGAAATAGTCAATTCGTTTCGCGTTTCCATCCCAAGTTTACCTTTCAAATGCATGATGGATTACATATTCTAGAAATTGTGAAGTTATGAAAACTATAGGAAAAGAAAGCACTCTGACCTCAATATTGTTACACGCAGGAAGTGCTGGTCATTGCAGGAGGGGAAGAAAGCAGAGGCGGAAGTATTGCGATATTTGTTAGCGCTTAAAGCTCATTATTCTGTGTAATGGATTCACTAAGTGTTTGCTTTAAACTTCTGGAAACTGGTATTTGCGTGAAAAACTTTTAAATATTAGCTTCGAGGAACTAGCGTCGTCCTCGATAACTATTTACCCGTTTTAAATGTATTATTTAAAAGAAAAACTTATATAGAACAGACTGTTTCATGATTTAGGTTTAAAAGAAAGAAACTAGGAAGAAAGAGAAGAAGAGTAGGGTGAATACTGGGTTCTGTTTGGTTTCGAATGAAGACAGACGCTGTAATGGACAAAGAAGATGATATGAAGAGGACAGATGTAACCTGCACTCATTTACTAGGTTTTTATCGAGAGAAGGTTGTGCAAGATGGTCATTGAGAGTTGTTTGATTTAGTAAGTATTATACTCCCTCTTTTCCAATTGGGATTAGAATTGTTCCTCCCGATGTCTTAGTTCATTTCTGTCAGATTGTAACTGTGAGACAAGTTCTCCGAAAAATAAGGGGGATTAGAAGAGAGAGGGAAAGGGACGGGGAGAGAATGAGAGAGAAAGAGAGAGAGAGAGAGAGAGCCGAGAACAAGAAAAAAACTAGGCAGAAAAGCCCGTAAGAAGATTAATTGCAGCTGGAGATGGCCGACGAATAGCCCAATCCTTACAAGTTGTTTGCCCAACAAAGCTGTAGATCGTGTTCAGCGTCTAGTTTCACCGCCAGAGATTAGAGATTAACATGAACCAGAAATTAACAAAAAAGTATTTGGTCAAAAAGGTTGTTAAGGTTCTTTTTGTAATTTAATTTTTCAAAAAATACTAAGATGGACTCGACTCGAGAATGTTCTGATGACATTTTCATTGTTTATCTTTACACGATTGTTAATGTAAAGAATGAGCTTACTGCTTCATGGTAATAGTAAGTTCAGCCTATTTTAAAGTATCTTTCATGAGTGAATCTTGTTTTCGAAAACCATATCATGCATTTGAGCTTCTTTACTTGCAAACAGCAGTTGCTGGAATAATCGGAAGGGCAAAAGCTGGCCCATGAGGTGGCATTGAACTCAGCCGTATTTGTCCTACCGAAAGCAAGCGCGTTTTTCTTAACCATCTTTTTCTACCACCAGGCGTCACTGCCTTCAAACCGGGTAACTTTGTCAGCAAATATTGATATAAGCTGCTAATGGGAGTGAATTGCATAGGAGCACCCTATAATTAATTTAGGAACCCCTCAGTGGACTTTTCTACTTGTATCCCCGAGTTGACTTCAGGTGAGCTATTTGATATGTGTGCAGATTTTCAAGATACATGAGTACATACATTATATTAATGTTTAAAATGGAAGAGAGGAATGATGAATACACGTACGATTGATCTTTCAACTGCCAGATTCTTGATTTTTGTGCACGTAGTGTGAGCATACCGGACTGTAAACTCTTGTAGAGACAACCCGTTTTCCCTGATTGGCCTTTCCCGGCTTTGGTCATGCGCTGTGATGACCTCTTGCTTCAAGATCAGATGGATTTTTAAAATGCTTTATCTAAATAGTGCTCACTTTATCAAGCGATAAGAGTATCCGTACATGAGTTATTAATGTTTGAAAGAGTCTTAATCTACGAGTATGTCTAAGGGCAGTTTATAATCAGGGTGTTTCTTAGCACCTGCACAACTTTTTCGAGCGCATAGATTTTAAAAATTTCAGAGTTCAACATTCAATTTCATCAATGATTTGGACTTTCCATACGAGTAATCCGAGAAAAAAATTCCAAGCGCATGGATTTAAATGTTTTTCGGGGTTTTTGGAGAGCGCATAGATTTTTTTACCCTCAGTGCGGGTCAGAAAAACATCCTGTTTATAATAATGCATAGTTGTCGGTAGCTCTTCAAATGATCAATTACATTTGTTGCTGGTAGACTTGACTCAGAAGAGAAGTCCCTTGAACTTGCTGGTAGACTTGACTCAGAAGAGAAGTCCCTTGAACTTGCTGGTAGACTTGACTCAGAAGAGAAGTCCCTTGAACTTGCTGGTAGACTTGACTCAGAAGAGAAGTCCCTTGAACTTGCTGGTAGACTTGACTCAGAAGAGAAGTCCCTTGAACTTGCTGGTAGACTTGACTCAGAAGAGAAGTCCCTTGAACTTGCTGGCAGACTTGACTCAGAAGAGAAGTCCCTTGAACTTGCTGGTAGACTTGACTCAGAAGAGAAGTCCCTTGAACTTGCTGGTAGACTTGACTCAGAAGAGAAGTCCCTTGAACTTGCTGGTAGACTTGACTCAGAAGAGAAGTCCCTTGAACTTGCTGGTAGACTTGACTCAGAAGAGAAGTCCCTTGAACTTTTTTATCCAAGTACATACTTTAGTGAGCCTGAATTCTATTATATAATACTATTATTCCGTTGCAAGCGCTGTTTTCGCCCTCATCGCAGTTATTCGCCACGTCCTAGGCAGAAACTCGCTGAAATCTATTTCGTTCCTTGTAAATAGTCCAGCTCCTCTTCTTTTTTAACGGGAAACTCTATATTCCTCCTACTCTTTCTCTCTCTTTTTTCCTCTCCATTTTTTGTTGTCACTCTCTCTCTTACTCTCTTCTGCTCTCTCTATATCTCGGCTTTTTTCTCTCTCGTTCTCTTTCTTTCTCTTTATCGATATCTGTCGTGTTCCCAGCCTTGTTATCTCACGCATTCTGTCTTAGCTTCGCTGTCTTCATTCCTTTCCAACTCAAGTCTCATCCTAATCCATAGGACAGTTAGCAGAAATCCTTCTTTCTCAGCCTTGTACTTTCAATTTTTTTCAAGTATCTCGTTGCATTCAAGACGGATCATATCCAAAGATGCTCTAGAAAGAGAACTTTAGAGCTTATAAACTAGGCGTTTACCGATTTACAATTTTGAAATTTTTTTATTCTTCCATTACGGGCGAGGAAACAATTGAGAAAAAAGATTTGTGAGTGTTCTTGCGAGGCAAATACTAAAGTGGTCAAAAAAGAGAAAAATGGATAAAAATAAATGTTGAGAATGTTCCGTGGTTGACGTAGAATGCAGCTAGAAGAACGAGAAAGATGAATCAGGATAAATTGGTATTTGTTGCATTTGCTCCCAACAAACAAATTATTGCGAAGGAAAATCGAATCATAGACAATTTTCAGATGAAACTATTATTACGTTAACCACGGGTGGAATGTCTTCAGTGAATGACTAGAAGAGAGTTCCCGACCCATGACCTCTGAAGAGGAAAAAGAAAGAAGATGAAGAGATTGGAGAAGATTGAGGGATTGAGAATGAACTGAAGGGATTAGGTGGCCTCTTTCCGCCAACTCTTCCTATAATCTGATTATGTAGCTGCTGCCATGTTGTTCTTTTCGATTGATAAAGATTAGACAACACTTTTAAACTCAGAACGCCGTCCATTTCAATATTCATCAGTTTTTTTGTTGTAAGTTTTAGGTTTTTCTTCCGCCGAGTGAGTAATTTATATCATCCGAAGATATGTGAGAATTACCAGTAAAGGCGTGTGGAATGGAAAATTTCTGGTGCATATGTACATCATTGCTCGTATTATAAATTCATCAAATAATTTGTTTTCTCTTAAGTCCACGGGTTCCATTATGAATTTCCATGGTTCCATCAAAAATTCCGATGTTGTTCTTGTCTTTTTGACGCACTCTCGTAAATCTATTTTTTCTTCCTTGTTCATTCATTAATCTTCCAGAATCCTCTCTCTCTCTCTCTCTCTCTCTCTCTCTCTCTCTCTCTCTCTCTCTCTCTCACTATCTCAATATGTTACTTCTGTCTCTGCATCTCTCTTTTCTTCCACTCTTTCTTTGCTCGCACTTCCTTTCCCCTCTTTAAATCTTTATTCTTCTTCGTGCAGATAAAAGAGAAGAAAGAATAGAATAATCATGTAGCGCAAGTCTCATCGAAGGGCATATGGAAGAGCAGACCACCTGAGGCGCTCATTCTACCTATTCTCTCATTTCTTCATTTTATTGCTCTCTACCCTCCTACTCCCCCTAACCTTCTCTCTTTTCCTCTTCCTTTCTCTCTCCTTCTCTCTTTTTCTCTTCCTCTCTTCTCTTACCGTCTCTCTTTTTCTCTCTTCCCCTCTCTCTCTCTCCAATTTTATCCCTCTCTCTGCTCTATTAATTTATGACAATGTCAGTGGATAATAGCGCGTGGCAGTGGGAAATCCAGGGAGAAGTAAAGAAAAGAAACAGTGTAAATGTAGAGAAGAAGAGAAAAGAGATTTATATAACAAGATAATTCAGACTAGAAAGAGCAGAAGAGAGAGAGAGAGAGAGAGAGAGAGAGAGAGAGAGAGAGAGAGAGAGAGAGAGAGAGAGAGAGAAAGAGAGAGAGAGGGAGAGAGAGAGAGAGTGAGGAGAATAATTTGAAAATAATCAAAGTAAAAAGAGAAAGAAAATGAGGAAAAGATGACAGCTGAGAAAGAGAAAAAGAATGAAGAAGGAAAAAAAGGAGAGAGGAACGGAAGTCGTTGAGAAGGAGTGTGTTTGGGTAAAAGCAGCTGCGCGCTGCTTTCTCTTGTATTTCCTTTTATGTACTTGTCATCACTTTTCTCTTTTTTCTTCTCTCTCTCTTTTTTATATTTAATTTGTCTATCTCTTCTCTTCTCGCTCTCCCAGCTTCATCTCTAACCTTGCTTCAATCATCTGTTTTTCTCTACCTTATTTCGAATTTTTTTCTGCGAAATCATCATATCTATCCATCTACTCTTTTCAGTTCTCTTTTTATAGCTTACTCAGGGGTTATTTAGTCATGTCCGGTCACCTGTCGGCGGGCGTCTGACTTTTAACTAATACGGGGGGACGCTTATTTGAAATTTTTTCATCTCACAAGGTTTAAAAATTTTCAAAAACTTTTATCTCATAAAATTTAAACTTGAAAAAAAATTTCCAGTTGTGAGGCAAATGTCTGTATACAAAAATTTTCGTCTCCGGCGGGCGTCTGTAGGATTTTCAGACCAACTAAAAAAAACCCTGAGCCCACTCTGTTAATCTTGACTACTCTCGATATGTCTATTTCTAGCGCTTTTTGTTATTCTCTCTTTCTCTCTCTTTCTCTCTCTCTCTTTCTCTCTCTTTCTCTCTCTTTCTCTCTCTTTGACTTTCATTTTACTATGCTTTTCTTTCCCTTTCTCTCTCTCTCTCTCTCTCTCTCTCTCTTCATTTCAATCCCATTTCTGTGATCGATTCAGAAGTCTTCTTGGAAGCTTTCATTGCAAAGATGCTTTTCAGCCATTTGTAATCCCTTTTGCTGAAGATGTCATTTGCTTCTGCAGAAAATGGTACTTTCTTCAAATTTTTTGGTGAGAAGGGATCAGATAGCTTATTTTCAAAGCAGCTCAATGAGTAGTATATAAAAAGTAAGCTTTATCAGTCAGTATTAAGCAAATAATAAGTGGCTCACTGTCATATTGAGACAAGAAACGAGTTCTGTTCACATTGTAGCCGTGACTGGGTCTCCCACCGAGAGAAAGCTCTCCGAAATGTCAACGAAATTACGGTTTAAAAATTAGTCATGACTTTGGATGTCTCAGAACATTTTCAATAGGACTTGAAAAGGTAAGTTGCAATATGAAAGTTGTCATGGGGAAGAGAAGAGAAATAGATGAATGAAGAAACGGATGAGTGTAGAATTTAGCTCCTAGTGATTGAGAAAAAAGGTTAACAAAAAAATTACTGAAAACTCACAGTGTTATAAATTTTTGTGTCATAGTGCCTTCGAGAAATTCTCGGTTAGTCATAATTTTTGCATAAAATTGGCAATACTTTCAGGATTAGTCAGAAAGTCGTGAAAAACTCATTATGCCTTTCTCTTGAATTTCACCCAAGAAAACTCTTGGGTGAAATTTTGGAATTGGGGGCCTAGGGTGTAAAAGTATTTATATGGAATTGATTACCCGGGATTTCCGGGCTGTGTTCAGGACGTTTGAGAAGGGAGCATGGTGACAAATGAGGACGACACTCAATGTTCGAGAGATTTTATAAGATTATATACTCACTTTTGTTGCTATTCGAGAATGATCGAATAAAGGCAACTTTGGTATGTTTACTAATTTAACCGAATATAGAAAAAGAAAGTGAACACTAGGGTTGGAAAGATTAAGTGAAGTGGGATGGAAGGTTTAATTGGCAGAGGTGAAAAGATGGGAACAATCAAGAAAAGAAGAAATGAAAATAATGAATAAGAAGAGAGAGAGGATAGAGAGAGAGGTGAGAGAGAGAGAGAGAGAGAGAGAGAGAGAGAGAGAGAGAGAGAGAGGTGAGAAGAGTTACGATAACCTTCCGTTCTTTATCTCAGGCTGACTGAGTCATAGTAAGTTATCCTATTTTCCGTCTTATTTTGTTCCAATGACTGTCCTTGTTTTTTCTTCTTTTTATCTTCAAATTATCTTAATTGTTCATCTCTCTCACTTCTCTCTCTCTTACTCTCACTTTCTTTCTCTCTATTTATCTTTGTTTTTTCGTTCCACGTCCGTTTTTTGTGTCTCTTCATCTATTTTGCCTTCGTACTCTCTTCGTCTTAAATTTATGTTTCACTTTTTTATCTCTTCTCTCTCTCTCTCTCTCTCTCTCTCTCTCTCTCTTTCTTTCTTTCTTACTTTTTTGACCTCTTTCTCTTCATATGTATCTCTCTCTTTCTTTCTCTAAGAGTCTATGTTTCCTCTCATCTTTCTCTTTCTCTCTCTGTCTCTCTCTTCCTCTCTGTCTCTCTCTTTCTCTCTCTCTGTCTCTCCTCTCTTGACAGTCTATCTGAATATTTATCTCTTCTCACCTCCCCCTCCTCTCCCTCCGACTGAATGACCCTTCTCATACCCGTGCACAGCGGTTGCCACTGTCTCTTTCCCCTAGCTCGATTATCTTTGCTTCTCTGCCAACGGCTGCGGTCCTCTCGCATCTGCAAACTCTCTTCTTCAAGGGGCGAGCATCAGCAATGTTGATGGGTTGCTGAATGAATAGATTCTAAAGTTTTCGTCATACATGTTTCTTCAGTGGTTAGTCATACTTACTGACTCGTCGAGTTTAGCTACTATTTTTTATGCATACTGAAGTCATTGAAAAATGAGAATGACTATGTAGTTAGTTTATCTGTTTTATTAATTTTTACATGAATGAAAGCAGTTGAACGGAGAAAGTATTTTTTGTATCCATTTGGGTTGTGTTATATGAATAAAACTGAAACTGCTTAAGGACGCTCGTATGTTCTTATTATTTCATTTTTATTGATTCAGTGCTTTCGCCACTTCCAGCGCTTTTTATCCTAAATTTCTTTCTCTCATTTATTAAAATTTTTTCAATCTTATTTTTACCTATGAGGTTTATTTAAAGGAGTAAGAAATATTTTTCACACCAACCCTTTCTTTTTATGATTTTTGTGATTGAAAATACTTCAGAAGAGGAGATTAGAACGAGGTGAATGGATTGAATGTTGCATTGCTTCTTGACCGTTGTTCCTCTGCTTTATTTCTTATTCCGGTGACATCTGAGAAAGTCCTTGAAACATGATATGTGTGCAATGAAGAGGAAGAGAGAGAGAGAAGAGGGTCTTTTCAAGCAGTGCTAAGCTAGAAATATCAGGAAGGGGGCTATTTTTGTATTTGAGAAAGCGGAAACTGTGATTCGAATCAGTCAAAATAGCACACTAATTAATAGAAGGTTGGAACCTTGGTAACCATCGCTTGCTAAGGGTTCGAATGAGTCATCTTTGCGGTGAAATAGCTCTTTTGGTTTTGTTTACCGCTCTATTCACACTAGGTTCCACTTTTACTAAGCAAACTCTGAAGATTTATATCTTAAGAGTAATTAATAAATCATATAGAAACATAGATATTTGAGTAACTTATATGATGATAATGATGATGTTTGAAAGAACTTCATCTGGGTTTTGGGATTATGTTTTTAAAATGAGAACAAATGAAATATGTTTAACACATTCTTAAGTTTCTTAACTGAATCGCTTTGATTGTAGCTTTTTGGTAAATATTTCAGTTGGATCAATTAAAATGATTCTTTTTTTTAATTTCTTTTTAAATTAAATATTTTTCACGAAGATCGATGATAAATCTTCAAATTCTAAGTTACACAATTTAAAGGCAGTGAAGCCGGGTTTGAGTCGAGATGGCTGGTTTCGATCCCGCCCGGTGGACTAGCTTTTTTCTATTTTCACGAAGTTTTTAATGTCTCATTTTACACCTGTGAATTTTTATCGGGTATCGCAGAAGCGGATTTGTCGATTTGTGTTTTTGTAGGTCATCTGCTTGGAAACAGTTCTTATATCAGCATTCGAAAAGTTATTAAATATATTTTGTTTGCCCCTTCATTAACTCCGAACTATTATTTACTCCCCTATTATGAATAATTTCTTTACCATGGAGAGTTTCAAGCAGGGGTTTTTCAGTTGGTCCGAAAATCCTAATGCGAAAATTTTTATATACAGACACTTGCCTCACGTCTCGAACAAAAATTCAAGTTTTAATTTTATGAGATAAAAAGTTTTTTTAATTTTCACCCTTATGCGATAAAAAATTTTCACTTAAGGTCCCCCTTATGAGTTAAAAGACAGACGCCCGCCGACAGGCGACCGGACATGACTAAATAACCCCTGGTTTCGAGTGCAGATAATACGTGAACTTCTTTTTAACAGATAGCAGGAAGAGTTCCGTCTCATTCCAGATTCCTCGTCCTTCTTCAGTCGCTCACCCTCAGCGCGACTTGCAGCTCGAGCGCGTTCACTGTCTCGCAAACGAGTCACTCGAGCATCGTCGACCTCGTTTTCTACGGAATTCGTGAGTTTCGCTGTGATTTTTGTGGAGTTCGTAAGGCCATCATGAAGAAAATGTTGTGATCTATAGAATTCCATCCATTTCTTGAGATCGCGTTCGTTTGGTGAATGTTTTTGAATTGAATTGAATTAGCTTTATCATCAATGTGATTTTTCAGCTGATAGTAATGTGATTTGATTTTTCAGCTGATATACCTGTTTTGTAAACAATTTTTTTTGTAAAAAAACGACCGCTTAGGGGGATGGAACTAGAATAATGAGAAGCGAATGAGAAGTGAAGGGCAGAAAAGGGAGAAAATCGCCATTAAACATAAGAAAATCTAGCCTCTCTTTATTAGAAATAAAAAGACGGACTGTAAGTATGTGAAGAAAAAGTGCTTTGTTTGGCAGCCAGTGTTCTTGGCAGGCAGCATCTGCGAGAACAACAACGTGGTCGACTCCACGCGGAAGATGCTTCCGCCGTCCGCGGCCGCGGGACATCTCCCTATGCCGCCCGAGGAGGAACTCGCGCGCCTTTTCGACCTCGTCCTGGTGCGTCAACTTAATTCAGTATACCATATATAAACTCTCTGGGCACCCATTGAATGGGCTCTCCTCCGGAAGTGCAAAAACCTAACTGAGCGTGGGAAAAAATTTCGTGAGGGGCGTAGAAACAGTGGATTTTTTGGATTCAGTGTTAATTCTCCAATTCTTTTCATTTAAAATGATAATAAAACCAAGTCGAACGCTAGTCATTCCACTAAAAAAAAAACTTAATGTTAGTTTTAAAACAATATATAATTTGGTATTCATTAATTTATTAAGGGATAGGAGGATTAAGGATTAAAGGATAGGATTAAGGAATGATCTTCCATCTACACTTGACTCATCTGAGAATGCAGGTAGAACTGAAACATTGCTAAATTGGATTTAGTTTTTTTTAAACTGGGGTTATCTTCGATTGAATAACGTAAAAATCCGTTTTTATACAGTAGCCTATGAACTGAATTTGTTTTCTGACCCAAGAATCAGTTTTAGACTCTTTTTTAACTTTGCCTTAGTAATTAGTTACTTGACGAATCTAACGTTTCGTGTTCAACTGCCACTGCCGCCTGCCGCCCCACTACCAAAAGCCTCTTTGGTGCCTTACACCAAAACATAGTGTATGTCTCCAGAGCTCATTCTTCCTTTTCTCATCTTCCCGACCCATTCTGTATATGGAATAAACAATACAATACAACTACTGACTTTTACTGTGGTGTATATTATCGTCGTCTTTTCTCACCCTCATTTCTGTTTTCATAGAAGAGTCATTCAAAATTGTTCATTTTTATTCTTTCTAAATTAGAGTGAAGATCATTGGGAAAGAGATGGTGCAATTTACGAATAGAGGTTACTGGCAATCTTCTAGATAACCAAGATGAATAATGTATGGGAAACAGTCGCGCAGAATGTGGATGAATGCATAAGAAATCGCCGCTTTCTTATTATCCTGATGTCGCAGAAATTTCCGCTCGCATTGTTCTCGTCCTATGATACTCTCTTTCGCTCTCAATATTTTCTTCTATCCCTCTTTCTCTCTCCGTCTCAGTTTCTATTCCTTTCTATACCCTCCTCTCTCCATCTCTATCTCTCTACTCTTTCTACCTCTCTACTCTCTCTCCCTCTATCTAGTTCTTTTTTTTTTCGTGCTCGTTGTCACTTCTTCCGTTGCTTGAAAACTTTCTCTAAGAGTCTCAATTCAGTTGATTCGTCTTCTCTATCTTCGATATCCCCCAGTTATCGGGGACATTAATTTTTTTCTCTATAACGGAAAGATGAAACTGTCCCAGTCAGAAATTGGTCACCATCGTATAGTTAGTAACTTACTCTATAACATAATGTACAGTAACCTACTTTCCACAGCATTCAAAGTAATTTTATATACAGTAACCTCTGAGAAAAAATTTAACATCATATACACTAACATTTTATACAGTAGCGCACAGCATGAAAAGACATATAAAGTATGTATGTAATATTATATACAGTAACCTCAGTAACATCATGTACTGTGAAATAAACTTCTTTTACAGTGTCTATTTTGTTGATTCGGAAGCTTTGACGCGTTCTAATTTTAGGCTTTGTTTTCTACTTTGAGAAAATTTAAAGATTTCGACTGTTCTAGTTCAAAGATCAACAAATGAAAAGTCTGCAGTAAAGAGTGAATCAAAAATTTATAACAGAGTGACTTGTGACTATATGTAGATGAATTAACAGAGTGACTTGTGACTATATATGAATTAACAGAGTGACTTGTGACTATAGATGAATTAACATAGTGACTTGTGACTATAGATGAATTAACAGAGTGACTTGTGACTATAGATGAATTAACAGAGTGACTTGTGACTGTAGATGAATTAACAGAGTGACTTGTGACTATATATAAATTAACAGAGTGACTTGTGACTATATATGAATTAACAGAGTGACTTGTGACTATAGATGAATTAACAGAGTGACTTGTGACTATAGATGAATTAACAGAGTGACTTGTGACTAAAGATGAATTAACAGAGTGACTTGTGACTATATATGAATTAACAGAGTGACTTGTGACTATAGATGAATTAACAGAGTGACTTGTGACTATAAATGAATTAACAGAGTGACTTGTGACTATAGATGAATTAACAGAGTGACTTGTGACTAAAGATGAATTAACAGAGTGACTTGTGACTATAAATGAATTAACAGAGTGACTTGTGACTATAGATGAATTAACAGAGTGACTTGTGACTATAAATGAATTAACAGAGTGACTTGTGACTATAGATGAATTAACAGAGTGACTTGTGACTATATATGAATTAACAGAGTGACTTGTGACTATATATGAATTAACAGAGTGACTTGTGACTATAGATGAATTAACAGAGTGACTTGTGACTATAGATGAATTAACAGAGTGACTTGTGACTAAAGATGAATTAACAGAGTGACTTGTGACTATATATGAATTAACAGAGTGACTTGTGACTATAGATGAATTAACAGAGTGACTTGTGACTATAAATGAATTAACAGAGTGACTTGTGACTATAGATGAATTAACAGAGTGACTTGTGACTATATATGAATTAACAGAGTGACTTGTGACTATAAATGAATTAACAGAGTGACTTGTGACTATAGATGAATTAACAGAGTGACTTGTGACTATAAATGAATTAACAGAGTGACTTGTGACTATAGATGAATTAACAGAGTGACTTGTGACTATATATGAATTAACAGAGTGACTTGTGACTATAAATGAATTAACAGAGTGACTTGTGACTATAGATGAATTAACAGAGTGACTTGTGACTATAGATGAATTAACAGAGTGACTTGTGACTATAAATGAATTAACAGAGTGACTTGTGACTATAGATGAATTAACAGAGTGACTTGTGACTATAAATGAATTAACAGAGTGACTTGTGACTATAGATGAATTAACAGAGTGACTTGTGACTATATATGAATTAACAGAGTGACTTGTGACTATATATGAATTAACAGAGTGACTTGTGACTATAGATGAATTAACAAAAATGAGTATGTTATTAAAAAAAAGGAAAATTTTGATTTAAAGAACAAGTGAAATTGTAGTGTTTTTTGCAGAAACAAATGGACTTACCAGTGGACAAAGTTCGGATTTTGAAGCAATACGACAACCAGAAGAAGTGGCAATTAGTGCAGGACCAGGTTTTTTCTTCTTTAGCACTTCGATTCTTCTAAATTTTCAATCGATTCTCTTTTATTGAGAAATGAGTGAGTTCATAGTGTTGTTTGGGGTTTTTTTTAAAATATGAGCTATTAGCACAAGCATCAAAATAAAAAAAAACTGAATGAGTATTCGCGATAGAGATACGGTAGATATTACAGTACGTAATTCCTAAATATAAAAAGTTATCGCGTGTATTTTGGCTGAGCTTAGATTTTTAGTTAGAAGTTTTCTGAAAATTAAATTTAGTTCCTGGATAATTTCCTAAATGATAATCACGTTTGTAGAAATGAATTTAGTTTATCCTCATTGGGCTTTTGAGGTTTAAACGCCTCTACTTCACCTGGGAAGGTGAAGTAGAGATTTTTTCGTTAAAATGCCGTGCACATACGAAAAAACGAACGAATCATTGCTGTTTTCAGTCCAGTAGGAAGTTTTTAGCCTGTTTCCCGCCCCTTTCGCTAATCGATATTTTCAGCGAGGCGTTGGGACCGTAATCGAGCCAACAGTCTACTTGGAGAAACTGGCTATTTATCTGGACAAGAAAAGCATCAAAAAAGTTTGATCTCAATTCAATTCAATTCTTTATTTCCATGCAATCTCATGAGTTGAATGCAGAAAATTCATCAATATGGCTGTTGTGAGGTGGAATAGTTTGTGGTATAGTTACGATGACCATCAGTCCTACTTTTTTGAGAGTGATAAGAGTGAGGCCGCTGACTTTTTCACACGTGCCACTGTCTTGTATCGCAATTTGTCATGAAAGCAATCAATACTTTGTCATTGAATACAAATAGGGCGATGTCCTTCGATATGAATGAAACATAAGGAAGCAAAAAGGTCTTCTAATTGTATATGGTTGTTAAGAGATGAGATTGCTCTAGGAAGTTAGTAAGTAAGACCATGCGTTGAATGAGACCGGTTTAAGGCATTTTTTACGCGTCGAGCGAGTTGAAAAAGGGATGGGAAAGGCAAAAATAGTGAAAATAGAAGTAGAGAAAAAGTGAAACAGAACGGAAGGAGAAGAGAATGTAGATCATGTTCGGCGCGAACATGTATGCGTCAACTTAGCTGGTACGGTAACATGTATGCGTCAACTTAGCTGGTCCGGTAACCATTTAATCCCTGAGTAAGACAAATCGATTGGAAAAAAACTTTGTTGATAGCATTGAAAGAATGGTATTAAGCTAGGGTGAACAAATTGCGAAAAAATCATAATTATAAATTGTCTCTTTTTACTTGATTCGTGTATCGCATTGGTTCCACCCTCAGTGTGGATGTGAATAATCGCTCGAACAACGCGGTTTTCTGTTTTATTGGTTTTGGTCTGTATTTTGGATACCCGGTTTACATGCGACATTAACTGAGGATACAAAGTCTTTGTGGAGGTTTCTCAGCTTCTGAAGGGTGGCAAATATAGTTACTACAGGGGAAACCCCCATTCATTGGCGAAGACTCGAACTAAAAAGGTTGTCTTGCAGAAAAAGAAGATACTTGGAGATGAAAAGTCCACCAAGATTCTGAAGCACATCGAGATTTCGTTGAGGACGAACACAGTGGAGTTAGTAGCTTCTCTTGCATTCGGATTATTTGAGAAGTTTACAATGAAAAAACGAATTTCAAAAAGGCAGAACTTTTTTAAAATGAGACCATAAGGGTTTTCGAGGTAAAAAAAAAAGAAGAAAGATGATTAAACGGAAATAAACCGAGAAGACGAGCAGGCAAGTCTTGAATTGTCCGCTCTAATTTCAGTTGGGTCTTCGACTTCCTAAAACCATCGAATAATGGTCTGAGTATCCTCGTGGAGTACCTCAACCAGCTGCTCAATGAGGCCGTCACGTGAGTTATCTTCTTTTTCTCTCTTCCTCCCTCTCTCTCTCTATCTCTCTCTCTCTCTCTCTCTCTCTCTCTCTCTCTCTCTCTCTCTCGCTTTTTTGGTGTATTTCTCTCTCTCTCTTCTCATAATCTCTTCCTCTATCTCTATTTTTTTCTCACTCTTACTCCCTCTTAATGTCTCAATCTCTACTTCTCTATTTCAATTCATCTTTCATTCTTACATTATTTAATCATAAAAATAAGAGAGAACAAGGCATATGAGCCTTTCATATATAACACTTTCGCACGGAATAGCAATGTGTCCCCGTGGTGTAATGGTAACACGCGCTCCCGGTTTGAGTCGAGATGGTCTGGGTTCGATCCCGCCCGGTGGACTAGTTTTTTCTGTGCGATAATTATTTAACAATACTAACAATGGTATGAGGTCTAATTAACAGGGAGCCATCAGAAGATTCCGATATCGTTTCATCTGGACCAACTCTATTGAGAAGAAACTCTGGAGCAAGCAAAACGGCAAAAACTTTGAGGTTTATTGATTTATTCTTTTTAGGTAAGTTATTCGTCAATTAATTATTCATCTATCTGCACATTTGATTAACTAATCGATTCTTTTCAATACCTTTCAGATCGTTGATTTTATTCTTTTCCAACTCAGAACATTGGAATTATAAATTTATCTTTGAGAAATTTCATTTAATAATTCGAACGTTTCTATTGCTTAGAAATGTTGGAGAGCTGGAAGATGACGTCCACGTGAGCATAATGTGTCTGCGGGCGATTATGAACAACAAGGTAAGAGTTATTAAAATTAGTTTTGTTGTTGTTTTAATTAGTATTATCCTTAAATCAAGGCTTTGACTCATCGCGAATTGAGTTCTAAGACGTTTTGACGGCCGTACAGTTTTTAATTAAGTTGCTGGAGTAATGAAGTTGATGAAGTTGTAAAAAGATTGATTGGGAAATAGATTTGCTCAGAATTCATGTGTGATATTACTTTTTAAATTGGTTCAACAACTTGTTTTTCAGCTAAAACGGTACAAATTTTTCTAACTAAACAAAGTAAGGTTGTTTTTTATTGATTGTTTTTTATTGATTGTCGATAGCTGTGAATTATTGATCGAATGATTTGCAGAGAGGCCTCTCGATGGTATTCGCCTGCCCTCTAGCCATATACTGCATTGTTAGAAGCATTCTCCATCAAAGTCTCCGGTTAGAAGTTCAACTACAATGGGAGCTTCCAAAATACAGAATGGGGTCTTCAAAAGGCCCTCTGGTATTCGGTTGTCGCATCTGGAACAGGGTGTTTTCCAAAAACCGGCTGTAAGTAAAATCTATGCGCAAGTCTAAGATCTATGCCAGAAAGCTTGTAGTGATACGAATTTCATGTTTGTGAGGCAATATCATTACAAAATCGCTCGCTTTTGGCCTATATTCAAGTTCGGCCGTTTTCTCATAATTAGTATTTTTGATCTACACCTTTCTCTTGAGAAGGTTGTGGATTGTTTTTGCTCTTTCATTTTATGCCATTCCTTTTCAAGTGAGAAGAAAGCTTTCATACCGAAAGATGATGTTAATTTCGACACGATCACCGATCTCTTACATTCTCACTCTGCAGGACGAAAACCCTGGTGGTGCAGATGCTCGCGACGATATGCGCAATCTCGGATGGGCACGCGCTGGTCTCCGATGCTTTCGATCGTTTCCGAAATGTGGGCACTTCTTTTTTTAAAAGCGGTTTTCGTGATTGAGTTTTTTTTTGTGGTTAAAAACTTTTTTGGGAAGTTCCTGGTTAGACTTAATAAATTAAACTCTTGAAACTTCAAAGTTCTGCAGTAGTTGAAGGGTCTACAACGATACAGTAGTCAGAATGGCTTCATTAAAGTGCTACAGTAATGAAGGCACCTTGAGAGATTGAGCAATCAAAGAGTCTTCAAATAAGTACTGTAGTTCTGTTCAGGACTACGGGGAGTCGCGACGATTTCACACTCTGCTCATGTCGATTGAAAGGTTTTGAATCTTCCAATTTTTTCTTGATTTTTTCTCAAAATGTACTAGAAATGGTCGTGCGTTCAAGTCCCGAGCAAACAAATTTATGTGCAAATACCATGTTGTTGTTGTTTTTTGCCCATAGGTCCTGTCGAGGGGAGTCCTTTGGGATAGGTTGGTGAGGATCCTTTTGAGTCCGGAGAAATTCGCGAATAGCATAGGATCCGAGTGGGTAACAAATCTTTTAAAGCCCCTACCGTACTGCCCAGTCTTGGCCCCTACCGTACTGTCCAGTCTTGGCCTCTACCGTACTGTCCAGTCTTGGCTCGCCCGTCTGATTTTCTCCTCCTAGCTCTTAGTTTGTTCTCAGTCGATCGCCTCTCCATGTCTTTCACCCCCCAGTCCTCATTCACGCTATTCTATGTAGTAGAAGGCCCGTAGTGAGGACGAACTTTCCATTGCTTATCAATGTCATATGTAGGTAAATTATATCTTGATTTTTCAATAGGTCGATCGCTAAAGTAGATTAAAAGTTTCAATTCAAACTTGAAGAAACCTGTTGAAGCTGAGTTATGGTTAATGAAACGTTCTATTTCTATAGAGTATTGAAATTTTTCATCTTTAACTTATACCTGAGAAAACTGTGATACATTCATTTCGAGGGAAAGAGAGGTTCGATAGGTGGGTCGCCCTCGAAATTTTTTTTTGCCAGTTAGTAGTTTACCTATGATCTATGACAAGGCACTGTCTCTCCGACTTTAATTGACCCTGTAGTTTTGTGTCGGAGACTCTCATGAGTTCAGTAATAGTACAGGACTATTGTGCGAAAGGTCCCAGGTCCGACCCGTATCCCGGACAGATCTACCCAAACCAAGGGGAATGAGTACTCTCCCTTTTGCTGTTACACACAATAGCAGTGACCCAGCGTGCAACGACTGGTATTACCAGGATCGGTATGTTCCGCATCTAAGGATAACGCGCACTCTGTAGCGAGGCGAAAACAAGCGCGAGAAAGATTATATATATTACACTCTTAAGTTCAAAAGACTGCATTGGTAGCTGATTGTAAAGACATGATGGTTCGTTCTTTGTTTGTGTTCATTTTCAGATGCGAGTTCAACGTGGACTATCTCTCATCCGCGGTGCAGTTCATAAACATTTTCGTGCACGGCGTGGATGAACTATGCTACCGAGTGCATCTACAGTATGAGATGACTGCGATGGGCTTCGATGACTTCGTCGAGGTACATTTGCAGTCATTAGATTCTGAAAAGAGTGTGGACCCACAAGGTACAGTTACTTGATAAGGTTGTTGAGAGGCTTTATGAAAACGATTCATCTTGAGTCTATACTAAAAATTAAGATTGCAATTTATTGTTACAGCATATTCAGAAACATGGAACCACAAAAAAGTTATGCTTTCATTCATTCATTCATTTCACAAAGAAAAGCTTTGCAGCGAACACTGAAGACGTGCGAGTCAGAAGAGTTGTGTGCCAAGATGTCCGCCTACATGAAGAACACCATTGACGTGAACCGATTGATGGAGGAGAGCGCGGAGAGAATGAGACTACTGGATGAGACGGCAACTCTAAGAAGCAAACTCAGCCATGTGAGAGGGAAGAGCGGGGCATCTGGGGAAGGATCTCATGAGTCTATCATTATATTTGTCATTCAAAAAAATGTCTCTCTTCATTTCTCAAGAAAGTCAGAATGTAACAGGCTGACATGATTGTACTCAGTATAACTGGTCTGGCCTATTCTAGTGAAAATTTCTAAGCCAATACATTGGAACATCCAACATTATGTTCAAATATATTTTTTTTAAACTGAGAGGTTGTTATCAGAAGCATTTGATTGAAATTCATAGCGAGACCAGTGCATTCAAAGTCAGAAATGACAAAGTAGCTGGCGACTTTCCAATAATTGCATAAATAACCAAGTTTTCTTTGAAGCTCATCGCCTCGCCGAACTCCTGATGTGTTGTATGATGACTTCTATGTATATCGAGTCATTGTCTGATGACTCTCATGTATAGTCACTGCTTGGCTCTTTTCAATGATTGTGGATTGTATTCGCGGCGATTGCAGGCAGTGGAAAGAGTTCAAGAAGTGGAAGCAAAGTGGATAACAGACAAGGCTGCCCTGGACAGAAGACTGAAGCAGTTGCTGGAAGAGAAGTCAAGGCTTCAGCTTGAATACGAAAGTCAGTCCTGGTGATTCAGGACTGTTGTGCTCATAGCTTCGTAGTTGGAGATTTTCCTGGTTTTTAGTATTTGTCGGTTCGGGTTGCACTTTTTATGAGACTCGAAGATTTAGATCTTAAAGCATTGCTCTCCACGTCCTTCGTTCTCGGAATCGGAACATTCTCTTTCTACTTTCTTGTTTGTCTTTGTAAGTTTTATTGGTTTTGGTTTCGGTGTTTCGGTTATCTTCAAGTATTTCGTGAGCTTAGAACCTTTCTAATTTGCGTGTTTGTCTGATGAAAAATACGAGAATTTAAAGGCAAACATATCGATTGGTCGAAAACAATCGATCAGAAGGACAGAGCTCACAGGGAACAGCAGCTCAGGCTGGAGCAGAAGATCGCCGAACTCGAGACCATACAGCGGAACATGAGTGGTGAGCTCTCTATCTCTCTCGCTCTCTCTCTTGTTATCTCTCTCACTCTATTACTTACTCTTTATCTCGTTATCTCTCTTCTTTTACTCTCCTTATCTCAACCTTCATATTTTTCTCTCCATGTTTACGTTAGTTTTTCACGTGATCTTTCCGCTAACCCAAGTCTCTTTACTTTGCAGCCGGCCTCCAAGTGCAGAAAGAAGTTAAATCTCCCCCTACGCCTCCTCCCCCAGTCCCTGGCCCCCCGATGCGCACGACAACGGCTACCGTGGTTAGCTCGACCGTCAGGCCGACAACGGCTGTTTCAACAGCGACGCGAACATCCGACTCTCCGCCTTCGGTGCCTATCGCTCCCAGTGCCCAGCCTCGAGTCTCAACGCGAACCTCAAACATTCCGCAAGCTCCGCCACCCCCGCCTGGGACGACGGCCAAGTCAGCTGGAGGCCCGCCTCCACCGCCGCCTCCACCTTGTTCATCCGGGGGCGCGCTATGTCCTCCACCGCCCCCACCGCTTCCTTGTCCACCTGGAGGCGCGCCGGGCCCTCCTCCTCCACCACCTCTGCTTGGGAGCGGCTTCTCTAACGCGGCGCCCATTCTAGATGTCAACATACCCGTGAAGAGAGTGTATCACCCAAAGAACAAGTTGCTGCAGCTGAACTGGACGGCTCTTAAGCCGACTCAGGCCAAGGATACGGTGTTCGAAGAGCTCAACGATGAGAAGATTATTGACAAACTCGACTTTAGTCGATTAGAGAACCTGTTCAAAGTGGCTGGAGGCGCCACACAAACGGATTCTGGTACGAATGGATTTGGCGTGGGAGCAGTTAGCGCCTCCGACGAGAAGCATCCGCAGGTAAGAGAGCGCAGGGGAGACTGGCCACAGGGGTATTTTGATGTCTGCTGAGACCTTACGGTGGACAAGTTCTAAGAAATTTCACCCCCTCCCCCCTTTCAAGCTCTCTCCCTCACGTTTGGGCTAAGTTTTATATATGCGTTGGGCAAGAACATTCAGTTACTTGGGATGACTCATATCAGCATCTGTTGAGCAAGAGGGACCGCAACACTTAAGTGAATCATTCGTCAGCTGCATTTGTCTTGAAGTGTTCTAAAAAGATACATAATACGGTAGCTTACTGTATGGGATTCTCAGATCTTTCATTTGACATCGGTTCAACGTTATTATATGTAATAGAATGAATATTTGTTTGTAAATTGTCTACTAATGGATATTTAAGATCTCACCAAACACATCTGGTGCAACTTCCTTCAGAGGAAAAAGTAGCCTTCTCGATCAAAAGAGGCTCCAGAATGTCGGTGAGTCTTTTCAATTAAGCCTTTTGACTTAAGAATGAGGTTGGTCTGGACGTGGCATAATGGTAGTGTGTTCGACTATTTTTTGCGAAGAGTCACGACAGATCTCCCACCCCGGACAGATCCACCGAAACCAAGGGGGTTATGAGATGTTGGTTGTGCTCTGGCACGAATCTGCCTCTCTTTACTGTTGCTATTCACACTAGCAGTGATCTAGCGGGCATATAATGGTTCTACCAGGGTATGTCTGTCCCGCATCTCAGGGGAGCGCGGACCCTGCCGCGAAACGGGAACAAGCGCGAGGAAGATTATTATAATAAAGTAGCAGATAGTTGAGAAAAATTCTGAGAAACCAAGACGATGTATGACTTATCTATGTTCCAGCGATAACTCGGCGTAAGCTGGCGATGTCAGCGAGGGAAATCATGGCAGCAACGCATCAAATGGACGTGGAAAGTCTGAACGCCGAGAAGGTTCCTCAAAGCTTTTTGGGTCTTCTACAAGCTGTTTCGCGCATTCCTCGCTTTTAAAGCTAGCAGAGTCTTCCCTTTTCTCATTCTCCTGAGCGGCCGTCATGTAACAACTCTCCCCACTTCTCGTACTTTTCCCTTCTGCGTCCTTCTGGGTGGCTGGTATGCAATGATTCTTTCCGTTCTCGATTTTTTAACTCGAATCCCTCCGTAGGGACTCTCATCGGAAAACACCTCTGAACCCCTGAATTCCTCGTCTCTCCTATGCCCCAGAAAAACTCGAATGACTTATGCTTTTACACGCGATGTTTCAAAATACTTTGCGTAATAAAACTTCAACTAGATCGAAAAACTAAAAATGATAAAACAGCACGTTTTGGAAAGATTCTGAGTGCATGTGATGAAAAATTTAGAATTTCACAGTGAATTGGCATACATACGTATAACTAGTTGTTTTTTTTGGAAAGTGCTTAGATTTTACTCATAGCCCGAGTCAGAAAAACACCCTGGTGTCTTGTTTTCATTTGTTTATTCGGACATTCGTCATGAATGTGAAAACAGATAGAGAGCGCACCACAGTATCTTTGGATACGGTTATTATTGGCTGGTGAATCAGGTGGACATTCTTCTCCGAATCGTGCCGACAGACGAGGAGCGAAGGGCGTTCGCCAGCTGCCAAGACGTGGAGTCTCTGACGGAAGAGGATCGATTCGTGGCGGCTCTCTGCGAGATTGAGAGACTTGAGCACAAACTCGCAGTCATGCAGAACATGTTTGCATTCGAGGTCACGCCTTATTTAGCACCAGGGGTTGGATATTAACCGGACCAGTCATTTTGGCACTGAAACTGATTTACATTCTCTTCTCATTCTATTTTACTTCTTCTCTACTCTCTTTCTGCCTTTCCTTATCCCTTGGTCTCACTTAACGCTTGTTTATCACTCTACATTCTTGTTAAGTTCAATAATGATGGTGATATTTTTTTAAAAAAAATAGTGCGCAAAGTTTTTACAAAACGCCATCAGAAAAGGAGAGAGGAAAAGACTCTCTCGACTCCTACTATACACAATATCTCTAACCCAGAGATCAGCCACAGGTTCTGCGGGGATAGGCATGTACCGCTTCTCAGGGAAGCGCGTAGCTTGCCGCGTGGCGTGAACAAGCGCGAGCAATATCATCAAGAAAGTTTTTGATTTTTTGGAGGGAAACTGGAAATTATTACAGGAAACGATGGCATTGTTACTGCCCCAGATGGAGCTGGTCGTAGCTGCATCTAAGTGAGTCTTTGAGAGGTGCTGAATAGATACAGGCAGACAGAAAGAAAGAGAGACTGAGAGAGAGGGCGAGAAAAGAGATAAAGAGAGATAGAAAAAGGGCGAGAAAAAGAAAGAGAGATGGAAAAAGGGCGAGAGAAAAAAAGAGAGAGATAGAGGAGGGCGAGAAAAGAGATAAAGAGAGATAGAAAGAGGGCGAGAAAAAGAAAGAGAGATGGAAAAAGGGCGAGAGAAAAAAAAGAGAGATAGAGGAGGGCGAGAAAAGAGATAAAGAGAGATAGAAAGAGGGCGAGAAAAAGAAAGAGAGATGGAAAAAGGGCGAGAGAAAAAAAGAGAGAGATAGAGGAGGGCGAGAAAAGAGATAAAGAGAGATATAAAGAGGGCGAGAAAAAGAAAGAGAGATGGAAAAAGGGCGAGAGAAAAAAAAAGAGAGAAAACAGAGGGAGAATGAGAGAAAGCCTGAAAGCGCTGTTTCCAAATATGTTAGCGAAGTTTTTAAAATCTGAATTATGATAGTTTTCTTTTTTTCTTCTTATTGAAATTCAAATAAAAGTGCACTAGCAGAACTTGTAATGAACGGCGTTTATTGAACCAAGAAATTTGATTCGAAGAGTTTAATCTTATTATTGATTTTTGTTTCCAAGAGCAAAACACTTTTGACAGATGTGCGAGGGAAGCGACAAAGTTCCACAAAGTCCTGGAAGTAGTGCTAGCCTTCGGGAACTATATGAACAGTGGGAGGAGGGGTTCTGTGTATGGATTCAAGCTTACCTCACTCGACTCCGTCAGTTGCTTGGTTAACACGCTCGCTCCCGGATAGAGGAGAGATTGTTGCATGGGTTCGAGTCCCCCCGGTGACTAGCTTTTTTCCGTGCGGTGGTTTGATCAACTTGTCTTCTCTACCAGGCGTCACTGCCTTTAAACTGTGTAACTGAGCATTTGAAGATTGCTTGGTTATTGTTGTTGTGGTTCGCCCTTTGAAGGTCTCCGATTGGGTACACACCAAGCAACTAAGTTTAGTTGCTTGGTGTGATCTGCAAGATAGATGTAGATCAGTAGAATTAGTCAAGAAGGAACGGCAGGGTTTGGAGATGGGCTGAGATCGGGCGGTGAAGAATAAAACATTTCATAGGAAAAGCATTATAACCTTTTCTGGATATTGAATAGATTTTACCCATGAGGCGGGACAGAGAAACACTTTGGTTTTAAGCGGCCCTCGTAAGCTTTCATTCAATCTGCGAGGTTGGAACGGTAGCTCAATGTTTCTTGAGCCCCTTTCACTTTTCCCTTTTTCGTTCTCTTTTAGGATTTTTTGATTGGAAACTTGGGTGCTTCATAAGGGCGTTTGAGCGATATTTTTGTTTGCCCGGGAAACGCTTACTCTCACATTGATTTTTGTTTTGATTTTTTTGAAAAAGGAAGAAAAACGATAGGTTTGAAGTGAGACCAAAATCGAATTCAACCGGTAAGGAAAGAATGTTCAAAGCTCTCACGGCTAATTAAAAAACTTGAGTGTTCGGCTAGAACTTTGTCACAGGAGAACTTGAGAAATAAAATTTATTTTCTGGTCGGGAATTCGAGAGTGTGAATAATAAGCTATGATATAGTGACTCAAATCAAGTGAGTTTCCTATTCAGCTGGCGATTCTGAAGTGCCCCTCTGACCGCAGTCTGACCCTTTTGCACGTAGTGGCAGAAGCCATAGCCAACTCATTCCCCGAGCTTCTCGCCTTTGGAGCTGAGCTGAAATTTGCTGAGAAGGTGAGTGGAAGCTTTATATCAGACTTCTCTTTTATTATTTGTTATCTTAGTAATCCTTTCATAGTATTTATTGGTTCTTTTTTGTTCAAAGTAGTTATAAATTTATTCCATAACTATCAATACTATGTTTGATGAAAAAAGGCAGGTTTTGAATGAGAGAGATATGAATAACTAAGAATTGTTGTTTGGAGAAGTAAATGACAAATGACAACAAATGCGAATTGTAACGCGTTCACCCTTCTGGAGAGAAATATGAGAGACGGTAGGTTTCGATCCCGTCTGGATGGCTAGCTTCTTGTCTGTGTGACTTCGATGGTGCTACAGCCTACAAGTTCACACCATCGCAAGGGACCGGTTCATCCTAACCGGTATCGAGCGCGTCCTTAGGTGGCGGAAAGAGGGATGTCTCTTTGCACAAGTGCATTGGAGATAGCGGGCTTGCCCGTCCCGGACCAAAATTGGATAGTATAGTTCGTCAAAGGAGGGCGATGCCGGACTGGCCTGAGCATGCCACCGGATAAAACATCAGCCGATAATCCCCTATACTTTGTAATGGCGAGTCGAGGCGCCAATAAAATAAACTCTTGCCCTTCTCCGGTTAACGAATGGGTCTCGCGAAGAGGATCGCCGACTGCGGTGCGAGTGTAGAAGGAGAAAATTTCTCCGGACTCAAAAGGATCCTCACCAACCTATCCCAAAGGACTCTGATGGATCGACAGGACCTATGGGCAAAAAACAACAACAACATTGACATCTCGATCGGGATCACTACAATGGATAACTGTGTTGTATGGGCCTTAAAATGTGCATTATCATGTGTGCGGGTGTAGCTCAGTGGGGCATCGCCCGGAATGCGAAAGGTCACAGGTTCGGTTCCCGTCACACCACACGATTTTTGCACAAGTTTCTGTGAACAATCCGCTTCTCTGCTCGGTATAAAAATCCATTGCTTGAGATCAACGAGGAGTAGGGAATAATCTTATTTACAACTGAGAACTTGTTGATTTAATATACTTTCACTCACGCTTTGGCAAGGAAATGTTTCGCTTGCAGGCATCTTCAGTGCAATGGGAAAGTGTGATGATTGACTTGAAGGAACTTGAGACGGGCTTCGAAGCTGCCAAGAAGGAGCGGCTTCTTAAGGCTGAGGTACAGGCTCTTTCTTCTCTCTCTCTCTCTCTTTCTCTATCTCTCTATCTCTCTCTATCTATCTCTCTCTCTATCTCTCTCTCTCTATCTCTATCTCTCTCTTTACATCAGCAGAAGAAATCTGTAGATCGAACCAAGAAGTTTGAGGGCACTGTTCGCTTTCGTGAGATACCGAGGCCGTGCAACAAAATTGAGAAATTCATACAAGTAGAGACGTATATATATTTCTCATCTTTAAGCAATTTCATAGATTTGTGCATATATTTAACCTTTAGTGCGGGTCAGTGAGACATTCTAATGAGGTTGGAACTTACAGAATTTAGAAATATTCTGTGCAAAAGCAAGTCCGCGAGGCGGAATCGAACCCTACAAGTTTTCTCGAATCCTATCTTTCTATTTCCGTACGCGTTACCAGGTAATGAATGAAAAAGAAGTGTATTTGTGTGCTTCAGGATGCACCAGAAGCACTCATCAAGTTTGTAGAAGAACGCAGCAGCTCCATGCAGTCTATGCTGGAGCATTCCCGACTTGCCGCAAAGTCATTCGAGGTGAGAATACTAGTCATAAGGAATCACACTAAAAAGTCATTTAGAATGAAGTGAAGTTGCCCTGTTAAGTGATTTGAGGGCGAAGGGATTTAACCATTATACTGATCCTTCTCATAAGAACACTCTTCAGTGCTAGTTGCGAATGTCAATGTCACTGTTAATTCTTGTAATGTTATTGTGTCAATGTAACTGTAAATTCGACAGTCATGGAGTTCTGGCGATCCAGTACAAATGTGTTGCCTCATTTTCATTTTTTAAAACTCTTTTCAGACTTGTGTCGAGTTCTACGGAGAAAATGTGCGGAGTGCGATGCCGGCTGCGTTTTTTGGCCGACTTTTCGCATTCGTCACCAACTTCAGCAGGGCGCATCAGGAGAATGAGACAAGAAGAGCCATTGAAAAAGTCTGAAATCAGCGATTTCAGTCAGAGGAAAAGATGCCTCCAGCTGACTTTTGTATATCGTAGTCGGAGTCAAGAGATCGATTATAGAATGATACATGAAGACTGTATTTCAGTCAATAAATTAGATCAACATGTTTTTCAAATTGTGGGTTTTTGGTAATTAGTTTCTGATTAAATGATTATAACTGGAGAAAAAAACTGGAAGAAGCAGAAGGCGAAAAAGTTGTGAGTGTTAGTGGGAAAAGCAAGTAAAACGAGAACGGTTGTTAGTTCTAAACAAAAAAGAGAAACAGATGAAACTACAGAGAACATTTCAATGTGATAGGTCGCAAATTACTGCGCTAAGCGATAAAGTAGAATTGCAGCGAGCGCAAGAAGAAGCTGCAAAACGCGCGCGTCTCATTGCGACGGCGGCGGCGAATGTCGCGAACGGGAATGGATCTGTGAATGAGGAAAAGAACAATGTTTCTTTTTCATATCATTCAACTTTTATTCATCCAGTAATGCATCATGTTCCATGTCACAATAAATCATCCATTCGTTTCACGCAGAACAGCTCGAAACAACTTAGTTACTATTGCCCAGGATCCAGTGGAGTGGACCAGTTAACATAATAATTCTCAACTTCTAGATTCATTCATTCATTCATTCTTTTTTAATTCATTCATTCATGCTTTCATTCATTCATGATTCATTGATATTATTTCAAAACAGGTGAATCTTCGCGGAAGACAGCGTATGCGGTTAGATTCTCACATGATTGAGCACGGCGACTTTGAGCGAATCATGAATGGGCTCAAGCAGCCTTTCCTATCTGGTGAGTATGATTATCCCTTTCTATCAGGCTGTTTCTTCCCACCCGTAGAAATAATGTGTATTTCAAAATGACTATTCATGAGAGATAATGTGTATTTCAAGATGACTATTCATGACCTTTGAGAGAGCGCGAGAGCGTGGGACGTTCAGGTTTTCCATGAGATTTTACCAACCACAAGGAAGTAGATCGATTAGAGAATGAACCACAAGGAAGTAGATCGATTAGAGAATGAACCACAAGGAAGTAGATCGATTAGAGAATGAACCACAAGGAAGTAGATCGATTAGAGAATGAACCACAAGGAAGTAGATCGATTAGAGAATGAACCACAAGGAAGTAGATCGATTAGAGAGGGATACATGAAGACTGTATTTCAGTCAATAAATTAGATCAACATGTTTTTCAAATTGTGGGTTTTTGGTGATTAGTTTCTGATTAAATGATTATAACTGGAAATGATTATAGAACAATGATGATCGGCACATATGTATATGTAGTTCAAAAACGATTAAGTTCGACCCCTCACAGTCAAGTAATTTTTTGTGGTACGATAGTTTACTCGTACTTGGTTCAAAATTTTGTTTTCTACAATTGGGTGTTAAAAAGTTTTAGATGGCGTTCATTCTGGTGGAAAGAGAAAAACGAGTCCTTCCGCCGCAGTCACACGCGTTCCACCTCCAACAGCGCCGAAAACTCGCGTAATTTCGGTGGACCGAGACCGTCGATAGTATCCGACGAGCTGTTTTTTTACACATAGAAGCCGCTTTATTGTTACTTAGTAGGTTAGAGTACCCTGTCAAGTATTGTATTCGAATCACTAGATAGGGTTCCATGGAGAATCCTTGGTACGGTATTATTGCATGCAAGGTCAATGTGGAAGTGAGTTTTTGTCCCGGTTAAAGCTATTTTCTAAGTAGATGCTTGCCTATTTCATAATGTCTTCATGTATAGAACCCTTGTTGGAAGATTGTTTAAAACGTCTCATGTGAAAACTCAGATTTGCTAATTTTTTAACGTTTTTTTAGGGACAATTAATAGATGAAAGAGAATTGCGTCCCTTTACGAAAATCGCCTTGCAGTTCCCGTGGTGCTTGTAAAGCCTTGAATCCGGCCAATACTGGTTGCTACATTTCCCGACTATCACACTTTGTCCTTGTATATAATCAATATGTAAGCTTGCTAGTCGTTCTTGCACTATTGGAAAAGCTTGATCTAGTTTCTCTTGTCCTTTTTTCGTTTTTTTTTCATTTGTTGCCTTACATTTAGCAGCGTTGCGCTAAGATTTGTTAAAACGAGTTTGTTGGGGTTTTTTTCTGTAAAAAAGTTTTTTTAATTCCCTAAAATAGGAAATTTGATGCATTCAAGAGAGAAATAGTATGATCTATTGCGAAAGTTAGGTATCCATCCATTCTTCAAGCAATGAATCATCCAACGGTAGATCATCCAACGGTAGATTGTGAATAGTGTCTCAAGTCAGTATTTCATAAATTCAATTGAGTTATTCCATTACAGTATTTTATCGATTCTGGTCAATGTACTTCTCAGAGCAAGCCCATTAACTAATTTTCTGTGAAAATCAATATATTGTAAGGATTCTATGAGTCGAGAGGAATAAATATGTTGTGAAGATGAAATCGAATATAATTGTCTTCAATGATAGACTGAATTGATGCAATCAATAAAAGAATGATGGTTTCCGAGTGTGAAGGAAAATACGAGAATTATAAAAGACGCCATAACTTTCAAAAAACCTGATAACCTTGACACAAAAAAAATTATATAAAAACGACAGGTTAGGAAGAAGAAAAAAAGAAGGTGGAAGGATTTTTAAGACGGAGCTTCGGTTCTATGACTTTCAATAAATATGTCACCTCGCCACTTTTTACAAGAGAAAATCTGATCCAAAACCAATTTCTGACTGCGACGCATAACGAGCAGTAATTTTTAAATCTTACTCAAAGCCATCCAAAATTTTGAAGGCCTCACTATTTTAAGCTGGTAACAGTCTGTATTCATGTAGTTTATGTAGTTACCTAAGCCTGAGCATATGAAATTATGAAGAAAAAAAAACTTCTGAAACATCAGAAATTGTTTCCCAAGTAAAAACTGTCGTTTTCACCACTGATCTGATGAGTGTTGAATTTAGAATTCAGCTCAAAAAGTTCATAATTTTTGCCACTCGGGCTTAGAACATTTTACTTTTGTGAGTAAATCATCAATGGTGCAACCAAGAATTATCTAGCGGACGGGTTCATCAGCGCAGTCGATGGAGCTGTGGCCCCTTCTACTTTATCTTCATATCAGAAAGCTTGAAAAATCTCAAGTCTTTGTGCGCCCACTGGGACTCGATCCAGCGGGCCCCGATGCTCTCATCATATACCTAATGCAGAAAACGAAGAGTAGAAATTACTTTCGACGTTGAAGATCACAGCGGCGGCAGCCCTTCACTTCCGGGGAGGTTTGGAAAACGGAAAGCAGAAGTTTTTGGGCCGGATACACGAGTGCACGAAGAGAGATCGAGAAGTGAAGCATCGCGTGAAGGTGGAAAAGACCACTGTGGATCAGTTTCTGCGTCAAGCACTCTACATGGGTAATGAAGACAACTTACGAACGGCTTGCGGGGCAGCCCTCGTTTTTTCCGCATTGCTGCGGGTCGGAGAGCTAGTCAAACTGGATTGGGCGGATATAGTGGAGAGAGAAGGGAGAGTAATGGTGACCGTAAGGAAGGCCAAGAACGACGTGTATGGAAAAGGCAGAACGACGTTTGTGGCGTTAGACGAAGGTTCACTCGAAGAGGCGGTGTGGCAAGCATTCAGGAGAAGCCAGAACGCACAACAGTAGAGAGAGAGAGAGAGGATAGTTAGTAGAGGCAGCAGACAGCAGTAGCAGACAGCAGTACAGTGAGCTGAAAAAGAACGCACAACAGTAGAGAGAGAGAGAGAGGACAGTTAGTAGAGGCAGCAGACAGCAGTAGCAGACAGCAGTACAGAGAGCTGAAAAAGAGGCCATTACAGAAGCACACCGTGCACACTGTGCGCACTGTACACCGTACAAATGCACGCTGCACACTGTATAATTACAAATGCACGCTGAGGCGCGGGAAAGATAGAAAGAGTGTTTGAGTTAAGAATTTTCCCGCGCCTCAGCGTGCATTTGTAATTATACAGTGTGCAGCGTGCATTTGTACGGTGTACAGTGCGCACAGTGTGCACGGTGTGCTTCTGTAATAGCCGAAAAAGAACGTACAACAGTAGAGAGAGAGAGAGAGGATAGTTAGTAGAGGCAGCAGACAGCAGTACGGAGAACTGTACTATCGGCTATCGGCTATCGGTCCTTTTTCAAAGCACAACAGTGGAGAGAGAAAGAGCAGATAGTTAGTAGAGGCATCAGACAGCAGTACAGAGGGAGAAATAGCAGAGGTGGGTCCTTGTTCTACTACATGTTTTCTTACAGTGCAAATGCTTTCAAGTGGGTCCTTAAAGTTAATTTATCCCGGAGGGGGGCCCTAAAGTGCAAAAGTTCTGTAAAATTCAACAATAAAAGCATGAGTGTGACCCCATGCAAGGCAGAGGTTAAAGTTCAACGGTGTCAACTTTGAAAAAGAAGAATTTTTTTAATACAGTACTTGAGTTTCAACGTTACTTCGGGTCACGCTTTTGATTTTTACGATGAGGTATACTTTCACAAGTATTGTATTAAAAAATTCAAAGTATGACTCTTTAGCATACTTTGATATTGTTGAAGGGATATCGCAATGTCGGTGCCAGGAATACTTTCGAAGTATTTTTATTCATGAAATGCCTTTATCCTTTTTAGCATACTTCCCAATAGTTATGCTCTTTTTTTCGTGAGAACAGCTCGCAAAATTAGCCGGGTTGGAGGAGAGAGTGACTCCACGATGTGGAGTCCACATGGACTCAGAGGAGGAGTTACACATTCTATAATGGAAGGAGCATCATTGAATGGGGTTCAAAGACGGGGAAGGTGGAAGAGTACCGAAGGCATGTAGCCTTATATCGACGACTTCCGTCTCAGAATACAGACGATGCCGGGGCTTGGCAACCCCCGAGTGTACAATGTAACAGTGGTCCTTGGGTATTCCTCCGCTTCTATTCTCCTTCAACTGCTTATGAAGGAAGACAACGAAGTCCCATCTTCAGCCCTCCTCTCTCGCATCCTCTTGCTTTCTCACTAAGTTATTGTTCTTTTTTAGATGTTTTAATTCTGTTCTTGCCTCTTTACTATGACCTCGTGATGTAATGTCTTTTTTTTTGTTCTTCTCTCCCTTTGTGGGAAGTGCGTTCTAATTATTATTTGTTCTCTCGACTCATTTTAGTGTCACACCTAATGGTGTAAATGAATAAATAAATAAATAAATAAACTTCGTGGAGGTGCGAGGGGTTTGTTCACGTCTGTGAATTCAGTTTTGTTTTTTCAAGGACTTGCTTAGTCTGTTAACTCTACAAGCGTTTCTGTGTTAAAGCTATTTTTGTTTGGTTCGTTAACTTATTTTTGTTTGGTTCCTCTGTAATTCGTTCCGTTTCCTATTCCTCGATAATTAGTTTCATTCGTTGTTGTTGCTCGCTTGTTCATTCGTTGTTGTTGTTCGTTGTTGATTGCTTTCTTCTTGCTGGTTCGTTTCACGTAAATATGTATATCGATAAAGCACTCAAATTCCAGTGTTTTGGGACCAAACTACAGTTTTACCCGAATTGGAGTGAAACGGAAACAGGAAAACTTTTTGTAATTGTAATTGAAACTTGGCGTCCTTCCAGATTCTAGGGCATTCAACCGTACACTCGTCGTCATACATTTTTAATTTTTTTACCAAAGTTTAATTTTTTAATTACCTAAGTTTGAGAAAAAGAAATGGACTGCAAGGTCTACGTTGGAGGTCTGCCTTAGGTAATTTTCGCGGGAGTAAAGTTTTTTATGAGTGTTTTTTTGTTGTTGAATGTTTTCTTCACGTTATTCTGTTGAATGTTTTGTTTCAGATACAATTTCTAAATAGAGATGACCACTATATTACAGCATCGCCCTTTTTCCTAAGCCTAAGCGTTTTTAACGTAAAAATAATTTTTTGTAAATGGAAATAAGTCAGAAGTATGACCCAATGGAACCTCTGGTAGGGGGGGGTGACTAAAGTGAAAAGTGCCCCCTACCAGAGCCTGACTTATTTACATTTACAGAAAATAATTTTTACATTAAAAAACGCTTAGGCTTAGAAAAAATTTACGCTAACGAGGCCGTACGGCTTAGGCTAACGAGACCGTATCAAAAAATGCCACTCTCATCTGACCCATGGTACCTCTGGTAGGGGGGAACCTAAAGTGCAAAAGTGCCCCTAATAAAGCTGCATGACAGGAAATTATCTTTGAAAAAATTTAGAAATTTAATTCCATTCATTAAACTTATCAACAAGACAAGTACATGGAAAAAAATTCAAATTTTCGAAACTTATTTGATGTGCAGGTTACTCGCGTAGCGTTCTCGAGCGCATGGAATCACGCGTCGCTATGCCATTCGCCTCGCAGTCATTCTAGTTTCATACGTCTTGGGTGGTTGAAGAGTTCTCTCTGTTCACTTAAATTTTTTTTTATTATGAATCTTTGGCATTGTTTGTGTTTTTTGGCATTGTTTGCGTTAGAAGGCCCTCCACCTACCAGAGGTTCCATGGGTCAGATGAGAGTGGCATTTTTGATACGGTCTCGTAAGCATAAGCCGTACGGCCTCGTTAGCGTAAACTTTTTCTAAGCCTAAGCGTTTCTTAATGTAAAAATATTTTTTTAGCGTTAAAAGAATTTTCAAAGGAATTTTCTGTGAATGTGAGTAAGTCAGACGTATGACCCATAGAACCTCTGTTAGGGGACGCATAAATGCAAACAGTGCCTTTTTTGTGTTTTTTCTCTCATTCGCTAACTTTATATTGTCCTGCGGGCTCGGTCATGGTTGTTTATCGATTCAATCTGTCCTGCCAATGAGTATTTTTTTAATAAACCGAAAATTGCAGTTCTGACAATGACCTCCAAAGACTGCCGTATCTACGTCGGAAACCTTCCTCCAGATGTCCGAGAGAAGGAAATTGAAGATCTTTTCGCGAAATATGGCAAGATTACCTTCATCGACCTGAAGAACAGGCGCGGGCCACCCTTTGCATTCGTGGAGTTCGACGATGCAAGGTTAGAATCTACATATAATTTGATTTCGTGAAGTATTGTTATTTTTGAGTGATTTTCTTCTTCAAAGACTGAAAGTCAGGTCGTACAAGTCGTCGTAACATCGGTTTTTTGTGGCCTTTAACAAAGTGCTCCCACTCACCCACGCAGGCTCACCCCGCGTCAGCGGTTTCTAAAACACGGCCTCAACTTAAAAACGGCCTACCTCAATTAATTAGTATTCTTTTTTCTTTCTCTTTTTTTATTTTTTCTCTTTCTTTTTTCTTACTTGTTCTCTTACTCTCTTTGTAAAAAGTTGGCTTTAATCTACTTCAGCCGTCCAAAGATTTTTTCTCAAAGAGATTTTATTCATTAAAACTCCCTTCCCCCCTTTCTCCTTAGGGCCCCCCCTCCCCCTTAGGGCCCAACCCCCCTCCTTTACTTAGGTAGGGCCCTCTTCCTCCCCCTTCCCCCTTTAGGGCCCCCCTCCCTTCCCTGCTTAGGTAAACCCCCCTCCCCCTCCCCCCTTTCCTTTCCCCAAAATTTATAAAGATAATTTTTTTAAAAAGGAAAAGAAAAGAAAGAGTAAGAAAAAAGAAAGAGAAAAAAAGAAAGAAAGAGAACAAGAAAGAAAAATTTGAGCTAGGCAGTTTTCAAGTTGAGGCCGTGTTTTAGAAACCGCTGACGCGGGGTGAGCCTGCGTGGGTGAGTGGGAGCACTTTGTTAAAGGCCTTTTTTTGTTGAAAAAAGTCTTAGACTCAAAGTTGCAGTAGGCAAGCCGAGTTAGTTAGGCTATTTCTTATTATAAATTTTTCAGTTTTTTTGTTACTCAGTTTTTTTCAGTTTTCAACTTAACTATGAGCTCCAAAAACATAGTTTTACAAGCTCCACTTTCAGAGATGCAGACGACGCAGTGCGCGGTCGTGATGGCTACGAGATGGATGGGTTCCGTCTTCGAGTTGAGTTCCCGCGCGGAGTGGGGCCGAGAGGCGCGGGAGGGCGCCCGCTGTATGGCGGTCGTGATGACTACGAGTTAGTTAATTTTCGCGTACGTGGTATTTCTCTCGACCGCACTATAAGGTCAACAAAAGTTAGGATTCTTTTCCAAAGTCAGTTGAATTTCATCGTAGCCAGGGCCGGAAATTGCCATTCGAATTTTTTTACTTCATGTTCTCGACTACTAAAAAACATTTTTGGGGACCTAGTGGGCTACCGGGAGAACTTTTTTTAAAAAAATTCTGAGCTATGAGTTTAAGTCTTTGATTGTCGAATTTCCAGTCGTGGTCGAGGCTACGGCGGTGGCGGTGGTGGCGGCGGTCGTGGAGGAGGCGGAACCCGCAGGTCCGGCTTCCGCGTTCTCATCACCGGCCTTCCGCCCACGGGATCTTGGCAGGTATGGTATTGCGGCATTACTTTCTTGTCTATACTAATTGTTTGTTTTCTTCCGCAGAAAAGTGTCAAACGCATGATTTTCCTGCAGAAAACTGACAACATATGCTAAGAAACACGAGCACCATAGGTCTTTATCTCAAAGTAGGTGAATGAGCTTTTTCTTAGAAAAAAGTTGCGTTTAAAAATGATACGTGTTTAAACATGTTTTTTCTTGAATAGCTGGAGGAGTCGATAATGGCGCAAATGTGATACGATCCAATCAATCTGAGAGACAATCGGATCCAGTAAGGAAGGCCAAGGCATACGGACCGGATCCGATCTGACAAGGAGAGGCTTAGGACGCACATATCGAATCGAACCCCATACACGCACAGGAGAAAGCAATAGGACGCTGACCCCGCGGCTTAGGAGGGAGCGTTGACTCTCCCTCACCCTCTCTATCTCTCCTCCCCCCACAGTAGCCTGGAACACCCAATAGGAAGAATGGGAAACAATCAGAGAGAGACAGACTGTGTGGAGACTCCGCAATGGATCGCATACAGGCAGGCAGTCTGAACAATTTTGCCTTCGTATCGTTCTCAGTCTTGCTCTCTCATGGTCTATTCGTTGTTCCATCTCTTATAACTTGTTCTCTCTTTCTATCGATGATCTGTCACCTGTAATAGGAAATGAAGGCTATCTGTTTTTAGAACTGTTTCAAAGACCCACTGCAATAACGAGGTGGTGTTTTTGTTATAGAAAAAAACTTTAGGCTTTGGACAAGCTGAAAATCGTTTCTGTTATTTAGTAGGCATTTCAGTTGATATATCCACTAGAAAGACTACATTGTATTTGAGTAAAGATTTCTTGACTGTTCTGATTACAGGATCTGAAGGATCACATGCGTGAAGCAGGCGATGTCTGCTTCTCGGACGTCTTCCGAGATGGCTCGGGAGTGGTGGAGTATCTGAGGGCGGACGATGTCAAGTACGCCATCAGGAAGCTGGATGACACTAAGTTCAGAAGCCACGAGGTTAGACCAGAGAATGACACAGAAGCCCGCCGAAAAAACGTCTCACCCTCTAATCTCAAAAAATATAAAGAGAGTACCTTTAGAAGTTATAATCAGATGCTCGAAAACATAGGGTAGGACTCGATAATTTAACCCTTGGGTTAGACTCAGAGGATTACCTTATCTTGGATATCTTAACCCTTGGGTTAGACTCAGAGGATTACCTTATCTTGGATATCTTAACCCTTGGGTTAGACTCAGAGGATTACCTTATCTTGGATATCTTGAAAGTACACACATGCGTTGAATGAAACCGGTCTAAGGCCTGTTGGAATGCGCCGAACGAGTTGGAAAAAGGATGGGGAATGCGAAAAGAGAAGTAGAGGAAATGTAAAATAGACTGGAATGAGAAGAGAATGTAGATAAGTCTCGGCGCAAACATGTATGCGCCAGCATAGATAGTCCGCTAACTATTCAACGCTGAGCGTTACAAGTAGATAAAGTGTGACCAGGGGTTAAATGGAGCCGCCCAATTTGGGTTTACATGTATCCGCCGCTCAAAGTTTGGAGGAAAAAGAAGAGGGGATGAAGGAAAAGGGTAAGAAAAGAGAGGGAGTTATTTGTCAATAGTGTGTGTACATGTATCCGCCGACGGGACCGATCCGGTCACTGTTTAACCTCTGAGTGTGACCAAGCCTCGTTTGTAAAACAAACCTTCAAATGTTTCTAGGATATATTCTGTATACAACAGTTGAAGAAGTGGTTCTGACTTGAAGAGAACTGGAGCAATCGAAAGTTTTGAGGGGGAGACGTCGTACATTCGTGTGAAGGAGGATCGTCGTTCGCGTACTCGCAGTCGCTCGCGTGATCGTCGTGACTCGCGATCTCGCTCGCCCCGGGACCGTCGAGGCAGCCCAGGCTACTCGCCCGCGAAACGCTCCAGGAGCCCATCTGCGTCTCGTTCTCGATCCAGATCCCGCTCTTGAACAGACTGTATCATCCGAGTGACTCTGGAAAGGGAGCGAACAAGTCATCCGGGGTATTGCACAATTTGTTGTAGGAGGCCTGAAGCAGTGGAAGAGATTCCGGGGCCACATTTTTTCCTATTCCAATACTTCTAAGGAATTTTGTTCATGATAAACCCTCCAAGCCAACCACATGTTTTTAGACTGAATTTTTTTTCAAGTAAGAGGTCTATCGCAATGCTTTTCGAATTCCTTTCCAACCACTACGTATAACGTTTTTGAACATTGCTTCGTTCTGTTAACATAGAAGCGAATCTTTTTTTTTCTCATGCGAAAAAACGTTGCGCAGTTGATGATAATTTGTACTGACTATATATAACCTTCGCGGATAATCAGTGTCTTGGACGAATGATCAGGAATGTGACTGAAAGTTGATGAAGTTATGAGTTCATGCTTGTTAATCGCATTAGGAGTTGGTGAAGACTTGGTATTCACTTAAAAACTTGTTCATCGCTCTTCAAATAGTTCAAAGTTGAGTGTGTGAGCGTTTTCGTTATATGGAATTGGAAATAAAAGTTCTTTGTTTAGTTTTACGTTGACTGGATAGAAAAATTATTGATTTAGCGTCTTTTCAATGTTTTCCTGTATTCTCCTATGTTCGTAATTCTGGTATATCTCGAACTTTCTCGCACTTTGTTGATGTAATAAAGTTGGTTCTGGCACAAAAGCGTGGAATGAACTGTCAATGGCCGAAAGTGGTTGTGATACCGTCAAAAAGATACTTTTTCTCTTTGGTAGGAGTGGAATGCTGCTGGGTAGAAGAGAACGGACGTCCTTGCGGCGTTTCAGTCAAGATATTTTTAAAGATCGCTTTTTGCCTCTTGAAAGCTCCTCTCCTATGAATGATGGTATTTTCAAGTAAGGGTCTACCTATTTTATTATGGCAATAAGCACGCCGATTTTAGACTGGTAACGGGTATTAGGACTCAGTTTATCCCGTAAGAGAGGAAACTGCTGTTTTTGTTAATCTTTTTTGAAGAAGGCGGTCCCATTATCTCTGAGGATGTTCAAATCCATGCATTAGAGGCAACCGATTAGTTAGTATTAGCAAAATAAGATTGATTTTAGTCTGCACAAAACCTCGAAGATTTCTGTCACATTTTTTCTTCACCGGGTATTTGAAACTGGCTGTTTTGAAACTGGTTTTTTGAGGTTTTTTCGCCAAAGTTTAGCAAATTGACGGGAAAAGTGATGGTTTAGTTCTAAATTTTCAAATTGAGGTTTCGTTATGGGCGATTATGGTAGACGCGGCTACGGTGGAGGAGGAGGATACGGTAGTCGGGGAGGCGGACGGGGCTTCGACCGTTTCGATGACAGGTTTGTGGTGGCCGGAGAGAGGCGGGCGGTGGTCGGTGGTAGCTAGGAGAAGGAGAAGATGATGAAGAAGAGGAGGGAAGTGTGGAGGAGTTAGAAACGGAAGAGTATGGAGGATATGGAAAGTGGAAAACTTTCGCTGCAACAGGTTTGTTTTGGCGATCGTGGAAAATATTTCATGGAAAGGGCCTCAGATACCGTACCGTGCAATACCGTAATCTTAATACCGGTCGTTTGAAGATTTTATTTTTAAAAAAAAAACTTCTTCCAGATTTCTTGTTTGGTATTCTGGTTTTTTGAATCAATAAAAATTAGCTTTCAATTGTAGAAATGTTTAATTTTTTCGTTTCTGAAAACGATTATTCGGCTCATTTTTGAGATTTTGTGTGTGAATTGTAACAGATTAAAAAGGAAGATTGAATGATTGAGTAGTTGAAATGATGTTGTTGTCGATTGATTCGAAAGATTTATACTTAAAATTTGAATAAAATTTGCATGGGAAAAACTTTCGTCTGAACAGATTGTTAATGGTGCTTGGTTTTACAGAGGATACGGTGGACGAGGATTCGGAGGGGGCTTCCGAGGCGGACGCGGGGGTGGATACGGTGGAGGCGGGAAGAGAACCTGCCACAGGGCACTGATAAGTGGTCTCCCGCCAACTGGGTCCTGGCAGGTTGGTCGGAAACTATGCTGGTGGGGAAAAGCATTAAGACGGAGTTTACTTCTTTTTTCATCTCTGAAATGGTACGGCCTCAGAAGGTCGAAAGGCCCAGAGATTGAAAAAAAATCAATCTAGTAGTACCAGGGGTTAAATGGAGCCGCCCAATTTGGGTTTACATGTGTCCGCCGCTCAAAGTTTGGAGGACAAAAGAACGAAAGAGTTAAAAAGAGGGAGTTTTTTTTTTCAATAGCGTGTGTACATGTATCCGCCGACGGGAGCGATCCGGTCACTATTTAACCCCTGAGTAGTACAGAGAATTGAATCCCAAGGAAGCGCGTACCCTGCCGCGAGGCGGGAACATGCGCGAGGAAGGTTGTAAGTAGAAAGGCTTGAATAGATGCAATGATTTCACAACCGAATAACTGAATCCTGCAGGATCTGAAAGATCACATGCGTCGAGCGGGCGATGTCTGCTTCACTGACGTCTTCCGTGATGGAACGGGCGTGGTGGAGTATGCGAGACCAGATGACCTCAAGTATGCACTTAGGAAGCTCGATGATACCAAGTTCACGTCACACCAGGTTGGTCAACTTGAAATGGAAATGACCCTTTTCGGGGCTGAGTTTTCGAAATCATTTAGACATTGATCATGATATTCGCTCTTTAGTGACCAGCTAGGCTTCATATTAAATATTGATGAATACATATGAAAATTTAATTTTATTACACAAACAAGGATTCAGCTTGGATAATACAGGTAGACAATTAGTGTTTTGTAATAAGTGCTGTTAATCATTTGCTTTTCTTTGTTACGAGGAACCTGAGAAAATTTGATGAATACAGTATGTCTACAATTGAATCCATCGCATGGGCAAAAGTGGCACTGTTGTTGTTGAAGGTCCCCGGTTGGGTAGACGAGGTCTTCTTGGTCCCGGTTGGGTAGACGAGGTCTTCTTGGTTATGGCTCAGAAAACAATTTCCTTACTTACATCATTTATCTAATCATATTTATTTCTCCTTCTCTCTCGGGGTTTCTCTCTCTGGACAGGGACCGAACCTCCGCCGCCTAACCGGGGATTTAGCATGCACCAAAAATGCCCACAATTGATGGACAAGTACACCTATATTTCGGCCCATGCCAAAATTCTACCGTATTTGTTCATTCTGCTCGAAAGCGCATATTTGGAATAATGTGGTTGTACTGTGAGATATGATTAGATGTTGTTTTTTTCAGGGAGAAACTTCGTATATCACAGTTCGGGAAGACTTAACGCATCGGGAGAACCGCAGCAGAAGTCGAAGCCCGCATAGAGTGAGTTCAGATGGGAAGGGAATGAGGATTACTGTAATCTGTGATGACTAGATTACAGCAATGTGTTTCTCTAGCCCGTAGTGCGTATAAAATCTATGCGCTATACAAAAAGGTTGTGAATCGAATGCTCTGATCGTCTTCATCCTCTCTTTTACATCGCACGCTCTCGCAAAGGCTTACCGTTTCCTCGTGATTAGTTATATCAAAACACAGAAGAAACAGCCTGAATTACAGTAATAATAACCTAATATTACCTGGAATGAAGGTCGGTGGAATGTGAGAGGCAAGAGACAGTAGTTTTTGGTCAGAAATTGGTTTTTGAATGGTTACTTGTCAATGAACGGTATAAATTACTATTTACCGCCTCATTACACCCATGAGTGGTTTTTATAAGCCATAGGTTACCAAGGGGCACAAAAAAGCCCCCGGCTTCCCCCCCCAAAAAAAGTCCATTCATCATTGCAGTTGAGTTGAAGAAAATAGAGTCGAAAACTCAATGAAGAAATCGCTTCCAATAACGCTTTACAGCAAACCGCCTTTATTCGATTATTAACCTTGAAGTTAAATCTAAAGCAATAAACTTTCATAGATGAGAAACCCCCGTCTTAGAAATTTCTTAAAGAGTCCCTTCGAAGAAACCTGTTAGTAAAATCCTTACCACAGCTACGTGAGCTCATTCCTTCAATTATTTACCCTTTTACAGAGCTCTCACCGTTCTCGCTCGCGATCTCGGTCTCCGCGTGAGAGAGAGCGTTCCGCAAGGCGGTCGCGGACCGCGTCTCGTTCGCGCTCCCGCTCTTGAGCCAGTCTTCCCTTTCGTTGTCTTTGTAATACCCTTTCTCTCTCTCTCTCTCTCTCTCACTCCCTCTCTTTTCGTAAGATGAGTTTGAACGTGCGATCGCTTAGCAATGTTCTCGATTCTCAACTAACAGCTATCGATACCGTTTCCAGGCCGCTTCCTATTCTAACCATAATACTTGTTTGTTTAAAAGTAATTGATTAAAGAGCATGTTTAAGTCCCAGACGAGGTAGTAATCCCTTAACTCGATTGGTATCTTGTAAAGAAGATTAGGCTCCACCAAGATCGCCTTGGTCTATTAGGCTCCACCAAGATCGCCTTGGTCTATTAGGCTCCACCAAGATCGCCTTGGTCTATTAGGCTCCACCAAGATCGCCTTGGTCTATTAGGCTCCACCAAGATCGCCTTGGTCTATGGACTTGTGACCTTTGTGACCTTGATAATTTGTTGTGCTGTCAATTTCCTAACTCCAATCCCCACTGAAATTTAGGGTTAAATGATGTGAAAGGTTGACATGTGTGTCCTATGTTCATTTTGGAACCTAACTAACATTATTGATCTTTTGAAGCAACTAGGGTTTAATATATTAATCTTTTTTCTCAAAGACGAATAAAATTTTAAAAAATGTGGGAGTCGTAACACAGCAATGGTACAAATGAAGTTCACGCGAAGCTTTATGCGTCTGAGAAAGACGCATAAAAGAGATTCTGAATGGACCAAGAGCATGCAGAAAGAGATTGAGTTGATGGAAATGGTAGAGGCCTTGTATTTTAGTGTTGAGAACTCAAAAATACCGAAGATCTGCAACAGCCTGGATGAGTTGTTCATCGAATATCGTCTTTAAAATTGCGGGGTTTTCATGACAAAAAAGTTCACAAACTTTGTATGGTTGAGTAAACCACAAAATTCCAAGGGGTTTCTGGATTCGAGGAGACAAATGCAAGGGTCTAAAGTTACGTGGACCTTCGTGGCGGGTTAGCAGTCCTGTCGCAGCCTCATGTAACAAGCAGTGATGAATATTATTCTAAAAATCAGTTGGCTCAAGGCCGCTTGAAATTGTGCGGGGCTATACTGACCACTGTTCGATTATTGTTCTCTCCCGTATTTCCGGTGGCTACAAAACATAAACGGCTATATTCAAAAGCTTGGTCCATTATTGAACTTAATATTTACTTCCATGACTGGACTAATTCTCTTTCTTCTCTCGACCCTAATGAAGCTAATGAATATATCGTTTCGTTCATCAACAGCTTATTAGATAATCACGTCCCTTCACTTTAGCCTGGTTCTCAATTGTCTCAATACCCATCTCAGATTCGTAATCTTTTGGAAAAGGTTCAGAGAGCTTCTAAAAGGGCCCCCTGTCAGAGTATTGCTTTCGTATTCGTGAAAAACTATCAACTGAACTGCGGAGTTTCGAAAATATGATAGAATCACGTCTACTTTCGTCTAATAATTCTAAATTATTCTATTCGTATTCTAGTGTTTCTAAATTATTCTATTCGTAGCTTCAAACAGAATAAGCAATCTGTACCAGCTATTTTAGACGATTCGTGTAATCTAGTCACAACAGCTCATGTTAAAGCGCAACAGTTTGCTACTTATTTTAGTTCGATCCACTCTCTACTAATTCTGTTAACAATTCAACGCGTCCCCCACCCCTCACATCTTGTAATTTAGAAGTTATCACAGAGGAAAAGATTTTAAAAGCTCTTAGTTCTCTAAAAAAACAAGACGATTAGAACTCCTGACGGGATTCCCAACTTAGCGCTCAAAAAACTAAGATATGCACTTCTGGAGCCTCTGAAGATTTTATTTAACAACAGTTTACAAACGGGAATCGTAGCGGATTTATGACGCAAGGCGGATTTATAAAACCAATTCACAAGAACAAAACCAAAAATTCTGTGAAAAATTATGGACCAATCTCCCTAAGTTCGTCTATTTCCAAGGTAATGGAGAAGATTATATACGACTTCTTATCCAATTATTTAGAAGTCAGCGATATTCTTTCTGAGTACCAAACTGGCTTTCGAAAAGCTCGCTCCACAATGACAGAGTTAGCAGAATGTCATTCGTTTATTCTTAAAGCCATTTCTGGCGGGTTTCCTGTAAACACTATCTTGCCGCCTGGTGCCGAAGAGATAGTCTTCTCAGACGAGAAGTTGTTCACGATCGAGGAGGCCTACAACTCCCAAAACGTGTGGGTTATCGCCAGAGATCCTGAGGAAGCCGATCGCAACGGAAGAGTCGTCAACCGCATCTCCCATCCAGCTCAGTTGATGGTCTGTGCGGTTGTGTGCGCTTCGGGCAAGTCTCCGCTCGTCATCGTTGATCAGGGCGTGAAGATCAACAAGCAGAACTATATCAAAGACATTCTCGAAGGCGCCTTGCTTCCCTGGACCCGTACGCACTTCGCTTGCCGCCCGTTCTGCTTCCAACAGGACTCCGCACCCGCTCACAAGGACGTTGTGACGCTAGAGTGGTGTGCGAACAAATTGCCCACCTTCATAACGAGTAAGCAGGGGTCCGCCTACTCGCCGGATCTCAATTCGCTCGACTATTCCGTATGGTCGGTCCTCGAGGCGAAAGCCTCGGCTCGTCCCCACCCCAAGTTGGCGTCTCTGAAGAAGGCCCTGCTCAAAGCTTGGGAGGAACTCGACGTTGATTACCTGCGTGCCACGACTGATGCTTTCCCCAAGCGTCTCTGCCAAGTCATCCGCGCCAAGGGCGGCCGCATTGAAAACTGACTTCACCCAGTTGTACATATATATGTTGAGAATAAAATGTGTTGAATTGAGAGGAATTGGATTATTGATTACGATACAAAAGCGTTTGACTTTCGGACTGCGTACTTTCGCGCCACCCTGTAGATATTTCCAAAGCTTTCGATACTGTTAAAAACCACTTACTGTTATTAAAATTAGAGTATATTGGGTTGAAAGGTTTCTGTCTTAATCATACAAGAAGCTTTTTGAATAACAGGTCTATGCAAGTGTCTATAGATGACGCCTTATCCTCCTCAACAAAGTGAATCGTGGATTCCCGCAAGGCTCTTCCCTAGGGCCTTTGCTTTTTAAAATTTTCATTGATGACGTTAAAATGGTCATACGCTCTAATTTAAGCTTTTCTCTCTTTGCCGACGATTTGAAACTATACTCTTTGGTCCATGAGCCTTCCCTATCCCCTGACCTTCAATTGGCCGAAACTATACTCTTTGGTCCATGAGCCTTCCCTATCCCCTGACCTTCAATTGGCCGAAACTATACTCTTTGGTCCATGAGCCTTCCCTATCCCCTGACCTTCAATTGGCCGAAACTATACTCTTTGGTCCATGAGCCTTCCCTATCCCCTGACCTTCAATTGGTCGAAACTATACTCTTTGGTCCATGAGCCTTCCCTATCCCCTGACCTTCAATTGGCCGAAACTATACTCTTTGGTCCATGAGCCTTCCCTATCCTCTGACCTTCAATTGGCCGAAACTATACTCTTTGGTCCATGAGCCTTCCCTATCCCCTGACCTTCAATTGGCCGAAACCATACTCTTTGGTCCATGAGCCTTCCCTATCCCCTGACCTTCAATTGGCCGAAACTGTACTCTTTGGTCCATGAGCCTTCCCTATCCCCTGACCTTCAATTGGCCGAAACTATACTCTTTGGTCCATGAGCCTTCCCTATCCCCTGACCTTCAATTGGTCGAAACTATACTCTTTGGTCCATGAGCCTTCCCTATCCCCTGACCTTCAATTGGCCGAAACTATACTCTTTGGTCCATGAGCCTTCCCTATCCTCTGACCTTCAATTGGCCGAAACTATACTCTTTGGTCCATGAGCCTTCCCTATCCCCTGACCTTCAATTGGCCGAAACTATACTCTTTGGTCCATGAGCCTTCCCTATCCCCTGACCTTCAATTGGCCGAAACTATACTCTTTGGTCCATGAGCCTTCCCTATCCCCTGACCTTCAATTGGCCGAAACTATACTCTTTGGTCCATGAGCCTTCCCTATCCCCTGACCTTCAATTGGCCGAAACTATACTCTTTAGTCCATGAGCCTTCCCTATCCCCTGACCTTCAATTGGCCGAAACTATACTCTTTGGTCCATGAGCCTTCCCTATCCCCTGACCTTCAATTGGCCTAAACTATACTCTTTGGTCCATGAGCCTTCCCTATCCCCTGACCTTCAATTGGCCGAAACTATACTCTTTGGTCCATGAGCCTTCCCTATCCCCTGACCTTCAATTGGCCGAAACTATACTTTTTGGTCCATGAGCCTTCCCTATCCCCTGACCTTCAATTGGCCGAAACTATACTCTTTGGTCCATGAGCCTTCCCTATCCCCTGACCTTCAATTGGCCGAAACTATACTCTTTGGTCCATGAGCCTTCCCTATCCCCTGACCTTCAATTGGCCGAAACTATACTCTTTGGTCCATGAGCCTTCCCTATCCCCTGACCTTCAATTGGCCGAAACTATACTCTTTGGTCCATGAGCCTACCCTATCCCCTGACCTTCAATTGGCCGAAACTATACTCTTTGGTTCATGAGCCTTCCCTATCCCCTGACCTTCAATTGGCCGAAACTATACTCTTTGGTGCATGAGCCTTCCCTATCCCCTGACCTTCAATTGGCCGAAACTATACTCTTTGGTCCATGAGCCTTCCCTATCCCCTGACCTTCAATTGGCCGAAACTATACTCTTTGGTCCATGAGCCTTCCCTATCCCCTGACCTTCAATTGGCCGAAACTATACTCTTTGGTCCATGAGCCTTCCCTATCCCCTGACCTTCAATTGGCCGAAACTATACTCTTTGGTCCATGAGCCTTCCCTATCCCCTGACCTTCAATTGGCCGAAACTATACTCTTTGGTCCATGAGCCTTCCCTATCCCCTGACCTTCAATTGGCCGAAACTATACTCTTTGGTCCATGAGCCTTCCCTATCCCCTGACCTTCAATTGGCCGAAACTATACTCTTTGGTCCATGAGCCTTCCCTATCCCCTGACCTTCAATTGGCCGAAACTATACTCTTTGGTCCATGAGCCTACCCTATCCCCTGACCTTCAATTGGCCGAAACTATACTCTTTGGTCCATGAGCCTTCCCTATCCCCTGACCTTCAATTGGCCGAAACTATACTCTTTGGTCCATGAGCCTTCCCTATCCCCTGACCTTCAATTGGCCGAAACTATACTCTTTGGTCCATGAGCCTACCCTATCCCCTGACCTTCAATTGGCCGAAACTATACTCTTTGGTCCATGAGCCTTCCCTATCCCCTGACCTTCAATTGGCCGAAACTATACTCTTTGGTCCATGAGCCTTCCCTATCCCCTGACCTTCAATTGGCCGAAACTATACTCTTTGGTCCATGAGCCTTCCCTATCCCCTGACCTTCAATTGGCCGAAACTATACTCTTTGGTCCATGAGCCTTCCCTATCCCCTGACCTTCAATTGGCCGAAACTATACTCTTTGGTCCATGAGCCTTCCCTATCCCCTGACCTTCAATTGGCCGAAACTATACTCTTTGGTCCATGAGCCTTCCCTATCCCCTGACCTTCAATTGGCCTAAACTATACTCTTTGGTCCATGAGCCTTCCCTATCCCCTGACCTTCAATTGGCCGAAACTATACTCTTTGGTCCATGAGCCTTCCCTATCCCCTGACCTTCAATTGGCCGAAACTATACTTTTTGGTCCATGAGCCTTCCCTATCCCCTGACCTTCAATTGGCCGAAACTATACTCTTTGGTCCATGAGCCTTCCCTATCCCCTGACCTTCAATTGGCCGAAACTATACTCTTTGGTCCATGAGCCTTCCCTATCCCCTGACCTTCAATTGGCCGAAACTATACTCTTTGGTCCATGAGCCTTCCCTATCCCCTGACCTTCAATTGGCCGAAACTATACTCTTTGGTCCATGAGCCTACCCTATCCCCTGACCTTCAATTGGCCGAAACTATACTCTTTGGTTCATGAGCCTTCCCTATCCCCTGACCTTCAATTGGCCGAAACTATACTCTTTGGTGCATGAGCCTTCCCTATCCCCTGACCTTCAATTGGCCGAAACTATACTCTTTGGTCCATGAGCGTTCCCTATCCCCTGACCTTCAATTGGCCGAAACTATACTCTTTGGTCCATGAGCCTTCCCTATCCCCTGACCTTCAATTGGCCGAAACTATACTCTTTGGTCCATGAGCCTTCCCTATCCCCTGACCTTCAATTGGCCGAAACTATACTCTTTGGTCCATGAGCCTTCCCTATCCCCTGACCTTCAATTGGCCGAAACTATACTCTTTGGTCCATGAGCCTTCCCTATCCCCTGACCTTCAATTGGCCGAAACTACAGGGTGGTCCATAAATAGTGTTACAAATTGGAATTGTTATACCTTTTTTCAAAACAGAGAAAATCTTCTCAAATTAACATATTTTATCAACAACATAAATGTCAACATTCACGCAAAAGTTCAGCTCAAACGATCTCCTTTTGCCCGAACTACAGCTCGAAGTCTCTTTGGGAACGCCTCCACCACTGTACGAAGGTATTCGACTCCGATGTTGTCCCATTCTGCCTGAAGGGCATTCTTCAGGGAATCAATATTTGGGTGGGAGCGAGAGTTTACCTTGGACTCCAAGTAGGCCCAAACGGAATAATCGAGCGGGTTCAGGTCGGGTGATGAGGCCGGCCATTCTGCTGTTGTGATGAAGCCGGGAAAATTTTCCTTGCACCACGTTTGAACCTTTTTAGCTTTGTGGGCTGGTGCTGAGTCTTGTTGAAAGGTCCATGTCCTCTGATTGAAATGCGATTGAGACCATGGATGGAGCACGTCTTGCAGAACATGTTTCAGATAGTATTCCGTGTCGATCTTGACGCCTTTCTCGACGAAAACAAGCGGTGTTTTTCCTGTTGCGCAGATCCCCGCCCAGACCATGACTTGAGTTGGATGTGCACTGCGTTGGACCGTTCTACCCTTGCTATCGGCTTGCTCTGCGTCCTTCGCAAGCACTCTGACGTTTTGGGAGTTGTGGACTTCTTCCACGGTGAACAGCTTATCGTCAGAGAACACCATATTGAAATGTTCGCCTTGTTGCGTACGACGAAGAAGGTCGCGACATCTTTTGACTCTTTCCGACTTGTTGCGAGCCGACAGAAAAGCGGCCTTCCGTGTACGATACGACCTGAGTCCCAGCTCCTCCGTGACTATTCGTCCCAATGAAGTTCGGCTCATCGGGAGCTGCTGCGCCATCTGTCTGATGCTTCGTCGTGCATTTCGGTTGATCCGACTCCGAACGGTTTCGATGAGTTGTGTCGTGCGAGCAGTGCGAGGACGACCTCGCCTTGGACGGTCCAAAGATGTGCCAAGCTCCTCGAATCGTTTGATCGCTCGATACACTGTCATGCGAGGCAGGCGAAGCGTTTCAGCAATGCGAGCAGGGGCGTGGCCAAGAGTGTGTAGGCGAATGATCGCAGTTCGCAAGCGATTCGACGCTGTCATTACCCTAAACATCGATGGATTCAATCGAAACTCACTTGACACGTATAAAAAATTACGGGGAATCGGAAAAAACAAGAAAAGTGACCGCTACGTGCGGTCACTTCCTCAGGAAATGTTCTCAAACATTTGTAACACTATTTATGAACCACCCTGTATACTCTTTGGTCCATGAGCCTTCCCTATCCCCTGACCTTCAATTGGCCGAAACTATACTCTTTGGTCCATGAGCCTTCCCTATCCCCTGACCTTCAATTGGCCGAAACTATACTCTTTGGTCCATGAGCCTTCCCTATCCCCTGACCTTCAGTTGGCCGAAACTATACTCTTTGGTCCATGAGCCTTCCCTATCCCCTGACCTTCAATTGGCCGAAACTATACTCTTTGGTCCATGAGCCTTCCCTATCCCCTGACCTTCAATTGGCCGAAACTATACTCTTTGGTCCATGAGCCTACCCTATCCCCTGACCTTCAATTGGCCGAAACTATACTCTTTGGTCCATGAGCCTTCCCTATCCCCTGACCTTCAATTGGCCGAAACTATACTCTTTGGTCCATGAGCCTTCCCTATCCCCTGACCTTCAATTGGCCGAAACTATACTCTTTGGTCCATGAGCCTTCCCTATCCCCTGACCTTCAATTGGCCGAAACTATACTCTTTGGTCCATGAGCCTTCCCTATCCCCTGACCTTCAATTGGCCGAAACTATACTCTTTGGTCCATGAGCCTTCCCTATCCCCTGACCTTCAATTGGCCGAAACTATACTCTTTGGTCCATGAGCCTTCCCTATCCCCTGACCTTCAATTGGCCGAAACTATACTCTTTGGTCCATGAGCCTTCCCTATCCCCTGACCTTCAATTGGCCGAAACCTTCAATTGGCCGAAAATTCAAGAGTTCTCAAAATCTTCCTCCAGTCACCAACATTAAGAACTGAACTACTGAGGAAAATTCGAAGTCGTCGCCCGTCTTGCCTTTCTCCGCATCCACATTGCTACATAAGAGAAGACTTGACTCGCGACGGACTTGAATTGGAACGAGAAGTGAAGAAAGTGGCGCGAGAGCGGAACGGCATCCCCGGAGGACAAAAGTGGAAGGTCATCGGAACTTCCTTGATTCCTATTCGGCACTACTCCCAGACGACTTGGCAACAAGAAACGGCGACTCCGAGGATCACGGATCCGCAGATGGTGACTCCGATGGCGACTCCTCGAGCTCCAGAGAGGAACAACGTGACGCAGAGAAGATAGGTCAGTGGCGGTGTCCCTATCATTAGTCATGACCTCACCAATATCAAGTGCTTTTCAATAAATGCTCGTTCAATTCGAAATAAGTTGTACAACCTTTCTTACTTGCTCGCTTCAAATATTTATGATATGATAGCTATAAGTGAGACTTGGTTGAGTGACCAAGAAAGTGACTCGTTAATAACCGGTATGTCTAATTATCAGTTGTTCCGTTGTGATAGAAACAGTGCCTCTAAAGGTGGTGGAACAGCATTTTTGATTTCGCCTCGAGTTCCCTGTTCCTTTGTTTCTAGTTTTTCAGAAGATGGTATTGAATGCGTTTCTGTTAATGTTCTTCAAAGTTCATCTAGATCAGGAAAGTTAAGATGTATTTGTGTCTATCGATCTCCTTGTTCTCCCACTGCTTCTTTAGAAAAGTTATTGAACTACTTTGAATGTGAGCTGAATAATCCAAATGCTTCTGATAAGATCCCTGTAATGATTACTGGTGACTTCAATTTTCCGTATATCGACTGGTGTAAGCAAATATCCAACAGAAACGGTCAACATGAAATGTTTCTTGAATATATGAATGATAATTTCTTCACCCAATATGTATGTTCTCCAACTAGGAATGATAATATTCTCGATTTAGTATTTTCCAATGTGAATATTGTGTCTGACTGTAATGTAATCGGTCGATTCAATGCTAGTGACCATCACGGAGTTTCATTTAGTTTATCATTATCTGCAACTATTTCAAAATCTTCCCATTCTATTAAGCTGTTTTCTAAAGCAAATTGGCCTGCTATTGAGTATGAAATAGCTATGCAAGATTGGACTCAAATATTTGGCTTGTTAGATGTCGAATCAGCTAATAATTATCTTGTCTCTTTCATTAACTCTCTAATTGATAAGTTTGTCCCAACTGTAGATCCTAGAGACGATTTATCCCGCTATCCTTCAAATCTACGTAAGATGTTCGTTAAATTACAACGAATTTCTCGAAATGCCCCGTATTCGGATTACTGTATTAGAAAAACGTCCGAGTTTGATCAAAAGCTCAAAGAATTCGAAATTAAAAGAGAATCTCAACTGATATTACGAGGTAATCAGAAATCATTTTTCGCGGCTTGTAGGAGCCGTTTGAGTACAGCCAATAATGCTATTCCCGCTTTGATCGATAGTGATTTAAATGAAAAATTTTCCCCATCAGAGAAAGCTGATGAGTTCTCTCGCTATTTCTCGTCCGTATTTTCTGTACCTCTTCAATGTCCATTACCTGAAATTAAATTACCAATCGTTACTGAGCCGTTCAATTTTGATTATATAACCGAAGATATGGTAATACGAGCATTATCTTCTCTTGAATCTAAGTGTAACACGTCCCCTGATTCTATTCCTAATATTGTATTGAAAAAATGTCGCTTTGCCCTGATTAAACCATTATGTATCCTATTCAATAATAGCCTTCTTACTGGCTCTGTTCCCCTACTATGGAAGAGATCTATAGTAAAACCAGTACACAAGAGCAATTCCCGGAATCTAGTTACCAATTACAGACCTATTTCTCTATGCTGTTCCTTATCAAAAGTTATGGAGAAAATTATTGTTAAGGAAGTATCTTGCTATTTAGAAAAAGAGAACCTTTTATCGCCCTACCAGGCTGGTTTTAGAGCTAGGAGGTCTACTGTGACCTCTTTAGTTGAATCTCATTCGTTCATTGTTGACTCGTTATCCCAAAGCATCCCTATCGATATAATATTCCTTGATATCAGTAAAGCATTTGATTCTGTTGATCATAGATTACTTCTAAATAGGATAGCATCTTTTGGTATCTCTTCTCCAATCGTTAAATGGTTAACTGATTATCTTGTTGGCCGCTCACAAACAGTTATGATCGATAATAGTCTATCTGACCCAATTCCCGTAATATCAGGTATACCTCAAGGATCATCTTTAGGCCCGTTGTTATTCTTGTTGTACATCGACTCTGTTAAAGAAGCTATCCCCGATTCTATCAAATTTTGCTTATTCGCCGATGATATAAAGATAATGGGACGCGCTACCTCTTGTAATTATATCCAACTAGCTTTGAATCGTATAACCGATTGGTGCCTAGAGTGGAATTTGTCCCTATCCATATCTAAGTGTAATGTACTTCATCTCGGATCATCCAATTCTCGCAGCGTCTATTACATGAACAGTCAACCTCTAGTAGTTGGTAGAGTTGCCAAAGATCTTGGTGTAATCATATGTGATCGTTTCTCTTATCGTAATCATGTTGAAGACAAATGTAAAAAAGGCTCTGCTCTTGTTAACATGGTGTTAAAAGCCTTCAAGTCACCATGTCCGCCTCTTTTAACTTCAGCTTTTAAAATTTATGTCAGACCTGTTCTTGAATACGCTAGTGAGTTATGGAATCCCTCATCCCCCGGCTTAGTAAAATCTATTGAAAAAGTTCAGCGGTCGTTTACGAGAAGAATCCTAGCAAGATCTGGCCATTCCAGACTTCCCTATTCACAAAGAATCTCCATGTTAGGCCTAGAAACTCTTGAATATCGTCGTGCTATATCTGACCTTTTATTTATTCATAAATGTGTCCACAAAAAATGTGAACTTGAAACTATGAACTTGTTTCAGTTGTCTGCAGTACAGAGATTTTCTCGCCATTCTCATGAGCTCAGGCTAAAAACACCTCATAATATTAGCAAATGTTCTATTTCTACATGTGTTTCTCGCCAGCTATCAGTATGGAATTCATTACCTTTTGAGATCGTCAGTACACCTAATACTGCTAGTTTCAAAAAACAATTATTATCTCTGCCTACTGAAAAGATATTACCTAAACCTTTCGTTCATGACTAATATAATTGTCGATTTTAAGTATATCACCCTCCCCCCCCTTTTTCATCTATACCGCAACCCCTAAACACCGCCACTTAGAAGAAAGTCCATGCATTTAACTTTGTTCTTGTTTGTGTTTTCATGATATCTCATGTGCTTGGAATAAAGAAATGAAATGAAATGAAATGAAACTATACTCTTTGGTCCATGAGCCTTCCCTATCCCCTGACCTTCAATTGGCCGAAACTATACTCTTTGGTCCATGAGCCTTCCCTATCCCCTGACCTTCAATTGGCCGAAACTATACTCTTTGGTCCATGAGCCTTCCCTATCCCCTGACCTTCAATTGGCCGAAACTATACTCTTTGGTCCATGAGCCTTCCCTATCCCCTGACCTTCAATTGGCCATGAACAACATTTCAGCTCGGTGTAAAAACTGGGATCTTGAATTAACATTATTGAAATCCATTGTCGTCCATTTCGGTAAACAAACGAGACTTTGCATGTACTATCTTGACCAAGAACCGATACAATGTTCCAATTTGTTCAAAGACCTGGGAGTTATAGTCGATAACCAGCTTTCCTATCGAGATCATATCACTCTCAAACAGAAAAGTGCGGAATCTCTAGTAAATCGCTTTCTCAAAGCCTTCCAAACTCAAGACTCGCAGGTCTTAGATTATGCTTTCAACGTATACGTCACCGTATACATATATAATCGTCCGATAATCGAATATGCAACAGAAATATGACCGCCAGCCTTAACTGGACAAGTTAAACTTATTGAACATGTTCAAAGAGCATTCACTAGACGAGTCCTCCACAGAGAGGGTCACCCACAATTACCGTATTCTGAACTCTTGAACATTCTTGGTCTCGAGTCTCTTGAATTGAGACGTATTTTACAAGATTTGACAATTTCTACATAAATGCATTTATGATAAATGTATTCATTCTAAGGTTCATTGTCGCAATTTTTCTATTTATTCAGTCGATCCACTCTCAACCTTATCAGAAACTCCCACAATTATAGAATTCAAGTTTAAGGTAAAAATTGCCCTTTAAAGCTTCAACCTTTGCCTCTAGAGCTGTCACTATCTGGAACAGCCTACCGATCGATATTGTGTCTATTCTTAATAGCGAGACCTTTTCTGAAAGCAGAAGAAGGAGAAGCAGAAAAACGAAGGCAGCGAAGCTGTCTGAGGGAGGGAGAAAAATAGAAGTTGGAGAACGAAGGCAGCGAAGCTGCCTGAGGGAGGGAGAAAAATAGAAGTTGGAGAACGAAGGCAGCGAAGCTGCCTTATGCAGGGAGATAAGGAGAAGCAGAAAAAAAGCTCAGAAATGACTAGGCTCGCAGAATGACTTGGCTAACAAGTGAGTGACATGCGTCCCCAAAGGGGACGCTAGTCGAAGTATCTAGTCGACCAGAGATGAGACCAGAGGCTGCAATCCGATCCCGCCTTTTCGCGGTTCAGCCAACACCCATCCACGACGGAGGGTGCAAAGGGATCGAAAACTACTCCCCCCGATTCGTCATCACGAATGGCCGAACACCATCTCATCATCATCATCTCCATTTTTTTCGCTTCCGGAGTCGCACATGCCGGCCACGCTACTCTGTATCCTCCTAATCCGCGCCGGCATCGAACCCAATCCTGGACCTCCACGATGGCCTTGCCCAACATGCGGACGCAACGCATCTCACGGCTCCTTCCAATGCTCCAGCTGCCTAAACTGGACACACTGCAAGCCGAAGTGCAGTCACCTCACCAAAGTCTCTCTCTATGATCAGCAAACATACAGATGTCCTCCATGCAAAGCCGCTTCTTCCAACCAAAAGTCGCCTCCTCAGCCTTTGAATCTTATCCGGTCCGCTCCGCCTCCCACGCCTCCCGCACGCTCCGCTCCGCCGCCTCCTATCCAATCATCTGCCACTCCAACTACACAGAACGCTACCAGCAGCCCACAACAGCAACCATCTCACATTTCCATCTTACAATGGAATGCCAATGGCCTTGCCGGGAAAGCCTCCCAACTCTCCGACTTCTTGCAGTCACACAACATCAAAGTCGCTGCCATACAGGAGACCAAATTCGGAACGAAAAGTAAAATCCCCAGCTTCCCTGGTTATGCTCTGATAAGGAAGGATCGCACATCCCTAGGCGGCGGCCTAGCCATGCTCATTCACCACAGTATCAACTTCACGGAAATAGACGTGACAAACACTCCCGGAGACATCACCACTGAAGTACAGCAGGCACTAATCAAAACCGGAGACAGCGAGCTTCGAGTAACTAATATCTACATCCCGCCAACCAGCAGCTGCCCCCAAGGATATCTTCCATCAATTGCCAATCTTCTCACCACGGACGACACCCTAATACTAGGAGATTTTAACGCCCACCACGATATGTGGTTCTCAAACATTGAAGACACTCATGGCCGAGGAGAACATCTCGCTGCAGAAATCACTAACTCAGACTTCGGCATCCTCAACGAGAATTCTCCCACCCGTCTCCCATCGTCTGGCTCTCCCTCCTCCCCAGACATATCCATCTACTCCCCGTCACTAATCTTATCGGCAGCATGGTCCGTTGAGACAGCCTTGCCCTCTGATCACCTCCCCATTCTCATCAACCTCGTCACCACCACCAATCTTGCTCTCTCGACCAACCGCGGAACATTCACCAACCTAGCTAAAGCCAACTGGAAGAAGTTTGAAGACGAAACAGAATCCATACTCGCTGAAATGGATCTTTCCATGCGCCCTCATCTCAAGGTCACTCTACTCGAAAAATTCTTCAGACATGCGATAAACACCGCCTCCAAACACTGCATCCCTTCAGGCAGACGGAAACAACCAATATCCGGTCTCTCCCAAGAAGCCAGGACTCTTATTGCAAAAAGAGATGATCTGAGAATACAAGACCCTCAATCTCCAGAGCTAGCCCCGCTCTGCTACGAAGTAAACAAAATCATAGCACAAAACAAGCAAGACATATGGCGAGACAAAATCGAGGCAATCGATCCGAGAAGCACCAAAGGCGTAAAAGAACTCTGGTCCCTCATCCGTACACTAGAAGACAAACCCAGGCCAATCCCAAACATGGCCAAATCCTTTGACAACCGTGGCACTTTCTCCAACAACATAGACATTAGCAATCAGCTCAATAGACAATTTACCACAATTCGCACACATGCCAGCGACAAACGAGCGAGGATAATCACAAGAAACATCCAGAAACGTTCCAAAGAAGATATTCCCTCATTCTCTCAAGAAGAAGTTCGCATCGCACTACACAAGTCCAGAAAGTCCAAAGCCTTGGGACCCGACTCTATTTCCATCATACACCTACAGCACTTGGGACCAGTGGGTCTCAGATTCCTCACCAATCTTCTCAACACCTCCCTTGAACAGTGCTACATACCCGCCATTTGGAAAAAGTCAATCATCATCCCACTCCTCAAACCAGGAAAGGACCCAAAGCTCAGCAGCTCATACCGCCCCATCTCTCTTCTCTGTCCCACAGCCAAACTACTCGAACGCCTCTTACTTCCGTCTCTACAAGAACATTTGGAGCCCGCCACCCATCAGCACGGCTTCAGAGCAAAGCATTCGACGACGACAGCCCTACTACAACTATCGACACACATCGCAAACGGCTTCAATCAAAAGAAGCCGTCGCACAGAACAGTACTCGTGGCTATCCAAAGCTTTTGACGCGGTCGACATAAATATACTACTTGAATCTCTATACGAGTCAACCCTACCATCCGGCACCACCAGATGGCTCGCATCCTACCTGCGAGGCAGACAATCTCACACCCTATTCAGAGATAACCTGTCGAGAAGCCGAATCATACGTACCGGAGTGCCCCAAGGAAGCGTGATATCGCCGACTCTCTTCAATCTATACATGAGAGATCTTCCAAAGCCCCCGGTAGACATTCAAGTAGTCACATATGCGGACGATATAACTGTATACGCTACTGGCCCTTGCCCCGGAGGTAATTACGACAGTCTGGTACACAAGATCGCGAACTACCTCCCCTCAGTCGAGAACTTCTTCAAGAACAGAAAATTAACTATATCAGCAGCAAAATCAACAGTCACACTGTTTACCCCATGGAAGAAGCAAGCAAAAGATCACCCTATCATTAAAATAAACAACACGCCCCTTCCGCTCGAAAAGAAGCCCAAAATCCTCGGAGTAACCTTCGACTCGATGCTAACCTTTGCCGAACACGCCAATAAACAACAAGGAAAAGTATCCAGAAGAAACAATCTACTCTGTGCACTCACGGGCACCACTTGGGGTCAACAAAAAGAAACCGTGATCAACACCTTCAAAGCAATCGGCCGCTCCGTCCTAAACTACGCTGCACCTATCTGGACCCCTACTCTCTCTAGCACTGGCTTCGAAAGACTACAGCGTACTCAAAACGCTGCTATGCGCACAGCAACTGGATGCCACCTAATGTCCTCATCTGATCATCTACATCAAGAAACTCTCATGCTACAAATCAGAGATCACTGCAACATGCTGTCAAACCAATTCTATGCTGCGTGTCTAGACACAGCACACCCTACTCATTGGCTAACTCAACAACCTCCACCACCCAGGATGATGAAACCTACACTTCAAGATCTTTCCAACCACATCTCAGAAAGTGGAATCTCTACGAAAGAACTACAAAAAGAAATCCACACTACAGCGGTCAACAAAGCCTTGAAGTCCTACAAGCCTAATCCAATACTAGGAACATCACCCCCTCCGATAGCAGCCAATGAAAGACAACTACCAAGGGCAACACGCACAAGACTCAGCCAACTTCGCTCGGGTTACTGTAATCTCCTGAATGATTACAAAAACCGAATAGATCCGAATATTCCGAACAAATGTCCTGACTGCTCTGCAACGCCACACAACGTAATTCATGCGCTATCATGCCCGAAACTACCGACTCAATGCCATCCCTCAGAACTCTGGACCAACCCAGGAAAAATAGCCAAAGCGCTAAACCTCTAACGATGATGATGATGATCGTTTTAATTGTTTACTATGTAAACTGTGTTCGCCAACTCGCCACAAGATGACCTTTTCGCCCAAGGGGCAACAACAACAACCAGAGATGAGCAAATGTATTTTTAAATCGTCGCCTCGTTTCGTCGTATGGATACTCGTCGTATGATATATACTCGAGTATAGCGGAGATATGGAAGAGTCTTGATCGTGTAGCTTGCTTGTTTATGGAGCATCATTTTGCATCCAGTAAGAAAAAAAAAGGAGTGATCATAACTTGCACAGAAGAAAGCAAAACCGAGAAATTTAGTTTTGCAAAGTGATGTATTCCCAAAAAATCTCTGCTTAGACTCAGTCTATTTTCACGCTATGGAGGCCGTTTGGCCTAGGAACGAGAAAAATAAACAGTTACATGATTGCTGCTTTAGATATAGAAACTCATAAAAATTCTCGGCGATTTTGCTAGTCAGCTTGGTAACCGTTACCCGGGTACCTTACCCCTACCTAAAGAAAAGTTGAGCTCATTGCCGTCGGTAACCTCTGAGGGCTACCGACGGCCTTGAGCTCAACTTGGACGGATCTTTCACAAACGGAGTTCGAAATCCATAAATGTGAATGCCAAAGTATTCTCAAATGTATTAAAAAAAATAAAATTTTAAAGCAATTTGAACACGCCTGACTAATATTTTTATTTCAATCAGAGCATAACTGTTCAAGACAAGTTGGTTCTTAAAACGGTAAACTCGCGATAAAATAGAAACTACGGTAGGAGCTGATCACGCTCTAGTATAACACTAAATTTTTTCAGGATAAAAAGAGAAAGTTCACAAAAAGGTTTCCGATCCACAGTTTTAGAATCGGTAAGTCCAAAATTTCTGGTTTTTTCGTTGGTATCACTGCACGGAAACTTAATATAAAAACCTATTTTCTCAGTGTGTATTTTCTGAGTATTTTAGAGCGTTTGAGAATCATTAACGATTTTTCCTTTTGAGTTTCTACTGTCAATCATTTATTTTTTTCTGCACGGAAGTACACTCAGTCAATTTTTTCAACAGTTTAAACATCCTCATTTTTCGAGAAGAAGCTACTTTTTTTTTTTTTTTTACTTTTCTTGAAAAATTTTTTGGCAAGGACAGTCACTGGAACGAATATGATTCATTTTTTAAATTTTTTAGCGTGTGTTTACATATGTTAATTTCAGAGAAGAAAATGTCTTTTCTGAGCGAAGAAGAAAGTCGAGAACAGCCTTCAATCACAACTTTGAAAATTTTGATAATTGGAGAGAGTGGAGTTGGGAAATCCAGGTGAGTCATTGAAGCGATTTTGCACGTGGAGTAGCTTAAGAAAAGTCTTTCGAATTTCTTGGAGACAAAAAGTTAAGTTTCCATTTTATTAAGTTTTACCTGAATTATGATAGTTGCCGTCGATCCTAAGGCCTCAGTTAAAAACAGAGCCCTGTGTTCTACTCTAAAGTCTTACCCTTTCAAAAGTTTTTGTTCAAACGTCGACGCTAAAAACTCTTCCTCGTGATTAAGGTTAAATTTGTGATCTGGAGGTTTCTCTAGCGCTATACCTAACCATAGCTCAACAAATTTGTTAAAATTCTCTCGGTCGCCCGCCCGCCCCACAGAAAATTTTTTAAAGTTAAAAAAAATATAACAGAAAAAAATCTTTTCAAAAAAGTAAATGTTTTTATGTAAACAAAATGTCGATTTTCAAAATCCGGCTCTTGCTACGCTAAATAAAACATCAACTGACTCCGGAAACTCCGGAAAAAAGTTTACACGATGACCATTGGTATCAAAAGTTTTCTTTTCTTAGTTTGATGCTGCGCTTTGTGGATGACGTGTTTGATCCGGAACAACCGGCTACTATCGGTTGGTTCCTTTGTTTTTGTGCATCTAAGTATTACTCAACAGTAGTTGTACATCACTTCTTTTTCTGAGCGGGGAAAGAGTAGTTTGAAATGATCATAAGATGAATGGTTACCGGACCAGCTATGTTGGCTCATACATGTTCGCGCCAAAAATTATCTACATTTTTTTGATCTTCACAAAATGATCTACGTCAAAATGGTTAGAAAAAAGACTCGCTGAATGAAGCGGTTTTTGTTATACGTACGAAAAGGACTGAGGTCAGAAAACGCACTGCTAGCCAGGATTTTTTAGTGTGCAAGAAAAAGGTACACACGCCCGCCAAATGCGGAAAAAATTTCACATAAGGGTCCCTCCTTATGATTAAAAAAACAGAGACCCGCGGAAATTTATTTTTTCGTATAACTTAAGGGTCCCCCTTATGATTTGGAAAAAACAGAGGCCCGCCGACAGAAGGTCTGACATGACTAATTAACCCCTGCTGCTAGCTAGAGAATTCAGTAATTTTTTCAAGACGTTTTCATGTGAGTGTACGCGCTTGATTTGAAAGCAAAAAATACCGGTCTGAACTTGGAACGAACGCCCGCCAACTTAAATTCGGGCTCGATCAGGCGTTACATGAGACCGCTCTAAGGCATGTTTGTACGCGCCGAGCGTGTTGATAAAGGAATGGGGAAAGGCAAATCGAGAAGTAGTAGAATAGTTGGACAGAACGGAAGAAGAGAATGTAGATCAGTTTTGGCGCGAACATGTATGCGCCAACATAGCTGGTACGGTAACATGTATGCGCCAACATAGCTGGTCCGGTAACCATTCAACCCCTGGGCTCGATAAATTTACTCCGTTTTTGATAAAAGAGGTCTAAGTTTTAGCGAATCATTCTTTTAATTTTACGCATAATGGAATAGCATGAAGACGTGTACGGCGGATAAAAAGTTGCAATAAAATTATTTTCAGAGTTTTTGGTTTTAATGTGTTTGAAGGTGTTGATTTCCGTGTGACTTCAATAGTGATAAACGGTAACCGGGTCAAGCTGGCCATATGGGATACGGCGGGACAGGAAAGATTCCGTACTCTCACGCCTTCCTACTACAGAGGCGCACAAGGAATCATATTTGGTTGGTGCATTTCACAAGGATTCGTTGGAACTTTTCAACTCAGTTCTTTGATATGTTCTTTCGGTGAGTGATGTTCAATTGGTGAGTTTTACGAAGTATTGGTTTTTGGTTCTATATCAAGAGTATAAAAGCTCATTTTGTAAGATGAAAAAGGAACCTGATTTAACAACACATGTAATCATATAGCTTACAGAATTCCTCAGGCTCTTGTAATTTCAGTTTGTAAAGTCGATGCAGATCTAATATTTTAGTCGAGTTTTAACGATATTTGTTTCCGGAATTTTAATTTTGGAGTGCGATTTGCAAATATCTGTATTTCGTACAATGTCCTTTTTAGTGTACGACGTTTCTTCTCGGCAGTCTTTCGAGCGTCTCGATCATTGGATGGTGGAGACGGATACGTACTCTACCAAGGACGATGCCGTCAAAATGATCGTAGCTAACAAAATAGACATGGTTAGTGATCATTCTGGGTTACTGATAGAGACGTGCAAGTAGTAACGAAATTTTGTTGATGGGTAAATCTGCTCTTAGAGAGAAGGCGGGGGGGGGGTTGGGAACAAAGACTAAATGGTAAAGTTCTACCCTAAAAGGCGGGGGGGGGGGGTTGGGAACAACGACTAAATGGTAAAGTTCTACCCTAAAGCTATTCAACGACATATAATCAGGGTGTTTCTTAGCACCCGCGCAACTTTTTTCGAGCGCATAGATTTTAAAATATCAGTGTTCAAACATTCAAATTTTTCCATTAATTTGGACTCTCTATGAAAATCCGAGAAAATTGTTTTCCAAGCGCATAGATTTAGATGTTTTTCGGGGTTTTTGGAGAGCGCATAGATTGTTTCTACCCGCAGTGCGGGTTACAGAAACACCTTGCATATAATTTTGTAAACTGTTTTTTTTTGCAAGCGATTTGTTGATAAAAAGTTTTAGAAAATGATTCGGTAGGTTAGTCGCCTTTATTAAAAATGTGCAAGTTTTCGGTTTATCTCTACCCTCACACAGAAATGTGCCCATAAATGTTTCATGGTCACATAGCTCACCATCACTTGTCAAAAATGTTCTAACTGATTGCTCGGCTGGGCGGGTGGCCTAGAATAATGAGAAGCGAGCGAGAATTTAGAGTGTAGTAATATGAGAGATTCATTATTCCAGGCCCCCCGCTCGGATAAACGGTCGTTTTAATTTTTTTTGACAAGTGCTGATAAGCTATGCATAGTCAAGTCTTTTCTGTTAACATTGAAACTCTATGTTTAGATCGCTTTCTCGCTCATTCTAATGTGATTTTGGTGCTTAAGAACGAGAGGGAAGTAACTAGAGAAGAAGGCCAGAAGCTGGCGAGACGGTACCGATCTCTCTTCATCGAAGCCAGTGCCAAGACTAAGGAGGGCGTCCAGTGTGCGTTCGAGGAGCTCATTGAAAAGGTTGGCTTCGATAGCAGCCCTGATAGCAACCCATCAAAATCGTCTCTTATGTTGATGATATAACGCTATGGGCGTCAGATCCGAGCATTTCCACTGCCTCGCTACACATACGATCCGGTCTCCCACACATCGAAAAGTTCATCCACGATCGTGGACTATCTATTTCTCCTGCCAAAAGCCAGCTTTTACTCTTCACACCTTACAGCAAAGAGTACAAGACTATCCTAGATGTCTCGATCGGAGGTCAGAGCGTACCAACCGTGAATACCGCCAAAATCCTTGGAGTTACATATGATTCTATGTTCACATTCAGTCATCATGCGAAAGACATAGCAGGCCGAATGTCGCAACGTAACAATGTACTGAAGGCGCTAGCCGGCAGTACATGGGGCAACCAAAAGGAGACACTCCGTCTCACGTACAAAGCCATTTGCCAATCCATATACAGCTACGCAGCTCCAGCCTGGGCCAGCTTTCCTCCTCAGCACATACCAAAATTCAAAGAGGACAGAACAATGGCCTGCGTATCGTAACAGGAAACCATCAAATGGCCAGCGTCGACCACATACATGCTGAAGCTAAAGTTATGAGATCGAAATCGCACCTTCACATGCTATCAGCCCAATACTTGGCAAGGACCTTGAGCCAAACTCACTTCCATCACGGATTATTTCTCCAAGGACCCCCACCACGCAACATGAAAGCTGATCTTTACATCGCATGCAGAAGCACTGTTGAAAGAGCCCTGTCGGAAACAGCAGAGAAGAACAACGGGAAAAGCGTCGCCAACCGAGTCCACACAAACATGGTCTCAGAAAAAAAGGAAACCATCCAAGGTCCAGTCATACTGGGCGGCCGACCACCACCGGACGTAAATGAAGAAGAAGAAGTGGACCTCTCCAGAAACGCCCGCTGCACGCTGAGCCAACTCCGCTCAGGCTACAGCAGGTACACCAACCACTACTTACACCGGATCGATGACTCGATACCTGACTACTGCCCAGACTGTCTCAATGGACCTCACGACGTGGCCCATCTCTTCAAATGCGCTAGACGTTCCAACAAGACTCACGTTGGAAGATCTCTGGATGAAACCAAAAGAAGTAGCCTCATTTCTGAGACTATTGTGAAGGAAAGAAGAAGTGATGTATTTAAAAATAAAAAAAGAGAGGAGAGGGAGAGAGCGGCTCTCCATAGCCAACTCTCTTCGACGCGAGACGTTTGCCGGCAACAACAACAACAACATAGCAGCCCTGAGGGGTCTTTAACAAACTTGAACGCTTTACGCTTACGCTGTTAACGCTCTTTTGTCGAACTTCTCTTACCGTAATCAGCTCAACGAAATCCTGTTGTCTAGTTTCTACGCTCTTTTGATTACGGTAAGAGAAGTTTGACAAAAATAGCGTAAAGGGTGAAGTTTGTTGAAGGTCGCCCTGAGGTTGTAGATCAGAGTGTTTCTCTAACGAGCACTCTATGTGAAATATGTGCGCCCTCCAGTAAAAACTGGAATAAAAGTCGTCTGTGCTAATGAAAATTTTGAAATTGATCCCTCTTCGAGCGGGTAGTTTAAAACGAAGAAGAAGAAATATTATTATTATTATTATTATTATTATTATTATTATTATTATTATTATACTCCGGCTCTCTTCTCATTGTATTGGACCCGCTTGCTTGGAGAGTGGTAGCAATTTCAAAATTTCAGCAAATGCTAGTGTTGAGCTTTGTTTTAAACACTCTGTTTTCACTTACTTATTTTATTTACTTCATCCGTAGTTCTTCAAATGCTAAGTTACACAGTTCAAAGGCAGTGACGCCTGGTTAAGGTGGCAAATGATTCAGCTATCGCACAGAAAAAGCTAGTCCAACGGGCGGGATCGAACCCAGCCATCTCGACTCAAACCGGGAGCGCGTGTTACCATTTCATCCGTGGTATTTTTGTTGCTGTTAATGAGGTAAAGATTGTTGTAGATCTTGCAAACTCCTCAACTCTGGGACAGTGAAAAGCCAACATTCCGACTGGGACAATCCGCGAACCAGGAAGCGTCTTCTTGTGCCTGCTAATAAAGCCTTACTTTCCCCCTCTAAATCCAGCCCAAATTTTCGATCGAATCAATTTTTTTGAAGATGTGAATAAGTCAATGTTTTTTGGAGTTGCTAGCGAATATAATTTTAGCGAAAAGGCATTGATTACCATGCGATTACCCTAGTTACATCGTGTTATGTACAAAGATGTATTTACGCATTTTTTGAGGATTATTGATTTATTGAGGTATTGATTATTAGCTGAAGTGTAATTAACTGAGAGCAGATAGATGTTCCAAGTTTTTATAATTCAAGTTGGAACTCTTGGTACCAATTCAGTGCTAAGAATTTTTGAAGGAATTTTTTTCAATGGACAATTGTTCTTTTTGTAAATTCTCATGATTCGTATATTTGTGACTGGATTGAACAAAAGATGTTCGCAGAGTTATAATATGAATTAGTGATTGAGTTTGCCGAGTAGAGAATACATTCATTGCCTTTTGGAAAAGTACGGTTCAATATGTGTTTATAATTGGACGTTTATAGAAGAACTCATCAAACTTCGTGCCTGATTTTTCTAACTCAAAGTCATATGCACTGGTCAAAAATGTAGACCAAAATCAGGGCCAAAGTCAGGGCTTAGAATAATGAGGAGCGAGATAGAGTTAAGGGCAAAGGAGATTGATTGGACGACAAGGTGTTTCTTAGCAAAATTTCCAAGCGCATAGATTTTCCAGGTTTTAGAAGAGCGCATAGATTATTTTCACCCGCAGTGCGGTTTGGAGAATCTCCCTGTTGGACGATTCAGGAGGTATAGTGAAGATTCGCTCGCATCTCATTATTATAGCCTCTCCCTCAAATGAACTGTCGTTCTCCATTTTTGACAAGTGAAAAAATTGGATTTGATTCGAAGGCATTGTTGTCAAATTCACGGTGGTTCTAAGCTAAACAAACGTTTCGGCTGTAAAATAGATCTGCTTTTTCATATTTCATTTGTAACACTTCATTTTTTTTACGATACAAAAAACATGCAAATTAAATCACAGATGTTTATAATTATAAACAAAAATTTTTTAACTTTATTGTGTGAATCGATGTTGAGAAAGATTGAATGACCTCACCAAATGGGTTATTACATTCTTCATTTCATCTTCTTGACAAAACAATGCCAATTCCTTTTTAAATTTAGTTGATATCAGCTAAAAAGTATAAAAGAATTTGTTTAGAAGCGAGTATTTGTGGTTTCCAATTATAAATTTGCACTGGTTATATTTGATAAGGCTTACACTGATAGTATCTACTTTGACGCCCTTGTCTTTTCTTGCTAGCGTTATTCCCGCTGAAGAGCGGGGTCCGCTGTGTAGATAGGACTTCGCCACATCATGCGATTCTGGGCGTCTTCGGCTACTTTGACGCTCTAGTATGACTTAAAATGTATAACTGTACTTGAGAAATATAGTTTGGAAAATTTAGAAATTATTTTTCTAGAAATTTTGTGAGCTCGATTATCGAAAGAGAAAATGTCCGAGAACGGAGACGCGAAGGATGATGAGCAGCGGATGAATGACATGGCGAAGGCGTACATGGAGATCAGTCAGAGGAAAGCGGGCGAGATTGTTGACGACGCTAAGGTGACTCACAGTTAGAATATTATAGTGTAGCTGGTAACGCGCTCGCACTCCCGGTAAGAGATAGTTGCTGGGTTCGATTTCGCCCCGTAAAATAACTTTTGTCCTTGTTAAAGTATATGCAATAGCTGAATAAAATTTCAATAGTTAGTTCGCTTAACTGAGCGGGCAAATGTGCCCAAGTTTCAACATCGTAGGACTTTGCCTTCTATGAAAGACTGTTCACAGGGAACCCAGAAATCAGGAATGTTTATTAGCATAGACCAACCATTAGCAAAACAAAAGTTTTTGTGACGCAAAACGCAAAACAATTTTTAAAAAATTAGAGATGTTTCAAGTTTGAAGTTTTATTACGAAAAGTATTTTGAAAAATCGCGTGTAAAAGCATAAGTCAGAGGGAAGATAGAGGGTTTCTGGGGCATAGGGGAGCAGAGAAATTTAGGGTTTCAGAGGTGTTTTCCGATGCGAGTCCCTACGGAGGGATTCGAGTTGAAAAAAATCGAGAATGGAAAGAATCATTGCATAGCAGCCGATCAGAATGAAGCAAAATAGAAAATTACGAGAAGTGGAGAGATTTGTTACATGAAAGCCGCTCAGGAGAAAGAGAAAAGAGAAGAGTGGCTAAATGAAGCTAGAAGCGGATCTACATGTACTGTACTGCAATGAAGTGTTCAAATTGCGCTTTTCCGTCGAAGAGTGAAACATCATGCTCGAGCAAAAAATTTTAAGGGAGTACCGGTGGTGAAATCGCAAGAAGAGGCTGCACAGCCACTCTCAGGGGCCGAGAATGCGGAGGATGACAAGGAGGATCGAAAGAAGAAGAAGAGGAGCAGAAGTCGCAGCAGAGACCGCAAGAGGAGCAGATCCAGGTAGCTCGGCCCCCTTACGATTTGTAAAAAGAGAGGCCCACTGACAGAAGGTCTGACATGACTATTTAACCCCTGCTTACAATTATGCCTTAAACTGGTCTCATTTAACGCTTGGCTTGTTCTGTTACTTAGAAACTTCGGTTCCGATCAGCCTATTCGTTACGAACCGCAAAGAAAGCGTTCAAATCATGAAGATAAATTTTGAGGGAGCCGCTGTTTAGGGGGAGAGATGGGAAGGGGGAAGGGCTGTGAGATAGAATAATAGCAGAATTCTAATTATAGCTTTTTTGAAGAACGCATAAATTGGCGCTGAAATTCTAACCTCAGTGCGGGAACCTTATGATCGAGACTGGATAATTTGTTGTTGGCATCAGAGTGGATCACTTGAAGTAGTGCAATTCGCAACCCAACTGAAGTTGGTACAAACGAGAATGTTTTTTTTTTCGTGATTTCAAACATAGGTTACCAAGGGGTACAAAAAACCTCCCGGTCCCCCGCCCAGGAAGGAAATTTTAGTTTCTCACGTTCATATGCTTTTATCAGATGCAGATTTATTTCCTTATGTTTTATTATGATGTTTGATAAAATTTGCAGTCCATTTATTATTTTATTTAAGTTGAAGATGTTACGGTCAAAAACTCATTAGAGAAATCACTTTCAATAAAACTCCGCTGCGAAATTCAAAATTTTTCATTACTTGAATGTAAATCTAAGAAATTACATGAATAAAGTGAATTTGTACACAAAACCCCGCCCGGCCCCCCCGCCCGGCCCCCCCCCGGCCCCCCGCCCGCGAGAATTTTTCTGACAAATTTAGGTGACCTATGATTTCAAAATAGAATTTCCACTCTAAAGGTGAAGCAAAAAATAAATTGGACGTGGTTTTCTTTTTTTGATTTCAGTAAGCAGAGTTTAGTTGTATTTCAGGGAAAGAAGAGAGCGTAGCAAGGAAAGGGAACGTGGAGGAGAGCGGTTGGTACATTTTGGGTAGCATTCAGAGTGTTTATCTGACCCGAACTGCGGGTAAACAAAATCTATGCGCTCGAAAAAAGATGTGCGGGTGCTAAGAAACACCCTGGTTGCAATTGTTGGATTCTTGGGAAAGCGTTATCAGAGGAAAG
>OZ057403.1:37599424-37661789 GCA_964056735.1 Allodiplogaster pararmata
GAGAAGGGCTCACCCGAGAGAAGAGAAGGGCTCATCCGGAGAAGAGAAGAGGCTCATCCGGGAGAAGAGAAGGCTCACCCGGGAGAAGAGAAGGGCTCACCCGGAGAGAAGAGAAGGGCTCACCCGAGAGAAGAGAAGGGCTCACCCGAGAGAGAACCGAGAAGGAGCTCACCCGGGAGAAGAGAAGGGCTCACCCGAGAGAAGAGAAGGGCTCACCCGAGAGAAGAGAAGGCTCACCGGGAGAAGAGAAGGGCTCACCCGAGAGAAGAGAAGGGCTCATCCGGAGAAGAGAAGGGCTCACCCGAGAGAAGAGAAGGGCTCACCCGAGAGAAGAGAAGGGCTCACCCGGGAGAAGAGAAGGGCTCACCCGAGAGAAGAGAAGGGCTCACCCGAGAGAAGAGAAGGGCTCACCCGAGAGAAGAGAAGGGCTCACCCGAGAGAAGAGAAGGGCTCACCCGAGAGAAGAGAAGGGCTCACCCGGGAGAAGAGAAGGGCTCACCCGGAGAAGAGAAGGGCTCACCCGGGAGAAGAGAAGGGCTCACCCGGGAGAAGAGAAGGGCTCATCCGGAGAAGAGAAGGGCTCATCCGGGAGAAGAGAAGGGCTCACCCGAGAGAAGAGAAGGGGCTCACCCGAGAGAAGAGAAGGGCTCACCCGAGAGAAGAGAAGGGCTCACCCGAGAGAAGAGAAGGGCTCACCCGGGAGAAGAGAAGGGCTCACCCGAGAGAAGAGAAGGGCTCATCCGGGAGAAGAGAAGGGCTCACCCGGGAGAAGAGAAGGGAGAAGAGAAGGGCTCATCCGGGAGAAGAGAAGGGCTCACCCGGAGAGAAGAGAAGGGCTCACCCGAGAGAAGAGAAGGGGCTCATCCGGGAGAAGAGAAGGGCTCACCCGAGAGAAGAGAAGGGCTCACCCGAGAGAAGAGAAGGGCTCACCCGGAGAGAAGAGAAGGGCTCACCCGAGAGAAGAGAAGGGCTCATCCCGGGAGAAGAGAAGGGCTCACCCGAGAGAAGAGAAGGCTCACCCGAGAGAAGAGAAGGGCTCACCCGAGAGAAGAGAAGGGCTCACCCGAGAGAAGAGAAGGGCTCACCCGAGAGAAGAGAAGGGCTCATCCGGGAGAAGAGAAGGGCTCACCCGGGAGAAGAGAAGGGCTCACCCGAGAGAAGAGAAGGGCTCACCCGAGAGAAGAGAAGGGCTCATCCGAGAGAAGAGAAGGGCTCACCCGAGAGAAGAGAAGGGCTCACCCGGGAGAAGAGAAGGGCTCACCCGAGAGAAGAGAAGGGCTCATCCGGGAGAAGAGAAGGGCTCACCCGAGAGAAGAGAAGGGCTCACCCGAGAGAAGAGAAGGGCTCATCCCGGGAGAAGAGAAGGGCTCACCCGAGAGAAGAGAAGGGCTCATCCGGGGAGAAGAGAAGGGCTCACCCGGGAGAAGAGAAGGGCTCACCCGAGAGAAGAGAAGGGCTCATCCGGGAGAAGAGAAGGGCTCACCCGAGAGAAGAGAAGGGCTCATCCGGGAGAAGAGAAGGGCTCACCCGGGAGAAGAGAAGGGCTCACCCGAGAGAAGAGAAGGGCTCATCCGGGAGAAGAGAAGGGCTCACCCGAGAGAAGAGAAGGGCTCATCCGGGAGAAGAGAAGGGCTCACCCGGGAGAAGAGAAGGGCTCACCCGAGAGAAGAGAAGGGCTCATCCGGGAGAAGAGAAGGGCTCACCCGAGAGAAGAGAAGGGCTCATCCGGGAGAAGAGAAGGGCTCACCCGGGAGAAGAGAAGGGCTCATCCGGGAGAAGAGAAGGGCTCACCCGAGAGAAGAGAAGGGCTCACCCGGGAGAAGAGAAGGGCTCACCCGAGAGAAGAGAAGGGCTCACCCGGGAGAAGAGAAGGGCTCACCCGAGAGAAGAGAAGGGCTCATCCGGGAGAAGAGAAGGGCTCACCCGAGAGAAGAGAAGGGCTCACCCGAGAGAAGAGAAGGGCTCATCCGGGAGAAGAGAAGGGCTCACCCGAGAGAAGAGAAGGGCTCACCCGAGAGAAGAGAAGGGCTCACCCGGGAGAAGAGAAGGGCTCACCCGAGAGAAGAGAAGGGCTCATCCGGGAGAAGAGAAGGGCTCACCCGAGAGAAGAGAAATGCTCACCCGAGAGAAGAGAAGGGCTCACCCGAGAGAAGAGAAGGGCTCACCCGAGAGAAGAGAAGGGCTCATCCGGGAGAAGAGAAGGGCTCACCCGGGAGAAGAGAAGGGCTCACCCGAGAGAAGAGAAGGGCTCACCCGAGAGAAGAGAAGGGCTCATCCGAGAGAAGAGAAGGGCTCACCCGAGAGAAGAGAAGGGCTCACCCGGGAGAAGAGAAGGGCTCACCCGAGAGAAGAGAAGGGCTCATCCGGGAGAAGAGAAGGGCTCACCCGAGAGAAGAGAAGGGCTCACCCGAGAGAAGAGAAGGGCTCATCCGGGAGAAGAGAAGGGCTCACCCGAGAGAAGAGAAGGGCTCATCCGGGAGAAGAGAAGGGCTCACCCGGGAGAAGAGAAGGGCTCACCCGAGAGAAGAGAAGGGCTCATCCGGGAGAAGAGAAGGGCTCACCCGAGAGAAGAGAAATGCTCACCCGAGAGAAGAGAAGGGCTCATCGGGAGAAGAGAAGGGCTCACCCGGGAGAAGAGAAGGGCTCACCCGAGAGAAGAGAAGGGCTCACCCGAGAGAAGAGAAGGGATCACCCGAGAGAAGAGAAGGGCTCACCCGAGAGAAGAGAAGGGCTCACCCGAGAGAAGAGAAGGGCTCACCGGGAGAAGAGAAGGGCTCACCCGAGAGAAGAGAAGGGCTCATCCGGGAGAAGAGAAGGGCTCACCCGAGAGAAGAGAAGGGCTCACCCGAGAGAAGAGAAGGGCTCACCCGAGAGAAGAGAAGGGCTCATCCGGGAGAAGAGAAGGGCTCACCCGAGAGAAGAGAAGGGCTCACCCGAGAGAAGAGAAGGGCTCACCCGAGAGAAGAGAAGGGCTCATCCGGGAGAAGAGAAGGGCTCGTGAGCACAAATTTCAATAACTCTGTAAATTTGTATGGAATTCTTTGTGTGGAATTCGCGCTTATTGCCTATAGGATTCTTCAAAAAGGAAAAAAGGTCATAGTTCACACCTATTTCTTCATTGAATGGTTAAAAAAACCTTTCCTCTTACAAAGAATGATTGCAATTGAAGGAATGGCCTTTGATGGGATAAACTTCATGGGCCAGCAGCTAAAGATTCGCCGGCCGAGGGACTATCAGCCAATGAGCGCCAGCTATGACACGGCGGCCCGCATGCATGGTAGGCATTCCGTAGCGATTGATACTGTACTATTACCTTAGTAGCACTACCTTTTCCTAACACTGCTCAGCTTTGCAGAGATATAATAGAGTCGAGCAAAAGTTAAGAGTGCGTGAAATGGTCTATCGGTTGGTATTGATAGTTTTATAGCCATAGGGCAACTTTTTACAAATGGTTGACAGATAAAAGTTTAAGGGGGGGCGAAGAATGAGCGAATGTGGCGTTGCATTCTAGAGACTACCTAGAGTTTAAACCTATGGTCGGTTCCAGAAACATCTTTAGTACGAATCCCGCCTAAAGTTTTTAGTTTTCCCGTTTTTCGCGTTCGGAGAAACTCTAGTTTTTCAGAATTTGATTTTCCTGACCGATCTTTTATACGAATTTGTTATCCTGGGTTACCCCGGGATAACAGTCAGTAAAACACGGTCGTGAGCTTCCTTGCGTTATCAAAAAGAATGGCTTGAGCTCAACAATTCAAGCTTAGAAAGACAAAATAAGAGAAATATGTATGTAGGTATATGTGAATCAAACATTGTCATCTCAACAAAGCGTCATTGTATTACCTTCAAACTACCTTCCTGGAAATTTGTAGATTAAAGCGATAAAAACAGTGCAAAAACATTTATTTTAAAAATGAGACTTTACCGAAAGTGCGTCAGTGTTTTCCCGGATAATAATATAGCGGGATAACGTTTTCCATACAAACGTTATCCGAACAAAAGATTGTTTTGGGAACGGGATTACTGGTTTTCCTGGACGAGTTTGGGAATCAAACGTATTGGAACAAGCCAAGTATACCGAAGATTTCACGCGATTAGAGTTTTATTAATAGGAGAGAGAGAGAGAGAGAGAGAGAGAGAGAGAGAGAGAGAGAGAGAGAGAGAGAGAGAGAGAGAGAGAGTAAAGAATGATAAGTGTAAAGCCTCGCCCATCTTTGCAGTGTCCAACATCGTCGTGGATTCGGCGAACAAAATCTTTATCGGTGGTCTGCCAACTTATCTAAATGAAGAGCAGGTATGCTGATGAAGATGATCTGGGAAGAAAGAAACCAATGTGGATGACCACCCCTCTTTAAAACTCATCTTCTGGTAGACAATTCATGTTGAAAAATTATCCGAGAGAAGTAACCAACCCAAGGAGCACACGTTCTGATCAGTGAAGGTATTCCCGATGATAGATTAGCTCTTAAAACTGAGTTTGGTCAATATTGGGCGCATCGGCTTTTAGTAAAGTCCTGAGGCAGTTCAACTCGAAACTTCCTTTGTAATTTTTGATGGAAGCTTATTGTTGTGAGTTACCTTTAGAACAGTTAGTACGGAGTATAGAAATTCGGGTTGATTCTTTATCGAGATAAGAAGGGGGTAATTCTTTAACATATTGGATATTGGTTGGGTTATTTTGTTATTGTTAGACATTCAATTCATTAGATGATTTGGTGGTTATCAAGTATCGAATCAAAATGTTATTCCTTAAAAGTATCGAATCAAAATGTTATTCCTTAAAAACCGGAGAGAAGTTATGCTCTGCTTACTAAGAAAAGATATCTAAAAGCTTTTGTAATTTTTCTGGTCGTTTTATTATCCACTGACTATTTTTGGCGATATTAATTTGCGCGTAGTTATTGATTATTTATTAGGCGATCGATCTTATGAATGAGCGGAATATGGAGAGGGTCTCATTGTTAGAAATCTCTAGGATTCGACGGGGGATAGGAGCTAGAATCAGGCGCCCATAAAGAAACACATATCAAATGGCTCGTCTGCTTTCAGAGTGATGCTGTGCAAAGGCCTGCTCACTCTAGGCACGCCCGACCGCTCTCTCTCCCTCTCCCTCTCTCTCTCCCCCCTCTCTCTCTCTCTCTCTCGTTTATATCTTTCTGCATCATGCTATTCCTCTCTCTCTCTCCTCTCCCTCTCTCTCTCTCTCTCTCTCTCCTCCCTCTCTCTCTCTCTCCTCCCTCTCTCTCTCTCTCCTCTCTCTCTCTCTCCCCCCCTCTCTCTCTCTCGTTTATATCTTTCTGCATCATGCTATTCCTCTCTACCTCTCTTTCTTTCTCCTTCCTTCTCTTTCACTCTTTCTTATTCACCTATTATTTCTGGCTTTCTCTCTATCTATGTATTACGAATAGCCACTGCTCTATTCTCTTAACCTTTCTTTTCTATCTATTGTTTTATCCTTCAGACCATGGAGCAGTCAGTCAGTATGTGGTGTATCGCCCGCCATCTCTTTACAGGCTTTTAGGATGACGATGTCGTCGGTCAAAAATTGCAGGATTTTACAGGGTTTCCACGCCTTTCAGGGTCTGGTCTTTTCAGGGTTTTAGTGTCTCCAGCAAGGCTCATGTTTTTGCCTCCTTAGACCTCCTTTTCAGCGCAGACTTCTCAGCTCCCTACCTTCAGAAATAGGTTTTTAGGTGTTTAGATGGCCAGTTAAAGTCGCGCGCGCTATCATCCCTTTCGGTGGAAGAGGATGCAAAGGATCCTGAAATAATGAGAGATACATAGTGAGAGAGAGAGAGAGAGAGATTTCCAGGCGTTTTTAGGTCTCACCACGGCGGGCCCGCGGCTGAAGATAGGCGGTAACAATAAAAAACTACTTTGATTTTCTAGCAATTCCAAATCATTTTCGAGGAACTCTTTTTCGATAAGTTTTCTTATAGCCTGAGAAACTCGAGAGAATGATTTGGAATTGTCAAACAAGTATGACAATTGTCAGTCAGGAAGCTAGGAGAATGATTTGGAATTGTCAAACAAGTATGACAATTGTCAGTCAGGAAGCTAGGAGAAAAAATTTCCGATGAATTAGAAGAGAGTGCCAATTTTCAGATCTACGGTTCTAAGCATTTTAAAAAAACGGATGAAGATTCTCTTTGAAATTTAGGTGAAGGAGCTGCTTTCTTCTTTCGGTCAACTGAAAGCTTTCAATCTGGTGCAGGACTCCATTGGGGGCAGCAAGGGATACGCTTTTGCTGAGTATCTGGATCCTACACTTACGAACCAGGTTAGATAGGCTCCGATACAACAACATGAAAAGGTTTATTTGAACCATAGGTGAACTGCCAACTGGCAAAAAATTGCCTAGGACGACCGACATACGATCCTCTCTCTCACTCGAAATGATAGGAAAAAACTTCATTCCTCTACATAAATACATAGAACGTTACATTAGCCATAACTCAGCCTCAACCGGTTTCGTAAAGTTGAAAGGGAAACTTTCAACCTACTTCAGCGATCGACCTATTGAAAAATCAATACATCTTTTACCTATGTTCCATTTGTTCTAATTTGTAACAAAAGGACAGCCTCTCATTAGCCATTATCACATAAATTAGCTATAGTTCCGATTTGTTGTAACTGGTAACGCGTAGTCCAGGTTATAGAGAGAAGTAGTGGCATTCTAACCCGTTCCGATGATTCCAGGCTAAGAAAAGTCATTGACATCAACGAATGCATCACACCAGATGAAGTCGAAAAGAGTAATACACATAAATGTGACAATTAGGAATCAAGAAACAAGAAATAGTAGCATTGTATACCATTCCGGCGATTTGAGGCCAAGATCAATAGATTCGAGATCAATGAAACGAACAAATGCGTCACATCTGGCAAAGTCGAAAAGTGCACACATGAAAGGAAATAAGTCTAACTTAGTTTGTGTATATGGTCATCAGGGATTAACGCTTAAAATATGTATTGCTTAGGACTTGAGGGTGAAACACTCCAACAAACACTCCAACCAAGTAAACGGAAACGCCAGTTTTCAGTTTCCCCATACTTGTTGACTAATAACAGGGCTGATGTCTTCTTTATTTTCAACTCCACAATTATTTGACAGGCGATCGCTGGTCTCAATGGCATGCAGTTAGGAGATAAGAAGCTGACTGTGCAGCTGTCTTGCAGTGGCGAGCGTGGCCCAGGATTCCCCAACATGCCAGTTCCGGTATAATTCACAAATTACCGGTGTCCAGTAATACCAGTGCCGATTTATGAGATCCAGAGAAACATGAACCATATCGCGTTGTTAAGGTTGCGGTGTCGGGCATTGATCTCTCTCGGGGTTCTGGTCCTGTGACGGAGGTCCTCTGTCTCATGAATATGGTCACCGAGGATGAGCTCAGGAATGAAGAGGATTACGATGGTGAGTGTTTATGGTGCAATTTACTTTGTTTTGGTTGAGCAAGTTTTAGAGGAGCCGAAACAGAACAAACAATGGTCAGAATTCTCGTTTCAGGGCGGTGATTCAGGGATCAGCTCAATGTAGACCACTCGAAAGGCTTTTTGAGCCTAAAAAGTTTCTTTATGCTTAGTATAAGAATGTGCCCGGATGGTTTTGAGTGGGTATGGAAGCCCTCCCTCTGACTAAGGTCCAAAATGGGTTAAGTTTAAAGTGAAGGATAATATTGAGTCACTAGAAGTAAAAATGGAGACGATCATCGAAACTAATTTTAGACATCCTGGATGACATCCGCGAAGAGTGCTCCAAGTATGGCGCTGTCAAGTCCATCGAGATCCCGCGCCCGATCCCTGGGGTGGCAGTCGCTGGCATAGGAAAGGTCTTTGTGGAGTTCTGCGAAAAGGTTGGTAGAGAGAGGGAGGTTAAGAGGTAGAGAGAGAGGGAGGTTAAGAGGTAGAGTGAGAGAGAGGTTAAGAGGTAGAGAGAGAGAGGTAGAGAGAGAGGGAGGTTAAGAGGTAGAGTGAGAGAGAGGTAGAGAGAGATGGAGGTTAAGAGGTAGAGTGAGAGAGAGGTAGAGAGATATGGGCGTAGATTGAGAGAAAGTTTTTGAATATTTTATAGAAGTTGGAAACCGATGTGGATAGGCAAGCACATGATGTTTTCTGTTGAATTTACGTCCTTCTAGAAAAAATAAACAAACAAATAAATAGAGTTGTGTCTCTATAGTTTCCTCGTGTTTGGCTCATATGCAGTTGCTGTTTTTTTCTTCTTAGCGTGCCGTGTCCTCATAATTGGTCTTTTCGATCTACAAATTTTTTATAGTTAATAGTGAGGAACCGAAAAAACCAGCACCTTTTTAAACCAAAAATTACATTTGTATGAGAGGATTGGAGATTCGGGAGAAGGGAATCGTTTAGGATTTTGATCTAAACATCGAATTTTTAACTTGTGAACAGGCCGATACTTACCCATCGCAACAGAAGCTTGTAGTTGAAAAGAAAAACTAGTTAAAAAGCGGTCAAATTTGCAGATAGGCCGAAAGCGTGCCATGGAAAGTATAGAATTTCACACAAACAGAATTGTAATGATATGCTTTTTTTACATAGCGCATAGATTTGTGCTTCTATTTAACCGCAGTGCGGGTTGAAAATTATTTTAGTAGTTTTTAATGTCATGATTAACTAAGAATAGTTGAATTTTAACATACTTGAACACCGTCTCATTCTTCACATATTTTTCAGCCGGATTGCCAGCGAGCGCAAGCAGCGCTCACCGGACGCAAATTCGCGAATCGCACCGTAGTCACGTCGTACTACGACTTGGAGATGTATCACAACAGACACTTCTGAGCCAACTATTGGACCATCTCGATCATTTATTTATATGCATCTTTCCGTTTTGAATGTTGAGGAGTCTTTGAGCGTTTTCTCGACAGAGATTCCATGAGTCACTCTCTTTTTGGCTAAAGCTTACCCACGAGAACCAAGTTAGCAATGAAATGTTATATTCCCGAGAAATGAACCTTTTGTTTTTCTAAGTTTGACTTTCAAGTTTAATTTTAACGTCTTGTTTCAGTCTTCGCTTTTCATTCGGAAACCTTCATTCAGTTATAAAACCTCAATTCTAAGCGAGAGAATAATTTGCCTCAATAGCAATTGCGCTTGATTAACGTTTAACATTATGAATCTTCGACCAGGATATGTTTCTAAACAGAAGTTGTGAGTATTTAGGCCTTTTATTCATTAATGCAATTGGTCTCAGAATATTTTGCACTCTTTTAGTTCATATTTCGACGAATTGTAACGCAATAAAGTTGAGAACAGAAGTATTGCTCACAGTTCAACATGGAGAGGTTCAGAAAGGTTGTTGGAGATGAGTTGATACAGTCAGGAAGAACCATCGAGATAAGTTGATACAGTCAGGAAGAACCATCTTTCCTTCAGTCTGGTCAAAAAGATGGTCAATTTTACTAATGGGCCTAATTCGACCAGCATCGTGGCGTTGGCAGGGTTCGGATTCCTAATGGCTCTATTGTCCGAACAGTAGCTGGTCGTGCGAGACATGAGAAAATAACTAACAAAAAATGGGAACGCGTTGAAAGAATGAGGGGAATTACTGCATAGTCAAAGTTAATTTATTTGATTAGATGTACATATATGACGCTGGCAACTAGGTTTTTCGCCATTTTCGGAAATCGCAATGACTTTTGTTGTATTTGTGGCTGATTTTGTAACATTTGTAGCAAAACCACAAAAAGACTGATTTATTGCATACGATAATTGTAATGTTAGAGTATACTCTACTCCTCGCTGTTCTCATGCACCGGATCCTGGGATATCCACTTTTATTAACAACAATAAAGGCCACAAACCAAAAAAAGCACTCCGGACCGAGGTCCAATTGATAATCAGCAAAATTCCTCTTCTCTATAGGCTGATCAGGCCTCCTACGCGCGCGAGGGTTTTCCTTTCCTCACATAACCAATAATAACTGGTGAAAAAAAACAATATAAAAACATCAACATCCATAATGAAATTATGCCTCCAATGAATATCCTGAATCTTTCAAATAATCAAAATATCTCACTACCAATATTCCATATCGTAATATAATGTGTTTTTGAAATAGTGTATATCTACAAAAAAGCAAGAACTGTTTTATTTGTCAGAATGATGTGGTCGATATTTCCAGAACATTAGAGTTTTTTTTTGTGCGACATAACTGATATGGTAGCTGTAACATTCACAAGCAAAACTGGTGGAGTAATTTTGATCTATAAGCAAATTAAATGTGCATATGGAAGAATATTTTGATGTTTTTTGAATGCGTCCATTCTACCTATCAAATTCTATGGCAAATTCTGATCGCAGAAGAATTCCTGCCATCGGCCGACTCGGTCCCCCCTCTCTTGCCTCTCCTTTCTCAGGCGGCGATCCAGAAGACCAGTCAACTCCTTCAACATTTACCAATCATCTTCAAATTCTAAGTTACACAGTTTAAAGGCAGTGACGCGTGGTTAAGGTTCGATCCCGCTCTGTGGACAAGCTTTTGTCTATGCGATAGCTCAATAATCAACCAATCATCTTTTGCCAGAAGACATAATTTCCATCTTACACCTTTCATTCTTTTGTTTACTGTTTTAACGCGAAATAAGAAAAACAGAATTAAAGATAATACTGAATTACTAACATATTTGGGAATGAATGAATGAATTTATTCCTTGCAAATACATATTGAATATTTACAAAGGAGGAATGTCGCTAATGCGAGTTTAAAAGTACTAAATACAGGAGGTATGGGTTTTTCTGACAAGCTGGAGTTCATCTGATGGGGTTTTTGGAAGCCGAACAGACCTCATACTAATTATGGTGGAGTGGAGAAGAAGAACGAGGAATCAAAAGAAAGAAGGCGATGGAAGTAGTGACATGTGGTTTAAAGTGAAGTCATGAAGGGAGAGGGGGAGACTGAAGGGGATTGTTGGTTTCACGGGGCAGTTGAAGAGTGAAGACTAGCGAACGCAACCATCTCGAGAGCTGGGGAAGGGAAAGAATGGAAGGGAATCAATATTACTTTCAATATTAACATGTGATAAATCGATATTACTTTCATTGACATTTTTTTCAATTCAGGACCCCGGTCATACCTTGAATATCCTAGAATCAATCCTTAATCAAATGAACCGTCCTAAAAGGTTCAAAAATTAACAATTCCTATTCTTCCACTTACCGGAAAACCTTTTTAGACATATGATTTTATTCAATTATCTAACTCCTTATTAAATCTCACGAGTTCAAGACATCTCAAAAGTTTAGCTAACCTCAGCCAAAGCTGGCGGAATCTTCTCTCGCAAGTATGCGGAAACTATCCCGCTCAATTGGTATTCTGCACCAACCTCAGACTGCTGATCGCCTGAATCAGGCAACTCTTCATATATTATATATTTTATCGACATTTTGCAATGCAAAGTTATGGTGAGAGACATTGTAAATAATATTCAAGTGTGGCGAGAAGTAAGGCAAATATCTAAAGTAAGGCAAATATCTAAAAGTAATGCAAATATCTAAAGTAAGGCAAATATCTAAAGTAAGGCAAATATCTAAAAGTAAGGCAAATATCTAAAGTAAGGCAAATATCTAAAAGTAAGGCAAGTATCTAAAAGTAAGGCAAATATCTAAATGCTACTAGTTATTCTCCAGGTCACATATCACATTCTCGTTACGGAGACGATTTATAAACTGCTCTACTGTTCTTGAATTCAGTATTTCACTCGGGATTACGTAAAACATTCTTGAAACACGTAAACCGAAACAATTGAATCTAGACGTCGAAGAAGTACATTCAATAGCAATACCATTCATATTAGTGCGGGTAGAGGAGGTGCTCTTGAAAATGCGTGATTTTTCAATAATAGACTTGTCATTGAAGATCTTCCAACCCATTTTAAGGTCGGCAATCACCCTTCTTTCGGCTAAAGTACTTAGGCCGATTAGATTCAGACGATCTCTGTAACATGGAAGGCTGAGAGGATAATAAGGCTGTGGGAAACATCGATAAAGGAGTATTCTAGAGAAAGATCTCAAAACCTTTTCTAGGAGATCAGAATCCTTCCGGTATATTGGATTCCATAGACAAGAGGCAAATTCTAGATGAGGTAGAACATATGTATTGAAACACTTAACAAGTACTTGGGAATCATTGATGCTTATAGAGCGGAGCATAGCATACATCGCTTTAGTAGCCTTCATAGTTCGTTCAAGAATCGCGTCATGTCTGCGAAGAGATGGTACTAGTTGGACTCCAAGGTCTCTCACTTGAGTAGATACTTTTAAAACACAGTTATTTAGGTGATAATTGAAAGGAGGAGAAGTTTTGCCTAAGCGTAGATGATAGGTCTTGTTCGAAGATAAAGAAAGATGGTTGGCTACGCACCAATTATACACATTATCTAGACAATTCTGCATTTCGATAGTTCGTTCAGTTATATTGTGAGCACTGTGAGATACATATAACTTAATGTCATCAGCGTATGCTTGATAGCGTATATTCGGATAAGGGCTAAGCACATAATTCAATTCGCTAATGTATAGAGAAAACAGAAGTGGTCCTAATACGGAACCCTGTGGCACGCCAGATGTCACAGGTTGAGGAGCAGATATTGTCTTGCCCATTCGTACAGAAAATATTCGACCGTCAAGAAAAGATTCTAGCCAAGACATCAAAGATAGGGACAAACCGAAACGTGCAAGTTTTGTCAATAACTTAGGTATACTTATCGTATCGAAAGCTTTGGTAAAGTCTAGATAAATCACATCGATAGATAAGCCTTTACTGATATCTTGTGTCCAGTCGTCTTCACAGACTAAAAGATTAGTAACAACAGAAGCACGGGAGCGAAAACCATGTTGATTTTGAGGTAACAATTCGAATTTCGCTAAATGTTCATCGATGATAGCTCTTATCAAACGTTCCATGACTTTAGAAGCAGGGGAGAGAATGGATATTGGTCTATACGAGGACGGTAGGGAAGAGTCTTTCGCTGACTTAGGGATAGCAGTAATCAGAGAATGTTTCCATACGGAAGGTGTCTTACCAAGCCATAAAGAGAAATTGAAAATGTGAGTGAGCGGAAGAGCGAGTGATTTGGCACACTTTTTGAAAACTATTTGAGGAATTCCATCCGCACCGACGCTACCAGTAGGTTTGAGCTTGGAGAGAACTCGGTAAACATTACATGGCAAGAACAAATTATCATCTGGTTGGGGAGGAATAGAATCACCGTAGATTGGAGGAGGAAAGCCATCGTCTTTAGTGAAAGAAGATGCAAACTCGGAAGCTAATAAATCACATTTCGAGAGAGAATCAACAACAGTACAACCAGTAGCAGTTTTAAAACAGCGTGGGGGAGCTGATTTAGGTTTAGTGAGGGAAGCAATATGGCGATAGAGGTCAGCTGCTCTCTTCAGTTTTTTTCTCTCACAATACTTATTCCATTTCTTAACTTGTTTGAGAAGGTCTGAACTAGCTTTCATATAAATAGTGTGAATGAAGGGTATTGTAATATCAAGAAAAATTGAATTTCTGTATTTGATGAGTCTATGTATATAGGAAGGATAAGAGGCAAATGGAGAACGAGGGAGTCGTCTCGGAACATGTAATTCTATCGCATCATGCACTATTTTACAGAAACGATTATACAAATCATCAATATCATGAAAATAGTCAAAACGATTCTCCCATTCTATACTTGAAAAATATTCATTCAGTGCTTCAAAATCAGCTCTAGCGAAATCAAGAATAACATCGCTTTCAGGAAGTGCAAAGGAAAATTGCAAGGTGAACTGAATTCCAGAATGATCACACGAATGAAACGGTGGAATGATGCAAGGGCTAGATACAATATTCTTCTCAGTTGTCAAAAGCCAGTCTATACATTTGGTATGGCGAGTCGGATCATTAAGCATAAGATTATAGCCAGCAGTGTCTACGAAAGACCGTAAAATCGTATCAGAAACAGTTGACGGATTAGTTAAAAAGTCGCTGTTGAAGTCTCCTACTACGATAGCTGGGAAGTTACAAGATGCTGTTAAGTCTACTAACAAATCGCATAATGTAGTAGTTAGTTCAGCATTGTAATTTGGAGGACGGTAGCAAACTATTTTACGAGAGAATGAGTTTGCTAAGAACAAATCAACCGCAACAACTTCACATGTATCACAAAATGATTGTCTAGCGAAAGTTAAATGATCCCGCATTATGAGAGCCACACCTCCTCCTCTAGAGTCTCTATCATTTCTAATAACATTGTAAGGAAGAAGACCGGTAATTTCTGAATCAGCTACTCTAGAGTTAAGCCAAGTTTCACTAAGAGCTACTACATCTGGTTGCTCTATTTCAAGAAAGGAACGGAACAATGAAAGTTTATTTTTGATTGAGCGAATATTGAAATAGAAAGCTTTCAGACCGGTACGTAGGATTCGTCTGGCTTCGAATGAGGGCGCTGCTTGTTCGTGTCGACTTCGGAGCTCGTACTGTTATGTTCTGACTGCTTCGAGCATTTGGAAAGGCGGAGTAGCGCGGCTGTGCTGGAGATCGTCGCTTTTGGTCTGCTTCATTCCGGGGCATCAATTCACCATCGAAGATGACGTAGTCTTTTCCTTCCGATAATAACTTACGTTTCTCTTGTCTTAGCAAGTACTCTCTCTCTCTTTGCTCTTTAGTAAGACTGGGTCGGACATTGATTCCTTGGAATTGATTATTCTTGCGTAGTAAGGCACTCTTTGAAAGAAACAGTCTTTGATGTCCTTTGGTGGGGAAGATTACTTTGAGAAGTCTAGACGAACTCGTTCCTGGCGTATTCGGCGGCTTTCCCATTCTGAAGTGAGAGATTCCACCGACGGCGATACCAGATGCGTCTAGAAGACTGGTAATGAGTTGAGAATCGTGCTGAGTCTGTGCGGAAGGACGAGCATCGGTGTTTTCAGGAGCCCTCTCGATGACGACGGAGCGAAGCCTTTTCTCCTCATCGATCTCCTTTCGGATGGTCTCTTGGCTGACGGAGCTTGTGTAGAACTTGTCGAAAAGAGCGTTGCAGGTTCTCAGGAGATGTACGACGTGGAGTGGAAGAGAAGGTGTCTTCTCTTCCGCGTCAAGAAAGTCTTTCAGAGATTTTTGTAGGAGAGCTGCGTCTTCATTTGTTGTCGAGGCCGACATAATTGCGAATAGGCAGTAGAAATGGAAATGAATTGGAGCAAGTAGAAAGGTCACCGCTCGATATTGAGAACAGAGTGGTGAGATGATATCATAGAAGTGACAATTAATTTTTGGTAGAGGGTTTCCTTGATGATATTTTTCACCAACTCCACCCACCACTTAAGGAAAAATTGGAATTTTTTCTGAACCCCTTTTCCCTCGAACTTTATTTGAAAAATACCGTTTTAATTACTAAATTTTCGTTCTAAAGCAGCGAGGCACTAATGAACGAATGTTTCGACCTGTTAAATTTTCATCTATTCTTGTCGAAAAAGTTTTCAGCTGGTCAATTTCTCAACTTATTCTCTCACTTGATTGATAACTCAATCGAACTTTCAGGGTGAGCGTGAAAGAGGTTGCCAACCTTTGAACTCTCAGCCCTCTCAGAATCATCCAGAGAGTGTCTTCCTCGGAACGTGGCTCGTGGCGTCCCCAAAATGGACTCTACCTTGCGTACACGTGCGACTTCTCTTTCAACTCGCATGATCCACGAACGTTTTACCAACTGCTCCAGAAGATACGATACCTGTATTTCAACTTACATTATAATCTTCCTCGCGCTTGTTCCCGCCTCGCGGAAGGGTACGCCTCGCGGCAGGATACGCGCTCCCCTGAGATGCGGTACAGACCTATCCTGGTAAAAACAGTGGCTGCCTGCTAGATCACTGCTAGTGTGAATAGCAGCAGGGGGAGAGTCAGATTCGTGCATGAGCACTACCAACATTTCTTAACCCCTTGGTTTGGGTGGATCTGTCCGGGGTGGGATTCGAACTCGGGACTCTTCGCACAATGGTCTATCACACTACCACTATGCCACGCCCGGACTTCTAGCGTCTATCAACTACGGAACATAAATCAAAATCCGTGATCATCCTAAGAAAAATAATTTTCATGGAATTGGAAACTCCAAAGATCACACCTTTCCGTTTCGATTCGATGGATCAGAGCCTTCAGATAAAATTCCTTGAAGTTCGAAGACGCTTTGTAGGGGCGCAGAGGTCCTAGAATATCGACAATCAGTTTGGAAATAACAACGTTAAAATATTAACTTTTTTTTCCTTGTAGTAGAAGCAATAGACAACGAATGCTATAATAGCAAAATTAGAATACACTAAGTTGACATGCGAAAAAAGGTTGGAACAATTCTACTTGGGGGTAGGCGCTTTACTTGAGGGGGCTTCTGTTTTTCGTCTTTTTCGGGTCTTTTTTTACTGTTTTTTCACCTTAGGCTTAGGCAAGGTTTACGCTAGCGAGACCGTACGGCTTATAAATGAGATCTTATAAAACATGGTTTTCCACGTTTTCATGGATTGACTTCGATCCAGATGTTAGAGACGCAGACCACATCTAAGTTTTTATCAGAACCATTCACTTTTTTTCCAAAACGATAAATATGTGACACATTCCTTTTCCATACGTTCTTGTTTCTAAGTTCTAAACCAACACGCGCGTAATACGCAGATTAACTAACACGCATCTAATACGTGAGAAACTATGAGTGCTTGAAATCAATCAACAAAAAAAACAAAAATTAAGAAAAAATTAATATAAGATTTAAAAAAATCATAAATGTTAAAGGTTCTTCTTCCCTTATCGGCATACTAGACGAAAAGGGGCACTTTTTACTTCGTGTGGTAGGGCGCTCGTGGGCATTAAACGCTTCGGTTTCAATTTTTTTTCTTCATAGATGTTCATTTTGAGCATCAGGGACTCTGTTTCTTGCAAAAAAAATTTTTCATTATCTTTACAAAAAAAAATTTGAAAAATTTTTTTTGGCTTAACTGCAGTTTCAGTCAGCCCAAAGTCAAAAAACCAGATTTCACAGCAAACAAACGCACTAACAAGGGAGGGGAAGGGGGAGGAGAAGAGATTTTTTTCTCAGAAAGAGATTTTATTCATGAAAACTTTGGTTTGATGCTTTTTTTAACATTGATACGGTCTTGTTAGCCTAAGCCGTACGGCGTCGTTAGCCTAAACTTTTACTAAGCCTTAACGTTTTTTTAATGTGAAAAAACATTTCGATGTAAAAAAATTTTCTTCAAGAACCGGATTCCCTGATGCTCAAGGCTGCGCACTGTTTTGCTCACCAACCGTTTTTAACCGTAAAAAAGTAAAACTAATTTGCTCACATACAGTCAAAAATTCGCTCACATACGGTTAATTTTTACGGTTAAAAACGGTTGGTGAGCAAAACAGTGCGCAGCCCAAAATGAGCACCTATGAAGAAAATTTTAGAAACCGTAACGTTTAAAGCCAATTTTTCGTCTAGTATTCCAATGTCTGCAAGACAAGACGCAGTATATGCTCATCAGGGAATAAGAGCCAATTTACGCTAATGAGGCCGTACGGCTTAGGCTAACGAGACCGTATCAAAAAAGTAATGTAAAAAAGCATCGTGCCAATTTCTGCGTCTTGGGTATGCCCATAAGGGAAAAAGAGCCAAGTTGACTTTTGTAAACACAGTAAAATTGAAGGCACGGCAGAAAAAAACCAAGAAAAACACAACAAATTGGTAAACCTAACTCCAGCATTTGATAAACGTTTACTATTTCCTATTTCTTAAAAAAATTACTTATCGCTTGATGCGCGAGTTCGAGTTTTGACTTTCAACAAAAAGTAGATCATAAGTGATTTAAGTAACATCACAATTCATATGGCTGCGCACTGTTTTGCTCACCGACCGTTTTTTACCGTAAAAAAAAGTAAAACTAATTTGCTCACCAAGCCTGTTATTACAAGCAAGGAATGACTTTGAAAGAACTATTTCCATTTTTTCGACTCCATGCGTTTTTTTTCTCCTCTGTTCTTTCTCGATACTATGTTTTGTTCGGCAAAAAAAGTTCAGTACAAAGGGACTCATCCAACGCAGTAAACTTTGAGCAGTAAAAACCCGCGAGTCTTCGTGTTTAAGAGACAGTTAAAGAAAATCGAGAGAAGAAAGATAAAAGTATGATAAGAGGAGAAGAAAGTAGGAGAAAAGATAACAGGGTAAAGAATACAAAGAACTGAAAAGACATAGAGAAAAAAAATAAAGAAATAGAAGAGAACAGAAAGCGAAGAAGAAAAAGGAAACAGAAAGAGTGATGGAGCGTTAGAAAGCTAACTGATTTTTTTTCCTGCTAACTGATTTTCTGCTATCTGGTTTTTTTAAACGCTCCAATGTCTCACCACGAAAACATGGGCTACGGTAAAAAGAAAGAACCTAAAATGTGTACAATTAGTGAGAGAAATATAGCGTTCGAGACATGAGCAGTGATGACTTTTTTTCTTGCAGCGAGAGAGCGTTCAAAAAAACCAAATAGCAGCAAATCAGTTAGCAGAAAAAAAATCAGTTAGCAAAGTGAAAAGTGATATTCTAACGCTCCATGAGACTCACATATCTATGTATGTATTTGATGCTTGCTTATAAAACACTCTCTCATTCGAACTGTGTACTGTTTTAGCCCCGCCCCTCAACGCGTCCCTAAGCGCCTCCCCCTTACTCAGTCATTCTCTTTTACTCTGTTAACTGCGTTCACACGGCGACTACTCGTCTCCATCTACTAGTGTTCAACTTCTGCTTTCTTCTTCTTCTACATTTTATTTAAACCTACTTAGTTTTCTTGTTTTCTAGGATTTGAGCCGAAACCATTCTTATGCTTATCAAATCACCGTTTATGTAATACACTTTTGTCGATTCATTATATATTTTGTTCTCACTTTGGAATCCCAGTAAATTTTTCAATAACTTTTTGATGTCTGCATCAGAAATTTGTATTGACAAAAATTCAAAAAAGTTCAAATTTCCTTTTAAAAATATTTTCGTTATCAATATCACCAATTTGTGATTATTTTTACTCTAATCGAAATAAATGGACTTCGGCTTATTAGATCTTCGCTCTCTTTCTCTCTCTCTTTCTTTCTTTCTTCTTCTCACACATATAATATTTCTCTCTCCCTCTCCAGATGCATCTTCAACTTTTTAGATTTTCTGTAAGGTTTGTAGCTTCATACATAAATCTTCTTTCATAAGTATAATGTAGAAGTATCAAACTATTTATAGACAGGTTCATGAAACTTTAAGCGACATCATCAGTGTGAGCTCCTCGAAACAAGAAAACTTTCATTGCTTCTGTAGGTACTTGTTAATGAAGTAAAGGATAATTCACTGAACAGGGAAATAGAAGGTTATACAGTAATCAGTCGGTTCATTGAGTCTGTACCAGTGTTTGATTAACACCAACCCAGTCGATCAAATTGTTTTTCTTCCTACCTTTGTCGGCTTTCCACCGCTTATCTACATATAATAGAAGTTTAGTTTCTATGACCATGGTACTCACTACCAATGCTATTCCTTTCTGATTTTGCGGGGCTTTTCATCCTTTTCTGTCGGTTCTCTTCTAATCGTGTTTCATCTTTCTTTTCCTTCCTCTTCTGTTGTTGTTACACTGTCTCGCTTCTCTCTCTTTCTCTATGCTTTTCTCTATCACTATTTCATCTTTTCTCTTCATAGTAGCATTCTCACCTTCTCCTTTTCCCTTCCCTTTCTCAGCGGCCGCTCTTTCAAAGGCGTTATCTCTACTTTTCTATTTTTTATCCCTTTGTCTCTCTCTTTCTCTTTTGTATTTTCTCTTTCTATATCTATGTCTCACTTTCTTACTTTCAATTATCCGCTTTCTCACTCTGTTCTTCCTCTCTATTTCTCCTTTTCTCCCTCTCTTTTTCTCCTTCTACAGTCTCTTCATCTCTCTACTCTCTTTGTCATTTTCTATAACCCCTTTCCTCATATTATTCAGCCTGCTGCGTTCTCCTCCTCTTACTTTCTTATTCGATCAACTTCTCTCCAATTGTTTCTCACTCCATATATCATTTTGGCTGCCGTTGTCTGAGTCGTTTTTATGGCAGACGAGCAGTGAAGACATTTCTCGGAACAAATTGTTTGACTCGTGAATTTCTTTAATTTTTTTCTATATCTTTCTTTCTTCTCTCTCTCTCGCTCTTGCTCTCTCTCTTCTCTCCCCTCTCTCTCTGCCACAATCGCACTTTGTTTTATCAAACACGCCTGAATTTTCTCCGACAAACTCTATTTTTTCATTCAGATATTCTCGATTACAAACTTATCGCTGATATGGAAGCTGAGAGTGCTATCCTCAGGTCAGTTAACATAAGAAATCAGACCTTACACTTGAAATCATCATCTCGTTTTTCACTATTACAAATTGTCGTTAGAAACGCGATTGTTGCGAAATCCCTAAATCTTCATAACCTTTCCGAAGAAAAATTCGTGTTTTTAGTTTTTTGAGAGAAAATGTTGTATTAGTGATGGTTTATCTTCTTACCCAGAACCAACAAAACCGCGTTCCTTCCGATTAATCAAGTTCTTTTGCAGGCCGTTGCCTCGTTTCCCCGTCAAGGTCATTATGGACATGATTCTCAAAGAGGGTGTGAAATGAGTTCTCATATCAATTTCAGTCCTGAGAAATCGAAGGTTCCGAATTAGTTTATCTTACGAAGGAAGACTGAATTGGCTTGGCTGTGAAAGTCTTCAAAGACGCAAACTTATTAACGATGTGTTCACTTTGCATAGAATAGTGTTTAAAAGATTAGATATCACTTGCCCAGATTTCTTACCAATGTCTCACTGTACTAGGACTAGAGGACATCATTGGAAGCTTTTGTTGCCTTTGTGCCGCACAAACCGATACAAGAAATTCTTCACAAATAGAGTTGTGAATGATTGGAATTCTCTTCCTTCTCATTTTTTCAATATGAATGCATTGTCAGCTAAGAAGTTTCTATTCCAGTACTTAAATTAGAATCCTGATCATTTATTGGCTGTTGTTCATTTTAAAATAAAATTAAAAGAGGAAAATTAAAGTAAAATGGGGGGAGTTAAAGTTAAAAAGGGGGGGGAGTTAAAATTAAAAGAGGAAAATTAAAGTAAAATGGGTGGGAGTTAAAATTAAATGGGGGGAGTTAAAGTTAAAAAGGGGGAGTTAAAGTAAAAAGGGGGAGTTGAAGTAAAATGGGGGGGAGTTAAAGTTAAAAAGGGGGGAGTTAAAGTTAAATGAGGGGGGAGTTAAAATTAAAAGAGGAAAATTGAAGTAAAATGGGTGGGAGTTAAAGTAAAATGGGGGGGGGGGGTTAAAGTTAAAAAGGGGGAGTTAAAGTTAAAAAGGGGGAGTTAAAGTTAAAAAAGGGGGAGTTAAAGTTAAAAAGGGGGGAGTTAAAGTTAAAAAGGGAGGAGTTAAAGTAAAATGGAGGGGGAGTTAAAATTCCATCAAAAATTTTCTGGAGAAGTGTTGGTCGGTGGGTCCCTAAAATTAAAGAGATCCGGGGTATGTATTTCAATTCCCGTTTTGTGTGGTGAGACTCAAAATTAAATTTACTTTAGCGGCCCTCCACTTTGGTCTTTTACTTTTCGGGACCCCCCTTTTGGGTCGTTTTACTGGGGAGTGGGTCCCTCTTCTATCACATGGGGGGGCAAAGTGAAGTGCGTCCCTAAAGAAAAATTTTCCCCGATTCTGAGAAGTGCGAAGCTGGATCTGAAGTTTTTGAATATGTAAAAAAAATCATTTGAACCTGGAAAAAATAAGAGCCGCTCTCGAACCTGGAAATTTTTTAATATTGTATGCAGTACCTAAATAAGATGTGATTTATCATAAAATCACTGCATAAACATGTTTGCACAAAAAAACTTTATTAGAACATGTAAATTTAAAATATAATGATAACAATTCTGACCTAGCGAGCATCTGACCTAGCGAACAAACGTTGTCTGACTTAGCTGCCTGCGCTCTACTGTACCTCTAAAAAATGCCGTACCTCTAAAAAACGTCTTCACTATTGTTTTTGACAAATTTAGGCATGGAAATGACACAAAAATAAAAATATGAGAAAATTTTTTATGCGGTCTCGTTAGCCTAAGCCGTACGGCCTCGTTAGCGTAACCTTTGCCTAAGCCTAAGCGAGAAAAAAACAGTGAATAATAGCTTAAAACAGATAATTTTTCAAATGTTTTTTTTTTTTACATACTTAAACACTTCAGATCCAGCACCGCATTTCTCAGAATCGTTTTTAGCTCGTAAAGTAACCCTAGAAAAAGTTTGATGCAAAAAATGCGAATTCGACGGGACCAATATATTACAGCATCACCCCTTTGTTGATAAAGCTAATTCAAATTCAAATCAAAGTTATACTTCAAGTCGAAAGGAATGTAATGACTGGAGAAAGAAGTATAATAAAAAAGTTGCAGTAAGTATGACTTTTGGTGTGGTTAGGGTAGCGTGTTTGCTAAAGGCTATTATCCCACACGTCGGTCTGCTGAAATCAAGAGATTTACCGTAACTAGTACTTTGTGCACGCACCAATAGCTTTCAACTTTTTTTCCAAAAAAATAGTTCAAAGAAAGCTAAAAAGGCAAAGAATTGGATATGAGCGTTGATTTTCATCATGCTGTGCAAGCCTCATTTCAAATGTTCCGTCGCTTCGAGCAACCAGAGCATCGAGTTTCTTTTCTGGAAGTGGAAACGGTATATTTATCTCATTAATTATTTATCCCGTGTTCATTAAGTTATAAAATCTTCAAGACCTCAAATCGTTATCGAGGAAATCACAGGTAGCTTATTTTCGTATTTTTTGTGGAGAATCGGCTTGGAAAAAATATCAAATTTGCTAAAAAAACTCAAATACGTTTTAAGGTTTAAAAATTTTTTTTAAAAAGTTTTTTCCAAACCGATAAGGTTTTTTTGAACCTGATCTGACTGATATGAGACAGTTAAGCCACAATTCTACTCGATGATAGCCTAAATCGTAAAAATCAATTTTTTTCAAAACGATCCTCACAAATGATATTGGAATGTCAACATGAAAATATAAAAGTTTTTTTTAGATGAGAAGAAAAATCCGAGATGTTCTATTGCTTTTGCCAGCTGATCAGGCTGCAGAGCAGCGCCATGCCTCTCTTCAAGCCATTCTCCTCACGCTGGAAGCCATCTCTCGACGCTTGCAAATTCAAGTTCACTTGTAACAGCCAATACTTTTGCCGAGAAACATGACGATACATTTCATTTCTCCAAAAAAAATCATCTCATAATCTAATTCTTCTCTTTTCGAAGCAGGGTACGTGCGTCTTTTGTTCAAAAAAACCTAATCCTGTGGAACCAGCAGCTGGTTTTTCTATTGAGATTCCTTCCTCATTTTTTTCCGTCAAAACTGCCCGTCGAACAAGAACGTGAGCCCAGAAAGAGAGATTGTCTCTAGAAGATGATGACCAGGGTGTTTCTTACCACCTGCACAATGTTTTTCGAGCGCATATATTTTCTAAATTTTCGAAAGTTCGAAGTGTTTTTCGCAATGAGTTATTGAATTCCCTGATGTAAATATCGAAAAAAAATTTCCAAGCGCATAAATTTGAAGGTTTTCCGGTGTTTTTGAAAGGCGCGTAGATTTTTTTCACCCGCAGTGCGGGTGAGAGATACATCCTGATGACGACGCTCAAACTATCTAGTAAGCTTCCAGATTTTGTAACGAGCCCGCTCAAAAAACATCTTCTCATTAAAACTTCCAGGTGTATTAGTAAGCATTCTAGATATTGATCGAACTCCGAGGTAGATATTGATCGAATTCCGAGATAGATATTGATCGAATTCAGAGGTAGATTTTGATCGATTTTTGAGGTAGATATTGGTCGATTTCCGAGGTAGATATTGATCGATTTCCGAGGTAGATATTGGTCAATTTCCGAGGTAGATATTGGTCAATTTCCGAGGTAGATATTGGTCGATTTCCGAGGTAGATATTGGTCGATTTCCGAGGTAGATATTGATCGATTTCCGAGGTAGATATTGATCGATTTCCGAGGTAGATATTGATCGATTTCCGAGGTCTCCAGTTTTAGGCAATTTTCAAATGAAGTGTTTAAGGCGACAGATGCAAAGCTACCAAATTCTTCCTCGTCGTCTTCTCAAGACAAGAGCTCTATTGAGGAAAGGCGGGTGTTTCGGCTAGACTCTTATGTACACAGTTAATGATTCATCACGAGTCTATGATATCATTTATGAGAACACCCAGACAATAAATAATAGAAATTGTTTGAAAAATCCACGACTAGAGATTAAATTGTAAAATCTTAATTACAAGTTCAAACGTTCTAAATTGTTCTAAAAAAATCCTTTTTTGTAGTCCCTTCTTAAAGTAATTCATGTTCTCAATGAAATGCGAGTTTTTTTCTCCTGAGAAACAGTTGATGTTTTAAAAATAGATCTTTTATCATTTCCAGATCGGATGATCAGTTAGATTCTTTCGCGAAGAGCCGCAAGGCTGCCATTGAGTCCACTCTTGTTCACGATCTCACACAACTACCGCTGCTGTCTGATATTGTCGGCTTGACAGATGTCAGTGTTAGCTACGTTTGATGGCAGCTCTACAGAATAAATAAATAAACTGTTTTGAATGCTACCTTGGATAAGGATTCAAGTAGGTAACCATGGTCCCAAAATCGATAATATGTCTCGATACATACCCACTGACGAAAAATGTGTTAGTTCTATCGAAAGAGAGACTGAGAAAGATAGTGAGGGAGGAAGGAGAAAGATAGTGAGGGAGGAAGGAGAAAGATAGTGAGGGAGGAAGGAGAAAGATAGTGAGGGAGGAAGGAGAAAGATAGTGAGGGAGGAAGGAGAAAGATAGTGAGGGAGGAAGGAGAAATAGACAGCTGAAGGTATTTATTTGTAAAGTATAGACAGCTGAAGGTATTTATTTGTAAAGTATCTGAAGGTATTTGTAAGGTAACGAAGTAACGAATGGATGTTCAAAACAGACTGTATACTACTGTAATACTATACTACTGTAATACTATACTACTGTAATACTTCAAAATCAAAACCGTAACCCTCGAATTAGAATCAGATCGATAAACACCAGCAGATCAAGTTTGATAGGAGCAACGAAATTTTTATAAAAATTGCTTGAGGCGAAGGAAGCTCTTCTGGAGGCTCTGGTCGATCCCCTCTTGTACCCCGAATGGTTCGCGGAGTCAAACGCCCAACCATGGCGTTGCCTGTTGTTGTTTGGCCCACCAGGAACAGGTACGGTACGAGTCCATACGCTACGAGAATGAGGTTTGACGAGAACAGTGTAACTCTAGTGTCTTCTTCTTCCTCGCGCTTGTTCCCGCCTCGCGGCAGGGTACGCGCTCCCCTGAGATGCAGGACAGACCTATCCTGGTAGAACCAGTGGCTGCCTGCTAGATCACTGCTAGTGTGATTAGCAGCAGTGGCGAGAGTCAGATTCGTGCATGAGCACTACCAACATTTCTTAACCCCCTTGGTTTGGGTGGATCTGTCCGGGGTGGAAGTCGAACTCGGGACTCTTTGCACAATGGTCTATCACACTACCACTATGCCACGCCCGGACCTAGTGTAACTCTAGTGTAACTATCATTAATATATTCTCAAAGTGTTCAACCATGTAGCTTTCTTCGAGTTTGAGTAGTGATATCCTCAAAGTAAGCCTTATCTGCAAAAGACAACCGCAAAGAAGAAGAACTCTTTTAATACAACTAAGTATGGCTGTATAGTCTCAATTTTTGCAAGAACTAGATTGAGTTAGTTCAAAAATTAGCGGGATCATTTCCGAAAGCAGTTTAATGCAAGAAGTGGCTTCCCTGATAGATGGAATCAGTTTAGTACTACAAGGCTGATTTATGACTACAAATATAGATGCATATGTATTTTTTAAAACAAAATTGTTTCATTTTTCCCATCAGGAAAATCAGCGCTTTGTGGTGCGATCGCTCGGGAAGTCGGAGCACTCTTCTACAGTATCTCTTCCTCCGACCTGATCTCGTCATGGAGTGGGCAGAGCGAGAAGCTTATTCGCAGTCTTTTTGATGCAGCTCTCGAACAACACAAACGTCAGTTCTCATAAACTCGATTAACATGCGAGTACCCGATCGTGAATACCGTAGTGCATTCGAGATAGGGTATTACATTCGACAAACCGTAGTTAACCGACATGCGGTAACGCTACTGAAATGCCGTAGTTGAATTGAAATACCGTAGTCCATTCGCCATATGAAGTGCTTTTCACACTGTAATACATAACATCTCTACTGTACTACTGATTGTATGGGTGGTAAGTCACTGGCATCTGATTCGAAGAACTGGAGTAGACCCTTGGTGATAGTTGATTGCATTAGCTCGAAACGCAGTTATATATTCTAGAACTCGATTCCAGCAACCGTGATCTTTATGGACGAAATCGACAGCTTATGCCGAATGAGGAACACGAGCGAGGGAGATGCGAATCGTCGAGTGAAGGTGAGTAAGGTTTGCCCTCCCTCGAAATTTCGCCCTCTCCCTCGCTCGCTTGTCTCGTCCTCAATGACAATCAGTGCGTTTCTCAAACTCGCAGCGCGGGTGAAAGCTTTGCGCTGTTCTAGAAAGCTAGTGATACAAATGCTTTTATCGTCTACATCCTCTCTTTCCTTATGCTTGAGGGCTGTTAAAGGCCTGCCGTTCTCTCATCAGGGTGTTTCTCTGACCCGCACTGCGGGTAGAAAAAATCTATGCGCTCTCCAAAAACCCCAAAAAACATTGAAATCTATGCGCTAGGAAAAATTTTTTCTCGGATTTTCGTACAGAAAGTCGAAATAATTGGAAAAAATTGAATGTTCGAACACTGAAATTTTAAAAATCTATGTGCTCGAAAAAAGTTGTGCGGTTGCTAAGAAACACTCTGTCCCTCATGATTAGGAATCTTGATATACACACTATTGCTGTGGGTAAGAAGAAAGAGCCCGAAGAGGATCGACTGAACTTATTGATTTTTTTCTCGGCCTGATAACCTACAAACTACATCTCAAACCTGAGTTATAAATTCAAAAATTTACTAGGACAATAGAGGTTAGGTTCGCGTTTCTCGAGATGTTTTTCGAGAGGTTCTCAAACCACTTCATTATCAATATCACCCAGAGGGGTTCTCAAACCACTTCATTATCAATATCACCTAGGGGGTTCTCAAACCACTTCATTATCAATATCACCCAGAGGGGTTCTCAAACCACTTCCTTATCAATATCACCTAGGGGGTTCTAAAACCACTTCATTATCAATATCACCCAGAGGGGTTCTCAAACCACTTCCTTATCAATTTCACGCAGGGGGTTCTCAAACCACTTCATTATCAATATCACCGAGGATGGGTTCTCAAACCACTTCATTATCAATATCACCGAGGGGGTTCTCAAACCACTTCATTATCAATATCACCCAGGGGGTTCTCAATCCACTTCCTTATCAATATCACACAGGGGGTTCTCAAACCACTTCATTATCAATATCACCGAGGGGGGTTCTCAAACCACTTCATTATCAATATCACCCAGGGGGGTTCTCAAACCACTTCCTTATCAATATCACCCAGGGGGTTCTCAAACCACTTCATTATCAATATCACCTAGGGGGTTCTCAATCCATTTCCTTATCAATATCAATATCACCCAGGGGGTTCTCAAACAATTTCATTATCAATATCACCGAGGGGGTTCTCAAACCACTTCATTATCAATATCACCCAGGGGGGGGGTTCTCAAACCACTTCATTATCAACATTACCGAGGGGGGGGTTCTCAAACCACTTCATTATCAATATCACCCAGGGGGGTTCTCAAACCACTTCCTTATCAATATCACCTAGGGGGTTCTCAAACCACTTCATTATCAATATCACACAGGGGGGTTCTCAAACCACTTCATTATCAATATCACCCAGGGGGTTCTCAAACCACTTCATTATCAATATCACCCAGGGGGGTTCTCAATCCACTTCCTTTTCAATATCACCCAGGGGGTTCTCAAACCACTTCATTATCAATATCACCGAGATGGTTCTCAAACCACTTCATTATCAATATCTCCCAGGGGGTTCTCAAACCACTTCATTATCAATATCACCGAGGGGGGGGGGTTCTCAAACCACTTCATTATCAATATCACCCAGGGGGGTTCTCAAACCACTTCCTTATCAAAATCACCCAGGGGCTTCTCAAACCACTTCATTATCAATATCACCGAGGGGTTCTCAAATCTTCTCCCAATCACCAAAACACCAAAGATCTTGGGTGTGGTTTTGGACCAATTAGGAACCTTCCGACACCACGCAGAGGCCATCAGAACGAAGGCTTCCAAACGCCTCAACATCATCAGAGCATTAGCAGGCAGAAGATGGGGTCAGAGTCCCACAACACTCATCGCGACATAAAGCAACGACGAGATCGATCATTAACTACGCAGCACCCGTCTATGTGCTCGAAAAAAGTTGTGCGGTTGCTAAGAAACACTCTGTCCCTCATGATTAGGAATCTTGATATACACACTATTGCTGTGGGTAAGAAGAAAGAGCCTGAAGAGGATCGACTGAATTTATTGATTTTTTTCTCGGCCTGATAACCTACAAACTACATCTCAAACCTGAGTTATAAATTCAAAAATTTACTAGGACAATAGAGGTTAGGTTCGCGTTTCTCGAGATGTTTTTCGAGAGGTTCTCAAACCACTTCATTATCAATATCACCCAGAGGGGTTCTCAAACCACTTCATTATCAATATCACCTAGGGGGTTCTCAAACCACTTCATTATCAATATCACCCAGAGGGGTTCTCAAACCACTTCCTTATCAATATCACCTAGGGGGTTCTCAAACCACTTCATTATCAATATCACCCAGAGTGGTTCTCAAACCACTTCCTTATCAATTTCACGCAGGGGGTTCTCAAACCACTTCATTATCAATATCACCGAGGATGGGTTCTCAAACCACTTCATTATCAATATCACCGAGGGGGGTTCTCAAACCACTTCATTATCAATATCACCCAGGGGGTTCTCAATCCACTTCCTTATCAATATCACACAGGGGGTTCTCAAACCACTTCATTATCAATATCACCGAGGGGGGTTCTCAAACCACTTCATTATCAATATCACCCAGGGGGGTTCTCAAACCACTTCCTTATCAATATCACCCAGGGGGTTCTCAAACCACTTCATTATCAATATCACCTAGGGGGGTTCTCAATCCATTTCCTTATCAATATCAATATCACCCAGGGGGTTCTCAAACAATTTCATTATCAATATCACCGAGGGGGTTCTCAAACCACTTCATTATCAATATCACCCAGGGGAGGGGGTTCTCAAACCACTTCATTATCAACATTACCGAGGGGGGGGGGTTCTCAAACCACTTCATTATCAATATCACCCAGGGGGGTTCTCAAACCACTTCCTTATCAATATCACCCAGGGGGTTCTCAAACCACTTCATTATCAATATCACACAGGGGGGTTCTCAAACCACTTCATTATCAATATCATCCAGGGGGTTCTCAAACCACTTCATTATCAATATCACCCAGGGGGGTTCTCAATCCACTTCCTTTTCAATATCACCCAGGGGGTTCTCAAACCACTTCATTATCAATATCACCGAGGGGGTTCTCAAACCACTTCATTATCAATATCTCCCAGGGGGTTCTCAAACCACTTCATTATCAATATCACCGAGGGGGGGTTCTCAAACCACTTCATTATCAATATCACCCAGGGGGGTTCTCAAACCACTTCCTTATCAAAATCACCCAGGGGGCTTCTCAAACCACTTCATTATCAATATCACCGAGGGGTTCTCAAATCTTCTCCCAATCACCAAAACACCAAAGATCTTGGGTGTGGTTTTGGACCAGTTAGGAACCTTCCGACACCACGCAGAGGCCATCAGAACGAAGGCTTCCAAACGCCTCAACATCATCAGAGCATTAGCAGGCAGAAGATGGGGTCAGAGTCCCACAACACTCATCGCGACATAAAGCAACGACGAGATCGATCATTAACTACGCAGCACCCGTATACACTCCACCACTCGCAAACACCCACTGGACAAGACTACAGGCCTGCCAAAAAAAGCAATCAGGGCAGCCACGGGTAACCTTAGTGAGCTACCAGATATTAACACCTTCAAATGGCCGGAACACAGCACCTCGCTCTCGAATCCAAACTCCTACCAGTAAAGGAGCACAATGAGCTGCTGACCAGCCAATACCTAGCCAAGGCCAGAATGCAAGAGGATCACCCATCCCATAACCTCACCCTCCGACAACGACCACCAAGAGCCATCCGCAGACACGTGATGAACATGGACCTCAGTCTGGGGGATAGTGACTGTAAAACAACTCTTAGAAATCTGCACACAGAAGCCGTTAGGAAATTTCTTAGAAACTGTGAACCAAACACAGTCCTAGGATTCAAACCACCCATGGTCCATAAGTCTACTAGGTTACTTGACAGGGAACAACAGGTTACCCTATCGCAACTTAGAAGTGGTTACTCGAGCACGTTAAATAGTTACCTTCATAGGATTGGTGCCACTGATTCTCCTCTCTGTCCTTCATGTAGAGAGGTAGATCATACTAGTGTTCACTTGTTTAACTGCCGTTGTAACCCCACTAGACTTAAACCTCTAGACCTATGGTATAGACCTGTCGATGTTGCAGATTTCTTAGCCCAATGAATGTTGTTTTCATTGCCAGTCTAAATAGTTATTTGCTGTTCTTGCTGTTGTCTGTGTAGGTTGGATTGTTGAATAATATGGATATGGATCGGGCAATCTACAACAACAATAATATGGATGGAAGGATGGAATCAGTTATTCAAAAAAAAAGCCAGAGCCCGAAACCAAAAAAAAGGCGAAAAGAAAAGAGGCAAAAAAAAAGTGAATGAGAGAGAGAAAGAGAGAAGTGAGTGAGTGTGACTGTGTGCTTGAGCTTTTACCGAGAGCTCGTGGACCCCCCTTTTAACGTCAAAGGAACCGCACGGGCAACAATCATCATCATCAGGGGTTCTCAAACCACTTCATTATCAATATCACCCAGGGGGGTTCTCAATCCACTTCCTTATCAATATCACCCAGGGGGTTCTCAAACCATTTCATTATCAATATCACCGAGGGGGTTCTCAAACCACTTCATTATCAATATCACCCAGGGGGGTTCTCAAACCACTTCATTATCAATACTATTACCGAGGGGGGGGTTCTCAAACCACTTCATTATCAATATCACCCAGGGGGGTTCTCAAACCACTTCCTTATCAATATCACCCAGGGGGTTCTCAAACCACTTCATTATCAATATTACCGAGGGGGGGGGGTTCTCAAACCACTTCATTATCAATATCACCCAAGGGGGGTTCTCAAACCACTTCATTATCAATATTACCGAGGGGGGGGGTTCTCAAACCACTTCATTATCAATATCACCCAGGGGGGGTTCTCAAACCACTTCCTTATCAATATCACCCAGGGGGTTCTCAAACCACTTCATTATCAATATCACCCAGGGGGGGGGTTCTCAAACCACTTCATTATCAATATTACCGAGGGGGGGTTCTCAAACCACTTCATTATCAATATCACCCAGGGGGTTCTCAAACCACTTCCTTATCAATATCACCCAGGGGGTTCTCAAACCACTTCATTATCAATATCACCCAGGGGGGGGTTCTCAAACCACTTCATTATCAATATCACCCAGGGGGTTCTCAAATCTCTTCATTATCAATATCACCCAGGGGGGTTCTCAATCCACTTCCTTATCAATATCACCCAGGGGGTTCTCAAACCACTTCATTATCAATATCACCGAGGGGGTTCTCAAACCACTTCATTATCAATATCACCCAGGGGGGTTCTCAAACCACTTCATTATCAATATCACCCAGGGGGGTTCTCAAACCACTTCCTTATCAATATCACCCAGGGGTTCTCAAACCACTTCATTATCAATATTACCGAGGGGGGGGGTTCTCAAACCACTTCATTATCAATATCACCCAAGGGGGGTTCTCAAACCACTTCATTATCAATATTACCGAGGGGGGGGGGGTTCTCAAACCACTTCATTATCAATATCACCCAGGGGGGGTTCTCAAACCACTTCCTTATCAATATCACCCAGGGGGTTCTCAAACCACTTCATTATCAATATCACCCAGGGGGGGGGGGGGGGGTTCTCAAACCACTTCATTATCAATATTACCGAGGGGGGGTTCTCAAACCACTTCATTATCAATATCACCCAGGGGGTTCTCAAACCACTTCCTTATCAATATCACCCAGGGGGTTCTCAAACCACTTCATTATCAATATCACCCAGGGGGGGTTCTCAAACCACTTCATTATCAATATCACCCAGGGGGTTCTCAAACCACTTCATTATCAATATCACCCAGGGGGGTTCTCAAACCACTTCATTATCAATATCACCCAGGGGGGTTCTCAAACCACTTCCTTATCAAAATCACCCAGGGGCTTCTCAAACCACTTCATTATCAATATCACCGAGGGGTTCTCAAACCACTTCATTATCAATATCACCCAGGGGGGTTCTCAAACCACTTCCTTATCAATATCACCCAGGGGGGTTCTCAAACCACTTCATTATCAATATCACCCAGTGGGTTCTCAAACCACTTCATTATCAATATCACCGAGGGGGGGGGGGGTTCTCAAACCACTTCATTATCAATATCACCCAGGGGGTTCTCAAACCACTTCATTATCAATATCACCGAGGGGGGTTCTCAAACCACTTCATTATCAATATCACCCAGGGGAGGTTCTCAAACCACTTCCTTATCAATATCACCCTGGGGGTTCTCAAACCACTTCCTAATCAATTTCACCTAGGGGGTTCTCAAACCACTTCATTATCAATATCACCGAGGGGGGAGGTTCTCAAACCACTTCATTATCAATATCACCCAGGGGGTTCTCAATCCACTTCCTTATCAATATCACCCAGGGGTTTCTCAAACCACTTCATTATCAATATCACCGAGGGGGGGGGGGTTCTCAAACCACTTCATTATCAATATCACCCAGTGGGGTTCTCAAACCACTTCATTATCAATATCACCCAGAGGGGTTCTCAAACCACTTCCTTATCAATTTCACCCAGGGGGTTCTCAAACCACTTCATTATCAATATCACCGAGGGGGGGTTCTCAAATCACTTCATTATCAATATCACCCAGGGGGGTTCTCAATCCACTTCCTTATCAATATCACCCAGGGGTTTCTCAAACCACTTCATTATCAATATCACCCAGGGGGGGGGGTTCTCAAACCACTTCCTTATCAATATCACCCAGGGGGTTCTCAAACCACTTCATTATCAATATCACCGAGATGTTAGTAGACAGTGATCAGAAAGCCGCACTTAAAAGAATACATACTGAGACTGTTAGAAATTTCATTAGATCTTGCTCCCCTAACCCAGTTCTAGGTAAGAAACCTCCCAGAATCCATAAATCAACGAATCAACTTCCCAGGGAACAACAAATAACATTATCGCAACTACGTAGTGGCTATGCAAGTTCCCTTAACAGCTACCTACACAGAATAGGAGCTGCCCAATCACCTCTTTGCCCAAAATGTTTAGAAGAGCCACATACAACTAGTCATTTATTCTCGTGTCGCTGTGACCACACACTTTTAAGAAGTATAGATTTGTGGAATAGCCCGACGTCTGTTGTTAAGTTCTCATACCAGTGATTCCTTTCTCTCTCTCTCAAAAAATAAATAAATAAAGGGAAAAAACAAACCAAATAAACCCAGAGAGAGAAAGAGAAATTAATGTAATTAGATAAATGATGTAAGTAAGGTTATTGTTTTCTGAGCCATGTCAAAGAAGACCTCGTCTACCCAGCCGGAGACCTACGGCGGGCAATCTACAACAACAACAACCGAGGGGGTTCTCAAACCACTTCCTTATCAATATCACCCAGGGGGTTCTCAAACCGCTTCATTATCAATATCACCCAGGGGGGGGTTCTCAAACCACTTCATTATCAATATCACCCCGGGGGGGGGGTTCTCAAACCACTTCATTATCAATATCACCCAGGGGGGTTCTCAAACCCCTTCATTATCAATATTACCCAGGGGGGTTTTCAAACCACTTCATTATCAATATCACCCAGGGGGGGGGTTCTCAAACCACTTCATTATCAATATCACCCAGGGGGTTCTCAAACCACTTCATTATCAATATCACCCAGTGGGGTTCTCAAACCACTTCATTATCAATATCACCCAGGGGGGTTCTCAAACCACTTCATTATCAATATCACCCAGGGGGGGTTCTCAAACCACTTCATTATCAATATCACCCAAAAAAAAGCTTTCTTTTGTAGACCGAGCTTTTGGTACAAATCCCGCGACTTCAAAGTGTGGATTCGAAAGCTTTTCTCATCACAGCAACTAATTGTCCGTGGGAATTGGACCCGGCGTTTTTGAGGAGGTTCTCATATTACGGCTTAACTGAACTCAATCCATGTTTACATGTGAACACGTTTTGATATTTATCAAACTTGATGCGATTTTGAAGGTTAAAAGGGCATGTGAAATGAGTAGCATCAAGTTGAATATGAATTGGTTGAGATTCGAGAAGAAAGTCTACGTAGGACTGCCTGATGAAGAAGCACGAGCTCAGCTGTTCTCTCGTTTCCTGTCGGTAAGTTTGTCTCAAGAAGTTTGTCTTTGTCTTTGTCTCAAGTTTGTCTCTTCTCTCGTTTGTCTCAAGAAGTTTGTCTTTGTCTTTGTCTAAAGTTTGTCTCTTCTCTCGTTTGTCTCAAGAAGTTTGTCTTTGTCTCTGTCTCAAGTTTTTCTCTTCTCTCGTTTGTCTCAAGAAGTTTGTCTTTGTCTTTGTCTCAAGTTTGTCTCTTCTCTCGTTTGTCTCAAGAAGTTTGTCTTTGTCTTTGTCTCAAGTTTTTCTCTTCTCTCGTTTGTCTCAAGAAGTTTGTCTTTGTCTCAAGTTTTTCTCTTCTCTCGTTTGTCTCAAGAAGTTTGTCTTTGTCTCAAGTTTTTCTCTTCTCTCGTTTGTCTCAAGAAGTTTGTCTTTGTCTCAAGTTTTTCTCTTCTCTCATTTGTCTCAAGAAGTTTGTCTTTGTCTCAAGTTTTTCTCTTCTCTCGTTTGTCTCAAGAAAACACTTGTTTCGGTTTTTGCTATCCGAATATAACAAAGAAAAAAAAGATGAACAGAGAGAGAAAAGAAAGAAAGAGAGAGAACTGAAGAGGGCAAAAGAGAGAGCGAGAAAGAGAGAGAGAGAAAGAGAGAAAGAGAGAGAGAGAGAGAAAGAGAGAGAGAGAGAAAGAGAGAGAGAAAGTGAGAGAGAGAAAAAAGAGAGAGAGAATGATGAATAATGTTCCTGAAAACGAATTTGTAATTCACCGCAAGCGTTGTAATTGTATAATTGTTAATATAATATGTAAAAATTGTTTTGGATGGTTTTCACTATTCTAATAGAAAAGAAAATACCTGCTAAGAGGAAGTACCAAAGTCTGTTTCGCCCCTGCTCATGTAAGTAGACGAAAAAGTGTGAAAACTCCTTAAAAAAATTGTATCAGCAAACACCAGTTGCAAAATAAGCTACCCATCGCACTCTTAAAAACACTATAATTCATTTGCGCATCGATTTCAGAAAACGTTGATGAAAGAAGAAGTGACGTGGAAGTTTCTGGCGGAGAGAACGGAAGGCTTCAGCGGGGACGACATTAGACGACTTTCCACTGAGATCGTCTTCTTCCAGTTCCGCCTCTACAAAGTGAGTGGTTCTCCACAGCGCTCAAATAACCATGGCTGAAACTGGTGCACAAATCCCTCACAGATATTAGTACCGGTGATCCCTTCTAGCTAATATCAAGTAAATGTGATAGCATTAAAGTCAAATGAGCCCGTTTACCATGGATATAATAGTAAAAGAAACAGAGTAATGGTCGTATACAGGGGTTAAATGGAGCCGCTCAATTTGGGTTTACATGTATCCGCCGCTCTAAGTTTGGAGGAAAAAAGAAGAAGGGATGAAGGAAAAGGGTAAGAAAAGAGGGAGTTTTTTGTCAATAGTTTATGTACATGTATCCGCCTACGGGACCGATCACTATTTAACCCCTGGTCGTATATGAACATTAAACATTTGCCTCTGCCCGATAGGAAAAGGAAGTACTTGACAGGATCATGGTAGGGACATGAATTACGGTAGGAACATGAGGATTATGGTAGGACAATACTTGACAGTATTATGGTAAGGACAAGAATAACGGTAGGAACATGAGGATTATGGTAGGGACAATACTTGACAGGATCTTCTTCTTCTTCTTCTTCTTCCTAGCGTTATTCCCGCTGAAGAGCGGGGTCCGCTGTGTAGATAGCACTTCGCCACATCATACGATTCGAGGCGTCTTCGGCTATCAGCCCGATAGCCGCCATGTCTTGGTCTATGGTGTCTCTCAATCTAAGCTTCGGTCTACCTCTTGGTCTTCTACCCTGGATTTCTATGTTCCAAGCAGACTTGGGAACGGAGTCAGGATTGGATCTCAGCATGTGTCCGTACCACTTAAGCCTTGACTCTCTGAGTTTTTCGGGTAATGGGGCAACTCCTAAACGAGCTCTTATCGTTTCGTTGCGAATCATGTCTTTCCGGGTGACTCCGAGGCTCCATCTCAACATCTTCATTTCCATTACATGGAGCATCTGCTGGGTCTTTGCTGTTGAAGGAGTGCATTCGAGTCCATATAGAGCAACTGGTCGTACGACTGATTTATAGATCTTACTTTTCAGTCGATCAGACATGCGTCTGTCGCATAGGATACCAGTCGATTCCCTCCATTTGAGCCATGCTGCGTTGATTGTGGCACTGAAAGCGGCTGTTGGGTCCCCGTCTGTGGATATTTGAGAACCCAAATACTTGAAGTGCTCGACTTTCCTTAGCTCAGTGTTGTGTACTTTTATGGAGCTTGGGTCTTGGATTGTACTCGATGTTCCAGCTTCAAGATACTCGGTCTTCAATGCATTGAGTCGTAGTCCGTACTCCGCAAAGCGATCATTCCATTTTACCACTTGACGTTCGAGATCTTCTCTTGTCTCCGAGCATAAGACGATGTCGTCGGCGTACAGGAGTGTCTCCGGTGGGTCTCGCTGGAGGTCTCTGGATATTGTGTCCATGACTAAGATGAACAGCAAAGGCGAGAGTGTGGATCCTTGATGAACTCCGACAGAAATTTGGAATGGCTCAGAATTTCCTGCTGGTGACCTAACGACGCTCCTGGGATTGGCATACATCATTTGTATCCACCTGATGTATTCTTCTGGCACCAAATGATCACGAAGGGAAAACCATATGAGATCATGGGGGATCCTGTCAAAGGCCTTTTCTAGGTCCAAGAAAGCACAGTGGACAGATTTCGCCTTCTCTCGGTGTTTTTCTAGATATAAGCGCATGGCAAAGATCGCATCTGTCGTCCCTTTTCCTTTCACGAAGCCACATTGATTCACACTTGTGTTGGTGATCTCACGTAAGCGTGCTTCGATGATCTTTTCCAGGAGTATAGTTGTGTGAGGCATAAGTCTGATGGGACGGTAGTTGGCGCAATCGGTAACATCTCCCTTGCCTTTGTAGATTGGAATGGTGGTTGACATGCTCCAATCTTCAGGATACTCCTGACGAATCGTAGCTTTCTGGAATAGCTCGACGAGGTGGTAAACTCCACAGTCTCCTGCTAGTTTCCATGCAACTGATGAAACATCGTCTGGTCCACAGGCTTTTCCTGGCTTCATTCTTTTCAGCGCTTTTCTCACCTCTTCTTCCGTAATCATGGGAACTGGTCCTTCTGTTGGGAGAGATAAAGGAATTGGTGGATGATCGAACTCAATGTTGGATATGTGTTCGAAATATTCTTTCCAACGCTGACATATGTCGCTATTCGAGCGCAGAAGTTTTCCGTTCTGGTCCCTTATGAGTCTGACGTGGGTGATGTCCTTCGCTGCTGTAGCTCTGGCTTTGCAAATTCGGAAAATTTCTTTCTCTCCTTGAGGCGTGTCAAGCTTGTTATATATCTCCATAGTAGCGATAGATCGAGATTTAGCTACGCTTCTCTTTGCATCTCTTTTTGCAAAGATATATTTGGCTTGATCATCCTCCGATCTGGAAATTTTCCATTGCTTAAGAGCTGATTTCTTCAACTTGGTAGGGAAATTGGAAAACTTGACAGGATCAAGGTAGGGAAATGAATCACTGATTTTTGCGGAAGAAGCAGGGCTTAAATAGTCATGTCAGACCTTCTGTCTATGGGCCTCTGTTTTTCCAAATCATAAGGGGGACCCTTATGTAAAACAAAAAATTTTTTCGCGGGCTTCTGTATTTTTTTATGACGAGGGGGGACCCTTATGTGAAAGAAAATTTTTCCGCCCACGGCGGGCATATGTACCCTTTTCTTGCACACTAAAAAACCCCTGGGGAGAAGCTATGTCAGCTTTCTTGCACACTAAAAAACCCCTGGGGAGAAGCTATGTCAGCTTTCTTGCACACTAAAAAACCCCTGGGGAGAAGCTATGTCAGCTTTCTTGCACACTAAAAAACCCCTGGGGAGAAGCTATGTCAGCTTTCTTGCACACTAAAAAACCCCTGGGGAGAAGCTATGTCAGCTTTCTTGCACACTAAAAAACCCCTGGGGAGAAGCTATGTCAGCTTTCTTGCACACTAAAAAACCCCTGGGGAGAAGCTATGTCAGCTTTCTTGCACACTAAAAAACCCCTGGGGAGAAGCTATGTCAGCTTTCTTGCACACTAAAAAACCCCTGGGGAGAAGCTATGTCAGCTTTCTTGCACACTAAAAAACCCCTGGGGAGAAGCTATGTCAGCTTTCTTGCACACTAAAAAACCCCTGGGGAGAAGCTATGTCAGCTTTCTTGCACACTAAAAAACCCCTGGGGAGAAGCTATGTCAGCTTGAGCTTTGATAAGTTGTGTTCTATTGACCCTGTTGTGTTGAGTTTTAATAAGACTGGTTGCAGTACTTTTAAGGCTTTAACAGATTGCATTAAGTTAAGATTTGCGAAGATATGATTACAGCCGCGCTGAACTTCAGAGGCTATATTGAACTGACTTCATGAGCATTTATGAACCTCATGAGAATAGGTCACGAGTACTGTTGAGAATTTTGAAAAAAACTACTTTTTTTGTGCGATGAAGTTACGAATCGTGAGCAGCTCTCGCTACTCATTATTCCAGACTCCCCGATTGAAGAGGGGTCGTTCTCTCCAAATTTTCAACTGTAAGACGACCTATGTTGAACTAAGCTCATGAGGCAGACAAATTTGTCAATCGTTCATAATTCGAATGATACATTGATTTTCATTGAATAAAATTTTTTGGAAGCTTCGTAAGAGTTTTATTGACCCTGTTGGGTACATCAGGAGGAGAAGCGCCGTAAGGGTCGGGCGGAGAACTCGGCGCTCTCATGCGCGCATGTGACCAGTGTGATCTCCTCTTCGACTCCGACCGTTTCCGTGCAGCAACTGCAGCAATTCGAGACCTTCTGCAGCCCGAAAATGCTGCAAGCGTGAGTGCTCATCGAAGTTGAATGAATCTACAGCGGAAAACTTTCTTGTGAATATGGGGCTTCATTTTTCTTCCTACAGGGTGTTGACCTTTCTTGGTATAGATCGGCTTCCATAAGAGACATTCAAATGGGTAGTTCACTAATATGAAACATCCGACCCCATCCCCTTCATACAATTCGAGTCACATACCTTGAAGAAAAAGAACCAGCAAACTTTAAGTATAATCTCCCAATTCCTGTTTTGTAATCATTTTTACTTGTGCATGCAGTTGTAAGATAAGTTTTCCAGTCGCTTAAAATTTTTTTGTGTTGGTCCTCCCTTATGTGGTTCAAAAAATATTGATATAACAGTTTACTTGTAACTCTGTAATATTGTTCCCTAATCTAATTATGTTTTCTGGTGAGAAAATGTGGTCCGATTGAATTAGATCTGTGTGATTAATTTTTTATTGCTGTAATATAGCTACCAGTTTTTCTTTTTAAAAAATAAAGTAGATTTTGAAGTTTTGATGCTAAGATTGAATATTGAGTCACTATATTAGACTACCAAAAAAGTTTAAGAAAAAAGAAGATACCTAAAAGTAAAAGTGATTTTTGAAATTTATCTTGATTATAGTCAAGGACTGAAATTTTTGTTGTGAAATATTAGCCGATAAACTTTTTTCGAGTTCCGCACAATTTGAATATAAATCCTCGAAATATGGTCTTTCTAATGTGTTTAAAACAAAGTTTAGATTTTTTTAAATTCTAGTATTAATGAAAGTTACTGCGTACTCATGAATGAGTGTTTTTTGTTGTATGAGTGAACATGAGACTTGAGCTGATATTTGTTTTTGTGAAAGCGATGCCTGTGATACAAGGCAATACATACGAATTATAAGTCAACAGGCTCCCCGAACAATTCTGAAAATAACAGAAAACAGAGTTCCAAGTTGCATAGGATTCAATAGGCTTCATTGCAAAGAATGAGATTCCAGGGAACGTTTCAGGGTGCATCAGCACCTACATTAATGTTTCGCGTTACGAACGAAACCTTATTATCATAAAAATTATTAATTATTCAACATATTGAAGTTATAAAATTCTCTTTTGAATACGCCGCAAGAGCGCCTAGCTCTGACAAATAAAATGAAAAATTACTCTTTGTCAAACTGCGAACTTCAATGAAAGCTCATAACAATGAAAGAACAAACTATCACATATTTTTTCTGAGATTGTAAGATACTGTGAGCAAGTCGAAGCTTGAGAGACGCTTCCGTAAGTACAATTGAGGAACGCAGAGAAGACGCTAAGGAATGGCGATTCGGTGTTGTTGATGTTGTTCTTACAAAGAAGCTTTTTAAAATCTTCAATGAAAACTCTAAGGATGAATCGAAACTTCGGCAATATTTGGCGGTACAACAGCGTCCTTCAAATGAATATCTCGGCAGATTCCGCGCACTGCTACTTGATGAGGGGGGCATCGGTCTTCGCACTTCTTCACTATCTTCTCGCCGACTATCCTTAGCACTTGTACTTGAGTCCCAGGGCAAGGACCTGCAATGTTTTAATGCAAAGATGTTTTCAATCGAGACAAGAAAACCCTTTCGAATTACTACTTACTCTTTTTTTTCAAATTCTAAGTTACACAGTTTAAAGGCAGTGACGCCTGGTTAAGATGACAAATGAATGAACTATCGCACAGAAAAAAGCTAGTCCGCCGGGCGGGATCGAACCCAGACCATCTCGACTCAAACCGGGAGCGCGTGTTAGCAATGTGTCCCCGTGGTGTAATGGTAACACGCGCTCCCGGTTTGAGTCGAGATGGTCTGGGTTCGATCCCGCCCGGCGGACTAGCTTTTTTTCTGTGCAATAGTTCATTCATTACTTACTCTTTGGAAAGGAAAAGTAAGGCAAAGCTGAGAAAAACAAGAAGATCATGAGGAGGGACCGTTATCTTTTCTTGCGTTGAGTGTCGCTTTCGCTTCTCCTATGGTGCAGCACTGCAGGCGCTTAGATGTTGTACTCTTCACACACTCATAGCCGACAGGGCAGGCGTTGCTCTATGCATACAAAAACATTGGCTGCAAAAAATTGAAATTTTAATAGACTGAGCTGAAGTTAACAAACCTGAGAGCATTGAACCGGCGTACCCGTTGCCGGGAACAAAAGAGCTGATGAACCTGTCGGGCATCCGTCGGTGCCTAGAACATCGAACATAAGATGTTGCCCTGCGGTACAAATCGGTGGATAGACATACCTGATGAGTCCTTGCTACAGCAGTAATAGTTGCTGCTCTTTCGTGAGAAAGTGCATTTATATCCAGCTGGGCATGGTGACGTAGTACATTGTCGAGGAGAGCCATTAGTAAGAAGAGGCCGACCAGATTCACACACATCCGTTGCTTGACTCTGAACTCATTGAGTTGGCAACATTATGATATTACGAGACATATAAGGCAATTTCTCCGGTATATAATTTCTCTGGTTCTATATGCAACCTTAGCCGAAGGTTTCAGGGATGCTTTCGTCTCTTGGCCTCGGCCGCAGCAGATGTTTTTCTGAGCTGATTGGGAGAACTGGCAGGAATATCCACGAGGGCAATGAGACCTAGAAGGTGTGCAGAATCTCACGTGACTTGTACCCTTCTCAATGAATGGAACCTGAAATTGAATGAACTCACAAAAAAAACTAAGTAATTTTTTATTATTTTTTCCGTGCACACAAAAAATAAATGCAATTGAGATCTGTCGCAAGTTGCGAGCTCATTGATTTCTAATTGACTTTAATTAAGTCGATTTCTAATTCAACTATCTTCTGGGCATGAGGCGGGAGTAAGCCAAGCTCTTTCTCTTTCTCCCTCTTCTTTCCCTTCCTCGCTCTCTTTTTTCTTTCTCCCTCTCTCTTTCTCTTTCCCCTCTCTCTTTCTTCCTCTCTCTCTCTTTCTCCTTCTCTCTTTCTCCCTATCTCTTTCTCCCTTTCTCTTTCTCCCTCTCTCTTTCTCCCTTTCTCTTTCTCTTTCTCCCTCTCTCTTTCTCTGTATCCCTTTCTCTTTCTCCCTCTCCCTCTCTCTTTCTACCTCTCCCTCTCTCTTTCTCCCCTTCTCTTTCTCTTTCTTCCTCTCCCTTTCTCTTTCTCCCTCTCTCTTTTTCCCTCTCTCTTATTCCCTCTCTCTTTCTCTTTCTCCCTTTCTCTTTCTCTTTCACCCTATCTCTTTCTCCCTCTCTTTCTCCCTCTCTTTTTCTCTTTCTCCCTCTCTCTTTCCCCCTCTCTCTTTATCTTTTCCCTCTCTCTTTCTCTTTCTTCCTCTCTCTTTCTCATTCTCTCTCTTTCTTTCTCTATCTCCCTTATCGCGAACAACCGCGTTTCTGTTGTGCTTAATGCGTGCAATATGGCTGTGTAGAAGACTCAATGGTCTGTTTTATCAGCGACGCATACTGATGAAGAGTACTGTAACACGCTCTCATAAGTCTGACCTGTCCAGGAATGGGACACTCTCTCTCTCTCTCTTTCTCTCTCTCTCTCTCTCTTTCTCTCATAAGCCTGACCTGTCCAGGAATGGGGCACTCTTTCTCTCTCTTCTCTCTCTCTCTCTCTCTCTCTCTCTCTCTCTCTCTCTCTCTCTCTCTCTCTCTCTCTCTCTCATAAGCCTGACTTGTCCAGGAATGAGGCACTCTCTCTCTCTCTCTCTCTCTCTCTCTCTCTCTCTCTCTCTCATAAGCCTGACCTGTCCAGGAATGGGGCAGGTCGTGGCGCCAGGACGAGAAGACTTTTTTATGCAATGACCATCATCTTCTTCGTATCCTTCAGGGCATTCGCATGTCGAAGTGTCCTCTTAAAAATGAAGAAGCTTTGAATATGTTTCTTGTTGCGGAGGGCTTAGGAAGCTCACCTGAACACTCTGCCCCACCCTCGCATTGTGCGCTTCCGACACACGTCTCTCCAAGGCTGACTCGAGGCTCACATTTACCATCAATTGCCACCTGATCATCAGGGCAGCCTTGCATGCAAGCTCCATTGACGTTTGTAGTGCCTTCAGGACAAGTACAAAGACCACTCTTGCAAATGCTGCTGGTGGGACATTGAGCCTGATGCTTGCATGCTGCGCCTATGGTGACCTTATCGAAGCAAACGCCGTCCACCACAATTTGCTTGTCGGAGCACGCTGAAAATTTTTCTCGAATCACATAAAAAATTTTAATGAAAATTTTATCGAAGCTGTCTGTTGTTACACTCACAGATTTCGGATGATGTGCAGCAGAGCTGAGAGCCGCTAGAAGCACGTTGACAAGAGTACCCGGAAGGACAAGTTGATTGGCCGATGACGCAGGACTGAGCTTCTCCGGTGATGCCGATAAATGCTACCTAAATCTTCCGAGTTACAAAGATCATCAGACATATGGGTTAAGTAAGTAAATCTCATCGCCTAACCTGGTCGTTTGGACATCCTCCGCTCATTCCACAGCACTGGAACTGGTTGTTTGCAGCAGAGAACTGGCAGAAGTAACCTGTAGGACAAGAATGGGATCCGGCCGTGCAGATTTTGGGCGACGAATGACCCTGTAATTTTTCTTTTACATTGCTTTTACATAGTGTTGCTCGAAGATAGTGTTCAGCTCTACCTTTTCTCTGAAGGCGATTTGATTGTTCGGGCAGCCAAGTGCAGCCATCGACTTGGGCGTACTGATCGCTGTTGCTCCGCAGCACTTAAACCAATTGATGACGTCTAATTTTCTTATTGATGGAAGTTTATAGAACTAACTTGGTACCGCTGATTCGCCAAAGACCATTGGCAGGAGTAGCCCGTCGGACAAGGTGCATTCGGTGGGTTGAACGGATCGCATGGTGCGATCTGACCGTCTTTCATGTAGACGAACTCATTCGGTGGGCACCCGTCTGTGAAAAACAAAACTTATAAGAATCATAATGAAAAATGAACTCTTCAAACTCAATTAATCAAAAACAAAAAACGTACCTGAGACTGAGTTCACTTCTCCCTTGCAACAGAAGCCTGTCGTGAATTCGTTCTGGGTGGACTGGCAAGTATACCCAGTGGGGCATGTTATGAAGGCTCCAACAGTGCAAGACCGTGGCATTTGATTGCTTTCTTCCAAGTAGAATTCGGCCTGTATCAAAAAGATGTTTTTGCTATCTCATTTAAGAACTATTTTCCAGAATAGGAAAATCGGGCCTTTTGATTCAATAGTAAAAGTCGCTTTTTATTGCAAAGCGTTACTGAGTACCAAATTTCACCTTGTTTGGGCAAACTGGCGTGGCTGAGCAGCAGTATCCTTGGAATGCACCAGCAATATCGGACTGGCAAGAGTACCCGTTGGGACACTGGTTGGCCGCAGAGATGGTGCAGCGTATGGGAGATTTGGAAGAAGGCTCGCGATAGAGGGCTTTTCCGACTGGGCAAAGTTCTAGAAAATGAATGTTTCTTATTGAGCAGTGCAAACGAATTTCAAGTGACTTACTGACCACCCGAGATGGATGCGCAACAGTAGTATCTGTTCTTGAGGGCATTGAAACGACAAAGGTAGTTATTTGGGCATGATCCGTCGACATTGATCAGACATTCTCTCACGCTCATATCAGCAGCATTGACGTAGGCCTTCTCGCCCTCGGGACAAACATCTGAAATTATTTAACCATAAAAATATTCTGACGCATTATTCGATGAAGCTCACCCATGTTGGTTGCTCCACAGCAGACACTGTTGCCAGAAAGTTGATCGTAGGTGCAACCGAAGTTGGTGGGGCATGAATTTGAGAGCGCGGCGTTGCATTCGTACGGCAGCTGGGTGTTAGGGTTGACATAGGCGACATCGCCCGGTGTGCAGGCGGCCGAGAGGCAGAAGTTATTGCATTGCTCGAGTGTGGCAAAGTTGTTCAAATTGCCTGCAGAAAACCAAATGTTAAATTTCTGGTGACAAACGGGAGTGGTAACACTCTAGCTTCTGGTAAGTGAGAGAGACGGGAGTTCGATTTCTTCTTGTAAACTAACTTTCGAACTGAGGTATAACTTCAAGATCAGTGGTTAAAGGAGAAACGAAGTAAAATTCGCAAACCTGAACATCCATTATATGTGAACTGCGTGCATTCCTTTGTCACTATGTTGAAGTAGAAGCGCGCTGCAGCCGACGATGAGCATGAGCTTCCTTGTTGAGGGGGAAGCGAGCAAATGAATGCTGAAATGCGATCGAGGTTGACATGGAGAAAATTTCATTTATAAAATAACAGCCTTACATCGACTGGGACAGCATCTGTTGACGACGGAAGCTCCTGATGTCACGCTAGTGCACTCATGAGTCGATGGGCATGTATTGGCTGCAGAGCAGACCATGAGCTGGCCGAACTCGTTGCGTTCGGGCGTTCCGCCGTTTGGGCAACCGCCAACGCCACAGTATCCTAGAACATGCAAGAATGAGCGTTTGAAAAGAAGCGTAGTACCTCATTACAAACGCCAACAGATAAAAAGAAGTAAATTACCTTCACAATCATCACGCGTGGCGAAGTTGTTGGAGTTGCCGTCACAACCATTGTACTGGAAACTTTCACACTCTTGTGTTTGAGAATTGTAGAAGTATCTATAAGACGAGCCGGATCCACAAGTCACGCCTTTGTGAGCCGAAAGCGTGCAAGTGTATGCTGAAATAACTTATTTGTTGATAATTTTTCTCAATGAACTCGTTTGGAAACTGTACATGGATTTTAAAAAAATGGAAATTCTAAACAATTTTTAAGATAAGAAATCAATTGAAGTCAAGTTACACTTTGTGCAGGCTGTCAAGCGATAGGATGAAGTCCAAAGATTTATAAAAAAAATTCACAAATCGAAAAATACACACCTTTTGTTGGGCAACAGCCCCAGACATATCCATCAAAGTAGCATTCATAGTTGACAGGACAGACGTTTCCGGAACCAGAGTTGGAGCACACGTAGTAGTTGCCTTGGTAGTCTTTGTACGCGTCTCCTTGTGGACATTGAGGCTCAGCTGGAATGTTCATGGTTTGAACAGACAACATAACTCTATTGAAGATACATATGATAGGAGTACAAATGCTGAATCGAATAGGCTTACGGATGATGTTTTCGCATGTGTTTTGGCATTCGAGGAGAGTCTCGAAGTTGTTGTCATTCCCTTGACAGCCAGTGTAGTCGAAGAGCTCACAGGCGCGAGTCACCGCATTGTACCAGTATCGTCTGACAGACTGCTTGCAGTCTCCAAGACGGAGGGGTTGAGAGCAGATGGCTTCTGGACAAAAAACCGAAGCACTTTAAGTTTTTTTTAATTAGTAGAATATCTCATTCGGTTTCCTGCAGCGCAGGACTTCTTTGCTCTTTTGCTCAATCCGCTTCGAAATGCCTTTTCAAGATCTTGAATATAAGCTCTCTACTTGCTAAAACTTTAAGTTATTATCGTTTTCATGTTTTTCTTTACTCTCGCTTTTCGAAACTTTTTTTTCCAAAACCTGAGTTTAGAAGAAGAAAAAACTTACGCGGTCGAGGGCAGCAGACATTATGATCCGATTGGCATTCATGAGTCGACGGGCAGTCGCTGTTAGATGAGCAGCGCTGATTGGCAGCGCCGATCTTGAGCGGAGTGCCGTAGTTGCATTGCAGCTTCGCGCAAAATAGTTCACATTCCGCGGCGGATTTGAAGTTGTTGTAGTTCCCGAGACCTCCTTCATAGCATAACTATATAGTTGTACAAAAAAAGTATGTTTCATCCAATAACGCACGCAATTGATCGTTTCAGAGCATCTGCCACGCCTTCAATTTCACTATGTTGAAGTAACTGCTAATATCAACTCAGCGCTATTATACTGGTTGCGTTAGTGGCAATTCGACGTTTATCAGTTATAATAATACTGAAGATTTTATCAACTAGCTCGCAGTAGTGTGAACTACCTCATGAGCACACTAGTAAGAACTTTTGTATGGTGAACTTAAAGGCGCGGTTGATGATAGTGTCTTATTAGGCTTCGGCTTAGCGCAGGACTTCACGAGTCCACAGGCAGTATTGTAGTTGCTCTTGTTCTTTTTTCTTAGTAATAAACCCAAAACACCACCTTGTTTAAAAACTTTCTAATGTTTCAATTATTAAAAGCTTCGAGTGATGGTCATGGAGAAGTCAGTTCAGTTATCACATAATCAATGAATGAATAATCACCGTTGTAGGTGAAGCCGATGCAACGACCTTGCTCCGCATCATAGTAGTATCGAGAAGATGTTGAGAAAGACATGGCGAAAGTTCGCTTGATGCTGCAAACAGTTAATCATCGATATAATAATGACATTGGTACTGGAAAAAAAACTAATTACTTACACATAATCCATCTGCATTCAAAATCCGTGTTCTCAATAAAAAAACACATCAAAGACAATGGAAGCGATAAATACAAACGCAAAACATAAAAATTATAAAACTGTGATACTGGTTACTTCTCGATCAAAATCTCGAATTGTAAGGCCTTTTTTCTCTCATTTTCTTTTTGCCCTTGTTCAATCCATTTTCGGCCGCGAATAAAGACAATTTTAAAACTGTCTCAGTAAATGAGTTAATAAGAACTTGCTAGAGTTAATAAGAACTTGCTAAGAGCTCTGACTTACCTGTGGCCCGGATCGTAGTTGGAGTTGCGGAGAAGGTCTACTGGGCGTCCGCCAGATGCAGAGCAGATAGTAGCGACAGTGGGACAGCAAAGCTAGAAGAATGGTTCTTTCGAAGGATCAACTGCTGCCCCCTACCCCATCCGTCTCCGCTACTCATTAAGGAGACGGAAGCGAAGGCGGTCTGACCTGCATTGCGCCGATTCTTACCTGCATGGATCCGACCGCGTTGCACTCGAAATTAGAAGTGCATGAAGATGCCGTCTGACAGTTGTTCACTGGTTCGTCGTCGTTTTGGGTGGCGCCAACCACATACTGCGGCGAGCCTCGCTTGCAGGCTAAAACAAATTTTATATATTCTTCTTCGTCGAAATATGTTATTTATGTATGTGGTTGCTATTATTTGTGATCATAAAAATTGGTTTACAAAGTCGGAAATCATCGATTCAAAATTTATTTTTTTCCCGAATTGATTGACTCCGGTTAGTCTCGAGAATTCTCAACTGAACTTTATCTCTCTATTTTTGTAAATAAAGTTGGTCGAAAGCATTTCTTCTCGCATTTCCATAGTCCGAGAAGAGAGTAGAAACTTAACGAGTTTTTTCTTCATTTAGAACATCACGATATGTCACGACATGTTGCCTGAACCAGCAAACCCAGTGTCTCAACTCAGGAATTTTATGTGAATTCGCTCACGGGTCGAATGGAAACCAGTTATTTCGCTTCATGTTATTTATATGTATAGGTTCCGTTATGTTACATGAGAGATTGAAGACACCGTAGGTATTAAAAGGAATAAAGAAAGCTCAAGCAGATATATGGGTATTTCCAGGTGGTGGAAGGTAGATGCAATGAAAAGCTAGAATTATTTTGATTTACTTAACGTTCTAAAAAAATGAAGTCTTTTGAATAAAATTAAATTAAATCGCCTACACACACCGCCACTACTAGAAAGACAGTCCATGCATATCCGCTATTGTTATTGTTCATTGTGAACCGAAGTTGAATATAATCTGTGCAAGGAATAAAGATTGAATGAATGAATAGGATTGACCATCATATTGAATAAGCAGCAACAACGGTTAAGCTATTTTCCTTATCATGTCTTATAATTTCATTTTGCGCACGGTGTACTCTTGAATCTATGGAAGTCCCGCTAAGAAATATCTATGTGGCGACGTTTGTTTGCTTAAAAGGGCTCGATGCATTGTTGACTTGAGTGCTTATCCTCGCTCCATCTTATCTTTTCTTATCTTCTTCCCATTAAGAGAAGTCACTCGGAGAGCTGCATAAAAATCTCCTTCCTTTCCAACAAATTCTGAAAGAATGAAGTCTGAGTAGTTTAGAAGTTCGTAGCAGTTAGTAATGTGTCAATCTTGCTATATTTGCGGCGGAAGGTGAGCAAACATTGCACGGGTCTATGCGCTGCTTGCTATTCAGGGTGGGTCAAACACGATGCGAGTCTGTTTTCTTGAAACTAGCCGTTCCTCTTACACAAATTCTGATTGTTCTATCGCAGGAACCTGCTTCAACATGAAAGGTTGTTATTGATCCGAACAAGGCAGAGCAAAAATAGAAGAGTAATCAAATACGAAGAAAAACCTACTGTCACGGCAATAAGATTCGCAGTGCTCTCGAGTCTTGAAGTTGTTGGGAGACTGAATCTCGGTCTCATCCCACGGGTCCCACATGAACTGTTCACATGTGCCTGTGACCGCGTTGTACCACCAACGAGGTCGAACGCCCGCTGGTGCCGCTGCCCCTGTGTCCGCTTCTCGCTTGGGCTGGATGCAAGTGAAGGCTGCAATATTTAAAGTGAAGGCTGCAATATTTCATATTAACTACTCATATTCAAGGTGAATGAGGCCTCAAAGAACGATAGAAATAACAACAACAAAAATGTGTTAACAGTCTTCTTGACAACATGGGCTCAATGGTAATAAACCACAACAGAATAAAGTGTCATAGAAGACTTCTATGATATAAATTTTAGAATACCAATGGAAATTTTAGCTTTTCTAGCACTACGTTGACTACGTTTTCCAACTTTTATTCATGTACAATAGGATCAAAAGTTAAATCTGTCAATACAACGGTGCTTCATTCCCCTAACATCCATTGTAAACTTTTTCAAATTCAAAGAATACTTCTCTATGAATTGAAGTGGTACCTCTGTTCGGGCAGCACAATCCGTCGGCGTGCTCAGAAATGTCGTAAACTCCCTCCATCGCTGACTTGACATTGGCCATGGATGCGGTCGCAGCCACACAATCGATGATATCGGCCACATACACTCCACTCCCAGTTGTGAAGGGCTCCTACAAATGAGTCAAAAATTTAACCGAAAAAGTTTTTTTTAATATCATAAAGATGATCTACTCATTTATAGACTATCACCTCAATCTATAAGAGCGATCTTTATATCGTTGTGCCGAAAAAAAAGGGTTATCAGTTATAGCTTTTCGCGATTTAGCGTTTTTATTATTATTAATGTTGTTAGCATTTAGGTTAAATAGTAGTCGACTGTATTTGCTATTATCATTGATTTGGCTTCTAGCAAGGGTTAAAAAAAATCATTCAAATTGTTGGCTCTTGTCCTTCGGCACCCTTTAATTAATCGAATTTTACATAAATGATAACATACATAATTCGACGTTGTGGAGCATTCCAAGTTGTCGATGTAATTTTTGTTATATAATAAAAAAGATGTAGAGTATCATAACTGTCCTATAAAGAGTAAGCCCTCGCTTTTTTAAAAAAAATACCAGACTTGTCTGTTTTTCCAAGTCAACCTGTCCGTAGACGCATGCTCCGCCTCCATTGGCGACGAAAGTGGAGTAGTCAGTGGAAGCGGAAGAACAGAATTGGAGGGGATTGATGTGATCGCCAAGTGGGATCTCTTCATCATCTGCATATGAGTTACGCGCTTGATGAGATATAGAAAGTGGGCGGAGTTCAATCACTTTCTCATGAACTACCAATTCAATCAATTCTCATTTCTACCAGGTATCACTGCTTTTGAAAATTTTAATTAAGGATTTGTTGAGTTAAACGTTGTTTAAGAGAAAATCTAGAGTAGCAAGGCTCACCAGGATCAGTCATAGCGAGAATCTAGAATAGCAAGCCTCACCAGGATCAGTCATAGCTGCGTTCCGGAGCTGCGAAACGGGCATGGTGAGCAAGTCGTCGTCGTACTCGGGCAATGGACACTTGGGCACAGGGTCAGCATCCTCTCCGGAGTGAAGAATGCAGACGACTCCGTCACGGGTTTTCGCCTCAATTACAAGTTTTCTTAGGAATGTTCGCCCCGAAACTATTCTTCGTCTCAAGGTGTTCTTGCGTTCTCTACCTGCACGTATGGGATCCCGTTCACATCCTCCGGACATTCGCATCGAGACTTCTCACAGCGCGACTCAGGCCAGACAGCAGAGCATTGCTCCGCATACTGACAGCCGCTCTCTCCTGGATTTTTCTCTGAAATTGAACAAGAATGACTAACGGTCGTTTAGTTCTCATGAGAGATATGATGGATACATCTAACAATTTCAAATAGAATAGTGAATAAGATACTAACTCAGATAGCAGTATCCTTGAATGGCGACGAAGTTGCTCAAGCACGTACATGTTCCGGTCGAGCAGAACATTCCCTGTATTTATATTTGCATATTTCAACCACCTGAATGGATAAGGGATACAACCATAACAACCATATCATACAACCATAACAACCATATCATACAACCATAACAACCATATCATACAACCATAACAACCATACCATACAACTATATGATACGAGGACTCGGAACAATGAAGAATATGTTCTCACAAAAACATATTTTATAGATGAAAGATTCGTGGAAATTAAATACAAACATTGCAACTGAAGTTTATTGACAGTTTTATGACAAATGATGATTTCTTCAGAATGATCGTAAAAATGGTTGCCAATAAAGGTTTCAGAAAATTTGGAAGCTCGTACTCACAGTGAGACAGTCAGTATTGAATGAGCAGAAGTCGCCGACACGGCCGGAGCCCGCGACCCCCTGTCGCTTATGTCGCACATGTCGCGAGCGGCATTTTCCGTCGATGAAAAGATCATTCTCCTGGCATTTGCGTCGCACGAATTCTCGCTTTTTTAAGTCGCAAGCGAGAAAGGAGTTCTCGTTCACGTCCGTTTGGCTGAGAAAAAGGAGGAATTTTTTTGACTTCGTTTCCATGAAGACGTTTTCAATTATCAAATATTTCAAAGTAAATTTGCATTTCTTTCAAAACCAACTTTTTATCATCGCAGTATAATGAGGCGATAACGATGTCCTTAGTGCATTTGCCACCTGGACTCCGTATCACACATTCTTGGCAGTTGTCACCAATCTCACAGTACGGCACATGCAAAGATCTGCTCCCCCCTCAAGTTCAGCGATTTTGAGCATTCAAAATATCTATCAGCTAGAACTCATATTTATAATTCAAAAAAGGTTTAAAACCTGTCAAAAGGAGGAGAAAGGGGACGAGCCGAAGCATCTAAGGTAGTGATGGTCTCCGCCTTGTGTGGTGAGTATATTCGGGCTGTGCGAGGTAGAGAGCAAGACAGATGATAAAAGAGCGCTCTCCCCAGCAAAAAGGGAAAAAGGGTGAGTATGGTTCCCATCTCTCTTCAGCTCGCTCCGCCCCTCCCTGACCTCTACCAACCCTCAGGCTATTCTGTTTTTCTTTGACCCACTGCATTTTCTCTCCAGTCTCTTTTGAATCCGCGTCGAAAGGAAGAGATGTAGTATGTGGAAGGAGAGAGTCGAGAGCGCAGAAGTGAACTATTTAACTGTTTTTAGATTGACGGCAAGCATACAGCGTTTTTCGTCGCTTTCTTTGAATAACAAAACACTTATATGGTTCCATCAATAGAAACGGGATTTAGAAGAAAGCATTTGAGCGATAAAATTAGTCACTGACCTGTAGGCTAATTTTTTATACCTTGATTTGTATTTTAAAGTGTTCGATCAGGTCTCTATAATTTTTCTGATAGATTCCCTTGCGTTAAACATTACTTCAATCTCCATTTATAACCCGATCGCTTGCAAAACATTTATAAACGTAGTTTAAAAAAATCTTTTATACAATGTCTGTTGATCATCGAAGAGCTAAGATCGCCGAGGTAAATTCATGTTCGAGGTCCAAGATGATAGGTTATGATTGCTGTTCTTTGTTGATTGTTTTCTTGTTCATTTAATAATCATTTTTATAGTTCCAAGACTGTTTCTTCAACGATCTAGTAGCATTGTTGTATCACAGAGAAAAGTCTCAGTTTGAGAAAGCCCCGGGATGCGTTACTGCGTTGATTCGTCTTCTCTCTTTTTTGGAGAGAGAGAATGCTATAAGGGAAAGGTTGGGCTTCTCTTTCTACTAGCACACTCAGTGCTCGTGCTTATTTGTTGTGCTTACGTACGTGAGAGCAGCGAGCATCATTGGTGTGCTACTCGCGACAACTCCCGGTGTCTGCTTCTGATTCTCTCTCTCTCTTTCTCTCTCTCTCTTACTCTCCCTTTATAGCTCTTATACCCGTCTCATTCCTTTACTCTTCTGTGACAGCAACCCTATGTGAGGCGAATATCTCTATTTTTCTCTCTTTCTGTTCATATCTTCCTACCTATCCACTATCGCTCTTTCTCTCTCCAAAGATTGCACTGAGCAACGTATCTATCTGCTACATATTTCTTAAAGTTTGATAAACTAAGGATATATTATTCTTGTTAATCTTTCAAGATTCATCAGTGGAATAAGAAACAATATGACTGGAAAGGTTCATTTTCTGAGTGCATAAAAAATCATGGACACTGCTTGGAATGCTTCACCACGTTTATCTAAGACATTTTTACAATCAAATCCAATCTCACGAACTAATATAGTGTTGAGATCGGAAAGTAATTTCAGACGCAATGTAATTGGCATAAATTATCCGCCTCAGGGCAGAGAGGAAGCGCCTGTGGCTTGGATAGCTTCGCTATATGGAGGAGGCTGTGGTGCTCGCAGCATGGGATCGCTGTGGGGGATTACAGAGACGCTGAGGCAATGCTGCGAGCACATAGGGCAGCTGGGCGCCATAGGCGCATGCATCAATTGGCTTGCGTCGTATACGAAGAAGGGAGATGAGGGAAGGGCCGCCGCCGTAGTTCTTTGAACCGCTGCGGGTTGGGTTGTGAGCCGCATTGGTGAGGCGACGCTCACGGTTGAGCCGCTGAACCAGTTAGTGGTCACACCAGGTCTGAAATGCAATGGGTTTAATCTTGAAGAGTTTTTTCAATGAGAATAAAAAGAAAAAAATACTTATCAAAGTTTTTCAACCTTTCCTTCTTTTCTCATCTTCCCTCTTGATATATAATCAGCCGCTTGGCCTGCCTGGAGCGTTCACGAACATTCAACACGTACCTTTTGATAAGTTATGAGTTCAACTACTGAAGCTTTGTGTTTTTGAGAACTTTTTTAAAACCAAACGTACTAGTCTTAAAATGCATACGTCAAAGACACATTTACGTGATATACAAAAGAAGGCTGAGTTCGATCCCACCCAGTAGATCAGTTTTTTAATATTTACATACATGCGATCATTTAATCACATAACTAGTACTTGCTGTTACGGTAGTGTTTAGATGAAAGCTTGTGGAAATCTCCTTCACACATTCTACGTAACATCTACGTAGAAAAAGAAACCGTATTTTATTCTAAATAAAAAAAAACTGTTTTTTCCTTACTTCTAATTGGTTTATTATTGATACATGACTTCTTCCTTGAGAAATAGCTTTGACCCGATTGAAATTTGGATGCTCAAACATCTTCCTTATAAAGAAATTTTAATCTGTAATTCTAATACATATTTATGTATGATAAAAACTTCGCATTATTAAATCAGAGGTTTTTCGCAAATAAATTTCAATACTGGAGAAATACGAGAGATGTTTCAAAGCAATCGTTTTTATGCTACGACCTTCACATGTTCACCTTAGGCGCTTTTTGGAGAAAGAATGCAGTCGGGAAGATACGAAAGCGAAGCCGTAACCCAGTGAGAACAGCAACCAAGACAGCAATGGAGGGAAGATTAGAATCCAAGCATTCCTTAAAAGTTTATTCTCCTGTAATATTTATAGAACTCTGACAAGTTAATAGGCAGTGTTCACTATATGTAGAGTCATGATCAAAGACTTCACCACAAACGTAATTTTATCATTAATTGAAGTTTTTTGTAGCAGATAAACCTTGACACGAGATTTTTGAAAAGTTCATATTAGTTATATCTGCGGTTCGGCCGTGGCATAATGGTAGTGTGTTCGACGAATAGTCCCGACAAATTTTCGACGAATAGTTCCGAGTTCGACTCCCACCACGGACAGATCCACCCAAACCAAGAGGGTTAAGGAATGTTGGTAGTGCTCTTGCACGAATCTGACTCTCCCCACTGCGGCTATTCACACCAGCAGTGATCTAACGGCCAGCTACTGGTTCTACCATGATAGATCTATCCTGCATCTCAGGGAAGCGCGTACCCCGCCGCGAGGCGGGAACAAGCGCGAGAGAGACAGACATACTAGTTTTAACAAATTCTTACTAGTTTTTCTCCAAATTTGATCAAATTCATACTAGTTTTTCTCCAACTTTGACAAGTTCGTAGTTTTTCTACAACAATAATCTTCAAAAATGTATGATTCAGAGAATGGGCTTCGTCGGGAATCGCATCTTATCGTACATTGAAGCGGCTAAAGAAAGAGAATTTGACCCCGGGGAGAGGAGATCTAATCTGTCTAATCTGTTTGTTGAAGCAATTCCTCTGCTTCTCTGCTTAACTGTATTTTGTCGAAAGATTAGACCATCAAAAATGTCTAGAAGAGAATGGACTCAAATAGAAGAAACGAAAAAAAGGTTCAACAAAACGCCATTTCTAAACTATTTCATATCATTTTTTTTTCTTAGATGATATTTGGATTAGTTGAATGCCATTCAGCACTTTTGAATGAATGATTGTTTTTTTTTCTTTGTCTCCCTATCCTACGCGTCCATGCTAATTGGAACTACCATTCATAATTGTATTACAAGTTGTTGTTCTTGCATGGAATAAATGAATTGAATTGAATTGAAAAAGAAAGAGGTAGAGTTTTTCCCCTAATAAAATTGAATAAGCTAGAACATCAGAAATCACTTCTCTTTTGGAATCAAAAACTCTTAAATTAATTCTTCCTGTCAACATTCTTCTATTCTGTAACTTCATAAGAGTACATATATACTTCTGTTATTCGTCAAATTTTTCTTGTTATTTCCCTCTTAATTTTTCTTTCCAGACACACTCAATTTACTCAATTTCTATCAGTAAATGGACACTCTGAAAACGTATCGCTGAAATTTTTGATCTTTGTAAATCGTTTAAGCAACGATGGGCGACTATGAGTGAAAGAAATCCATCACACGGGCGAAAATCGCACTCGGTCGGGACCGAACCTCCGCTGCCCAACCGGGGCCCCAAAAAAACTCTAATCAACCTATGTATTATCGATAAATTATTCTGAAGCTATTCCAATTTTTTTTTCCAATTTAAATGCTTTATCAAGATCAGCAAGCCACATCGGTAATATAACATCATCGATTATGGGATCTGTTGCGACATGTGACGACTCCACTCCTCAGCGTTCTCTGCCTTCCTTAGGAATTGGGGACTAACGGCTTTACAAAGTAGTCCCTCCATCTCATTCTTCTGTCGCTCATGCTATTCGTAAGCTCAAGCTATTCGTAACCATAAAATGTCACGTCTTGATTCAGTAATAGTTAAGCGTTAAAATTTTTCATGGAAGTGAATGGGATAGAATTTAACTTTTCAAAAAAAGAGAGAGTACCAGGAAAAAATAGTTTTCAGATAGACATACCGCCCAAACTATCTGAAAAAAGGTGAGTCAATTTAAGCATCATATAAAAACATAGTAGTTTGAATTGGGAATAAGCTTCTTTTTTTGGAAAATGTTTGAAAAAATAGAAAATAGGACCAGATTGGTCAAAGTTTCATTGGTTAATGAAATGTGTGGTCAAAATGTCACATAATTACGCTTTCAACCACTACTCGTTTAATTGAATTCTCGATAGGTTAGCTGCAAAATCGAACGATTAATGAATAATGACTCGGAACAACACACTTACATGGTATCACGAAATTTCGCACCACGACACTTAGCACTATGACATCTCACACCCTGAATTTCACAAACTAAATGTTTCCATGTTTTTCCTCATTGGATTTTGGGCTCAGGTTCAGGTAAAGATCATATCAACGAGGCCATACGGCTTAGTACGAGATCGTACACAACGACCAGCCCCATAATTAGAGCTTTGGAGAAAACCTTGCAAAATCTGGGTGCGAGTTGTCGCGGTGCGAAATGTCGTGATTCGAAAATTCATGGTCCCCGCTTACTTAGTTCTGAGCGGTCGATTACCAATTCCCTCTTAATATCCAAATTTTTTAAAATAAAAATTAAGCTTCTTGAATCATAAAAGTCGGTATAAGAAAGTTTCCAGAAAAGTATACAAATTCATAGAGATCAAGCTTTTAGTATCGCTGCAACCAGTATGATAAAATAACATGAGGAATTGGTTAATCAAAAAACGAATAATATCCCTTCTTTGCCTATAAACGTCATTATTATTATTCCCGAATTGCATCAAAGTACGCCCTATTCTGATATGTATTGAACACAATCCTGGCCTTGTGCAATCATATGTATGCTGTTCCAGGAGTAACTTTCAGTGTGCGAGCAATATTCGTGCAGGGATTTGAAGAAATCTTAACTCCTTGCTTCTAGTGAATTTGCGGGGGTTGGGGTCGAACTTGGTAACTTTCCAGAGGATCGTTTTGCCCCAATCCATATCTGGAATAATTTGAAACGGCTAAGTTTAAGAAGCGAACTAATATAAATGGCTTATTAGTTCAGGGTAGCAAGAATACAGCTAGAAACAACTCTTATGGAATGCGAATATCCCGCCTTTTCAGCAAACTACCTCGAAACTTGATTAATAGTATGAACCTGAAATATTTTAAATCCCAATTAAAAAGTGGTGTTCTATCTACTCTTCTCTCGTCATGAATTCAGAACTAAATTTTTTTTGTCGTTCAAATTGTTCTACTTATATAGTTTTGTTTGTTTGTTTTTTTCCCCGTTTAATTCGCTATATTAAAGTCAAATTGATGTATCGCTTTTGTTATCGTATTTGACAATTGTTTAGCTGATCTATTCATTAATCATTTTCAATTGTAATTAAATTTGTGCCTTATTGCATCGAAAGATGTAGATAAAATATATAATATATAAGTTTGACATTAATATTTTCAAAATTCTCGATGAAAATACCGAAATTTTCTAGATTTCATTGTTATGCCTGGAAGCAAATTTAGCCTCGAAATAAGTTCCACTTTTCATTGCACCTTGTGCATGAAAAAAATAAGTGGAAATTATTCATTCAATAAGAGGTAATCATTTTTTTTTTAAAAAAAAGTTGAAACAAAGTGAGAGAAGAGAAATGCTTCCAACTGTCGCTCGTGTGTAGCGAAGTAGACGATTGGGTGAATGGCGATCAGGAATGATGCGAGGAAGGAAGAGCATGTGAGCAAATAGATCGGCCTTCTGAATCAGGGAACCATAAATTAGGAAAGGCGATTCGGCCACAACAGAACTCACCTGTAGGGAAACAAGCGATCAAGAGCTGCTCTGTTCAGAAAGGAGAAGTCCATATGTATTGTAGGAGCAGTTGGCCTATCTCTCTTTCAAGCAGAAAAATGCTATTGATACTTCCTTACTGAGCCATAGAATGGGACATATTGCATGTGTAATCCTTTTAATAAGAGATAAAGAGGGATGGGGCTTCTTCCGAGAAGATTTCCGAGTGACGTCACATTGCTCTGATGCTGAAACAGATCGAAACCGAGTCAATAGACTGAGTCGCACGCTTTATGGAACAGTTGAACATGGCCAATAATTTGTTGATTTGTGCTGTCGAAACAAAAACAGGATGTATTGTCATTCTTTATTATTTGTGATTAATTTAGAATATAAACAACAATGAGCGTTTAAAAAAACCTTTCGACCAGAACATGATTTTAATTTGAGCATTGGGACTTGGAAAAGTGAACTTCAAATCTAACATCTCACGCAAATAAGTAATATAATCTCAGTAAGAAGCAGTTCTGACAACCGAAAAAGGATCTTATGAAATTAAAATAAGGTTCTGACAACCGAAAAAGGATCTTATGAAATTAAAATAAGGTTCTGACAACCGAAAAAGGATCTTATGAAATTAAAATAAGGTTTGAGGATTGACCCGTAATATAAGAAGGAGATAGAACTGATATTATATTTCGAGCATGAAAACATATTGCATTCACACAAAAATTTAAATGGTAATATAAGACGGTGCTGGGAATTTAGTTCGGCAATTCGTGTTGTTTCGGTGTCTGTGGCGAGTTTTGAAACATGGCGGTAAAAAAACTCGTTTATCCGTAAATTGAACAGAGGATTTGAAAAAGAAACACGTGTCATATTTAATATACAGATTTTTGCTTTAGCAAGATAAATAAGAAACAAAAGCACTGAGTGTCAAAGACATAAGAGTTGGCGAATTCAGAACTGTTCGAATATCGTCACCGGTTGATGATCATTACAAGGCGAATTTGGAACTATTCGAATATCGTCATCGGTTGATGATCATTACAAGGTGAATTTAGAACAGTTCGAGTATCGTCACCGGTTGATGATCATTACAAGGCGAATTTAGAACGGTTCGAGTATCGTCACCGGTTGATGATCATTACAAGGCAAATTTAGAACGGTTCGAATATCGTCACCGGTTGATGATCATTACAAGGCAAATTTAGATCGGTTCGAATTTCGCCATCTGTTGATGATCATTACAAGGCAAATTCCGAACTGTTCGAATTTCACCATGTTACAATGCTCATCACATGACGAAATTCGACTTAGCTTTCTAAATCTCGCACTCTCCCCGTTTTCCCACCACACTTTGTCGTCAATTTTGTGGCTATTCAGCAAAATAAGAGCAGACTTATATAGTATGAACAAAACGAGCAACCTATACATACCGGGTTTGCACAAACGCTATACTATTTTCTTTTTCTGTGTCGCGAAAAGAGAATAGTATAGCATTCGTGCGAACCCGGTCTGTATAGGTTGATCGTTTTGTTCGTACTATATAAATCTGCTGGATAGCCGGGAGAGTGCGAAATTGCGAGAGTGCGGGGAGAGTGTGAGATTTAGAAAGCGAGCATCGTAACATGACAAAATTCGAACAGTTCGAAATTCGTCAAGTGCTGAGCATCGTAACGTGGCGAAATTCGAACCATTCGAATTTCGCCATGTGATGAGTATTGTAGCATGACGAAATCCGAACCATTCGAAATCCGTCAAGTGATGAGCAATAATACATGACGAAATTCGAACAGTTCGAAATTCGTCAAGTGCAGAGCATCGTAACGTGACGAAATTCGAACCATTCGAATTTCGCCATGTGATGAGTATTGTAGCATGACGAAATCCGAACCATTCGAAATCCGTCAAGTGATGAGCAACAATACATGACGAAATTCGAACAGTTCGAGTTCCGTCAGGCAAGATTCGCTATCTGCTTACTCTTGTGTCTCATATTTGATTGTTTATTGTACCAGAATAGATGAAATAAAATAAAATTTTGATTCCACGAATTCACAAAGAAATGGCGAGAAATTCCGATGAATTTTACAATAAACTTGCCACAGACACCGAAACAACACGAATTGCCGAACTAAATTCCCAGCACCGTCTTATATCCTTGCAAGCATTTTCCGTCAGAGGGAAAGATATTCATGGGTTCGATCCCACTCCATTGACTAGCTTTTGACGGAGTGGTAGTTCTTTAATTCTCACTGGTAGTAGCGCTCCTTTCCAATCTTGTGCCAGGGTGCAAATTTGACGGCTTTTTCGCCATTTTCTGTAATAATAGAAGATGTTTAATTGAAGAGAGTCAATGTGATTACTGCTGATACGAATATTTTCAATTACTCAATCCATAGCTTCAAAGGTTTGTCCTCTCATGATGTTTCAAACTAGATAAACTTTTGATAAATAGATTTTTCAAGTAGAGGTTTCGGGTATCGAAGGGATTCGCCCCAAAAAAGCTAAATATTGCATTGAGTGATGAAAACTTATTCAAAAACTTACAAAAAAAATTGTTGAAAGTTTTAATTCTTCATAAAACGCTGAAAACGTTTTCTGAAGCAACACACATTGTCCCCGCAACTCACAGTTTGTTTATATGTAGTACCGTTTTTAACGAGGTAATATTTGAAACATTTGAAAAATCTTAGGTAGTTTTTCAACTTTTTCTGAAATAGTACGAAAAAAACTTACAGAAAATTACCTTGAAAAATAATTTTTGTTAAAAGTTTTTCCAAGCAATTGTTAGCTTGAAGGCGAATGAAAGCAAACCTTGTAGCGGCTCAATTGGTTCTCCAATACTCTGAGGCGCTCGTTCAACTTCGACTCCGTACTCGTTTTCTCTGCGATCAATCGTGCCATGCTGAAAAAACTGCTTCGTTTTTTTTATCATTCATTCGCCGCAGTTTCACATTCTCTAAACACTCAGTGTATCCACAACCTTAATACTTATACGAAAAAATGTTTCTTGCATAGCGTGCACCAATGGTGTAGCGGTATCATTGTACCCTCCCACGGTACAGACCCGGGTTCGACTCCCGGTTGGTGCAACTTTTTTGCGATTTTTGTTTTGACTGAAGAAAGAAGAAATGACCGTGTCTGAAGCGTGGACGTCGTATGCAGCAGCTCCTCCACCATTTGTTCAGGTGTGGCTTGGTCTTCCGGCGCCCCTTCTTCCAACAAATTGTCCTTTCGGAGTTGCTCTCTTCCCTGAAGTTGTAGTAATATTTCACTTCATTTATTTTTTCCATGAATGTGTCATTCTTATTTCTATCTTATTTACTCTTTCTTTTTTCCACTAACTATAGCTTTGTTCTTTTTCTCTCTCACTCTGACTCTATCGCTCTACTCCACTTTAATCATCTCTTTTCTCACCTTCTTTACCTATTATAGTTTACTTTGAACCTTTTC
>OZ057403.1:37661989-37833496 GCA_964056735.1 Allodiplogaster pararmata
GACTGTGCTTCTATCAGGACTTCGACAGCCGTTTTTTTTAAGGCCGTTTCATAAAAGAATAACTTTTTCGCATTAAAAAAATAGAATCTTCATTTTCACGCTACTTTCTCCAAATAAAAACTCAATAATGAGGTGCAGAAAACTCAAAGCCCCTCAATAATGAGGTGCTAGGGTCAATCGCAATTATTTTGTACATGGATATCAAGGATAAGGCGTTTGAGATGCGAAAGATAGGTGAAAAAACACAACTGACCTCCAACTTTCCTCTCTTGACAATGTACATCTCCCTCCCGATGTCACCCTTTCTACAAATGAAGTCCCCAGGGAGAGAATACTTGCAGTTGCAGTTTGAGAACCAACTCTTCCAGCAAACCAGACTCACAGTTCTGTATAAAAACACTGATCGGCGAATCGATTGTTATTCGGCAATCAGAACGGAATGTTAGTAATCAACGCGAGATGCTATCAAGCTTGAAAAATAAATTATGAGCTTAATTGAATTTTTTTAAACCGTCAAGTACATAAAACTGATTCTCTAGAAAATTTCTTCAAATTTGAAGCAGTAATTTGATTAATTTTGAAACGGAATCGGGTAAAAGCTACTAAAAAACCTGAAAGATTTTGACTTTCTTCAATGTCTCAAAATGAACATGCATCGCAATCTCCGCTTGCAACTTGTCCGGAAGGACCTGTAAACATAATCTGTAAAGCCCCTGGAAGATATATCTGCTTCAAAGACTTCCTAAAGCACAAAAATGTGGATGATATAATCCATTTTTTGATGGTTTTTTGTTGCTGTTTTTTTGAGGCTCGAACTCGCAGAATTGGCTAGGCTCATTCAAAACTCATCATGAATAAGATTTTTTTTCTCGAGTTACTGCATTGAATGATATTTTTAACACTCATTTCTACGTTGAACTGTGGCGCTGAGAAACTTATTTGTAATGAACTGAGCCCATTGGTTACTTTTTCAACTGCTTATAAATGTATGACCCTTACCCCCCTTACCCCCCTTCACCCCACTTACCCCCCTTACCCCTATTCACAAGTTTCTGATGCTAAAATAAAACCTAAAACTGACTTTGAGAGCAGATTCGTCGCTCAAAGACTGCTTGTTGGCCCACAAGTAGTCAAACCATTTGATGACTCGCAGTTCCAACGGAAAGAAAATATAACGCTTTGTTTGTATTTATTCATATATAATATTGCAATTTATATTTATTAGTATTTTCGGTTGTGTTCCTAGATCTTCAGGTCATCCTCGTTCATTAGAGAGTGCTCTATTCGGGATACAATTTTAATGTTGCAGGTGAGAAAATATTCGAAAAGTTTGCCACCATTGGATACCCTTTCATTTTGTCAAATTAGACACCATGAAACGCTACGGAATGGACTGTAATGAAAATTGTTTGAATTTTCGCTTTTCTCCTCAATAAATTCTGATTAATGGTGCCTATGTTTTTAGTGTTATTATTTTTTAAACGGTTTGTTTTTGTAGATAAATTCATATGATAAAAATAGATATTTTATAACTCTTGCGGATCAACGAATTTCCTAGTCTTCATGAAGAATCTTATTTCAACGGCCTAGAAATTTTCCATGATAAAATTTTCCAAGATCATTTGAATTAGAAGTCGAAGCCTTCGTCAAGATCCTAGAAGACTTCCCGCTGACCCAATACATAAGCCTACCTTCATTTTTGACTTGACATTTCGAGAAAGCGCCCAAGAAAACCACAGTTCCGAAATTCCCTCTCAAGTTCCCCATCATCCATGTCAGCGATAGCCATAACAAGCTATCCTTTGATGATAAAGCTAATTCAATTCAAATATGCTCTGAGTTCTTGAAAAATCAGAGGAACTTTGAATGAAAACAAAGAGCGTAGCTTATTCTTTTTTACTACCCAGGGATGTTTCCGAGGATTCGAAAGATAGAGAGAGAAAGATAGAGAGAGAGAGAGAGAGAGAGAGAGGAGAAAGATAGAGAGAGAGAGAAAGAGAGAGAGAATTTTATGTTTTGAACGCGAAGCGCACCTGCTGGCCGACTTTTCGCAACTCCATGTACTGCTTGATGCCATCCATTTTGTTCTGGAATTCCGCCCTGGCGGCGCTCATATTGGAGATCATACTGCCGACGTTACCGACGATCGTCGCGAAGATCAAGACGCCACACATCAGATCCAGAGTCACAAAAAGGAACTCCATGTTGTCCACCGGGCCAGGTACCTGAAAAGTAGCGAGATTGGAGATTCTTCAACTTGTTATAAGCTTTTGCCGGCGCTGCACGGAACCAGCAAAGACTGTGATAGGAGAATAGAGGAGTGAAATCAATTAAAAATTTGAGAAAAGTGAACTAAAGCCTAGATTGAATAATTGGCAGACCTCTCCGATTGTAGTGAGGGTCAGCGTTGACCAATAGAATGAGTAGACATACCGACGGATCAAGGTATCCTCAATTCCACTGAAATCACTCGTCTTAATTAATTAGCTATAATCCTCCTTGGCAAAACATCAACTCCTTTGCGCTGCTGAGATGGTTCAAGACCATGGCCCTTCTTCTCATCAGTAGTACTACAATAAAGGGTTCATTTTTTTCAATTTTTAAGATCGTTTCGACTTTCTAACACATATTTAGCTCTATATCACCTACTATTAGCAGCGCGTTATCGGTAGTGAGATGTTTCCCCACTCTTTCTCGGTCTCAGTGAAAGCGAAACTAATGAGAAACAGTTATCGAGATGATATCATATCACAAGGACAAAAGGTAGTCTTCAAAAGGTAGATCAAACTCATCCAACTCTCTGTCTCTGATCAGTAGTGCTACCCCGTTACCTGTTACACAAGCGCGTTACCGTAAGAAGTAGTTTCAAAAATACGATGTGGTCCTGATACAGTTTCAATCGGGTGTACCGAAATGCGGGATGAGCGAAAATGTCCTGCTAACTCAGGCAAGCTCTGTTTGTTCTTGGGCCCGTACACCCAAGTGTCGCTGCCCAGTCCGATCAGAGAGGAGATGAAGAAGTAGAAGCAGGCGTTCCAGTGGATGATGATCACAATGTAAAAGACAACTACGCACACTCGGAAAAAGTTCGGCGAGCTCGTCCTGGAGAAAATACACCACAGATGATTTCGGTTGTTTGAATACTGCTTACAGATAAAAATCATTTTTAATTGACAGAATTAGAATTCGAAGTTTTGTTGTTTTTAATTTATTAAACACATCCTTTAAGAAAAGTTTTGGGTACTATCGTCAGGTATAAGTTTCGAGTATCGTATTTAATTTAGAAAATTAAAATTGTTTATGTTTGAATGTAAGTTTCATTCCATCTACATATACTTGCGGAGAAGCTTTTGTTGTGGGTTCCTATGTGATAATTGTGTTCTTGAAAACGGTTTGAGTGAGAAGAGTTAAGTTAAAACTGATATTTTTCTCACCAGCTTTTCATTTCTGAGTATAAAGATGTAATTTCAATCTAATATGAAATAGTGATCCGCCTCAAGTCTTCAACCTTATTCAACCAATCATTCTTCTTATCATCACTCTCCCAAAATAGTCGTCTCTTTAGTTGTAACGTCCAGCCCCGATATAGTAATCAGACTGGCGCCATGCAGTTTATCCGGATAACCCATACTCGTCTCATACTCGTTTCTCACCCACTCTACTGATCAAGCCTCGTCGGACTGTTTTTGTGTTGTTTTTTTCATCTTGAAATTGAACAACAGCTTGTTGTGATACCCCATGTTAACAGATGAGTCTTGACAACTCATCCTTTGGTGGATAAAGTAATTTGAATAATTTGAACCTAGTTTCCGTTCTTTCCATACAGTCGGATATCCTGCTCACTCTTATGAGACGATTTAAACGAAGGACTGAAGCGGGCCTGCGAAAAACAACCGCGGAGTTTTCAATTCCTGTACCAATTTTCAGTTCTACAATCTCTTAAGAGGAATTAATGTAACTACAAATTCTTAAAGATATACAATCAAAGATCATTCTCAGAATATAGAATCAAATATTCTTTAATTTGGAAGTTCAAGAAAGTGTGTAATGTTCATTTTCACTTTCGTAACTATCGTCTTTGTCGATTTATTGACCCATCGTCCTGTTTCTCGGTTTTTTGGGGTAAGAGGTAATTTTTTGAAAGAATCTCTATTTTCGTATATCATTTACGATCAGTTTTTGATGTTAAAGAACGCTGTTCCTCTCTGTCTGTCTCTTTCTCTCATTTTATCTTTTTCAACTTTCAAACTCACTCTCTACCTTTTTTTCAACTCTCACTTCTCTCTCTCTCTTTCTCTCTCTCTCCCCAATACTCCCCGATACAGTTTCATTTCGAATTCTCTATTACAACCGAAATCCCATAAGAATTTTAGCATAGTTTTTTTTTAAAATGGGAAACCTAATTTTGAACTCCGTGTTAAGAAAGAGAATGTCAAAAATATTGTATGCGTGATCGGCGGGTAGTATACTGAGCACATCGATGACGAATTGCCTGCTCTTTTTGTAGGAAGCAAAGATCTTCTGTTTGTTGCAGACCAGAAGGCCTTGCTCCAAGAATCCTGAAGTCGCCGTATCGAATTGACAGTCTTTCCACTATATATGTAATTAATAACTGTATGAAAAAAGAAGAGTTTCACGGGATCTAACCCAGTCGTCATTTCTTGCGTAAACGCGACAAGCATGTTACCACCAAGCTACCAAGAAAACCCTGATATTATATTTTTATAAAAGTTACTTTGAAAATGTTATAGTACGTTTTTGAACTGATTAGAAGAAACTAGCGGAGAAGAAACCAACTTCTCTGACATATTCATCTCTTACACCCAACAACCCGGCTCTGTGTCTAGAACTGTTTTTCATCCGAATTCCATTTCCGAGTTTCAAGTTTTATCAATATACACAAAACCTTAAGACCGTTAAGTATCTCCCTTTTACCATGTTATGTATATTCTTTATAACCAGAATTCTAGAAAAACCAGAGAAAAAAAACATTATGGGCGAAGTTACTCGAATGAATCGGGGAAGTCTCAAAAACATGACATTGAAAGCATGAATTCTGTATTGTTACAGTTACAATTTTTAAAAAATTAAAGTTGAACCATTCTTGGAAAACTAGGGAAAACTGTACACTGAACAAGAACCAAACTCACGCTCTACGCATTAAACATACTTCCGTGTGAGCTACCTACGCACACAATTCTTTCCCCTTCCAAAGCCTTAGATTTTCGGGCAATCATGTTTAGGGATTTCAAAAGCTTCTAAAAAAAGTACCGGTTCTAGTCTGGATGAACATGTCGAGGAGGTATATGGTGTCACATAGCAGATCTAGGCAGAGCCAAATAACCCACATAGGGGCTTCATCCAGTTCAAGGAAGACCGCTCTCGCTATGGACACCACCAAGTTGTAGATGTACACGAGAGACATTGTGAACGTCCACCTGAGAAACTCTTTTCCTTTGTTAAGGTAATACTGTCAGCTTTCAACAAATGTTTATGCGTCGTGCATGACGTGGTATTGATGAGATTAAGGCGAGATGAGACATGACTTATGGAGGGTTAGAATTCAATAAAGTGCTTCTTTAGTGTAAGATTGTTACAACTAAACTTGTGCATTGATTTTTCTTAACACTTAATGAGCCCACCTTCTGTCGGAAATGTTTCCTCGCCTCGTTAAAGAGTCTTCTCGGACGAACAACAACCTCGCCTCGTTAAAGAGTCTTCTCGGGCAAACAACAACCTCGCCTCGTTAAAGAGTCTTCTCGGGCAAACAACAACCTCGCCTCGTTAAAGACTCTTCTCGGGCAAACAACAACCTCGCCTCGTTAAAGAGTCTTCTCGGGCACACAACAACCTCGCCTCGTTAAAGAGTCTTCTCGGGCAAACAACAATCTCGCCTCGTTAAAGAGTCTTCTCGGGCAAACAACAACCTCGCCTCGTTAAAGAGTCTTCTCGGGCAAACAACAACCTCGCCTCGTTAAAGAGTCTTCTCGGGCAAACAACATACTCCCTCGTTAAAGAGTCTTCTCGGGCAAACAACAACAAATGCAAAGGGGCATTTAAAAAAAGTGTTTTGAACGCAGCCATACTGAAAAATAAAGAGATGAGAATGTTCTAGCTAACCAGTAGTATTCGCTGGTTGATGTGTCCAAAATGTGGCTGACCACATACTGCTTCACCATGCAACTCCATGGAGGCGGTGGTCCAAGGTGCGGCGCCTCCGGGTCCTGCGTGGCAGCGGCAGGCGGAGTTTTGGGACTTGGTTGGGAATTGGTAAGCTGAGTTGTGTTGCCATTGGGACCGACTGCGTATGAATCCGTCACGCGGTTACTTCTGCAGCAAAGCTGCAATACTCTCATCCTTGTTTTTACCTTCGAAAATCTGTAGCTTAAAAACTTATTGAAATTTTTTATACTGTTCTTTAATTAGGATTTTAAAAAATTTTCAAGGAGACTCTATTCTTCCGCTTTATTGCAGCCTTGCGACAAGAAATTTTCTAGTATTTCAGTCCCTTTTCTCACCACAAAATAAAATGCTACTGTAAATACTGTTTTATGCTCTATGCAATGATATTTTTTAAAAAAAGTTATGAAGTTTGTTTTTCATGGTTCAAAAAAAATAATTAAATTCAAGCTTTAGCGCTAACTTACAAATGAGTTCATCTTTAGCACCGCCTCATTATCTATGTACTAATCATGGCTTGAACTTGAGTTGTTATTTTGCACCTTTAAACGAATGAATGCCCAATTATCATCACATGCTTGTATTTAACATGTACCGCAAACATACACATTAAATCCTGTATGCACGAATCATAGTTCAGAAAAAAGCAATAACGCAGAGTAAAAGCTTTGGTAAGTTTTTTTTAAACATGATTTACTGGATAGAAATTTGAACTAAAAAAAAACTTGCGAAAGTCAATTTTTTCGTATATGCTGAAAGGTTATTACTGTTTTATTATTATATTATTATTATTATTATTATTATTATTATTATTATTATTATTATTATTATTATTATAGAATTATTATTATTATTATTATTATTATTATTATTATTACCGATGTTCTTACTGTTTATAAACAATTTTGAAGATTCCGTCACTGTGAGAAGTACTATCGCTCAGGAGGAGAGAAATTGGTTTTTATGTTTATATAGAAATTGGTATACTTATTTCACACTTTTGATTTTTATTGTGAATAAGTAAGATTGCGCTTAGCAGGATTTTAACACATTAGAACTGTTTCATCAAAAACCGAAATCTAAATTACAATCTATGTATGTACGCACTATGTTATCAATGTAATCACATGAAAAAATAATTATCAATGATTTGTAACACTGATTGATTTTGAAGACAACTAATTTCGCATCACAACCGTGAAGCGATCTACATGCGTCAATACATATTTCAGAGATGCTGATACTTGAAGAAGAGAAAAAAAGAAGCTTTTTCTCGAATTCTATCGATTTTATTCTTCTACTGTTTGTTCAAATTCAAGAATCCAGTTCAAATTTGAATAACTCTTGAGCATTTCATTTATTAAGACAAAAAATTTTGAACTTGAGTTTCTAGTACCATTGCCAAGCATCCACCCGTGTCCTCTTCCACTTCAGTTGGCAGCAGTGTTGTCACGCTGTTCCGGCCGGAATGGGCAGCGCCGGAAGGCTGATCTGATGAAGCGGAAGGCTGGTTTGTTCCAAGGGCAGGTACAGATGCTCCGTCGCTCTGGTTTGCTTGGGTGGCAGGCTTGGGCGCTTCTTTGGGTAGTCCGTTGGGGACGTTTGCTGAGTTTTGCGACGCGGTAGAGGCAGAAACCGCTGACGTCGTCTTGTTATCCGATTTGTTCTCGAGCTCATCCACGTTGAGTTCCTGCAGTAAAAAAAGTGTACATCAAATTGTAAGTGTTGAAAGTTATACCCATAGTTGCGTTTTACTTGGAGAAGGAGGCGGTTGCTTTAATTATTTAGTATATAAAAAAACAAAAAAATAAAACAAATAAAAATAATACTAAAATATCAGCCTGGCAATTCTTGAGTCGTCTTTGATTTTCAAGCTGAACAGCATAAGAGCGTAGATTTGTACAACACCGATCTTTTCTCATTTCATCAGCAGGGATGAATTCGGTCTCCAACAAGACTTGGCTGGACACTTAGAGAACGTACCATCTAATGTATGATTTTACTTTAAATTGTAACTTATATATAATCAGAATATTTACATGAACATTTACACAAGTAAAAACATTCAAATATGCATGAAATTCGTTTAAATTTTGAAATGTTGTTAATTCAAAAATGAGTTATTTTCTGAGATATATTTGTCCTATTCTTTTCCTTACTTCCTGAATCATCACAAGAACGGTGTTCCTCATCATTCTTCCTGGTTCTTCATAGTTTTCAAAAGCTTCATATCTCTCACACCACTGGTCAAAAAACAATACCTTTTTTCCTTAATCTACCTGCGCAATATAGTACGACATGTGGGGTAGATTGTTGGAAGGAAGTGCGTTTATTTTTCATGTTTCTCCATACTTTCGTAAGGCCACAAGGTGTATGAAAAAACAAAACAAAAAGCAATTGCATCTATAAAAAAAACAAATGACTGGATAAAATAAAATGAACAATGAAAAAAAAGTTACCTCCGGGTGTATCCTGGCTGAAGGCATAGGAGGGAGGTGTACTCTGGGCCGCGGGCGGTTCTGGAAAGGCGGCCGCCCACTTTCAAGAGGTTCCATTCCTCAAACACCGTTCAACCATTCAAAAACCCATCAAACATATGTGATCAAATGCAATCGAAAAGAAAGTTTCGACCTCATCGTTCAGCGAAGAATGCTGTATTCATTCAAGCATTCATGAATCAAATCCTTGGTGATAGCATATGCGAATTCATAAGCGCTGCTAGAACTGATTTCGCATCTGTCCATACAAACTCACATCTAAGTGGTACATTTGAAAAACTAATTTTGTTATCTCGTGAAAATTTCTGAAAATATTCTGGTATTTTAAAGTGAACTATTAGCTAAGAAACCAAAAAAACCTTTCAGAAAGTTAAACTAAATAGAAAGAAAAAGATAATTCGAGCGACATGGAGACCGAGAGAGCGAGAGAGACAGAGAGAGAGGAAGAGAGAGAGAAAGAGAGAGAAAAAGAGATAGAGAGAGAAAGAAAGAGTAAGAGAGATAAAGAGAGAGTTGGAAAGAGATATAACCGGTGAGAGAGCTAGTTAGATTGATAACGAGAGACAAAGAAACAATTATAAAGACTGCAGGAGGTACTTCAAAAAAATATTTGTATAATGTCTTTCGAAACCGTTTCTCAAGATTCATTCATTCATTATTTCTTTTCATGTATATACATAGATGTAACGTGGAATCGAAATATAAAAACAATCTAAAATGGATTTTTATATATGATAGAATAAAAATAAAACTAAGAATTGAAAACGAAGGTGAGGTGTATTCTGGCAGTGTATTGAAGCGTTTAGTCAGAAACAATATGGCTAGGTAAAATGGTATTTTTTAGGAAGTTCTTACAGTTTCGTCAGAAGCATCTCATAAGAGTGAATGCATACTATTTCATTAGGTAGAGTTCATTAGGTAGAGTTCATGATGCACAGGTAGAGAACCGAGAGCTGTTTATAGCGAATGGCAACGCGATTCTCAACTTGTGAACATTTTTAATATTCTTAAGAAGCGGTTCAACACTGAATAGTCTGGGAGAATCATCAGAATACGAATGTACTCTTTTGGAAACAAATAAAAGATCAGCAACAACGCGACGGTATTCAAGTGACTCTAAATTAAGTAATTCTAGTCTTTCAGAGTAATCTAACCGAGGATTCACTCATAACATGCATGCATCTTTCCATGAAAAATCTTTTAATCTTAAGAAAATAACATTTGTGTAACGAAATGTATGTATGTATGTATGTATGTATGTATGTATGTATGTATGTATGTATGTATGTATGTATGTATGTATGTATGTATGTAACAAATATGTATGTTACAAAAATTTATTCTTCGTACCTCCGATAGGACTTCGCGGTTAACTTTAGTGCAGCTAAATCATTTTTTCAGTACTTTCAGTATTTATAAGCACTCTAATTTCTTTTTTAGAAGAGCTATCAGTTTGTGGAACAGAATCGCAGATACTCAGAACCACATCACTGAGCTTCGGGAGTTCGCAAAGATTCTAGAAGAACTGAACCTTCTCACAGTCGTCGACCTAACGGATTATCTTAAAACGGGTTGAAGAGTTGATCCTCAAATTTCGAGATATTATCCCGTTCTTCCTGACCAATTTTATACACCGTATAAGCGGTAACTCAACAAGTTATCCTTCGGTGATAATACATATATATGTAAAGTTAATAGATCAAAATTAAGAATTTTTCCAATCTTATATCAACTTCAAAAACTATGTTTTTGAATAACTCACTTATCAGTTTAAAGTTGGTAACTAAAAATTCATTGAACAATATCTAAACGCTAAAAAAGTAACAAAATTGAGCATATCTCTAATCAGTTATCAAAAAATTATCTTTCAAAAAGTAGTAAAATTAGTCTTCATCTATCGACTGCTAGTTATTAACTTAATACCATAGAAAGTTTTTCAGTGATCAATTATTCATCTCTTAAAGCAATTTATTCATCATCAGAGTATGTTCACTTTACTTATAAAAAATAAATTTATAGAGGGAAAAGATGAGAGATAGGTAAAAGAGGGAAGTCATCGCGGGGTATTGGAGCATCAGCTAATCAGTAGGAGTAGAGAATTAAGAAAACACACTCAAAGAAAGAAAGAGAGAGAAAGAGAGAGAAAGAGAGAAAAAAAAGAAAGAGAGAAACAGAAAAAAGAGTAAAAAAGAAAGCAATATAAGAGAGAGTGTTAAAGAGACAGAGAGAAAGACGGAGAGAAGGGGAAAATTCCAGAGAATGAGAGGGCGGGCTCAGAACGAAAAAGGAAAAGAGAGAAGAAGATAATGTCTCATCAGTCTGGCGTTGCCAGGGGGATAGCTCATAAAAGATATTTCAGGCCTGCAGATGGCTAACCCATCCCGCTCATTCCAGAGGACTCAAGTCCGTAGAAACTTCCAGACACGCAAAGAAACACACAAATTCTGAAGTAGTCAGTACACCAGATAATGCTATTAAAAAAACAGTTTTTAGATTTACCTTTTGAAAAGATCTTGCCTAAAACATTTGTTCATGACTAATAAAATTAAATTTGATGTATTGTGAGTCACCCAAACCACTAACACCGCCACGAAAGTCGATGCTTTTTCATGATGTTTTTGTATCCTTACTCATGAAATTCATTGTGCTTGGAATAAATTTAATTATTTGAAAAAAACGTTGTTTTTTCATTCTATAAAAATAAGCTAATTAAATTTTGAATTTTCTGTGTTCTGTATGAATTTAGGTTTAATGGATTGAAACCTCGTAGACAGTAACAATAAAATTAAATCCTTCAATACGTTTATGTTGGTGCATTTTTTCTATTGTTTAAAATCCTCATTTTTCGCAACATTAAAAACTAAGTTTTTGCAAATTTCATAACAATGAAAAGCTTAACTTCCACCGTTTTGTCTTTGAATCTAACTTACCAACGAAGAAAAAGTTTATGATATCCGTAATTTCAAGAATCTACTCTTAATTTGCGAAGAAAAGTAGCATTGAATTGTACAAACGTTCATTCATTCATTATTTATTCATTCACAAACGTTCATTCATTCATTATTTATTCCGTGCACATGTGATATTTGCGAGCAATAAGTTCGCCAAACAGAACGAGAAAACCATTTCAAGACCTTGGAAGCGGTCTTATTTGCATGAAAACCTTTTGCGAACAGAACCGCTGCCATGCCTCGTTTCTCTGGTGAAGTGTTTCCCTTTGTTGCTGACACAAACTACAACATAGGGTTGAAAAGTTTATATGTGCATGAACTTTGTTACATGAAATATTTGAATCGTTAATAGCATGTAACGTGTAAGGTTGAATCTTTTGAGAGATACACTCAAACGAGTACACATATAATGTTCAACAGAATGAGATATATGTGCTCCAATGATTACGGTAGAACCATACTAAATGGGGGCGTGAATACATGGGTCCCGACCGGAGCCGCCTAAGCCGTACGGCCTCGTTGGCGTTAACTTTTACTAAGCCTAAGCGTTTTTTTAAATAAAAATAATTTGTTGATTTAAAAAAACTTCTATGAGAAAATAATTTTTTGATGTAAAAATAATTTTTTTGTAAAAATTTTTTTTTCAAGAACCGGAGTCTCTGATGCTCAAAATGATCACCCATGAAGAAAAATTTCTAAACCGTAGCGTTTAAAGCCAATTTTTCGTCTAGTATTCCAATGTCTGCAAGACAAGACGCAGGGTATGCCCGTGAGTATATAAGACCCAAAATATTAAACAGAAAAAGAGAGAAAGTTGACTGACCTTTCAGAAAATTTGGCTGATCTTCCGCCAAAACACTGATATCCGTTCGAATGACCTGTAGAAGCGCCAAAACTTGTCCGAAAAAAAACATCAAGCTCGCCGAAAACAGGATTCATAATCGTGTGTGGACTGGCTAACTGAACACGTGTGACTTTGGCACTTATGCATGTCCGCGGTACATGACTTGTTAACTGCCAAAGTGACTAAAACTTCTACGCGGTGACTCGTCAACTATACAACAGCCAAAACGGGTCCAGAAAGCATACATGACTTGTTTTGAATTGAATTGAATTAAAGCATTAAAAAACATTCAAAAAATGAGAAAAATTCATTCAATTCTAGGCACTCGGAGAAATTTTGTTTTCGTCTTTCTACAAATCAGTTCTGACTCATTGCATATATAAAAAATTTGGTCAAAGTGAAAGAGAGAAAGAGAAAAAAATCCATAGAGTTTTCAAGCAGGCAGGTAAATTTTGATCGAACTAAGTAGAAAATATATATTTAAAATATGTTCAAAAAGTTGATGAATGTTAAAGAAATGATTACCTACTACGATACTTTCCTTTACTGTGCTGCATGCTGGACCTACTATTTCTATTAGCTGCGCTTCCACCCCTCCCGTCACCCAGTGGAGGAAGGAGGAATTAAGTTTGGACGCAATTTTTATTACTTCAAACGGTCCCGCCTTAAAGTAGCTAAAAAGGCGGCAGATTTGAAAAGAATTTTTAAATGCGCGGTCGCGTGCGAGCGCGGATTTTGAAATTAATGCGCGCATTTTAAATGTTTAATGAAAAATCGATAAGGGCCGTTTTTTCACTTTTTTGTTTGCGATTCGCTTTGTTAAAAGCCCAATTTATGTGGAAGTCCAATGTTAGACTCTATACCGAAGTAATTGCAAATATAATTTCTCACGGAACGTTTAAAAATATGCTTAATCATTTTAACGTTTTATAGAAAACTTTTTAAGTGTGTAACTTTGTATCTGCACTCTGCAAAGCACGTTTTTCTTTTGATCGATTTCTTATGTGGAATAATTTTTGATTCTCTTCAAATGAGTTGAAGGTCATAATCAAGTTCTCTCCTTGGCACGAAGATTCCTACTCGAATAAAAAGTAGCAATTCGTAGAAATGGTCAGCGGTCTCACTGTCCTGTCTGAGAGTAAGTTCCGACTGACGAGAGATCTTCCTGGTAGTGACGAATTGCTTTTCCTCATTCGAGACACCGCTAGAGGAGGCACAACAATGCGCATTTGCCGTCTGAGTTCATCATTGGTTTTTTTCATAACATTTATCGGTTGTTAGTTAAGAAGATTTACACGTTTAAACATGTATGATGGAAAGTTAAATGTAGTTTTTTTTTCAAGAAGTTATTTCCAATACGTTAGAAAAACATATCATATAATAATTGTGATTCATCTTTGTTTTTGTTGTCAAATTTTGTCAAAATTCATCTTTGTTTTTCAAAGTGTTTGGTTTTTGATTTCAAGGTATAAATTTTTAAGTTGGTGAGCAAGGCCGTGTTTTTTCTTTAAGTTTTACATTGTTTGAGTTTTTCATACAATCATATCAACAAAGAATCTAAAACAGTTATTCGTGTTTATTATGTCTTTGTTCTTGTCAATGATACTCTAAGTTTCTTTATTCTTCCACGTCTCCTTCACTTACCTCACACGCACTTGATGATGCTTAAAAGAAATCAAGGATCTCTAGATCTTTAATTCTTGTTGCAGGATGGAAGAGAATCATGAGGACGAGTCCGATTCTAGCAACTCTTCCATCACAAAAGACCTTTCTCCCAAAGCGGAAGGATCTTCGAAAAGAAAGGGAAAGAGGCAGCGAGCAGCGATGAGAAGAAGAAGATCTCCATCTCCCTGATCTTCCTCGTCATATTCGTCCTCTGAAGAATCAGACGACGACGTCAGAAACCTGGAAGAGATCTTTAAAAAACGAACGAGAGAGAATTCGCCAATATCTCGTCAATCAGAGTTGTCGGTTCACAAACGTGCGAACTTCACAAACGCAAGCCGAGAAGTGCCGGAACCGCCAAAGTCGATTGTTCGAGTGGCTCGAACACGAACTGCAATAGACGGAGAGATATTGGGAATTTTCGAAGAAAACGCCCGGAGAGTAAGTTGGTCGGCAGCCGAAAGAGAAGCTTTGATGCAAGCGATGCCACTCCCCACTTCGATTTATGCTCTTCCGCCAAAGATCGATGACGAGATCCCTCAGGAAAGAGGAGCTTCGGGAAAGATTTTTGAGCCCCAGGTAAATTAAAATTCAAGAGATCGAAATTGTATTCATAGAAATTAAATTTTGAGAATTCTTGAATAAAAATTCTAAAAATGAATTGATTGCAGTTGCTTGCGCTCGATTCCGGAGTAATGGCTGGAATGGCAGCAGCCTTAGCGATGGCACTGCAGAGCAATACTGAAAAGACCGACGCAGGTGACGCGAGGATGCTAAGCTACATCAAGACCGCGATGAACGTCTTGGGAAACATCAACCAGGACCTCACAGCTTTGCGAAGAGAAATAGTTCTCCGAGCAGTCGATGTGGATCCCCGCCGAGCCATGCCTTCGATCAAGACTGCACCGGTCGCCGAGGACCATATGATCCACGGAGGAGAGGTCATGCCACGACTTATCGTGAAGAGTCTGCTGGAAGAGGCACAGAAAAGGGCGGGATCGAATGACATTGTCAAGTCACTCGACAAGTTCAAAGCTGCGCGGAAGAAATGGAAGAAGCCAAAGCCAACAAAAAAGTCAGCGAATTATTCCTATGAGAATAACAATATTTGTAAGACTATCGTAAGGACCCGAGATTCCTCCCCTCAACTAAAAGCCGGGAAAATAAAAAACCATGCTCACGAATGGGTTAAACTATCCAGCGATCCTTGGGTTAAACGATATGTCTACGGGTACTGCTTGGATTTTGAAAGATTACCCACACCACTGAGAGGTCTAAGTAAGGTGAATAGAGCTAGGAAAGACAAATCCCTTATTGGAGAGGAAGTGCAACACCTCTTATAAAAAGGAGCAATTGTCGAAGTACAAACTGGGGAAAAGGTTTGGTTATCTAGCATCTTCTGTGTCAAAAAGAAAGAAGGGGGATCAAGACCAATTATCAACTTGAAACCCTTAAATGCATACTTGAACGTTAAACACTTCAAAATGGATCAATTTCACATGATTCGCAGTCTCGCGAGTAGGAACGATTTCATGGTCAAAATTGATTTTCAAGATGCATATCAAGCAATACCCATCCACAAAGACCATCAAAAATATCTGGGTTTTGAATTTAAGGGAAAACAGTACAAGTTCACAGTTCTTCCTTTCAGCTCCTTACGTTTATTCACGCCTAATGAAAGTAGTCGCTGAAGAGCTGAGAGCACTAGGAGTTCGACTTTTGGTTTACCTAGATGACTGGATCATCTTTGAGAACAACAAAACCAAATTAACAGAAATAGTAGATCAAGCACAGAGGCTATTTGAAAACCTGGGTTTGACAGTGAACAAGAAGAAGTCTTGTACCATACCGTCTACTAGAGTCGAATTTCTGGGATTCATTGTGGATACTTGCAAAGGAACAGTAGAGATACCACAAAAAAGATAATCAAGGTTAAACAATTAGCCTCAGAGATATTGGAGAGAGACCAAGTAAGGTTGAGTAGAATTGCGACTTTCCTAGGGAAAGTAACTTCATTTCTTCCAATATCGGGTTATCTAAAATTTCACCTGCGTACAATTCAACGTTGGTTATCAAAAAAGACAAACCCAAATCAACCATCAACTTTTGATAAAATAGCTACCATACCATCAGCTTTAAAAGACAAGTTAAGATGGTGGTGTAACCAATTCTCATCAGAGCATTATGAAGATATCATCTGGAAACCGGTCATAACAGATACGGTTACATCAGATGCTTCTGATGAGGGTTGGGGCGCGGTTTGGAATGGGATAACAACTGGCGGTAGATGGTCGGAAAACGAAAGATCCTTTCATATTAACGTAAAGGAAGCCTTAGCGGCTTTTTTCGCCCTGGGTTCCTCTATAGATAATAAGAGGAATACAACTATCCGACTAGAATTGTATAACACATCTGCAGTATACTATATTAACAAGTTCGGAGGGTCAAATAGTGCACAGCTGGACAGTGTAACACATATGATTTGGAACTTCGCCAGAGATAGAAATTTGCACTTAATTGCAACCTATGAACCTGGTATAGAAAATACTGTAGCAGACTTCGAATCTCGTAACTTTCTAGAAAAGACAGAATTCAGACTGCACACGAACTTGACCAATCTCATTTTCAAGATATTTGGAAAACCAGACTGGGACTTATTCGCCTCTAGACTTGATTTCAAATGCAAAAAGTTCGTATCCTACCGTCCAGATCCCCTCTCAACAGCGACGACGCATTCGCTCAGAGTTGGTCGGGGATCTCAAGTTACGTATTTCCACCTTTCCCGCTGATCGGAAGGGTTGTTCAAAAGGCAGCTCAGGAGAGAGCGGATTTTTTGTTGGTGACCCCTCATTGGCCAGGCCAATGGTGGTATCCCCTAGTACTGAAATACTCGCAGGGACTAATGTTGCCTCTTCCTTACCAAGCAGATATGCTGACAGATCAAAAGGGAGAGCCACATCCCAAGACGGTGAACGGGAGTTTACGCCTGATAGCATGGAAGATATCAGGAAGTTCCTTAGAAAAGCAGGTTATAACCAAACAGCCATAGATGCAGTTATGAATAACTGGGCCCCAGGGACCCACAATCGATACAATTCTGCTTTAAGGAAGTGTGCTAGTTACTGCAATGAGAAGCAACTACACAAACGCTACCCAAAAACCCCGGACATAGTCAACTTTCTTGCTCACTTACACACCATAGGTCTCAGCTACTCAACACTGGTTACGCACAAAAGCGCGGTTATCACACTCACTCAATTTGTGCACAAGAGCAAGAAACACGCTATCGATGAAGACTTGATCAAAAAGCACTCAAAGGATTAGACACCTTCTGCCCCAAAATACTCTCAGATTTGGAATGTAGCGGAAGTTACTGTATCGAGATCGTGTACACACTCATCAGATTCTGTATGTCTCATGAGTTACTATATCGAGATTATGTACACGCTCATCAGATCCTGTATGTCTCATGAGTTACTGTATCGAGATCGTGTACACATTCATCAGATTCTGTATGTCGCATGAGTTACTTTATCGAGATTGTGTCAAGATCTTTCTTCAGGCTCCGCATGACGACTATTGATAGGAGGAGAGAGGGCGGTTGGGTGAAAAAGGTTTTTAATAATTAATAATAATAATATGAGTTACTTTATCGAGATTGTGTACTTTATCTTTATCGAGTTACTTTATCGAAAATGTAGATATCGACTTCTCCCCTCATATCTTGTATAACGTTCTTAAAAAATTGCCCCCTAAGTTTACACAATTTACTGAAAATATCAATCAATTCGTTGTAAAACACTGTGCAATATCTCTTGCTCTACCATTCTCTCTACTATTTCAGCATTCATTTTTGACCGGTCAATTTCCTAACGAATGGAAAATGGGCGAAGTTGTACCAGTTTATAAACGCAATGGGGACAAATCATTAGCAGAAAATTATCGACCAATAACGGTCACATCTGTGATTTGTCGTGTTTTCGAAAGAATACTTGCCAATCATCTTAGAATCAACTACAGTAGCATTATTTCTCGGGGTCAATATGGCTTTCTATCGAAAAGGAGCTGCGAACTACAGTTACTCAAAACAATAAGTGATTGGGAGGTAGAATTGAAAAACAAAAGACAAATAGATGTTGTTTACTTCGATTTTTCTCGAGCTTTCGATAAGGTTTCACATCTCAAACTGGTTCAAAAACTTCAAAAACTAGGAATAGCTGCCAACATTGTTAGATGGGTCTCAAATTTTCTATTTAACAGAACTTATAAAGTTCGAGTTGACAAGGAGTTTTCAAATCCATTACCTGTGATCAGTGGCGTCCCTCAAGGCACCGTACTTGGTCCACTTTTTTTTTTATTTTTCATTAACGACATAGAACATGAAATAACCTCCAATGTTAAATTTTCCCTCTATGCAGATGATTTGAAAATCTACAGCCCTGATTCAAACTCCTTACAGAGAAGCATTAACAATATATTCAACTGGTCTTTAAAATGGGAATTACCTCTCGCAAAAAAACAAAATATTCTGCTTAAACCTGGGTTCCAAAAATCTAAAACTCAAGTATTTTATAGACAAAGACGAAATATGTTCACGTAGTTTAGTTAAAGATCTAGGGATATACATAGACTCTTCTCTAAAATTCGATAGGCATATAGAAGTGGTCCGAGCAAAAAGTTTAACTAAGGTTTCTCAAATTTTCAAAGTATTTAAATATCTAGATTTACAAGGCTTCAGATCTGTTTATTTAACTTATATAAGACCCCTATTAGAATATGCCACCATAATTTTCTCTCCTCATCCCTGTAGCGAATTGGCCAGAAGATTAGAATATCCCCAGAGAATTTTCCTTAAAAAAGCCTTAAGAAGATGTAGAGGCTCCACCTTGAACTATCCGGAAAGACTAAGACTTTTCGATTTAGAATCCTTAATTGTAAGAAGAGCAAGGTATGATCTATATTTCTTGTTCAGATTAATTTTTGGTGCTTTAGATTGTGAAGTATGCAGGCGTCAAGTATCATTCAGGACATGTGCTAATCTCAGAACCTCTGCCAGATCGAGCTCACTGCGCCTACTAAATGAAGAGAACTACAAACACAATCAATTTTTCTTCTACCGCGTCGTTACTCTCTGGAACACAATTGCCGATGATAATTCCGAGATCAAAGAAGTCGAAGCCTTCGTCAAGATCCTAGAAGACTCCCCGCTGACCCAATACATAAGCCTACCTTCCTTTTTGACTTGACATTTCGAGAAAGCGTCCAAGAAAACCACAGTTCCAAAATTCCCTCTCAAGTTCCCCATCATCCATGTCAGCGATAGCCATAACAAGCTATCCTTTGATGATAAAGCTAATTCAATTCAATTCAATATCACCTTCACAACTTTAGTAAAATTCTGTGCGAATTATCCTTCGGAAATACAGACACTTCATTTATTCTTACTCTCGTTACCAGAGTCACTTAGAAAAAATCAATAAGTACAGAACAAAGTCATATTTCACATGAGCAGGATCCAAATTACACTCGGGCAAACAACAAATAATTCATCACAAAGAAAATATTGAATTCCAACTAAAGGTTGAACTGAATTTAATTTCTAATTTTCCACTTGAGAAAAAAAAAACAGCATCAAATTTACGGGGAGTCAGTGCCCCAGAAGACTCAGCGGTCTGCGGAAAGAAGCTTCAGCTGCCTGTCTCTAGAAGCTTCTTGCGGTCACCGCTTTTGACAGAAAAAAACCCGCGCTCTTCTTCTCCAGCTCGATGATTCTCAAAATTTTTTTATAACTCTATTTAATTTTTCCATTTTCATTCGTCATTTAGAAGGCTGATACAAGGGGTTTCAAATAAGTCTGTAAAGGCACCGTCTCAAAATTTCCAAAATATTGCAGACATATGTGCGGGACATGATGAGGCACTTAACCATATCATTGACTTATCGACATCTACAAGATGCTTTAGTTCAGCCTTAATCCTTACAGTACTTCTAAAAAACAGAAATTTGAAAAAAAATCCCTTAAATGTGCATTATCATGTGTGCGTGTGTAGCTCAGTGGGGAGAGCATTCGCCCGGAACACGAAAGGTCACGGGTTCTGTTCCCGTCAAACCACACGATTTTTGCACGAGTTTCTGCGAACAATCCACTCCTCTGCTCGGTGTAAAATCCGTTGCTTGAGATCAACGAGGAGTAGGGAATACTCTTATTTACCCCATGTAATGTAGAGTACCCTTGGGTGCTCCTCGCTTTGGGTAGAAAGCGGGGCCTTTGTGCTGTGGATCTCACAACACGGGACAATAATATTTTATTCAACCTTCTATATACAGTACCGTGCAGAAGTATACCAAAAAGTATATTTTATCGTATAACTTTTGTGTTTTTGCGCCCACTAGCGCAATTTTTTTTATGTTGTGTGGCTCGTGATTTACGTCATACTGTGATGGAATGAAGCGGTTTCTGAGAAAGCAGAACAGCTCAGCAATTTTTTTCTGAAAATAGTCTTTTTCGAGATTTTTGACATATGTTCTTGTTTATTTGTTTCTGTTTATTGCAATGATCATGAAAAATTTCTAGCATTTTCAGATAATGGGTCGACCCAAAGGCTCTAAGAATTTAAGTGAAAAGGACCGGCAGACCATTGCAAGTGGGCGGGCAATGGGCATGAGTTTGGCCGATCTGGCGCGCCAATTCAAGACTGATGTCGGCACGATCTCTCGCTCCGCGAAGACGCCAATTCGGACGAAATCACGTGGAAGGCCTTCCCTAACTTTTCCCAGCATCAACCGTGTCATCACTAGGATAAGCAAAGCCAACCCCTGGAGAAACGCGGTTGAAATTCACAAGGAACTGCTGCAGCACTTCAATGTTAAAGTAATTTTTTTGTGTTTTTTTGGCATGATATTTTTTTCTTGAGCAAAAATTGGTTTTCAGATCTCCGTCGATACGGTAAAGAGGCGTCTGCGCACCGCCGGCCTCTTCGGACGTCGCCCGGTGAAGAAGCCGATGATCTCGGAGAAGAACCGGCAGAGGCGATTGCAGTGGGCAAAGGACCATCAGCGTTGGACAGTGCAGGAATGGAATCAGGTGCTCTGGTCTGATGAGAGCAAGTTTATGCTTTTCGGGACAGACGGAATTAGCCATGTGAGGCGGCCTGTAGGCTCTAGGTTCAATGCTAGGTATCAGGTTCCGACCTGTAAGCATGGGGGAGGTTCAGTGATGGTGTGGGGAGCGTTCCACGCGGGTGGGGTCGGGCCTCTGCAAAGGGTAGAGGGTATTATGAGGAAGGAAGATTACATAGAAATACTCTCGAACGTCATGCTGCCCTATGCGCGCTCGAACATGCCCCGGGGCTGGATATACCAGAAGGACAATGATCCAAAGCACGCTTCGCGTGCGGTCCAAGACTGGTTTGGTCAGCGTCGAGTGACCCTCATGGACTGGCCGAGCCAGTCACCGGACCTAAATCCGATAGAGCACGTGTGGGGGGAGCTAGGTAAGGCCGTCCAGGTCAAGACTGCTCAGAATGCGGCGGAGAAATTCGCCCAACTCGAGCAGGCCTGGCACGTCCTCCCGGTTTCAACCCTCGCCAACTTGGTGGCCTCTATGCCACAAAGATACAAGGCAGTCATTGACGCTAGGGGTATGACGACGAAGTATTAGACTGGGGTAATAAAGTTTCGGGTAAAATTGGACGGTTAAGTTGTTAGCGAAGATGTCATAGGTTACTGAAGAATATGCGCTCAAATTGTGTTTTTCTTGAATTTCATATTTTATGCTGTTTTTGTTCACAGTTAACGGGCATCTCAAAAGTTATGTTGAAATAATGTTTCTAAGTACTTGAAGATTATCTAATAAAAATTTGTGCCTTTAATTCGCGTTCACTGCAGAGAAACACTGTAAAATATACTTTTTGGTATACTTCTGCACGGTACTGTAAGTAAAGACGAAAAATGGGACAGCAAGCCCTTTACATGGCGAGGACGGACTGTTCCGCCTGGCGAGCAGACTCTTCGCTCTTAGGAAAAGGACTCTAGAAGTGATCCTTTCCTTGCCTTATATACTCATTCCCAAGCGCGCGAGAGGTAGATAAAAACCAAAACAATACATGTCAAATTTACGAGAGACTCTATTAATAGAGAGAGTGCTCTGGTATCACAAGAAAAATACAACAAACATCAATATAACACAACATCGGGATCATCAATGAACACAATTACTTCCAATGGGTACTATCTCGGCCCCCACACTTACAATCCTCTCAAAAGATTTTTAAATACATTTTTTACAGTCTAGAACATAAACAAAAAAGTTGTTTAATCAAAACTGAGTCAGTTATAGAGGGACCAATTTAGTTAACTTTCGCCCTCAGTTGCCTCATTTTTCTTTCACTTGCCTTTATGACGTTCTTATGTGGCGGGAATTTTAGAAATCCTGAGGTTGACTCATTTATTGGTCTACTAAGAATCTCCAGTGCATCGCCATAGTTGTTAGTTTATCTGAGTTTCCTCAGTTCAGAACTTCTCTCTGTCAATTATATTAGCCATTACCCATATTTTCAGACAAAAAAGGCTTCAAATTAAACAGGGAAACGGACTTCTCGAGAAGCTGGAGGGCTACGGAAGCCTTAACTCTGTTGTACTTTCTCGTGTCGTTGCGGTACTCGGCCAGATATGTCGTCCAGTCTGAGGTCATCACCAGGTCCAAGAGCTGCAAAGAAAACATCATTCTTTCAGTTTCCACCCTTGCAGGTTTTTACTATGTTTCACCCCAAATGCTGATGTCTTTTGGTGCCAGAAGCTTCATCCCTCCCGGATGACTCAGTTTCGCCTTTGATGAACAAAGCTAATTGAAATACTGTTAAAATAGAAATCCTACAGTATACGCTATATTGTGAGTTAGGGTTTTTCGACAAGTACCATACCAACTACTAGTGTCCGCCGCGAAACCCCCTTAGTAATTTGAGTTTTTGTTTTTAAAAAAGAGATAGACGTCACTGATGTGATATGCGACCGAAATGTGCCAAATCTATTGTTTAGCTTCGCAAAGAAAAAAGTGCTGGCAAAAAACGAAAGCAGCTAAGCACCGTCTACTAACTTTGGAAATGTTCCTCCTGATGTGCTAGACTGTGAGTATTTCTCACCTCGTGCTTTTCTTCTCCATAGTTCATTTAATGTTTAGGAATCAATTTTTTCTCACTTAACCTGTAAAAAGTGATGTGCTTTTGATATGTTTTCAACCTAATATGAAACTTGATTCTGCTTGCACTCCAACTCAACAGAGCTCTGTTCTAACTGTTAATGAGATTTAACTGCTCATTTAATGAGATTTAACTGCTCATGTTTATCCAAAGTCGAGATCTCGAAGTTCTTCACGGAGACATATATTTCCAATCATCAACGAAGATACCCTTGTTCATCCTACCCAAAAAGTCCAAACCATCAATTATTAATTCTTTGCCAAGGGCAGCCGATGGGAACTGGGGGACTTGGTCGGTGAGGAGCAGCTCCTCCACTGCTGATGCGTACTCAGTCAAACCAAGTACCGCTCAAGGTAGCCGCTCTCAAATCACTCGCCAAAGCTATCCTTCTGTACTCCTCCCGATCCAATCACGGCCTGGTCCACCGCTATCAAAAAACTCAAACACGTGGATTCGTCACCCGCATGTTCTCTCATCGATCTTGAACTCTGGAAACCGTTGGGCACCCAAGGCTCCCTAGCTCCCAAACTACCCTACAATTGCATTTTTCGAAATGTAGATAAAATATATATATTTCACACTTACATATACATATTGAACCTCTATTTAATGATAGGTTGCAACAATAAATGTTATTCTCATGTAATTTTTTCTTTAGATTTTTCCTGTTCTTTTATGTTTTGTTTCCACTTTATTAAAAAAATAATTGGTTTTAGACTGGTTAAAAGAGTCGAAGTTAAGAATACTAGTCGAAGTTAAGAATAGTCAACCTTCGTTTCTCTTCTCAATTCTTTCAACTTATCCACTTTCCAGCTCTTCCAAATAACAGTCTCTCCCACCGAATCTTCGCTCTTTTCTTTTCTCCACACTGTCTCTCAGTGTTATCTTCCTTCTTCAATCAATTTCCTCTCTGTCCAAACTCTTGAACCAGACTCTGATCTCCAATTTATTGGACGATCCGTGCTCAAGTTCAACTTATCGAACAATCGCACTCAATTACTCAAATTATTGAGCAACTCCGTTGTCCTCTCGAATTTATTCAAGCGGTTCGGCCCCATGTAGGTTAGTTCCCCTCCCTGGGAAACTCTCGTTGCGGTGTAAAACGGACGCGAGAGTATCTCTCTTTATTGAAAAACACAATTCTAAATCGAAAAGAACGAAACAAAGAAGAAAAACTGAATCAAGGAAAAAATTAACAACAATATGGCTGGCCAGCCGAACTGCGCGAGAGGTACGCAACCTAACATTAAAAGGAAATATCGAAAGGAGACATCGAAAGGAGGCCTCCAAAAGAAATATAACAACGAAAAGAAACATGCAATTGTAGATCACTACATTATAACGGGATAAGCAATAAATTGGGGGATTCTCTTTACAAAAAACATCAAATAACCACGCAAATCTGCTACTGCTTAGGCTTCAAAGAATGATAAATTGTACGAAAAAGTTGAGAAAAACAACAACTCCCCCCTTAGAGCCCCCTCCCTTTCCTGCTTCGGTAAATCTCCGCCCCCTCTCCCCTCCACAAAAATGTTCATTTTAATAATGCAGACTAATATCAAAAAACGAGTTCCAATATTATATTCCCCCCCCAGAAAAGCCCCCCCCCTCAATGTAAAATTGTGCCCATAAGGGGACAAGAGCCAAATTATCATTCAGCTAAAACAACATATAAACAAATGGTATTCGCTTTCGGGCGCTGCTTTCTTTTTTCTCTACCTAAACCGTAATGGTCTACCTAAGCCGTACGGCCTCGTTAGCATAAAATTACTAAGCCTAAGCGTAAAGGTAAAAAACAATTTTGTCTGTGAAAAATTGAAAGCAGCTCCCACTTTCGACTAAAACATTCAAATTTTTTAACTAACTTGTTGGAGAGTCGAGAACTTCGAACACGCACGGACTCGAAACTGGAAAGCAGGCGAAATTGGTTATAAGCCGATATATTATACAAAAAAAAGTCGAGATAAAAACAACAAATAACCACGCAAATCTGCTACTGCTTAGGCATCGAAGAATTACAAATTGTACGTAAAAATTGAGAAAAAACAACAAAAATAACTAATAAACTCATCAAGTTTCAATTTATCTTATGTTTTTGCGCCGAATAATATCACTCAATAATAATATATATTTCAAATAACTTATGAAAAATTGTAATTAAAAAATTAATAAACAAACTTGTGCGTTTGTTTGTTTAGTACAATATATTAAATTTTCATTATTAGATTACGAAAAGGCACTAAATACCGTAGGTTCTTTCGAGTACTCTTTTAATTTGGAAAGGTAGACAGGATATGAATTCCTTTCTTCTCCTACTTTTACATACTGTTTCACTTTCTCTCTCCATGTCATCGCATAGTTCGCGGATCATTCCATTCTGCCGCGCAAGAGGTCTGAGAGCGATAATCGCATCTCAATTTTTTTCAGTTATAATTTTATATTTTGCTAGACAAAACGCAGTTTTGTTGACGTAAAATATTTATTATACTTCATTGCGAAATCAATCAATTGGCTAAGTTCGACATTGGTCGGCTGCACACACGTTTTGTTCACGTGAACAACGCAGTGTTCCCGTGATCAAAAAAATTCAAAACGATCAAGACGCGCGTGAGTAGATCAGTGCTCCCGTGCGTTTGACCGAATTCATGAGACTTGTCTCTCTCTCTCCCTCTTCAGTGTTTGTAGTGTGTGAGGTGTAACAGAACAAACTTTATCGTTAACGACAAGAAGAAATGCATTATTTCTTAGCTTTCATTTTGCCCGCGGTTGGGGCTTCATTCGAGGGGTATTTCTTCTTGTGGTTTCCGTCCCTGGAGTATTTCTCCTTCGAGGCGGGTATAATATTTCGCAATGAAGTATAATAAATATTTTACGTCAACAAAACTGCGTTTTGTCTAGCAAAATATAAAATTATATCTCATTGCTCAATCAATCAATTGGCTGGTTTAAAGATGCTTTTGATCCCAACACTGCAGTTTGGAATGCGCTCTTTTCATCTCCTTTGTAATAGAAGCGTTCAAATGTGGTGCTATTAGGCGACCAATTTGCCGCTTCTAAAATTTGATTAGAAGACAGACCAGCTAATTTTGCGCGAGTAGTAGAAACTGCTCGCGTTGAATGTGCACCAAATGCCTCATAACCTGCCTTGCATAACACGCATCTTATCCACCTAGCAACCGTTTGTGAGCTAATAGGGTGATGTGGCTTCGTGTATGAAAGGAGTAGTTTATCAGAACGATTTTCGAGTTTCGTTTGTTCTAAATATTTCTCGATCAAGGTTATTGGGCATAACTCAGGATTTTCAGGGAACTTGAAAAACTTCGCCGAATGCGTTTTCTGTCCCTGTTTCCTATTTTTTTGTCATCTCTAGGTGGAAAATCAAAAAGTTTGTCCCTTTTTGAGATGTTTTAAAATTCAGCTGACTCAACTCTGATACTCTTTTCGCAGAAGTTAGAGCTAGTATCATAGTAAGTTTTAAAGTGAGCTGTTTTAGGGTTAAACTCTCAGTGGTTCCCCAAGAAGTTAATATTTCTAAAACTTTCTCGACTTCCCATACCTCAGCGTATTTTGCGCAAGGGGGAGCAGACCGGAAGATACCTTTGATAAATCGCTCTAATAATGGCATTTCTGTGGTTTCTTGCCTCGCTCCAAAATGAAAAAGAATTGCTGCTTTATGCACTGTTATAGTGTTATAGGATTTGCTTTCATCTCTCATTTGAGCAAGATAATTTATCAAAGATTCTTGGGTGGGAATCTGATCGCATTTCTTTTTTTCGCAGTGATCAACCCAATGTCTCAACGTAGAATCGTATTGTTTTCTCGTTGAGGGAGCCCAGCTATTTAGCATGTACTCTGAGGCAGATGCAGAAAAACCCCTGCTCACCCATAGATTGGGAAGATTCTCCATACGCGGAGCTTGAAGCGGGGGGACAAGCAACATGGATGAATTTCGTCTTTTGGATTTTTCATGAGGGGAGCGGGTTGGTTCTCTAGCGTTAGACTGTCCTTCCATGCCACTTCTGGAATGAGGGGATAATAGAGCTGTGACTTCCAGTCAGGAGCTACTAGAATAAGGGATTCGATACCATCCCTTAATGCCTTTCTGATGGTTTTCGCTACCAAGTTGAATGGAGGGAAAGCGTACGCGCTAAGACCCTTCGAATTCTGAGCGAATGCGTCAACTGCGAGTGACCCGGGGTCTGGTCGATAAGAAAAATATGCTGCGCATTTACAGTTATTTCTGCTCGCAAAGAGGTCGATACTGGGCTCCCCAAATTTATTAAAAAATTGATTGCAAGCCTCATATTTTAAAGACCATTCTTCATGAAGGAACTTACGGGATTCTTTATCAGCCTCAGTGTTGAGTACCCCTGGGATATGGGTTGCTATGAGGTCTGACCCTTTTTTCAGCGCCCACTCCCATATTAGGCGAGCTATTTTCAAAAGACCTTGGCTTCTAGTGCCCCCTTTCTTATTTATGAAGGCAATAGCTGTAGTATTGTCCAACTGTAGTTTGATAGCTTTCCTTATCAGTATGTCTTGAAAGGACAAAATCCCGAGCCAACAGGCTAGAAGCTCTTTTTCATTAATGTGAAATGCTCTTTCTTCTATTCCCCATTGACGCCTATTTTTCCTTTTGACTCCCGTACGCCTATTTTTGCAAACGGCACCCCATCCCATATTTGAAGCATCAGTGGTTAGGGTGATTTCTGGAATTTTTTCCTCGATATTAGAAGAGCAGTGGTGTTCTATATGACTAACCCACCATTCTAACTCTTCAATGCTGGACTGGTTCAGGGTAATTATGCGGTCATAATCTTGCAAACGTGCAACCTCTCCCACTTCCCTTTGTAAATAGCGCAAGTATAGAGGAGAAATAGGAGCAGCTATTTGAAGAGAGTTTGCACGTCCCAGAAATGCTGCTAATTCTCGTCCAGATAATGTACCCCTTTTTTTGCAATCTAGCTGCTTCCAATTTTATGTTTTGCAGCTTTTTAGGGGGCACGAAAAACTCCATTGACACTGAATTGATTCCGATTCCGAGAAACTCAAGTGTGGTCATAGGACTCAATTGTGACTTTTCCAAGTTCAATTGAAATCCTAGAGTTTCAAGAAAAGAGCCTGCGAACTTGACGTCGTTTACAAGTTTTTCTTTGGAATCGGAGACAATCAAAATGTCATCCAAATAAATCAGGCAGCGAATTTTGTTCGATCTTATGTGTTCAATTACTGGTCTCATCATCTTAGTGAACACCCATGGGGCTGTACTGATACCGAAAGGCATTTTTGTGTATTGGTACACTACCTGCCGCCGCGTTAAAGTCTGAAAGATGAGATCATCGGCGCGATGACCTCATGTCAATCAAATTAGGCGAAGATGTTGTGAGATGATCTGTCCTGGAATAATTTTTTTTTGAAAAAAAAGGTCCTGCACGGAATATAATTATTAGATTTTACGTGCATAATTCAATTTCAAGTTGGTTTTTTTTTTTAAGGAAAAAAAGTTTTTTGAAGGAAAAAAAAGTTAATTTAACTGATTTGTGAGTATGCATGTGTTTTGTTAAGGGCGCACTAGCAAAAAGACAGGAGCCATCGCCAATTGCGACGTGAAGCTGCTCACACAGGTTGGTTTTTTTTCTAGTTGGTTTTTTTAAATTTCGAAAACTTGGCCTTTAATATTTTTGACTTGGAAATTGTTTTAGAGTTGTTGGGGGGGGTGAGTCATAGAGTTGAGTTTCAAGTTGGTTTTTTTGAAGGAAAATTAGTTTTTCGAAGGAAAAAAGTTAATTTAACTGATTTGTGAGTATGCATGTGTTTTGTTAAGGGCGCACCAGCAAAAAGACAGGAGCCATCGCCAATTGCGACGTGAAGCTGCTCACACAGGTTGGTTTTTTTTCTAGTTGGTTTTTTTAAATTTCGAAAACTTGGCCTTTAATATTTTTGACTTGGAAATTGTTTTAGAGTTGTTGGGGGGGGGGTGAGTCATAGAGTTGAGTTTCAAGTTGGTTTTTTTGAAGGAAAATTAGTTTTTCGAAGGAAAAAAGTTAATTTAACTGATTTGTGAGTATGCATGTGTTTTGTTAAGGGCGCACTAGCAAAAAGACAGGAGCCATCGCCAATTGCGACGTGAAGCTGCTCACACAGGTTGGTTTTTTTTTTTGGGGGGGAGGGTGAGTCATAGAGTTTTTTTTTGGGGGGGGGGGTGAGTCATATAGTTGAGTTTCAAGTTGGTTTTTTTGAAGGAAAAAAAGTTAATTTAATTGATTTGTGAGTATGCATGTGTTTTGTTAAGGGCGCACCAGCAAAGACAGGAGCCATCGCCAATTGCGACGTGAAGCTGCTCACACAGGTTGGTTTTTTTTTTTTTGCAGAACGCCTCCCTGGAAGGCTCACTAAACGGAACAGTTTCGAAGTGCTGCTCCCTCGAAGCAGAGTTGACCAAAGCTAAGCAGCAGCTGCCGGAGAATATCCAAGCTCAGAGTGAACTCGATCAAGTCCTCGCTCACAAAAACGCACACAAAGGTCACTTGAAAGAAGCCCTTCAAATTTAGATTGCTTCAATTTTTTTCATTTTTGATCAAGAGATGATATTGTGTGGTTTGGATATTTAAAGGTAAGAGCCCCACCTTGAACGCCTGAAACACGCTTCAGTTGTTGAGCGAGAGGAGATTGGGTACATAGCCGCATATTAAGAAGAGTGTAAGACGGCTAGCGAGCCGCTTATTAAGAAGGGCGTGGGACGCGTCCTACAAGTGTGCGTTTAAATGAAGGTGTGGAACTCGAAAAAACAGAGGTTTTTAAAAGCCCTTTACTAGAAGTGAAATGCATCCTCCCCACATGTAAAAAGGAACCGTTTGAAATTTTAACCTGCGCGAGGTCGTTGAAAGCGAGGTCGTTGTCGTTGCTTCTCAATCAGGAAGCCCTTTAGAAAAGTGAAACATGTAATTGAGAAGCATTAAATAATTAGAAGTAAAGCATTAATTGATTCGAAAAACAATTTTTTTCAGTATTCAGTGATTTACTTTTATGCCGCAAAGAACGCAAACTTATTGTTATCAGAATAAGTTATTCCAGCAATGAAAATCATTCGAAGGAGGCGCAACCTAACGAAAGAAACAAACAGGGTGGTTGAGAACTGAGTGCACCGAAAAACACGGAATGGCATTATGAGGGACGGTTGATTAGTAGAAGTAAGGTTAGAAGGCATTATGAGGGACGGTTGATTAGTAGACGTAAGGTTAGAAGGCATTATGAGAGACGGTTGATTAGTAGACGTAAGGTTAGAAGGAAATGAATTTCGGAAATAATCTTGATATTCATATAGAAATTTTTAAAGAAAAATATTAGTTTTACTCAATGAAAGAATAAAATGGAACAAGGGAACATCGAAAACTCATAACTTCTTAGCGAGAAAAAACGTAGCACGTAGCAAGCGCATCATTAAATGAACGCATCAGTTGAAAGAAATAAAAAAATTTGTTCGGTATCCGAAAACAAATGGTTTTTTAGGTACGGAAAAAGCTAGATTGCGATTAGTTAGTATTTTAAGGTTCATTTGGAGAGCAAGACGGCATTTGAAATCTCTTCTTCTCGTACTTTTATATACTATTTCGCGTGCTCTCGCAAGATCATCTCGTACTTCGCTGATCTATCTTTTTTCGCCTAAAAGGTGCGAGAGCGATGATCTCATCGTGAAATATTTCAGTTATATTAACACTGGACTCGATGATCTCATCCATCGAGCAATGATGTCATCTTTCCAGATACATCGCGCATCTCTCATCTTTTTTTGAGACTTTAAAGCGGCGGCTGATTTACTCGAAAACAAAGAAACTTTTGATGATCTGGATGGATAGTTATGCTAAAGTAAGCATCTTTCAAATCCAGCTTAGCACAAAAGTCTCCTTGTTTCAGGACATCCCGAACCATATCAATTCTTTCCATTTTGAAATGCTCAACTTTCAAGAATTGGTTGAAAGGTCTCAAATTGATAATGGTTCGTTTTTCGCCATTCTTTTTTGGGATTATGAAGATTCTAGAAATCCAGCATTCTCTGGGGTCTTCTATCTTTTCTATTGCTCCCTTTTCTAGCAATTTGCGCACTTCCTCTTCATAAGATGCTATCACAGAAGCGCTCGCCTTTTCCCTACTAATATCCCGATACATTTTGGTTCGGATATAAAGGGTAATTTATAACCCGCTAGGGTCGCTAGAACAAATGGTCATCTGTTATCTTTTGCCATTCCTTGGTGTTCAGATTTCCCGAAAGTATTCTTTCAAAAGAAACCGACCTTTGCGGTTTGCTTCTGATGGCGGAAAGGGAGTCCATGGCCTTCATGAGGTCGTTATCCAGACTCAGGGTGCGGATCTCGGCCAGCAAATCCGATCCGAATAGAGGCGGTCGGACATCGTCCATCGACCATCTGGGGGCGATCCCTTCTCTCTGAACGGGGGCATGGCGCGAGGCAGAGATGGCTCGGTTGTCGATCTTCATCGCTCTGTGACAAAAACTTACCATTATTTTGCAGTTTTCGTTTTTTGTTTTCCCGATTATAGGAAAAAACAATAAGTGAAACCGGAACTTTAATGAAAAATTTTAGAGCTTTTTGGTTTTTGTCGCTCATAAATTTTTAAAAGTGTAATCTTACTTGAGTACTCGTTCCCTTCTCATGGCAACGAGGTCCTGATGTAGAATGGAGGAGAATCGAGCCGCCAGACGGAGGTAGCCGTGCACACTCTCTTGGTCGCCTTGACTCATCGCTTTCTTGGTGAGGGCGATGCAGTTGAGAGAGCTGAGCGCCATCTCGTCCAGCGCCGTCAACACCATGTCGTGCACTGGGAGGCGGAATGTAGGATTCGCTCCTACAAATTTTTTTAAATCATTGATTGTTTTTTGTTTGTAAAATAAATCTTCAATTATTATAGTTTCATATATCATTTGTTCGAATCTTGGTTGTGCGCTTTTTGCATTATTTGAACTTTAGAAGAAACAAAAATGAAAAGAAACTTACTTGATCTTAGACTATCGTCTATGGTAGGTGCCAAAGACAGGGCTGAAGCGATGAGGGGCACTGGGGCGAGGAGAGATTCCCTCTCCGAAAACGGTGTGTAGCTCCCAGCTGCCGTCTCCTCAAAGTCCCTCTGAAGATCTTCGGGCAATGTGACCCCTTTCCGCGTAGTCTTCATTGGTATGGGCGGAGGTGGTGGTAGATCACTCGCTTCAAAAAGAAAAGTTTTTGTAATTATCGACTTCTTTTTTGAGTAGTTAAGTATAAAACTTTCAATCATAGAAAAAATCATCAAGGAAATGTTACATATCTTCATCGATAGAATTTGAAAAGAAGAAAAGAACTCACTAGCATTGGGGAAGTTCGTCATCTTCGGAATCCGAAATTCCAGTAGTGATTTCCGCTCCAGCGGATCTTCTCCTCGGTTGAGATCGCGGTCCTCCTCTTCTTCCGAGTCTCTCTCCTCCTGCTCGTCTTCTGATGAGCTTGAAGAATAGTTCATGTTGCCCGTTAACACGGGAATTCGCTTAGGGTCTCCTTCGAGCCCAAGCTCAGATTCCATCAGAAATCTGAAGGAACAGTATTTAATTTTAAAATTAAAATTGTTCCATTCACGTCAGAATACGTTAAGCTAAATTAATAGCAACAGAAGGCACCTTGCCTTCTATTTCGCTCCAATAAAATAAATTTTATTAGAGCGAATGAGTGTAGTACCTGTGCAGCCGAGCACACGAAGAACACTGAAGAGGGAGAGAGAGAGACAAGTCTCATGAATTCGATCAAACGCGCGGGAGCACTGATCTACTCACGCGCGTCTTGATCGTTTTGAAATTTTTTGATCACGGGAACACGTGAACAAAACGTGTGTGCAGCCGACCAATGTCGAACTTAGCCAATTGATTGATTGAGCAATGAGATATAATAACACTGATACGATTATCCCATTCATTAAAGGATAGATGGATGTAGAAAATGGATCATGCGATCTCTCATCTCACCATTGAGTAGATTAAAGGCGCGGCTGATGTTTCCAAAGCATTTCGTCTCGTATATGTTGTTTTAGAACTTTATAGGAGCTCAAATATCTGAGAAAAATTGAGTTTCAAATGAAATACATCATGTTAGATAAAGTTAAGAAGACGAAAGCAAGAAATTCCGAGTTAATCAAATACTTTTCCAAAAAGCTCATAAAAATTATATCAACAATTTTTAAAATGAAATATGAAAAGGTACTGCAGAGTGTATTAGCTGAATTTTCATTGTCAGCCTAATTTTGGAATTCGTTCTCAAGAAACGCGCATCGAAGAAAGCAATGACACGCCTCGAAAAGAAAATGAGGATTTACTAAAAGTGTTTAGCACACTGTTCAATGAAGGAGTGGATTTACTTCCACTGAGTAAGAAAAAATCTTTGCTCCTATGAATAGTTTTCAAAGCCGTTGCATAGCAATTTTAAAAAAGTTGTTTATAATCATTTTCTGATCATCGAAAGTACAGCAAAAAATGTTCGATAGTCAATCGCAGCGTCAGAAAGTGCAAATTTCTCTGATCGTCTGCTGTGATATCCTAACTCTACCATCTCTACCATCTCTACTTATGCAACGGCAACCGCCGTTGCATCTCAAGTTTTTGCAGCGCTCATGAAGGCTTGCGAGAAGGACGGTGACAAGGCGGCCAAGCACAGTCTAAAGCAGGCAACACCTCGCATTGGTCCCGCATTGGCAACACCTCGTGGTGATTTTTTATATACCCTCTTTTTTGCTTTATCCTCTGGTGCTCTTAGGAGTGCAACTACATTAATTGATATTTTTACTGGTAGTTTTTTCTGTGATCTCCCATCACTAAGTGTTGACACCATAAATGGGTTTACGGTGGCCTGCCTAGAGTTCGTTTAAAAAAAAACAAAATGGAGTGCCTATGGCTTGAGAGGTCTGACATGACCATTTAACCCTTGCTTTAGAGGTTTCGATCCATTATAATAGAGAGAAAAAATAGTTCATTCTATCATCGTCAGTGTTATTCTATGTTCATGATCCGTAAACTATAAAAGAAACCGATTTATGAATAGGTTCCAACGAACAGAACTTTGCTATTTCTCATGAATGTTCCACGGCATTTTTTTCTACGGACGATAAATACTTGAATGATACTATCGATTTGAAAAAACCTTGAATGAAGCACGAATCTGATCAAAAATGGGATCCCATGTTCATCAAAAATACGTTTCTGGGCTAATCTGGAAGCAATCATATATAATAGAGAAATGTTTCCATATATGAAATGACCATTTTGCGAGAATAAACGCTCTGAAAAAATCGATGAGAACTAAAGTTGATCGTCAGACGTTACATAAAGTTCGGGACTGAACATGAGTTATCGCAGAGGAACAAGTGAACATGTACATACAGTTATTCTCTGAGTGTATAAGTGTAACATAATGCGCGAGCGAGGTAAAACATGCAGATGTTCATTTCGATCGGGAATGCACCTCCCCAAAAGCCGTGAACAACGCACATGTACAAAAGGTAGGCACGAACAATACAAAATGTTTTTAATGGCAGAAAACTGCTGTTAGCTAGATCAGGAAACATGACTAAAACAACTGAAAAGATGAGGGAGAAACATTTCTCTTATCAGGGTCTAGCCCGTTACTTTATTTCTATGATTTGCAAAAGCTATCGGTTTTCAAACTGAATTCGAAGGGAAAGGCATTTCTGTACGAACAAAAGTCAGAAAAATATTATAAAAAATACTTCATATTATGAAAATAAAATGTTCAAACGCTATAATGAAAAATACTATAGAGAATGCATGGACTAAGAAGCGAGAAGAAATCAAGAAACTCCATTATCTAGTAATCGGGCAATGAATCATGTTGATGTCTTGGACGATACGGTGACCTAGTGTTACGGTTACTATCCCTGGACGATACGGTTACTAGCCCTGATAGGATGTGGGTTCTAGATGGAAAATCTAACGTTTTAGGAGACAATGGGTCGAATGCTCTAGACAATGAGAAAAAAGAATCATCATTCAGAAAATTTTACACGTTCTAGGAAAAATACTAGGGAAGTCATGCACGGCCATTTGGCCCGGTAGATAATTCCAGAGGCTGATAAGCTCAGCTGAGATCCTTTTGTTTTCAGAAAACTTTTCTTAAAAAGTTCCCTGCTACAAGGTTCGCGCACACTTCTTCACGATTAACTTCCTCCCGAGTTCTCCATCATCTAAAAGCACCAGCACTTTTTTATCACGAGGTTTATAGTCAAATGTTGGTGATTTGGGTCTACATATCCTCTAACTAACTACTAAAAGAATTGAGAAAAACGCGTCAATGGTTGTGAAGCGATGTAAGATAATTTTTTCAGAGATACATAGTTTTTTCTTCGAGTTCAGAGTTATGTATAAATCCTCCATGAAAGCGGAACCATTATAAACGTCCTTGTTCGACTAATTCAAGAGATTCAGCTCCACAGAAAAACTAACTGTTGATCAGTTGGCACAAGAGTGTAGATTGAACACGACCAGGCCGAGAGCTTCTTAGCGTGGGCTGCTAAATAGACTTTTTTTCAAGATCATACATTACGTAAGGCATGCAAACATGAGCAAGAATGAATCTCATGCTCGAACGAGGACGTAAAACGCCGAGTCTCATCATTTCCAGAGATTAAAAGGTCAAGGCGGTCCTTCCTTTCGAACATACATAGGTATCTGTTTCCATCCCGAAAACAGAGCGTTACGTGAAATATCCCTTTCCATTTATTAAACGAATTTTTATTGCAGCTGGCGGGTCTGTTTTTTTGCAACTTATCGTCGGGGTTTTTCTCTCACCCGCAATACGGGTGGAAAAATCTATACGCGCTCTAAAAATACCGGAAAACCTTCAGATCTATGCGCTCGGAATTTTTTCGATTTTAACGTTAGAGAATTAAATAACTCATTGCGAGAAATACTTCAAACTTTTGAAAATTTTCAAAATCCATGCGGTAACAAAAATTGCGCAGGTGGTAAATAAACGCCCTGCTTTTCGTATTCGGCGGCCTTTGCGTTTTTTCGGTCGCATTATCAAATTCCTGGTATCTTCTCAAGTACTAAACTTTTTATTTCTTACTTCATCGTACTCACCTCATCAAGACCAGCGGATGGACACATATTCTTTTTACGCAGTTCTACTCGAAGGGCAATCTTTTGGAGCTTTGAAGCACTGATTTTAAGTTTGAAATCACTTCATTTCCCTACATATTTTAATCATTGCAAAGTCAAGAAAAAAAATTGTTTTTCGGGCTTCTCTTGAATTATCTTCCAATATGCAGCTCAATCAATATCTTCACCTTACGCGAAAAAAATAGGTTCTTTCGAAATTTTGTTGTTTTTCTTTAATTTTCTGCGGCTTAAAGCTAAGAGGAGGAAGATGCCGATTCAAAATATAAGCTGTTTCTTCCTTTGAGCTTTTATTTAACTCAAATACTAGGTTTTCGCATTAAGCGTACTTGAAATAAACGTCTGAAGCTTGATTTCATGTTTATCCAAATCCACAGATTTATCCAAACTAAGGAATTGAATACTGCTAATGCTTGCAGGCGCTTGACACTCCTCGCTGCTGCTACATAGTAACAAACACCAAAGAAACTGCTAAAGGTTCTACTACGTCAAGTTTATATTTCAATTCAGGAAAGCTTCATAACTGAACTAGAACGAAGATGATGTAAATCAAGGTGATTCATGTACCCGTCATCAATATTCACCTGCAACTTTTTCATGACGCAACCATCTCCAACAGTAGAAATGTTACACAATTGATGTTACTCGCACTGTGAGATAAGCTAAAACTAAGTAATTAACAATTAGAGCTGAAACTACGTCACACCGTACGTGAGTCACAACTGTGTGTAGATGGGTGAGTCACCGAGTTTTTTCAAATTGCATTAGAAAACAAGAGCCACTAACTCGAATTAGGATTCGACTGCGCCATCCCATTGTTCCGTTTTCCAGCAGAAGTTTTTGGGACTCTCATGAGAAGAGCCGCATCCATGACAAGAAAGAAATTTGAAGAACTTCTGAAACTAGAGCGTTTCTTTGAGATGGGTAACCTGTCATGATTAAGAAAGCGTCATCAAGCTTTTTGAGAGCATATGACCTGAACGCGTCAAAAAAACTGTTTTAAAAACAACCTTTTATTCAGGCGAATAACAGTCTACGGTAATCCGAAGCGAGCGAGAAGTGAATGTCAGAGTAGGAGCACGATTGTGCCATACAGGAGCTGAACAGAATCGCTTGCTTCTAGATATTCCCGACCTTGAGCTCGTACGAGCGTTTTAAATTTCTTTTGATGATTGAATGTGACCTATTCTTGATAGTTAGGCCAATAATCATGGTAGACCGACTATTTAGAGCGCTTGAGAGGGCAAACGAGGCAAGATTAGAGGGTGCAAAGAGGGAACAGAAGAGACTGCTATGACTATTGACTACCTTATGCGCGAAACCCTCAAAAAGCGAAAACCTATGTGTTAATATCATAACACATCTCAATATTCACAGCTCAAACTAACTATAAATAGAGTAGTTAGTTCGAATAAAAGAGAGAAAATTTGAAAACACAAACCAAAAAACTGTCGTCCTCAGGAATTAACACTGTTTTTCCTAGCAAACACACGCGACAAGACGCGTTCTCGTAGCAGTTGAGACTGTTTTTTTCACGCTGGAAAGTCAAGGTTTGTTTAAATTGTGCGATGGAAATATTACATGATCGTTCTTCAAAAAGCCAAAGAGATATTTTACAAAGTACGAGGACTCTCGAAAAAGATTATTGCAAGAATACATGTATATTTTAAATCTTTATCTGAAAACGCAAAAGCAAATGTTTTACACGCTAAAAATAATAGAAAACCCCTAAAATTACAAAGATCAGATTACTAACAACGTACAAAAAACAACAATATACATGATCGTTATAAATATACATGACATATGAACAATATACATGATCAACATATGAATATCACACAAATGCTATAATGCATCAATACAACGTGTGCCTCGAGTGGCGTTCACACCCCTCAGGAAGGTGCATTCCCGAAAGAAGTGAACGACCGCAAGTTCATCAGCATTTCGATTCCGAACTTCATGAAATCTTTGTCGATAAGGAATAGAAATTATAAACCTTTAAGAGCATTTTTCCCGCAATTCCAAGCCATTTCATGTGCAAAATCTGTTTCTGATATAAGCCTCTCTAGCTCTCAGGCTAGCCCTCAGAAGAAGTTTTTTGCATGGTCCTCAATTTAATGACCGATTTGATGCCACATCGAAGTTCTCTCTCTTGGAGAGTTTCATCCAAGTTCACAACACTAACAAGTTTTTTTTAGTCTATAAATTCAAGCTCTCATGATGCTTCAAAATAGGCTGGCAAACTATTAAGCATAGGTTACCACGGGGTACAAAAAACCTCCCGGCCTTCCGCCCAGGAAGGAAATTTTTTTCCACGTTCATAAGCTTTACTCAGATGCAGATTTATTATCTCATGTTTCATTATGGTGTTCGAAAAAGTATGTAACAGTCCATTTACCATTTCATTTAAGTTGAAGAAGTTACGGTCAGAAACTCAATTGAGAAATAACTTCCATTAACACTCCGCTGTAAACTTCATTTTGTTTTATTACTCTAACGTAAATCTAAAAAAATACAATAAGAAATCGAATTTGTACACAAAAACCCGCCCGGCCCCCCACCCGCGGAAATTTTTTTGACACATTTAGGTGAACTATGCTGTTAAGCTACTACATACACTGACTTCAGAAATGATCGACCTTTAAAACATGTAGCATGAAGTTTATTGAGTACTCTGATTTTCTCCCAGAGAGAGAGAGTGGTGGAACATTGGAGCAACCTACCCGCTATGACTACCCAGATCAATTCGTCAAGTTCAAACCTCAAATACTGAGCCTTTCAAAACAACATGTCGACATTAGTAACCCAGATATTTATTTTCGCGTTTCAGTTTCAATTTCTTAGTCCTTTTTCTATCACTTCAGAAAGTGAAGTGTCACGCATGTGTTGATTAGGTTTTAAAATTTTTTAAATTGCTAGCTTGTCTGTTAATCATAGTCATAAAATATCATATCAGAATCTCCCACATCCATAGCCCATCGAACCGACACGAGACTAAAGATGATAATAACATATTTTCACGGAATGGCAACAGAAGTCTGCTTAAATTTTGAAACTACACCTGCAAAACCCCCGAACTTTGAACAAAAAAGAGAGATTTTATTTAAACCTCAATCGCGAAAAAGTGCGTTTTCTAAAGGGCATCCTCCGCGCTAACTGTTTTTAATCAATACCCGCTCAGTGTGCCGCTCGGAGTTATGTGCTCGATATACTTCTCAACTCCCCTTACTTCTACATAATCATTTCCAGCTTTTGCCTCTCTTTTTTCACCAAAAAACTTTTTTTTTGCTGGAAGCTTCTAAGTTTTTGAAAAGTTTAGAATCGATTAATTTATGAGAATAGGCCTCGCTTTTGATAGACTCAACCTATCACTCGAAGTAGGCTGGTACGGCCATTCGAACAACATATAGAGCTACTATGAGTTTTTTTTTAAAAATTAAAATTGGGCGCTGTTTCAGCGCAACGCGCTTCTATAACGAAGCTAGAAAAATGCATTTTTTACAAACAAAAACAACTAGCTCCAATTAACGCTCCCTTTCGCAAGTTCCATCATTGTTCCCGGCCACTTTTGCAAGAGATTTTTACTCAGTCCAATCGTCTGCAAATCATTGTAAGAATTCGATACGTGTTATTCAACACATCGTTGCAAACATAATTCACAAAATGTGACATAGGTTACCCAATTGCGAGAAAACATTAATCGAACTACAATCAATCAGGACACTTTTGCACTTTAGATACCCCCCCCACCCCATCAAAGGTTTAATGGGTGGCACTTTTGCACTTTAGGGCACCCCCCCCTCCCGGAAATTTCCATGGGTCATACTTCTGACTTATTCACATTTACAACAAAGAAATTTCAAATAAAAAAATTATTTTTACATCAAAAAAATTATTTTTACATTAAAAAAATGCTTAGGCTTAGGAAAAAGTTCAACCTGTGAAATTTTACAGTACGCCATTCTTACAAATTTAGCTGCCCTAAAAAACGGCCTGGCTCTATTGAATCCTTTTTTCTTACTTGTTCTTTTTCTTTCTTTTTTCTTTCTCTCTCTTATCTTTTCTTTTCAAACTATCTTTATAAATTTTGGAAAAAGGAAAGGATGGAGGGGGAGAGGGGTTTACCTAAGCAGGGAAGGGAGGGGGGGCTAAAGGGGGAAGAGGGGAGGAAGAGGGCCCTACCTAAGCGGGGGTGCAGAGGCCCTAAAGGGGGAAGGGGGGCCCTTAGAAGAAAGGGTGGGGGAGGGAGTTTTCATGAATAAAATCTCTTTTTGATAAAAAATCTTTGGACGGCTCAAGTAGATTAAAGCCAACTTTTTCCTAAGCCTAAGCGTTTTTTAACGTAAAAATAATTTTCTGATGTTAAAATAAAATTTTGCAAAAACTACTCATCAGAGCGAATCCGAAATCTCACCGAGCTACTCACAGTCGAGCACTCTCACCCTACACTAAAGTGCCTCATAGTTGAGATAGACGAAGTAGTACTCATGAACGTAATTGAGCCAGGCCGTTTTTAAGTTGAGGCCGTGTTTTAGGGCAGCTAAGAATGTAAGAATGGAGGCCGCGCGTAATGTAAAATTTCACAAGTAAAAGTTTACGCTAACGAGGCCGTATCACGAAAATGCCATTCTCATCTGACCCAATTGAACCTCTGGTAAGGAAGGTGACTAAAGTGCAAAAGCGCCCCAACAAAAAATACAACAAATATAGGAAACAAAGAAATGAAGAAAAAACGGCACTTGTCTAGTTCGACGTAAGCTCCTCTCCCCTGCACTTTGCTGCACGATGTTGATCCTGTTCTATCTCATTTTCCTCTCTTTCTAATCTCTTTCCGCTATTTTTACACTAAAATACGCTTAGTACGCTGACGAGGTCGTACGGCTTAGGCTAACGAGACCGTATCAAAAAATTAGTGATATTTCCGTGACTCCGCCCCTTTCCCTCCCAAGGGGGAGAAGGAGCGGAGCCTACGTCTACCTGGACAATTACCAAAAAAACATTTATAAAGAGTGAAGAGCTGTTAGTCATGATAGAAATACAAGTTTAAATTAGATTTACACTACTAAATATTTTAATGGAAAAAAACAGATAATTCTAAATATAATCCCGCCCAAATGAAAAAAAAACTGATCAACTCTATGTATTTTAAAAACATGAAACAAAAAAATTCATGAAATTGAACCAATTTCCAAATGAAAGTAGTTGAGAATAGATCAATAGAATACTCATTGAAAGAAAATTCGGCATTTAAAGAGGCTGTCACCCATACTCTTAATTTTCCTATCGCTGTAAAAAACACCAAAAGTAAGTAACTACTTTCTTTTGTTTAATAATTTCCTTGCCTTTCTGAATCAAAAACCTACCTTATTCGTTTCTAAATCGCGTAAAATTGGTAAATCACAAAAAGTGGTTGAATTCCGGTGTTTTTTTAGTGATAGTACAATTAAGAGACAGCAGGGTGACCACGCCGTTGACCGCCCAAAATTCTCGCACGATTACGCGTTGGCAGTATTACTGTATGTTAAAAACTAAAAATTTTGGGAGCAAATTTGAATCAGGTTTTTGTTATGGAATTTTTATGCATTGGGTGCACAAGAAAATAACCTCGGTTTTTAATCTTCTTTTTATTAATTATTTATTAAGTCAAACAAGAACCTCAATCAACAAAGTATGATCCATCATTCATTCATTCATTCATTCTTTATTCCAGGTTGTATACAATTATGATGATGAATGGGTATACAAAACGGATCACTGTCACTTAAGTGAGCTCAGTTTAGGTGATACAAACTAACACCGAATGTTCGAGGAAAGTAAAAAATAAATTAACAACGAAAATATGACATTTTCACAGGAGGAAAAGTCAATTAAGGCGAAGTTTCGAGGAAACGACAATCACAGAATCGGGGAGTTGGAGAAGAAATCTTTTGAAAGCACTTGGTGACTTACAAGATACAGCATTAGAAGGCAACGAGTTCCATACATTAATGGATCTAGATACACACGTACTGTGAGACTGAGGAAATTTGAAGGGGAGTACGAACCGAATGAATGTGTTTTGCGGTTTCCATAAGGAGAAGGAAGAATGCGGAACAGCGTGCTCTTATCAAGCCTAATTGCATCATGAACAACTTTGTGAACGAAACACAGATCAGCTATCGATCGCCGATATTCTAGTGTGTTAAGAGATAGAAAACTCAGACGACGAAGGTAGTTCAAGTTGGGGAGGCCGGCTCGAGCTAGAAGCCTTCTGGTAAAAGATCTTTGAACGCGTTCTAAGGCATTTATGAGGCCTATAGAAGTTGGGGACCAGATCTCAGATCCATACTCTAGGAGTGGCAGCACATAAGTCTTGTAAGCTTTGAGTAGTACTGGTATTGATGCTGTTTTCAGAGATCGGAAGATGATATTCATGCACTTACTAGATTTGCAGATAGTACTTTCAATATGAGTGGAAAATGATAGTGAGCTTTCAAATAGAATTCCAAGGTCTCGAGCGTGAGACTGGGTCGGTAGTTTGTGATGGTTAATATGATATTGTATACCTGAGTTGTTAGGACCACAATGAATGATCAGACACTTTGCGAATGAGATGGAGAGAGACCATTTGAAGGCGTAGTCGGCTATTGAATTCAAAGCTATTTGTAGAGCAATAGGATCATCGGAAAAAATCTTAACATCATCGGCATAAAGAAAACAGTGTACATTCTCTGGAATCTTGTCAACAATATCATTTATGAAAATCGAGAAGAACAGGGGGCCTAAACAACTTCCCTGAGGAACACCGGTGGCCACTCTTTGTTCATCAGAAAGATTGTCATTAACATTCACACGAAAAGATCGCTGTGAGAGAAACGAAGAAACAAGACACAATAGAGACGAGTGGATACCTGCACATTCAAGCTTGTAAAGAAGGAGTCGATGATCGACCATGTCGAATGCCTTTGAGAAGTCAATCAGGCAGATGTCAAAAGGGATTTTCCTGGATAGGAAAGAAAGATACAAAGCGTGGGACTCAACAAGAGATGAAGTAGTCGACCGATTTCGACGAAAACCAGACTGATTGGAGTGTAAAATGGTATTCATTTCAAGATGCTGGTAAATTACATTGTACAAATGCTTCTCGAATAGCTTAGACAACGAACTGACGAGAGTGATAGGACGATAATTGTTAACATCACTTTTGCTAGCTTTCTTGTGAATCGGTTTAATCAAACCTGTTTTCCATGCCGCTGGGTAGTAACCAAGTGTTAAGCAGTTAGAAAATATTATGGCTAGTGGAAGTGACAAAGCGTCTTTGCAGTTCTTGATGAAAATGTTAGGTAAACCATCAGGAGACGTTTTAATTTTGGGAACAATACCCTTGATGAGATTGTGAATGTCTATCGGAGATAGAATGGAGTTGTACACAATAGGAGTTGAATAACAGCTCAATGATAATGGACCTTGAACTGGATTTGAGGCTACAGAAGCAAAAAAATTGGCGAATGTGTTAGAAATCTCAAGAGGACATGTCAATGGAACATCGTCAACAATCAAAGACGAAATTGTGTTGTTAGGTTTAGTGCGGTTTGCAATGCTACGGTAGAATTGCATGAAATTCTTTGGAAAACTTAACAGACTCTCTCGTTCACATTCGAATTTGAAAATAGCCTTATGCAACTTTCTGCATGTTCTCATAGTACATGTTGCTGATGGATATTTTTTCTTAGATCTTTGTAGAAAACTAAATAATCTTCGAATTTTGGAGGGGTATTTAAAATGAGGTTTACGGAGCTTCGATAATGGTACATATTGATGCACAAGAGAAGATAGAACATCTGTGAGATGAAGAACGCATTGGTCAATACTCAAGGTGGAAAATACAATCGTCCAATTTATAGGGAAAAGAGATTGACTGATGGCATTCCAGTCGGCCTTTCTCCATTGAGGGAGTAACTTAGAGCATGATCTATTGGGACGCGTGGAGCATTTAGAGATCGAAAAACTTATTGATAGATGATCGCTCGTCGAGAAAGGATGAGAAGTTATGCAATCGGTGATGAGATCATGATTACAAAAAACGTAATCGAGAATGTTGGATGCGCGAGTTGGAGTCAATACATGCTGGGTTAAGTGGTAGTCATTGGTGAATTGTGAAAAAGAGTTGGGTTCCTTGTCTTGGGTGAGGGGAGGGGCTGCTGACCAATCGGCATTCGGGAAGTTCAGGTCTCCGCAGATGATCACAGGGTAAGGAATGGAGCAGTGAGGAATGAGGTAACTGATGAGATCATCAATGGCATTCATGGGAGAGTTAGGCGATCGGTAACAGGAAACAAGTCGAAGAGAGGGAAAAGGAAGTGTACATGAATCATTTGGAAAGATGTCAATAGTTATGCATTCAATTGAGTCTTGAGAAAATGAGGATACACTGATTGGAGAAAGTTTATTGCTAACAAGTAAAGCGGCTCCACCACCGCGGCTGTTATCAAGACGATCTGCTCTAAACACGAGGTATGGGAGAGCGTCAGTGAGAAGTGAATCAGGATCAAAAGAATTCAGCCATGTTTCACAAACGAATAGAATGTCATGGAAGGACGATCTAAGTAGATGGTAAAGATCATATAATTTGTTCTTAATCGAGCGAGCATTGAATGAGACACATTTAAGCTTGGATGAACTCACTCTCTTTAATTGCTATTTCGATCGCTTCTTCTTGTCCGCAGCCATCTGCTGAGTGCGTGCGCTTCTTCTGATGACTACTGGAGGCTCATTCAGGGTCAGCGATTTATTGACGATGCAATTTTCTGATTTTTTGGACAAGGTAAGAGGGACTCGAGGTCGGGGAATAAGAGAAAGGCGAGGACGAGAAGAAGGCTGTGGTGCTGGTGGAGGGGTCGTGGCAGAGAAGATAGGGGTGTTGAATAAGGAGATTTCACTTGTAGAGGGAGGGTTTCTGATCCGAGTAGAGGAGGACGCTACAGCTGCATAGGTCCGAGTTAGAGCAGGTGGAGAAGAAAGGGATGTGGTCTGGGTATTAATGAGAGATTTTCTCTTTTTTTTCCATTTTTGATGAGGGAGGACTGGTTCAAGATGAGAGTCGACAAGTCTGACGGGAATGTGAGAAGATTCTAGGGAAATTCGTTTACAGTCACGCTCAGCGATTAGTTCAGCGGGAGAGAGATCGGATCTGATATGACATCCTTTTGGGTCACTTTTGACTTGTTTACAGAGCATGAGGAACATGTCTCGGTCACATGAGTTGGCGAACTCAATTTTGATCGGTCGTCCAGTAGACGTGGAGGGCCGAGGGGCACCCACAGGGTGGCGATGGTGAGAGATCTTGCCGGTTTTGAGGGACTTCATGAGATCGGACGAGTTTATTTTCTGGAAGATCTGCTCAATGATTCTTTGGTCGTTTTTGTGGGTTTCATCGGCGACAGCCTTCTCGGGGAGTCGAAGAAGAACCGCTCGCTTGGACTTCCTCATTAACATGTCTTTATCCCTGATTGTACACTCAACCACTGCTGAGTATATATGTGGACGAAGAGAAACTGGAGATAAGCTACTCTGAACTTCCGCTAGAATTTGACGTAGAGAAGAAATCTCTGCTGCTTGGTCTGACAGTGTCTTCTGAACGGGCTGAAGATGTTTCGAGAAGAGATCTTCAATAAGGGACATCACGAACGGCAACGGAACTGTTGGAATTTGTAGAGTGAGTATGGAAGGTGGAATTGTAGACATTATTGACTTTTCAAGAGAGCCCTTGATAAGTCACCAATCTCTATGAGAACGAGAGGGTCGATTGAGAACGAGAGGGTCGATTGAGAACGAGAGGGTCGATTAGAACGAGAGGGTCGATTGAGAATGAGAGGGTCGATTGAGAACGAGAGGGTCGATTGAGAACGAGAGGGTCGATTGAGAACGAGAGGGTCGATTGAGAACGAGAGGGTCGATTGAGAACGAGAGGGTCGATTGAGAACGAGAGGGTCTATTGAGAACGAGAGGGTCGATTGAGAACGAGAGGGTCGATTGAGAACGAGAGGGTCGATTGAGAACGAGAGGGTCGATTGAGAACGAGAGGGTCGATTGTGAACGAGAGGGTCGATTGAGAACGAGAGGGTCGATTGAGAACGAGAGGGTCGATTGAGAACGAGAGGGTCGATTGTGAACGAGAGGGTCGATTGAGAACGAGAGGGTCGATTGAGAACGAGAGGGTCGATTGAGAACGAGAGGGTCGATTGAGAACGAGAGGGTCGATTGAGAACGAGAGGGTCGATAGAACGAGAGGGTCGATTGAGAACGAGAGGGTCGATCGAGAACGAGAGGGTCGATTGAGAACGAGAGGGTCGATTGAGAACGAGAGGGTCGATCATGGTTGAGTATGTGTTGCCATCGCGTGGGCAGATCGTGGATGCCCTTGTCGTAGAACGACGGAGAGAGCGATTCGAAGAAGTCTTGCAACCATGAATTTACCTCAGCTCCGTTCTCAAATTTTTATCTGCGAGGTGGTTCTGCATGGAGCGGAATAGGGGGTAGTCAGAAGGTGCCATGTCGGGCGAGTACGGTGGATGAGACATCAACTCCCATCCCAGCTCCAACAGCTTCTGAACCGTTTTTTTCACAATTTGTGGTCATGCGTTGTCATGTAAGAATCGATTCTTGGCGCTCTCCTCGCCTCGAGCCACCATAGCTTGCTGCACCCGGTCGAGTTGTGCACAGTAGACATCTGCTGTAACAGCCATGCCGTTAGGTAGCAGCTCCCAGTAGACTACACCGCGTGAGTTCCACCAAACACACAGCATCACCTTCATCGGGTGCAGTCCGGGTTTCGGAATCGCTTCTGGCGGATCGCCCTTGCTGAGCCACTGGCGCTTGCGTGTAACATTGCAGTAGGTCACCTACTTCTCGTCTCCAGTTAGCAATGTGTCCAGCCACTCGTCTCTTCTGTAAGAGAGAAGTTGTGAGGCGGCCGCGACTCGTCGGTTCCTGTCGAGTGGTCTCAGGTCGTGTGGCACCCATTTCCGCTTGTGTACTTTACCGAGCTCATGAAGCCCGTTCTCGATGGTGGTGTGAGAGACCGCGAAGTGCTCTGCAATCTCGTAACAAGTTCGTTTGGGATCGGCTTCGACGAAGGATCGAAGATCCTCAAGATCGAGCTGGCGAGGCCGTCCTGGACGGTCCATGTCTTCCAAAGAGTGGTCGCCTTGCTCAAACCGACTGAACCAAGCCTGGCACTGTCGTTCACTAAGGCATCTTTGCCCGTATGCCTGACATTATTTTCGATGTGCTGCGGCAGCGCTCTCCCCCAGCTTGAAGCAGAAGAGAAGAGAGGCCCGTAGTATCATTTTTTCGAGCTCGCACCGTCCAGCCATTCCAATACATTAATAAAAATATAGATAGATATCATACAGGGTAGCTGGAAAGTACGGGGACCGAAAGTCAAACGCTTTTGTATCGTAATCAATAATCCAATTCCTCTCAATTCAACACATTTTATTTCTTTATATTATTTCAACACATATATTAAATAGATCTTTACACTGTACATTCAGATATATTGACGATCTACTACACATTTAAGATTAAACCCAAGAATTCGTAACAATAACCAAAGAAATGTACCATAGTTCACTAACTCTGGAACAAACAAATATCAATAAGAATACAGCCGATTTCCTAGATCTCAATATAAAACTCGAGGAAGATGGAAGTAATAAACTTAAACTGTTTAATAAAACAGACGAGTATAACTTTAAAATACTTAAATATCCTCATTATACTTCTAATATACCTATATACATATATTGGACTTAATACTATATATACAGAAACACTTAGGTTTACCGATAATTGCACATACTTTGAAGACTTCCTCAAGAGAATGCGCGGTATGATTAACACATATCAGGAAAATCGATTTCCAGATGATATTATACTTAATAGGATAATTAAAACTCTAAACAGAAATCCTAAAATACAACTTAAATATAATACCGTAAACTATAGAATTACGGAACATATTATAGAACTGTTAAGAAATACATAAGACCCCTTATTGAATATGGGAGTGAGGTATGGTCCCCACTAACTATCGGTCTCGTTAACTGCATAGAAAAAGTGCAAAGATCATTTACACGAAGGTTACTACAAAGGGCGGGATTACCCAAAATGAGTTATGTTGCTAGACTTAATTTTCTTTCCATCTCCTCGCTTGAATATAGAAGAAATGTGGCCGATCTTGTGTTCATCCATAAATGTCTGCACGGAAATATTCAAGTAGATTACTCAAATATGTTTAAACTTTGCCCATCGCCTTATTCGCTGAGAGAATAGAATAACTACAGAATATGCTTGCCGTGTAAATATCAAAGCAGAACAAGCACTTGTGCCTCAAGAATGATTAATGTCTGGAATAAGTTACCTTGCTCTTTGATTTCTACAAGCTCTTCTAGCAAGCTTCTTTTAGAAATGAACTTATCAAGCTTGATTGTGAGACTATTGTCACCAACTCTAGAATACATTTTTAATTCAAGTGCTTTGTTTCTTCAAATGTTTTGTTTTTGTTTCTCCTCTTTTTTTCCATTATGTTTGTGTTCTTGGTTAGCTCTCGAATGATAAAGAGTGAGTTGAATTTTTGGAATTTCAAGTTATTATTGCGGATGAATAGTTCTTAATCGCTGATGAATAGTTCATAACTGAAGATACAAGCTTTGCTTTTTTGTGTGCTTTCCTATTTTCCTAAAATGAAATGTTCCTCATTGTTCTTGTCATATTTAGATCTCACTTTCCATAACCTTCACTGAATTCACTTTTTCTTGTGACAGTGTCATCTGTTTCGTCACTTAACATTATGTTTTGTTTCAAGCGGAATAAAGAATTTAATTTAATTTAATTTAATTTAAGTTTTTAAAAAAAATAGACCACTACTACAAACTACAATTAGTTGTTGCTCTACATTGCTTCAATACATTCCCGCTCATTACTTTTCAAAAATGCTTGGATAGCATTCTCTATCTTATCTTCCATTTTTTCATTATTTTGTTTTTTATCATTTTGTTTTATTTATTTATTTTTGTTTATATGTGTTTATTTTATTTTTGTTTTTTTGTTGTATAGTTTAATTCTAAGCTATTCGTTATAATTATACTCGTTTCTCTCTGGGCACTCACTGATGAGCCCCACCCAGAGAGAGCAGAAGTCTGTCTGAGTTGGGGCGAAACAGACTTCTGCTACCTTATATTTTCAGCACTAATATCTTAAATGTAAATAAATTAAATTTTATCAACTCTTTTACCTTTTTCTATAATAATAATAATGTTTCTGGTTTCACGACTAATTGTTTCATTATACGTCTGCTGTGTGTATTTACTCAACTTTGAGCTATTATTTAAATTGATGTTTTCAGATGACTAAAATAATAAAAAATTTGAGCAGCATCATGAAATGACTTTTCAAAACTTTGAAAAAGTTGCACGGCTGAAACTAGAAAATTTTCGACTTGTTTTGATTTTTTTCTCTCGGTTTTTTCGACCTATGAAGTCAAAAAAAAAGTCATTTCATTTAATTTATTTCCATCAAAAAACAAATAGCATTTCAATTGGTACAGCAATGGATTATTGGAAAAATAATGATATTAAAATTCAGGTAATTTTGACAGCTAGCAGTGTCGCTGAAGAAGTGGTCTCTCACAACTCTCTTTTTATCTATAAGAAAAACAACTCTCTTTTGATTCGCCTAAACTTAGAAATAAACAGAGCACTATTAGGTGTAGAGACCAAATCATCAGGTAAAGAGTTTCATATAGATTTTACTCGAGAAATTGGTGTAGACAGTTTTCAAGTATATTAGAATAGCACGAGATCGGCAAACTAATGCGGAATGAATTTTGTTTTCTCGAGGATCTCTCGAGAAGATCCAGACGGTAGAGGTGGTTAGTGTTCAGATAGATATTTGAAAAATGACAAGTCTTGAATTATTCTTTTATGTTCCATAGTCTCAAGGTTGAGTAACTCCAGTCTATCAAAATATGACAAAACTATCAAGCCTGATCTCTTTAATATTCTTGAAGTAAAGTATAGTATCTTTGAACATGTTAAATTTTTTTCGTAATTCCTATTAAGGTTGGAGACCAAACTTCAGATGCATACTCAATAATAGGTCTTATATAAGTTGTTAACGCACGTACAAGAACTGTGAGAGAATTGGTTCGAAGGACTTGAGAAAACCGGTTTACAGTTGATTCCGCAAGTTTACACTTTTTTGGAAATGTGATTTCTACACGACAACTGTTCAGTAGAAAATTTTGGAAAAGTCGAAATTTTCAATCAAAAAAGAAATCAAAAAAGTCGAGAAAGTTTTTCGACTTTTAGAATTGAAAAAATTTAGTAGAAAAAAATTTTTCGAATTTTTTTCGCCCAGTCCTGTTCGCTATCTACGTTTTCACCCTTAAAATAACCGGAACGAGTTAAATTCAGAGTTCAATAATACAACTAAGTTTTTGTTTAAAATTTTTTAAACAATTTGCTACGCTTCACGTCGCTAACATTGATTTTAAAGTGAAAAAAAATAATTGTTAAAATGAACAGAATATTTAAAATACAGCTTTTGGATTCAGGTACTTGCTCACTAAAACAGAATATATCGTTTCAAAAGGATGTCGTTTTTCTACAAAAAGTTTAGATAATGAAACACTGAATCTTTCGTCGCACAAAAAGAAACTGAATATTTGGACGGTCTTTTTTAAAGAATGATTTAAAGGCCTTTTTGGCCTGCAGACTGTTTAGGTAGATCAATAAGGCCGTGTGCGTTTGGTACTCGAGAAAAAAAACATCTGAAGTTTCTTCAAGTTGAGAACAGACCGACCTTAAAGAGAAGGCAAACTAAACTTACCAGTCAGCAGATCTTCATCCGTTCTGATATGCTAGATTGAGCCCGGCTTCTAGTGGACACCAAACAATTCAGAGGAAAATTACCCTGAACATCAATAGAATACATTCGTTTAAACTAACATTCGATTTGGTGTTTGATAAAAAAAAACTATATATTATTTGAGATAAAGCGTTCTAATTAAGTAGAAAAAGAGCAAGATTGAGATCTATGAAAAGAACTTGGAATTAAATAAAAATTTAAGCAAAAATTATTTGCCGTTCCAAGCGATATTATCTTAGAACGCCCTTTTAGAGCCGCCAAAGGATTCTTATAACCACTCAGGTAGTTCATTAAAACGGCTCTTCAATTTTAACTTCTTAGTATTTGATTTTTTTAAATGGATTTCATAAATGTTCTGCTGGTCATTTCCCTCATAACAAAATAAGGATTTTATTTGTTGCGGAAGTGCGATTTGCCTACTTACTTGGTGTTCGTTGGAAGGAATGGGTCGGGTTTTAGTGTTCATTAATGGAATTGCGTGAAGAGCGCCCTCTGAGCCCTGTGAAGTAGAGGATGAATCTCATTCTCCGCTGCACTCATCCCTTCTCCTTTCTGTCTCCTTACAAAAGGATTACAGACATTAAACTCCTTGTGGAATCTCTTCTTTGTGCATCCAAGCGTCTATTACAATGACGGGTAGGGTGGAGGAATTGAGGAATGAAAGAGAGGTACAAGAAAGGAAGCATGAATAAGAGAGCATCGAGAAGAGAATGAAGAACAAAGAGAGAGATAGAGAGAAAGAGAAAGCTATATAGAGAGAAAGGAAGTAAGAGAAAGAGAGTGAGAGAAAAACGGTAAAAAAGTAAAAAGAGAAAAAAGAAAGAAAAAGAGAGATTGTTGTGAAAAAAGAAAAACATAAAGAGAAAGAGTGAACAAGGAAAAGAAAAAGAATCATAGAGATAAAAGAAGAATGAGCATAACATAGAAAAAAGAGAAATGAGAAACGAGCTTGCCAGGACATGAAAAAGGACATACATAGTAGTCCAAACAATTCATTTCTCTCCGGCTATTAAATGGACATCGTAATGCATTTCTGTCCTTCGTAAATGTATACATGCAACGTCTAATGCATATATTCAAGAATTCGCACATCAGCCTTATGCGCTGAATTATTGCGTTGAAAATTCTCAAAGAACCCTTGTCGGAAACTTTTTATGCTGATTTCTTGAAAGAGTTTCCATATTCTATACACTTGAAGTTCAGGATTAAGCTTATGTCCAAATATTGCACATTCGGATGTTTTTTTCGCTGTCGACCTTGTAGGTTTTTTTTAAATACTGAACTCAATGCTTGTGTTTGCTTTGAAGAGCTTTCCATTGAAGTTTCGAAAACTAAACTCTTCTATTTGAATTTCGGTAACTCTCCGTTTACAACCTTGATTCAGGTCGTAAACAACGTATATGTACATAGAAGAGAGGGAAGGATTATAGACTTGACGATGATATACGCGACTCCTGTGCTTAAGTGGGAGGAAAGGGGGCTCTGCATACATTTAGAACACGTGAGTACCGAGGGAAGCCGATCCGGAGCTAATATTTGCGCCCCAATGTAATCGAGTAGTGAAGAGAACAAAAGGAAGTTCTGGCGGCAGGAGACAACATTCGAACCCTCACATCAGCGACTGGCCCGATCACCAGCCCCGTCAGGCTTCCGTTGTCTGTTTTACTCTTGTTGTTGTTATTACTACCATACGTTTATGCGGAAGGTCAACAAGCTCTTTTTATGCTAGAAGTTTTTGGTTTTGCTTTAGAAGTTGTTTGTTTTTTAATGCTTAGAACGAAACTATCTTTTCGTTGATGTAAAATAACAGCATTATTATTAGAAAAATCATGCCACTGAGTTCCTATTTTGAACTAACGGAATATTTAGTGATGAATACTAATGGGAAAGGCATCAATAGAAACTACGATTTGCTTCTGAAGCCACTGAAAAACATCTTCTGGGTGGAACGTGACTACCCTCTCTAGAGCAACTTGCAAGTCTGTTTTATGTTAGTAGATGATTCACATAGCCTTTTGTTACACATTCAGAGTCTCCAGAAGCTTTGCTTTTCCTCAACGAGCTTCACCTTCTTGATTCCACATCCTCTGGTTCACAGAACATTGCTTCTTACTATATTTCCTTCTTCCTTTCTCTCTCTCTCTCTTTTTCTCTCTCTCTATCTCTCCCTCTCTCTTTCTCTCTGTCGGTTTTTCTCTATCCTCATCTTCTCCTAGTGAATACAAGTAAATAGAAGATGACCTCCTGGTATGTGAAAAGTGTTGATAGTAGAAACACGTGAGAGGACGGAGGGAAGTTGGAAGAAATAGAGAAAAGAAGAGAGAATGAGATGAAGTGTCCACACAATAAGCTCCTGGGCAGTATTCTGATGACAAGTATGATGGATGAGATGACTGGACAACCAACGCTGTGCAAGTGAAGCAGAGGAGGGAGCCCAAAGAATAGTGAGTGACCAATAGCTCTGCCTGCACTCCTTTCCGTATTCTCTTGTTTTTGTTGAGTAACTCTCTCTTCTTAAACGCTTCTGTTTCTCCGGTTTCATTTTCATTTCTCAGAATATTTCCATCAATTTTACCAAAAACAGCCATCCTCTCAATATTAAGGACTCCCTTGCCAACCATGTTACCCAGGCAGCAATCAGTGCGCTGAAATATTATTATTAAAGAATGAAATTTACAAGTCATCATTCCTTTTATATTCTAGGATTTTTTGTTCAAGCATACGTTTACTTACCAATGTTTCTGACCTCAATATTTCATGGTAACAAGCCCACGTTTTTACATTGAGTGTTGCTCTAAGAAATTCTGAAGAAAAAATTGAATGATGGGCCTTGAATTGTCCGACTCTCCACAGAGACCAGCTTTTTTAATATGCTCATTTTTTAATAGTATGTATACTAAATTATCCAATGACGTGACCGGAAGACATAATTGTTGAAACTATTCTCCTTTATTTGACCTCGTTCTTTAGTTCGACCTTCTAATCCAAAACTCTTTTCCACGGCCTGTGGTGCAATTAACAACTCCTATATTTCACAAGAAGGCCTGTGGTGCAATTTACAATGTCTGCCTTTGGTTTTGCCACGCTCGAACGCTTCCCTCAACTGATTGTGAAACGCAATTTAGCAGCGTTTTTTGCAGCCAAAAATAATTCGATTTTAGCTTTGCCTTCGAGGGATTAGGAGAAGAATCTCAATAGAAAACTGCACCCAAAGCAGAAATTTGGTGTCGCGCTGACTGATACTGATGCTGAGGGCTTTCCAGTATGCAAAGAGAGATCAAATTTCTCTCCGTCTTTCAATCCTTCAGCTTTCTTTCTTATTCATCTTTCTCTTGCTTCAATTATCACACTTTTACTCTCTCTCTCTCTCTCTCTGAAATTCTCCCTCTACCTCTATTATTCTCCACCTCTCTCGTCTTATTCTGGCTATCTCTCTTTCGTTTTCTCTCTCTCTCTTTCTCTCTTTTTCTCGCTCTATCTCGGACTCTCCTTTTCTCTTTACTATTAACTTTCTGAATCTCTCACCATCTCTCCCTCTAACTCTCTGTCTATATCATTTGCCTATATGTCTACTCTCCTCTCATATTCTCTCCCCTAGTAAGCTCTTAGTGTTTTGCTGCGGTAGAATAACGGGGGGGGGGCAAACATGAAACTATAGTGAGTCTTAGTGTTATCAAGCCACAATTCTCATAAGATCTAACTTCTGAAACTCTGTCAGTCATTAATTCAGTCTATAAAAAATTTCATGAACATCTGAGAAGAAATGTTGTTGTTTTTTTGAAGAACAATGATTTTCTGACAGGGAAGTCGTCAGAATTCTTGACTTTTTTAAAAGACTGACTAACACTGTATGATAGGGTCTGATATCTTTCCGAAGGCAGAGGACTATAAACTCAGAGTCACCCATTCATTCTTTGCCTTTCGGAAAACAGTCTTTGCAGGTTCAATTTTAACGAGTCTTCAAAATTCATGTTTCTTCCCTTTTCTCATTCTTCTGAGCGGCCGTCAAGTAACAACTCTCCCCACTTCTCGTTAGGGACTCCCATCGGAAAACATCCTGAACCCCTAAATTCCTCTGCTCCCCTATGAACCAGAAACCCTCTATCTTCCTTCTGACTTATGCTTTTACACGTGATGTTTCATAATACTTCGCGTAATAAAACTTTAAACTTCAAACTTCATGTCAACAAAAATTTGAGAGAACTACTCTTTATTTCAAAGTTATGATTTTAGGAGGGTGATTGATTGAATTGGCAACGCTGAAAATCTCTTCAATTTTGATTTTAAGAGAAAATCAAATGGCTCTTTCATTCTTAATCGAAGAAATACAATAAGTTTAACGGCGGCTCTTTTTGTGCGGAAGTCTCTGCAATTACATTCCTCCCCTTTTTCCTTTGGATGCATGTGCTCGCTCCTCTCTCTCTCTCTCTCTCTCTCTCTCTCTCTCTCTCTCTCTCTCTCTCTCTCCCCTTTCTCTCTCCCCTCTCTCTCTCCCCTCTCTCTCTCATCCCCTCTCTCTCTCTCTTTCTCTCTCTCTCTCTCTGTCCCTCTCTTTCTATGTTTCTATCTCTCCCTCTCTTACTCTATTTCTCTTTCTCCCTCTCTCTCTCTCTTTCTTGTGTCTTTATCTTCAAATCCCTCTCTGTCTTTCTCTTCAACTCTTTTTCTGTCTTTCTTCTGTTTTCTCTTTAGCTCTCTCTCCCATTTTTTTCGCCTTCCATATCATTAATTTTTTTCTTTGTTTTCTGAACTCCTTCCTTTCAAAAGGTCGAGGTTTTTCTATATAAGTAACTTTTTTCTCTTCTCCACTTTATTTTATTAATTCTCTTCTTTTCTCTTTCTATTATCATCTCCCATGCTTTGTTTTCATAATACTCCACGTAATTATTCTAAACAGTATCCTCAATTACATAGTTTCACTTTCTTTGAGTCAAATTGATGTTTAAAATGAGTCCTGGTAAAACTGCATTTCACTTTCTTTCCTGTCTTTCCTAAACTAGTAAAAACTGCATCTTACTTTCTTACATATGTCTTTCCTAACCCCGCCTGTCGCCTACCTGAGGGTTTAACATCCTGTGACAATCTTATTTGCAGTCCGGTTCACCGTGGTTGAGCCTCATTTCTTCTAAGCGTTAACAGGATGTAATGGGGAAGGGGAATTGTCATGGAGGGGGGGAGAGCGTCCTCTCAACAGGGTCAGTGGCTGGGAGGTTCTTTTATCCCTCCCCTCGTAGTCATGTAATACTAGAATACTATAGTTGTTAAGGGGCTTCATCATTGCTCATCTCTTCCTCTGTCACTCTCTCTCTCTCTCTCTCTCTCTCTCTCTCTCTCTCTCTCTCTCTCTCTCTCTCTCTCCTCTCTTTCTATCCGTATCTATTTCTCTCTCTTACTCTTTCTCCATCTCTTTTTGAATCTGTATCGCTGTTTCTATCTCTGTCTCTACCTCTATCTCTTTATCCCTCCCTCTATCTATCTCTGTCTCTCTCTCTCTCTTTGGCTCTCTGTCTTTCTCCCTGTCTTTCTTACTTACTGTCTCTCTTCCTTGTTATTACAGTCTGTCTCATTCTCTGTTTGCTTCATTCTCCTCTCTTCGAAACGTTCTATCTGCTCAACATTTTTAACTTCCGTCCGTCTCCTATGATCATTCAGATTCTGTTTTACATCTTCTTTATGTTCCATAATTCTCCTTATTCATTCTTACTTACACTGTGTAATTTTTTTCACTCTTCTTTCGTATTATAGCTTCCCCTATAGCATGTTTCTATGTATGTATGTCGACCATACGTATGTTTGTATGTATGTTTAAATGACTCTTTCGTTTCATTCTTTTTCACTATTTTACTCCCCGTATTTCTACTCGTTCTATTCCTTTTCTCCTTTTTCTTTTTTTCGCTCTCAGTTTCTTTCTTTTTTTCCATTCTTTCTTTTTCTTTATCTTTTTCTCCTTCTCCTTCTCTCCTTTCCTTATTTTTCTTTTTTTCAATCTTCTACTACTTCATAAGAAAGAGCATGTGCGAGAAAGAAGATTAGAATGAAAGATAAGATCTACTCATGCAGATTCATAACTGACCAATAATTTTATCTTCTTCTGACAGAGACACACAGCTGAAATAAGGGGGAGTTTGGTGTGCGCCTTCATCAACTGAAACTATTGCCTTATTGACTAAAATCAGACCGCTAGACACAAATAACAGTAAAAAAATTTAGTCCACGGGAAAGTGCTCACGCGGTACCAGTTACATTTATTGTCTTCTATCACACGGTTGAAGCAGCTCACAGGGTGGGACCAAACCCAGCAAAATAGCAGTGTATTTCCACGGTGTAGGTAACACGTTTGCACTTTCGGCCAGAGATATGAGTGACGGCTGAGTTCGATCCCTCGTGAAATAATATTGGTTTCCGAGTGATGTCGTGTTAACCCCGTATATCAAGTATCGTGTTAACCACGCTGGCTTTCCTTAAAAATTTGTTACTGAGAATTGGAGGATCACTGTCTTCTAATGAGCATTTGTTAAGACTTATCTCATCTTCAACATTTGTATCTGGGTGTGCTTGGTATATGTGTATGTTGTGCTGACCTCTGATGTCCGCTCTCACCGAGTCGAGAGTGCTCAAACAGAGCTTCTCCTTCTGTGTATCGTCTCAAATGTACCCCCCCTCGTCCTCTCTTTTACTTATCTTCTTTTCCATCTAAGTTGCCCTTCGCATTGTACTCTCTCTCTCTCTCTCTCTCTCTCTCTCTCTCTCTCTCTCTCTCTCTCTCTCTCTTTATTTCTCTCTTTCTTTCTCTCTCTCTCTCTGTTTTTCTCTCTTTGTCTTTCTCTCTCTCCTCTTTTCCTGTATCACTGAAGCTGGTTTTGTTTTCTCTTCAACTCTCACTTTTGTATCTCTTGTTAGTCTCCATATCTTACTGTTGTTTCATTCCCTGTCCTCTCTTATATTCTAACAAGAGCCACAACAAAATGAGAACCAAAAAGCAGGCGAGAGACAACAATAGGTAATTGGCTGCCTTTGAATCTTTACCGGTGTTTTCGTGAAATCCCTAACTACTATTTCTAGTACGAACATCTTCTTCCAGCTGATCTTCAAGTCTAATCTTATTCTACTGTCTTCCCTCCTCCCTAGTCTAATCTTATTCTACTGTCTTCCCTCCTCCCTAGTCTAATCTTATTCTACTGTCTTCTTTCCTCCCTAGTCTAATCTTATTCTACTGTCTTCCCTCCTCCCTAGTCTAATCTTATTCTACTGTCTTCCCTCCTCCCTAGTCTAATCTTATTCTACTGTCTTCCCTCCTCCCTAGTCTAATCTTATTCTACTGTCTTCCCTCCTCCCTAGTCTAATCTTATTCTACTGTCTTCCCTCCTCCCTAGTCTAATCTTATTCTACTGTCTTCCCTCCTCCCTAGTCTAATCTTATTCTACTGTCTTCCCTCCTCCCTAGTCTAATCTTATTCTACTGTCTTCCCTCCTCCCTAGTCTAATCTTATTCTACTGTCTTCCCTCCTCCCTAGTCTAATCTTATTCTACTGTCTTCCCTCCTCCCTAGTCTAATCTTATTCTACTGTCTTCCCTCCTCCCTAGTCTAATCTTATTCTACTGTCTTCCCTCCTCCCTAGTCTAATCTTATTCTACTGTCTTCCCTCCTCCCTAGTCTAATCTTATTCTACTGTCTTCCCTCCTCCCTAGTCTAATCTTATTCTACTGTCTTCCCTCCTCCCTAGTCTAATCTTATTCTACTGTCTTCCCTCCTCCCTAGTCTAATCTTATTCTACTGTCTTCCCTCCTCCCTAGTCTAATCTTATTCTACTGTCTTCCCTCCTCCCTAGTCTAATCTTATTCTACTGTCTTCCCTCCTCCCTAGTCTAATCTTATTCTACTGTCTTCCCTCCTCCCTAGTCTAATCTTATTCTACTGTCTTCCCTCCTCCCTAGTCTAATCTTATTCTACTGTCTTCCCTCCTCCCTAGTCTAATCTTATTCTACTGTCTTCCCTCCTCCCTAGTCTAATCTTATTCTACTGTCTTCCCTCCTCCCTAGTCTAATCTTATTCTACTGTCTTCCCTCCTCCCTAGTCTAATCTTATTCTACTGTCTTCCCTCCTCCCTAGTCTAATCTTATTCTACTGTCTTCCCTCCTCCCTAGTCTAATCTTATTCTACTGTCTTCCCTCCTCCCTAGTCTAATCTTATTCTACTGTCTTCCCTCCTCCCAAGTCTAATCTTATTCTACTGTCTTCCCTCCTCCCTAGTCTAATCTTATTCTACTGTCTTCCCTCCTCCCTAGTCTAATCTTATTCTACTGTCTTCCCTCCTCCCTAGTCTAATCTTATTCTACTGTCTTCCCTCCTCCCTAGTCTAATCTTATTCTACTGTCTTCCCTCCTCCCTAGTCTAATCTTATTCTACTGTCTTCCCTCCTCCCTAGTCTAATCTTATTCTACTGTCTTCCCTCCTCCCTAGTCTAATCTTATTCTACTGTCTTCCCTCCTCCCTAGTCTAATCTTATTCTACTGTCTTCCCTCCTCCCTAGTCTAATCTTATTCTACTGTCTTCCCTCCTCCCTAGTCTAATCTTATTCTACTGTCTTCCCTCCTCCCTAGTCTAATCTTATTCTACTGTCTTCCCTCCTCCCTAGTCTAATCTTATTCTACTGTCTTCCCTCCTCCCTAGTCTAATCTTATTCTACTGTCTTCCCTCCTCCCTAGTCTAATCTTATTCTACTGTCTTCCCTCCTCCCTAGTCTAATCTTATTCTACTGTCTTCCCTCCTCCCTAGTCTAATCTTATTCTACTGTCTTCCCTCCTCCCTAGTCTAATCTTATTCTACTGTCTTCCCTCCTCCCTAGTCTAATCTTATTCTACTGTCTTCCCTCCTCCCTAGTCTAATCTTATTCTACTGTCTTCCCTCCTCCCTAGTCTAATCTTATTCTACTGTCTTCCCTCCTCCCTAGTCTAATCTTATTCTACTGTCTTCCCTCCTCCCTAGTCTAATCTTATTCTACTGTCTTCCCTCCTCCCTAGTCTAATCTTATTCTACTGTCTTCCCTCCTCCCTAGTCTAATCTTATTCTACTGTCTTCCCTCCTCCCTAGTCTAATCTTATTCTACTGTCTTCCCTCCTCCCTAGTCTAATCTTATTCTACTGTCTTCCCTCCTCCCTAGTCTAATCTTATTCTACTGTCTTCCCTCCTCCCTAGTCTAATCTTATTCTACTGTCTTCCCTCCTCCCTAGTCTAATCTTATTCTACTGTCTTCCCTCCTCCCTAGTCTAATCTTATTCTACTGTCTTCCCTCCTCCCTAGTCTAATCTTATTCTACTGTCTTCCCTCCTCCCTAGTCTAATCTTATTCTACTGTCTTCCCTCCTCCCTAGTCTAATCTTATTCTACTGTCTTCCCTCCTCCCTAGTCTAATCTTATTCTACTGTCTTCCCTCCTCCCTAGTCTAATCTTATTCTACTGTCTTCCCTCCTCCCTAGTCTAATCTTATTCTACTGTCTTCCCTCCTCCCTAGTCTAATCTTATTCTACTGTCTTCCCTCCTCCCTAGTCTAATCTTATTCTACTGTCTTCCCTCCTCCCTAGTCTAATCTTATTCTACTGTCTTCCCTCCTCCCTAGTCTAATCTTATTCTACTGTCTTCCCTCCTCCCTAGTCTAATCTTATTCTACTGTCTTCCCTCCTCCCTAGTCTAATCTTATTCTACTGTCTTCCCTCCTCCCTAGTCTAATCTTATTCTACTGTCTTCCCTCCTCCCTAGTCTAATCTTATTCTACTGTCTTCCCTCCTCCCTAGTCTAATCTTATTCTACTGTCTTCCCTCCTCCCTAGTCTAATCTTATTCTACTGTCTTCCCTCCTCCCTAGTCTAATCTTATTCTACTGTCTTCCCTCCTCCCTAGTCTAATCTTATTCTACTGTCTTCCCTCCTCCCTAGTCTAATCTTATTCTACTGTCTTCCCTCCTCCCTAGTCTAATCTTATTCTACTGTCTTCCCTCCTCCCTAGTCTAATCTTATTCTACTGTCTTCCCTCCTCCCTAGTCTAATCTTATTCTACTGTCTTCCCTCCTCCCTAGTCTAATCTTATTCTACTGTCTTCCCTCCTCCCTAGTCTAATCTTATTCTACTGTCTTCCCTCCTCCCTAGTCTAATCTTATTCTACTGTCTTCCCTCCTCCCTAGTCTAATCTTATTCTACTGTCTTCCCTCCTCCCTAGTCTAATCTTATTCTACTGTCTTCCCTCCTCCCTAGTCTAATCTTATTCTACTGTCTTCCCTCCTCCCTAGTCTAATCTTATTCTACTGTCTTCCCTCCTCCCTAGTCTAATCTTATTCTACTGTCTTCCCTCCTCCCTAGTCTAATCTTATTCTACTGTCTTCCCTCCTCCCTAGTCTAATCTTATTCTACTGTCTTCCCTCCTCCCTATCCTGGAGACTGTCCAATTAAGATAAGACAGTATAGAGATACAGACAAAGAGAAGAATATAAAAGGAAAAGATATTGAAATTAGACGAAGAGTGGGGAAACACTGCGGTAGAAAGAGAGAGAGAGATAGAGAGAGAGAGAGAGAGAGAAAGAAAGAGAGAGAGAGAAAGAACAAGGAAACAATGCGGTAGAAAGAGAGAGAGAGATAGAGAGAGAGAGAGAGAGAGAAAGAAAGAGAGAGAGAGAAAGAACAAGGAAACAATGCGGTAGAAAGAGAGAGAGATAGAGAGAGAGAGAGAGAGAGAGAAAGAAAGAGAGAGAGAGAAAGAACAAGGAAACAATGCGGTAGAAATCAAAAGGACAGGAGCAAAAAGAGAAATAGAGTTTCAAAGAAAGAGAGATAAGTTATTGCAAGTAGTCAAGAGCGAGAGAAATTGCGATGGGAAGAAAAGCATGAGAAAGCGTAAGATGGAGAGAGAGAGAGAGAGAGAGAGAGAGAGAGAGAGAGAGAGAGAGAGAGAGCGAGAGAGAAAGAGGCCAGAGAGAGAGACGAGAGAGAGAGACGAGCTGATGCAGGTGATGATGACTGATAAGAAAAGACCCATCGATTCCAGCCATCAATCGTTTGGATGACTAATCAACACTCTCTTCCCGTTCTCGTTTCATTTCCCAACAAGAAAGCAATCCTGCAATGGAAGCCTGCCTTTTCGAATGATTCCTTTTCTCTTGAATAGTATAGTTGGAGAGAAAGCAGCATCTTAATTGGTAGGGGGTCATTGTGGTTGCCGCATCTAATTATGGGCTTATTGTGGGTATAAGAGGCGGCATATAATGGCCCGGGGAAAGAATGCAACGAGATAAAGGTTAGGTTTAGAGGGAAGGAGTGGGAGAGATGCACTGGAACGGGTAGGAAAGCTCAATGAGCATCCATTTTCAAGCTGTGTCTGCGTGCTTTAGAAACGTGAATCAGTTACAACTGCGTATTCATTTTATCAGATGCAATTACCTCCAAGGGGAACACTACCTAAATCTCACCAATGGGTATTCTTCCTGTTGTCACCGTGTCGAGGGTTCTACCACTGAATTTTAAAATTGAGTTACTAGTACACCTCGTGCAGGTAACTACTCTTCCCGTCAATTATCGTTTTTGTTCAGTTAGTGTCATTGAGAAGTTTTGTATTCGTATAATGAGGCCCTGTAATCTTCACGTTGAGTTATTCTTGATACTGCTATTGACTCTTCGTATGTACATATATCATAAACCACTCTGACGCTGCCCATCGCTATTATCCCTAACTATAGTTAATAATCCCTCCTGCCGGTAACCACTCTCTCTTGCCAGTAACCCCTTCTTTATGCTAGTAAACATTCCTTCCTGCCAGTTACCTCTCCTTTCCTCATTTATCATTCCCTCCTGCCAGTAACCATTCCCTCCTACCAGAAGCCACACTACTTTCCTTATCAAGAATGGCTACTTTCCGTTTTGCAACATTTATTTATCATCGCATTCTTGTTCGCAATCTTTTTCTTGAAATATTTGTGTACTACTTCTTTAGCGAGCCTCTGCCCAGTCTTCGCCTTCGCTTTTCACACCCTCTAAGCGGTCCAAAACAACCGAATGTGTGACTCTCTCCTTCTCTCTAAATCTCTTTCTCTATCCACCTTTATTTCTCTCTCTCTGCAAACCCCTCCTCTCTCCTAGGCACCAATGCTCATAACTGAATCCATGAAGAGAGTGCGCTCTTTCACGCTTCTTCTTTGGCAATCTGAGAGTTGAGAGAAGGAGAGAGAACAGAAACACAAGCAGATTTAGACGAGAGAGATGGGAGATTTAGACGAGAGAGAACGGAGAAGTTTATGTGAATTAGAGAAATAGCTAAAGAAGGAAAGGAAGAGAGGACGAGAGAGTGGAAGAGATATATGGAGAGACAATGGAGAGAGAGAGGAAGCGCTTAAGGTAATAGATGAGAAAAAGCGAAAGATAGGGAGAAGAGAGAGAAAGAGACAGCGAGAGTAGAAGAGAGCGCACCGCTCGCAAACCTTCCCAAAGGGTCTCCCTTCCTCCTCTGGTTGATGCCGTGTGTCCACCTCGTTGAGCTCTGCTTTACCAATCTTATGCCATGTGCTTGTGGTATGCAAATTAGCCGTATGTGTTTGATGAGGCTGAGCCCTTCTATAACTGTCTCTTTCTCTATCTCTCTGCCCTTTATTTCTCTCCTGTCATCTTTATCACCATCTCTCTACATTTAAGCTCAACTTTCTCCGGATCTTCTTTACCATCTCTCACTCTCGCCTGACTCTCTTTCTCTCTCCCTCGTAAGAGTCAAACAGCCCACAGCTGCGATACATCGATCGATCGTAGCCTGTATGCGTGTATGTGTCCATCGCGTGGATTCTCTAGCATCTGTATATTTCTCTGTCCACTCTCTTTTCCTGTCTAATCAAACATTTCTATACTTCTCTTTGTCACTGCATTATCCTTATATCAGTTAAATACTCTCGTCCTGAGATTTCTATTGTGGCCGAACACCACAAAAGAACACTGAGCACATGATAACTGGTAAAATAAACTACTTCACAGCCGGATTTATCTGTATCCATTGCGCGCGTTTACATTGAACTCGTGTTGGCATTCTGATCGTGATTGTAGCCCCACCGTCTGGGGATACTACGCGACAAGGATCTACTTCGACCTACGAGTTCCCCTTCATTGTGATTTATAGCGCATTCTTCACCCGTCAGAGGTCCGCGCCACCTATATTCATTTTCTCATATACATATGTAAGTACTTTGCTTCTCTCTCTTTCTCTCTCTCTTTCTTTCTTTCTTTCTTTCTTTATTTCTTCATCTCTTTCTCTCTCTCCTTTTCTCTGTTTTACTCCTGTACTTCCTCCCTCCTACTCAAATCACCCTCTGTATCCCTTCTCACAGTGCCCTTGAAAGTAATACAAAGAAAGAAGTGGTTTTCCTCTTCACCCTTGAGTAATCCTATTGCATAAAAGATAGCTGTGATTTATCAACAAGAATGCTTTTGTGTGGATGTGACATAACCATGTAAATAGCTATGACATAACCATGTAAATAGCTATGTAAATTCATTAGAGTTGTAAGGAATCGTGGAAACTCTAGAAAGTATGCAAATTTAAATCTCTTGTTTTTTAATCTTCTTTGTTTATTTTTTTTAAAGGTTCGTTGTTCAAATTTTACCTCCAAAGAAATGGGGGCTTGTTCACATTGTTCAACACAAAATATGTACTCTTTGTGATTCTTTTGAATTAATCTTGATTAGTTTTACTCGTGTCGAATTCTGAGCTTTACAAGGAGAATACATTACAAAAGCTTCAAAATTTCACTAGGCTTCTTAGTAGACCGATTAAAACTCGAAAGAAAATTATTTAAATTGTATTGAGGACTATTGAACTAGCTTCAAAATCGATACTTCTATGGGATGCATCGAGAAAATACCTGGTGAGTTGTATCCAGAGAATCACTTAAAGATTAACTGAGAGAAACTTATAATAGTAAATAAATAATTAGAGCTAGGGTAAGAAGAGAAAAAAATTAAGTGAGAGATAGAGAGAAATCAAGTCTTGCGTTTGACCTTTTCATAAATGAGGTCTATGATCTGTCACATAATATCATCTCAGCGCGTTCCAAACGCCGTTCTTTGATGTTCTCATCTCTTTCTAACCACACAACCGTTAGGTGTCACTATTGTTGCCATTCGAAGATCATTTGATGATTTGCCGCTAGGATCGAAGATAGGAAGCGGCCATTAACCGTTTCTGCTAACAAATCATGTTCAAAAAAGGCTGTAAACCTTTAATCGTAATATGAATATAAGACAGCTTGTGATATTCTAAGAAGAGAATCATTTAATCTTCACACGTATAACTTGAATCAAACGATTTATGCATAAATTTTTAAAAATTTCCTCGAGTTTGAGCTGAGTACCCAAAAGTTTCCAACCTTAATTTATCTGACAGCTTTATCTTAACCATAAGAGCATAGAAGACTAGGATACTTTGAGAAATGCTATAGAAGGGAGTTTTATTAAGAGTAATTGTCTTTAGCTATCGAACCAAGTCGTAACCTGCTCCCACTTCCGCTCAGAGAAAGTTAATCGCTAGGTTCGAACCCGCCTTGTAGACATGGTTTCATCCGTGTTGAAGTTAAAGCATATACTATCAAACTAAACTTTTTGGATTGATAAGAACATTCAATCGGCCAATCTTTGCACATGCGGTTTTAAGCGTTTTTCCTCTAACCATATTCACCTTTTTCCCGTTCAAGAACGGCATCTCAAAGCCTTTATCAAAGTGATTAAATTCAACATACAAAAACACTATCTCTTGTTACCGAAGGTTGATAGCAATTTATTTTGGCTTATCGAATAGCCTGAATGTTTAAATCTTGCTTTACAACCATTCATTATATTGAATAATTCGCTACCTTTTGTCGATCTTCCTTTGTTTTTTTCTTATTCTTAAATGGATTCATCAATGAGGCACTATTTCTTTCAGGGAAAATTGAGGTTCACATATGAAAATATTTTGAACTGTTATCGACACTTTCTGAAAACTATCTGAAAAAAAACCAGAAAAAAAGAATAATTTTGCAATTTTTGGCGTTGGCGAGAAAATGGAAAAATTAGTGGTAGTGATGCTATCAACAAATTTGCTGGGTCAATGCTTAATTTAAATTGAATACAATAATTGTAGAGACTTAATCAATATGAAGAATGTTTGAAAAAACTGATTGCTATCATTCTTCCTTTCTCTCTTCTCTTCGTTCTTTTTTCTTTCATCATTATATATCTGCACTCGTTCGTATTTCTTCTTATCATTAAATCACCCTAGTACATCATTGAAGGTATTCTCATCCCTTCCTCTGTTAATCATCCTAGTACATCATTGAAGGTATTCTCATCCCTTCCTCTGTTAATCACCCTAGTACATCATTGAAGGTATTCTCATCCCTTCCTCTGTTAATCATTCTGGTACATCATTGAAGGTATTCTCATCCCTTCCTCTGTTAATCATTCTGGTACATCATTGAAGGTATTCTCATCCCTTCCTCTGTTACTCACCCTAGTACTTCATTGAAGGTATTCTCATACCTTCCTCTGTTAATCACCGTAGTACATCATTGAAGGTATTCTCATACCTTCCTCTGTTAATCACCGTAGTACATCATTGAAGGTATTCTCATCCCTTCCTCTGTTAATCACTCTAGTACATCATTGAAGGTATTCTAATCCCTTCCTCTGTTAATCACCCTAGTACATCATTGAAGGTATTCTCATCCCTTCCTCTCTTAATCACCCTAGTAAATCATTGAAGGTATTCTCATCCCTTCCTCTGTTAATCACCCTAGTACATCATTGAAGGTATTCTCATCCCTTCCTCTGTTAATCATTCTGGTACATCATTGAAGGTATTCTCATCCCTTCCTCTGTTACTCACCCTAGTACTTCATTGAAGGTATTCTCATACCTTCCTCTGTTAATCACCGTAGTACATCATTGAAGGTATTCTCATCCCTTCCTCTGTTAATCACTCTAGTACATCATTGAAGGTATTCTCATCCCTTCCTCTGTTAATCACCCTAGTACATCATTGAAGGTATTCTCATCCCTTCCTCTGTTAATCACCCTAGTACATCATTGAAGGTATTCTAATCCCTTCCTCTGTTAATCACCCTAGTACATCATTGAAGGTATTCTCATCCCTTCCTCTCTTAATCACCCTAGTAAATCATTAAAGGTATTCTCATCCCTTCCTCTGTTAATCACCCTAGTACATCATTGAAGGTATTCTCATCCCTTCCTCTGTTAATCATTCTGGTACATCATTGAAGGTATTCTCATCCCTTCCTCTGTTACTCACCCTAGTACTTCATTGAAGGTATTCTCATACCTTCCTCTGTTAATCACCGTAGTACATCATTGAAGGTATTCTCATCCCTTCCTCTGTTAATCACTCTAGTACATCATTGAAGGTATTCTCATCCCTTCCTCTGTTAATCACCCTAGTACATCATTGAAGGTATTCTAATCCCTTCCTCTGTTAATCACCCTAGTACATCATTGAAGGTATTCTCATCCCTTCCTCTCTTAATCACCCTAGTAAATCATTGAAGGTATTCTCATCCCTTCCTCTGTTAATCACCCTAGTACATCATTGAAGGTATTCTCATCCCTTCCTCTGTTAATCATTCTGGTACATCATTGAAGGTATTCTCATCCCTTCCTCTGTTAATCATTCTGGTACATCATTGAAGGTATTCTCATCCCTTCCTCTGTTAATCATTCTGGTACATCATTGAAGGTATTCTCATCCCTTCCTCTGTTAATCACCCTAGTACATCATTGAAGGTATTCTCATCCCTTCCTCTGTCAATCATCCTAGTACATCATTGAAGGTATTCTCATCCCTTCCTCTGTTAATCACCCTAGTACATCATTGAAGGTATTCTCATCCCTTCCTCTGTTAATCATTCTGGTACATCATTGAAGGTATTCTCATCCCTTCCTCTGTTAATCATTCTGGTACATCATTGAAGGTATTCTCATCCCTTCCTCTGTTACTCACCCTAGTACTTCATTGAAGGTATTCTCATACCTTCCTCTGTTAATCACCGTAGTACATCATTGAAGGTATTCTCATCCCTTCCTCTGTTAATCACTCTAGTACATCATTGAAGGTATTCTCATCCCTTCCTCTGTTAATCACCCTAGTACATCATTGAAGGTATTCTAATCCCTTCCTCTGTTAATCACCCTAGTACATCATTGAAGGTATTCTCATCCCTTCCTCTCTTAATCACCCTAGTAAATCATTGAAGGTATTCTCATCCCTTCCTCTGTTAATCACCCTAGTACATCATTGAAGGTATTCTCATCCCTTCCTCTGTTAATCATTCTGGTACATCATTGAAGGTATTCTCATCCCTTCCTCTGTTACTCACCCTAGTACTTCATTGAAGGTATTCTCATACCTTCCTCTGTTAATCACCGTAGTACATCATTGAAGGTATTCTCATCCCTTCCTCTGTTAATCACTCTAGTACATCATTGAAGGTATTCTCATCCCTTCCTCTGTTAATCACCCTAGTACATCATTGAAGGTATTCTAATCCCTTCCTCTGTTAATCACCCTAGTACATCATTGAAGGTATTCTCATCCCTTCCTCTCTTAATCACCCTAGTAAATCATTAAAGGTATTCTCATCCCTTCCTCTGTTAATCACCCTAGTACATCATTGAAGGTATTCTCATCCCTTCCTCTGTTAATCATTCTGGTACATCATTGAAGGTATTCTCATCCCTTCCTCTGTTACTCACCCTAGTACTTCATTGAAGGTATTCTCATACCTTCCTCTGTTAATCACCGTAGTACATCATTGAAGGTATTCTCATCCCTTCCTCTGTTAATCACTCTAGTACATCATTGAAGGTATTCTCATCCCTTCCTCTGTTAATCACCCTAGTACATCATTGAAGGTATTCTAATCCCTTCCTCTGTTAATCACCCTAGTACATCATTGAAGGTATTCTCATCCCTTCCTCTCTTAATCACCCTAGTAAATCATTGAAGGTATTCTCATCCCTTCCTCTGTTAATCACCCTAGTACATCATTGAAGGTATTCTCATCCCTTCCTCTGTTAATCATTCTGGTACATCATTGAAGGTATTCTCATCCCTTCCTCTGTTAATCATTCTGGTACATCATTGAAGGTATTCTCATCCCTTCCTCTGTTAATCATTCTGGTACATCATTGAAGGTATTCTCATCCCTTCCTCTGTTAATCACCCTAGTACATCATTGAAGGTATTCTCATCCCTTCCTCTGTTAATCACCCTAGTACATCATTGAAGGTATTCTCATCCCTTCCTCTGTTAATCATTCTGGTACATCATTGAAGGTATTCTCATCCCTTCCTCTGTTAATCATTCTGGTACATCATTGAAGGTATTCTCATCCCTTCCTCTGTTAATCATTCTGGTACATCATTGAAGGTATTCTCATCCCTTCCTCTGTTACTCACCCTAGTACTTCATTGAAGGTATTCTCATACCTTCCTCTGTTAATCACCGTAGTACATCATTGAAGGTATTCTCATCCCTTCCTCTGTTAATCACCCTAGTACATCATTGAAGGTATTCTAATCCCTTCCTCTGTTAATCACCCTAGTACATCATTGAAGGTATTCTCATCCCTTCCTCTCTTAATCACCCTAGTAAATCATTGAAGGTATTCTCATCCCTTCCTCTGTTAATCACCCTAGTACATCATTGAAGGTATTCTCATCCCTTCCTCTGTTAATCATTCTGGTACATCATTGAAGGTATTCTCATCCCTTCCTCTGTTACTCACCCTAGTACTTCATTGAAGGTATTCTCATACCTTCCTCTGTTAATCACCGTAGTACATCATTGAAGGTATTCTCATCCCTTCCTCTGTTAATCACTCTAGTACATCATTGAAGGTATTCTCATCCCTTCCTCTGTTAATCACCCTAGTACATCATTGAAGGTATTCTAATCCCTTCCTCTGTTAATCACCCTAGTACATCATCGAAGGTATTCTCATCCCTTCCTCTCTTAATCACCCTAGTAAATCATTGAAGGTATTCTCATCCCTTCCTCTGTTAATCACCCTAGTACATCATTGAAGGTATTCTCATCCCTTCCTCTGTTAATCACCCTAGTACATCATTGAAGGTATTCTCATCCCTTCCTCTGTTAATCACCCTAGTACATCATTGAAGGTATTCTCATCCCTTCCTCTGTTAATCACCCTAGTACATCATTGAAGGTATTCTCATCCCTTCCTCTGTTAATCATTCTGGTACATCATTGAAGGTATTCTCATCCCTTCCTCTGTTAATCATTCTGGTACATCATTGAAGGTATTCTCATCCCTTCCTCTGTTACTCACCCTAGTACTTCATTGAAGGTATTCTCATACCTTCCTCTGTTAATCACCGTAGTACATCATTGAAGGTATTCTCATCCCTTCCTCTGTTAATCACTCTAGTACATCATTGAAGGTATTCTAATCCCTTCCTCTGTTAATCACCCTAGTACATCATTGAAGGTATTCTAATCCCTTCCTCTGTTAATCACCCTAGTACATCATTGAAGGTATTCTCATCCCTTCCTCTCTTAATCACCCTAGTAAATCATTGAAGGTATTCTCATCCCTTCCTCTGTTAATCACCCTAGTACATCATTGAAGGTATTCTCATCCCTTCCTCTGTTAATCACCCTAGTACATCATTGAAGGTATTCTAATCCCTTCCTCTGTTAATCACCCTAGTACATCATTGAAGGTATTCTCATCCCTTCCTCTCTTAATCACCCTAGTAAATCATTGAAGGTATTCTCATCCCTTCCTCTGTTAATCACCCTAGTACATCATTGAAGGTATTCTCATCCCTTCCTCTGTTAATCATTCTGGTACATCATTGAAGGTATTCTCATCCCTTCCTCTGTTACTCACCCTAGTACTTCATTGAAGGTATTCTCATACCTTCCTCTGTTAATCACCGTAGTACATCATTGAAGGTATTCTCATCCCTTCCTCTGTTAATCACTCTAGTACATCATTGAAGGTATTCTCATCCCTTCCTCTGTTAATCACCCTAGTACATCATTGAAGGTATTCTAATCCCTTCCTCTGTTAATCACCCTAGTACATCATTGAAGGTATTCTCATCCCTTCCTCTCTTAATCACCCTAGTAAATCATTGAAGGTATTCTCATCCCTTCCTCTGTTAATCACCCTAGTACATCATTGAAGGTATTCTCATCCCTTCCTCTGTTAATCATTCTGGTACATCATTGAAGGTATTCTCATCCCTTCCTCTGTTACTCACCCTAGTACTTCATTGAAGGTATTCTCATACCTTCCTCTGTTAATCACCGTAGTACATCATTGAAGGTATTCTCATCCCTTCCTCTGTTAATCACTCTAGTACATCATTGAAGGTATTCTCATCCCTTCCTCTGTTAATCACCCTAGTACATCATTGAAGGTATTCTAATCCCTTCCTCTGTTAATCACCCTAGTACATCATTGAAGGTATTCTCATCCCTTCCTCTCTTAATCACCCTAGTAAATCATTGAAGGTATTCTCATCCCTTCCTCTGTTAATCACCCTAGTACATCATTGAAGGTATTCTCATCCCTTCCTCTGTTAATCATTCTGGTACATCATTGAAGGTATTCTCATCCCTTCCTCTGTTAATCATTCTGGTACATCATTGAAGGTATTCTCATCCCTTCCTCTGTTAATCATTCTGGTACATCATTGAAGGTATTCTCATCCCTTCCTCTGTTAATCACCCTAGTACATCATTGAAGGTATTCTCATCCCTTCCTCTGTTAATCACCCTAGTACATCATTGAAGGTATTCTCATCCCTTCCTCTGTTAATCATTCTGGTACATCATTGAAGGTATTCTCATCCCTTCCTCTGTTAATCATTCTGGTACATCATTGAAGGTATTCTCATCCCTTCCTCTGTTACTCACCCTAGTACTTCATTGAAGGTATTCTCATACCTTCCTCTGTTAATCACCGTAGTACATCATTGAAGGTATTCTCATCCCTTCCTCTGTTAATCACTCTAGTACATCATTGAAGGTATTCTCATCCCTTCCTCTGTTAATCACCCTAGTACATCATTGAAGGTATTCTAATCCCTTCCTCTGTTAATCACCCTAGTACATCATTGAAGGTATTCTCATCCCTTCCTCTCTTAATCACCCTAGTAAATCATTGAAGGTATTCTCATCCCTTCCTCTGTTAATCACCCTAGTACATCATTGAAGGTATTCTCATCCCTTCCTCTGTTAATCATTCTGGTACATCATTGAAGGTATTCTCATCCCTTCCTCTGTTAATCATTCTGGTACATCATTGAAGGTATTCTCATCCCTTCCTCTGTTAATCATTCTGGTACATCATTGAAGGTATTCTCATCCCTTCCTCTGTTAATCACCCTAGTACATCATTGAAGGTATTCTCATCCCTTCCTCTGTTAATCACCCTAGTACATCATTGAAGGTATTCTCATCCCTTCCTCTGTTAATCATTCTGGTACATCATTGAAGGTATTCTCATCCCTTCCTCTGTTAATCACCGTAGTACATCATTGAAGGTATTCTCATCCCTTCCTCTGTTAATCACTCTAGTACATCATTGAAGGTATTCTCATCCCTTCCTCTGTTAATCACCCTAGTACATCATTGAAGGTATTCTCATCCCTTCCTCTGTTAATCACCCTAGTACATCATTGAAGGTATTCTCATCCCTTCCTCTGTTAATCATTCTGGTACATCATTGAAGGTATTCTCATCCCTTCCTCTGTTAATCATTCTGGTACATCATTGAAGGTATTCTCATCCCTTCCTCTGTTACTCACCCTAGTACTTCATTGAAGGTATTCTCATACCTTCCTCTGTTAATCACCGTAGTACATCATTGAAGGTATTCTCATCCCTTCCTCTGTTAATCACTCTAGTACATCATTGAAGGTATTCTCATCCCTTCCTCTGTTAATCACCCTAGTACATCATTGAAGGTATTCTCATCCCTTCCTCTCTTAATCACCCTAGTAAATCATTGAAGGTATTCTCATCCCTTCCTCTGTTAATCACCCTAGTACATCATTGAAGGTATTCTCATCCCTTCCTCTGTTAATCACCCTAGTACATCATTGAAGGTATTCTCATCCCTTCCTCTGTTATTCACCCTAGTACATCATTGAAGGTATTCTCATCCCTTCCTCTGTTAATCACCCTAGTACATCATTGAAGGTATTCTCATCCCTTCCTCTGTTATTCACCCTAGTACATCATTGAAGGTATTCTCATCCCTTCCTCTGTTAATCACCCTAGTACATCATTGAAGGTATTCTCATCCCTTCCTCTGTTAATCACCCTAGTACATCATTGAAGGTATTCTCATCCCTTCCTCTGTTAATCACCCTAGTACATCATTGAAGGTATTCTCATCCCTTCCTCTGTTAATCATTCTGGTACATCATTGAAGGTATTCTCATCCCTTCCTCTGTTAATCACCCTAGTACATCATTGAAGGTATTCTCATCCCTTCCTCTGTTAATCACCCTAGTACATCATTGAAGGTATTCTCATCCCTTCCTCTGTTAATCATTCTGGTACATCATTGAAGGTATTCTCATCCCTTCCTCTGTTAATCACCCTAGTACATCATTGAAGGTATTCTCATCCCTTCCTCTGTTAATCACCCTAGTACATCATTGAAGGTATTCTCATCCCTTCCTCTGTTAATCATTCTGGTACATCATTGAAGGTATTCTCATCCCTTCCTCTGTTAATCATTCTGGTACATCATTGAAGGTATTCTCATCCCTTCCTCTGTTACTCACCCTAGTACTTCATTGAAGGTATTCTCATACCTTCCTCTGTTAATCACCGTAGTACATCATTGAAGGTATTCTCATACCTTCCTCTGTTCATCACCGTAGTACATCATTGAAGGTATTCTCATCCCTTCCTCTGTTAATCACTCTAGTACATCATTGAAGGTATTCTCATACCTTCCTCTGTTCATCACCGTAGTACATCATTGAAGGTATTCTCATCCCTTCCTCTGTTAATCACTCTAGTACATCATTGAAGGTATTCTCATCCCTTCCTCTGTTAATCACCCTAGTACATCATTGAAGGTATTCTCATCCCTTCCTCTGTTAATCACCCTAGTACATCATTGAAGGTATTCTCATCCCTTCCTCTGTTAATCATTCTGGTACATCATTGAAGGTATTCTCATCCCTTCCTCTGTTAATCACCCTAGTACATCATTGAAGGTATTCTCATCCCTTCCTCTGTTAATCACCCTAGTACATCATTGAAGGTATTCTCATCCCTTCCTCTGTTAATCATTCTGGTACATCATTGAAGGTATTCTCATCCCTTCCTCTGTTAATCATTCTGGTACATCATTGAAGGTATTCTCATCCCTTCCTCTGTTACTCACCCTAGTACTTCATTGAAGGTATTCTCATACCTTCCTCTGTTAATCACCGTAGTACATCATTGAAGGTATTCTCATACCTTCCTCTGTTAATCACCGTAGTACATCATTGAAGGTATTCTCATCCCTTCCTCTGTTAATCACTCTAGTACATCATTGAAGGTATTCTCATCCCTTCCTCTGTTAATCACCCTAGTACATCATTGAAGGTATTCTCATCCCTTCCTCTGTTATTCACCCTAGTACATCATTGAAGGTATTCTCATCCCTTCCTCTGTTAATCACCCTAGTACATCATTGAAGGTATTCTCATCCCTTCCTCTGTTATTCACCCTAGTACATCATTGAAGGTATTCTCATCCCTTCCTCTGTTAATCACCCTAGTACATCATTGAAGGTATTCTCATCCCTTCCTCTGTTAATCACCCTAGTACATCATTGAAGGTATTCTCATCCCTTCCTCTGTTAATCACCCTAGTACATCATTGAAGGTATTCTCATCCCTTCCTCTGTTATCATTCTGGTACATCATTGAAGGTATTCTCATCCCTTCCTCTGTTAATCACCCTAGTACATCATTGAAGGTATTCTCATCCCTTCCTCTGTTAATCACCCTAGTACATCATTGAAGGTATTCTCATCCCTTCCTCTGTTAATCATTCTGGTACATCATTGAAGGTATTCTCATCCCTTCCTCTGTTAATCACCCTAGTACATCATTGAAGGTATTCTCATCCCTTCCTCTGTTAATCACCCTAGTACATCATTGAAGGTATTCTCATCCCTTCCTCTGTTAATCACCCTAGTACATCATTGAAGGTATTCTCATCCCTTCCTCTGTTAATCACCCTAGTACATCATTGAAGGTATTCTCATCCCTTCCTCTGTTAATCACCCTAGTACATCATTGAAGGTATTCTCATCCCTTCCTCTGTTAATCACCCTAGTACATCATTGAAGGTATTCTCATCCCTTCCTCTGTTAATCATTCTGGTACATCATTGAAGGTATTCTCATCCCTTCCTCTGTTAATCATTCTGGTACATCATTGAAGGTATTCTCATCCCTTCCTCTGTTACTCACCCTAGTACTTCATTGAAGGTATTCTCATACCTTCCTCTGTTAATCACCGTAGTACATCATTGAAGGTATTCTCATCCCTTCCTCTGTTAATCACTCTAGTACATCATTGAAGGTATTCTCATCCCTTCCTCTGTTAATCACCCTAGTACATCATTGAAGGTATTCTAATCCCTTCCTCTGTTAATCACCCTAGTACATCATTGAAGGTATTCTCATCCCTTCCTCTCTTAATCACCCTAGTAAATCTTTGAAGGTATTCTCATCCCTTCCTCTGTTAATCACCCTAGTACATCATTGAAGGTATTCTCATCCCTTCCTCTGTTAATCACCCTAGTACATCATTGAAGGTATTCTCATCCCTTCCTCTGTTATTCACCCTAGTACATCATTGAAGGTATTCTCATCCCTTCCTCTGTTAATCACCCTAGTACATCATTGAAGGTATTCTCATCCCTTCCTCTGTTATTCACCCTAGTACATCATTGAAGGTATTCTCATCCCTTCCTCTGTTAATCACCCTAGTACATCATTGAAGGTATTCTCATCCCTTCCTCTGTTGATCACCCTAGTACATCATTGAAGGTATTCTCATCCCTTCCTCTGTTATTCATCCTAGTACATCATTGAAGGTATTCTCATCCCTTCCTCTGTTAATCACCCTAGTACATCATTGAAGGTATTCTCATCCCTTCCTCTGTTAATCACCCTAGTACATCATTGAAGGTATTCTCATGCCTTCCTCTGTTAATCACCCTAGTACATCATTGAAGGTATTCTCATCCCTTCCTTTGTTAATCACCCTAGTACATCATTGAAGGTATTCTCATCCCTTCCTCTGTTAATCACCCTAGTACATCATTGAAGGTATTCTAATCCCTTCCTCTGTTAATCACCCTAGTACATCATTGAAGGTATTCTCATCCCTTCCTCTGCTTATCACCCTAGTGCATCATTGAAGGTATTCTCATCCCTTCCTCTGTTATTTTATACCTCGAACGTAGAAAGTTGAGGAACTAAACAACACTGAGAAAAACTTCATGAACTACATATATTTCGTTGCATGTTGGCGGTTAATGAGAATGTAGAAAAGCTGATGGATTAAAGTAGTATTTACACGTCAGAGTGATTTTCAAGTATCTGTTCGGTTTCATTACCGAAAATAGAACTCATGGTTTTTTCAAGTTCTCACTTTTTTATGGCAATGTTTCATTTCTACAACCCTGTCTCAACCCTGTCTCTGTCTCTGCTGTTTCTTTGGGCTTTCTTATGAATTTTTTCACCAAAAAATTCAATATTCACGTTTTTACTGCAAAACTGCCTTGTTTCGCGGTGAACGTATGCATGATAGTCATTCCCACGCCTTGTTTCGCGGTGAACGTATGCATGATAGTCATTCCGACGCTTAATTTCCCGCTCTGTCTTCATGAGTTCTTTTGCATTTGGAAGCTTCCGTAGCCTTTATTTATTTCTATCTCTTTTGTTTTCTCTTTTTTATTTCTCTACTTTCTGCTCCTCTTTCTTTTTTATATTGTTCTATTATACTTCCCCGTACATACATATGTCTTATGCACGTCTTCTAGTAATCTTGGTTCATCTATCGGCGATGCGAACACATTCATTTATTTATTCATTCATTTATTCCTTTGCACAACATTTATTCATCCATTTATTCCTTTGCACAACATATGTGATCAGCTAAGTTTCATCATGTTAGAAATGAAACATTCATATGTACTCTCTATCTGTCTCACTTTTTATTCAAGTAGCCACCTTCTTTTCTTATCTTCTAACGCTTCTAAAATACTTTTCTTCAACTTTTTTCTGAACTTTTTCTGATGTTCCCGTCACTCTTTTTTGTTCTTAGAAAAACATTTTTATTCTCCTCTCTCTGGTTCTCTTTTTTGCTCTCTACCTCTTTTTCTCTCTTCTCTCTCTTTCTCATTATATTTTTCTCTCACTCTCTCTCTATTTCTCTCTCTTATTCTAACCATCTCTCTCCATACCCTCCGTGGAAGATTTGAACTTTTTGGCTCGAGTAACAGATGATGAGAGAAAAGCTCATGAGAGGGATCCGTTGAACGGAAAGCTCATGAGAGGGATCCGTTAAACGGAAAGCTCATGAGAGGGATCCGTTAAACGGAGCGGATGCTTTATGATGCTGCGTTGCGCGCTTTTCACCCTTCCCGCTACTCTCTTAGTAGTTCAGCTATTGTTCTCGTATTTGGTTCTTTCCGTTTCCCACCTCCTATTTCTCTTTCTCTTTCTCTCTCTTTTTTCTTGTTCTTTTTCCCTCTTCTTCTCTTTCTGGTCCTTCTTCTCTTTGTCTCTCTTTCCTTTCTATCTCTTTCTATCTTTCTCTTTCTCTCTCTATTTTCCCTCTAACACGCTTTACACCTTTTCTCTTCATCTCTTATATGAGGCTCTCGTTCAATCTAAATCATTTGCGGTTTTGCGGTGCGTGCAAATGTTATATCCCATCTAATACAAAAAGCAACGTTCGTGTGGTTTCTTACAGGTGCCAGCTTGTGACTGGAGAGAGCAGGGAACAGAGAAGGAGAGAGAGAAAGGAAAGAAGAGAGACAGAGAGTCCGGCGAGAGATAGGTAACAAAGTGTAATATCAGCGACATCGAAAAGATTGAGCTAAAGCGGTAAATCTGCTCTTCTTGGAGAAGGAACATCAAAGTCTCCCGCGAGCTGCCTTGTCTCCCGTGAGGAGAACACAAGGCTTATTCGATGAAAGATATGATACCTCGAACTAGGTGGAGAGGTAACTTATTTAGCCTTTTTACATTTATTCATTTATTTATTCATTTTTTATTTGAATATTATTCATTTATTCATTCATTAATTCAAGTGACGTGAGAAAAAATTCGCTAATGTCGGAAGTTTGAAACAAATTTATATCCCTTTCGACCCTTGCTTTCGGAAAAATGTACCGAGAAGCCAGTTCTTCTCCATTATCATTACTACATACTTGTCAATTACTCTCCAGCCATATGGAATGATTACTTCAGATCTTTCCCACAGACTCCTCTTCAAAATTACGTTCAGACATGCTATATTTTCTATGATCTTATTGTAAAAGGAAGTCTTGACTCGGTGGTTTCCGGTTCAAAAAATTTTGGGCTTTCAAACTTCAAAAGAATGTTTGAAATAATTATATACATAATTCAGAGGCATTAAAAAGCAAGCATTGTAGATTCTTGTTAGACTGAAACACATAAATTCTCCAAGATGCAGTTCAATAGCAGGGCTTCTGGTTGAGATCATCTATAATTAAACTACCGCACGCGCAAAAGCAATTCCACGGGGCGGGATTGAGCCCAGCCGTCTCTCTTTTACCTTTAACAAGCAGTTTATCTACCTTTTACCGTTACCAAGCTTCTATCTTTTACCGTTATAACTTTTACCGATCTCACCGTCTATCTTTTACCGTTACCAAGCAGTTTAAATACCGAGATAACAGCTATAAGACGTACAATATTGCTTCGTGTGAGCTTTAAGCCTTCAACCCTTAGATATAAATTCCAAATTTTGACAGAAAACGAGCTAGTCCACAAACCCAGTCATCTCTCTATATCTGACGAGTCCACAAACCCAGTCATCTCTCTATATCTGACGAGTCCACAAACCCAGTCATCTCTCTATATCTGACCGGGAAAGCGTGGCCATTTTTCAATCTAAATCAGAAGTCCCTGCCTTTGTCTAAATGAGAACGCAGTGGACAGAGACCCGGTTTATGTGACTTTATTTCAGATGCTGTCCAGCTCTTCTTGTTGCTCCTTCCTCACTTCATCAGTGCGTATAACCTCGACATCTACGCGCCCGTGTACAAAGCGGGCGAGCGGTCGACCCAGTTCGGCTTCTCTCTCGCTTCCCATTTCTCCGGCGCTCAACCCCAGTGGGTGCTTGCATCATTTTCTCTTTCATTCATTATCTTTCTCTGTGTTTTGAAAGCGAATCAAAACGAAAAGACGGCTTTCCCAAGTAAAGAAACGTCGTTCACTTTTCCATTGCTGGTTCCTCTTCAGTACTTTTGTTGTCCTTTTCTGTAGCAAGCTTCAGCATGCCTTCTTTCCCAACCTAGCCGGGAACATTTGTCTACATCAACACTGGGAGAGAGAAAGAGAAACAAAGAGAGAAAGAGAGAGGGATGGAAGAGAAAGAAAAACAGAAGTAAAGAGAGAAAGAGAGTGATATGAAATAGAAAGAAAGAGAGATGAATAAATAGAGAAAGAGAGAGGGACTGAAGATAAAGAAGAGAGAAGCAAAGGGAGAAAGTTAGAAGGAGAAATGAGAAGAAAGTGAAAAATGGAGATAGAGAAAAATAGAACTAGCGAATAAGAAATAGAGATAACTCAAAACTGCTCAATTGTGGTGTAGCTGTATCAGAACATTTGAATCATCTTTGAATATTTCGGCTACTATTTCTGGAGAGAAGGGCGGAGTTAAAAAGAAGAGAAAAAACAGTTAGTTAAATCAGTAGGGAGGTTTAAAATAAATAGAGGTAGAATAAAATAAATTGAAAAACACTTGGATTTTTGGTAAAAGAGAGAGAGAGAGCGAGAGAGAGAGAGAGAGAAGTAGAGAGAAGGAAAGAGAGAGAGAGGATAGAAAAGTGATTTAGATAGAAAGAGTTTTGGAGGCTCAGAAGATGAGTTAGAGAAAAGGAACATTCTCCATTTTAAACTGAATCATCCTGGATACGAATGGGACAGAATGAGTCGAATTGCGTCAGTGCCAGACTGTAAGACGACGTGGGATTATTCTTGTGGTGTACATACATTGGACTTGAAGGTATACCTAGCGAGAGAGAGAGAGAGAGAGAGAGAGAGAGAGAGATAGAGAGAGAGAGAGAGTGAGAGAGAGCAAGAGAGAGCAAGAGAGAGAAAAGAGAAAGATAAAGAGAAAGATAAAGAGAAAAGAAAGAGAGATAAAGAGAAAGAGAGAGAGAGCGAGAGAAAGAAAAAATAGAGAGAAAGAGAAAAGAGAGAGAGAGCGAGAGAAAGAAAAAATAGAGAGAAAGAGAAAAGAGAGAGAGAGGAAGAGAGAGGAAGAAAGCGAGAGATAGAAAGTGTCAGAGGGACTTGAAGAAGTTCTGGAAAATTATATACAGGGTAGCGCATATTACCTGCTACCAAAATTGCACGATTGATTCCAGCGTCTCCTCCCGATAGGTGCGGTCTTTTTTTATTATTCTTAGATCCAATTCTGTTCTTTAACAAAAAACTTTTTCAGCTCAGTAAGTTCACTTTGCCGGTAATAGTAGATTTTCAACAACTGTGCACAAAAATCATCCGAATTCATAAGCATTCAATTAATACATTAATACCCGCATCACGAAAACGCTTCATATCCCACGTCAATGTGTATGGAGGACTGTTAAACGTAACCAGGAGCTAGGAAAACTTGCTGATCGTGCGAGAAATGGACGTCCTCGATCTGTTCACACTTCTGAATTGATCAAGGCCGTTCGAAAGAGAGTTGCTCGAAGTCCTCAACACAGCATAAACAAAACGGCACAGAAGCTCGGAGTCAGTCGCACTCCGCTTCAAAGAGTGGTCAGAGAGGATCTGAGACTTATCTCTTATCGCACGAAAAAAGCCGCAATATTATCTCCCAAGAGCCAGGAGCTGCGGCTGAAGAAGTGATGAGCTTTAATTTCTTTGACGTGGACCGGATCTAATTTGAGATGAGTTTTCTCCCAGGAAAAGCTGCTCACCGTAGAAGAAGCGTACAACCCAAAAAAACGTGCGTTTACTAGCGAGGCGTGCGTCTATTGCTGCTGACTATGCAGGTAGACACATTCTTCGAGCCTCACGTCCATCTCAAATCATGGTTTGGGGTGGTGTCTCCGAAACAGGCAAAACTCCTTTAGTATTCTCCGAGCCTGGAGTCAAGATCGACAACACTTATTATCAGAAACACATACTAGAAGACGTACTACTACCCTGGTCCCGTTCTCACTACAGAATTCAACCTTGGACATTCCAACAAGATTCAGCTCCAGCTCAAAAAGCAAAGCAGCATCACGCAGTGGTGCGAGAGGCATTTTCCTAGCTTTATCTCTGTGGCCGAATGGCCATCGTTCTCGCCGCACCTGAATCCTTTGGACTACTCAGTGTGGTCTCTCCTCGTAAGCAAAGTCAATGCTCGTCCTCACCATAATTTGAAGTCGCTCAAGCAGGCCTTAGTGAAGCAGTGGGACAATATCGACGTCATCTACATATGTCCAGAGATTGATGCAATTCCTTTGAGGCTTCACGATGTAGTTCGCGCCAAAGGTGGCCGAATTGAATGAAACTTCACCCCGATTATTTTATTATATTGATCTAATAAACTTGATACAAAATAAATTTTATTGTTCTTTTGGTAAACAAGCTATTCAGTAAAAACTTGGTAACAAGTAATAGGGGCTACCCTGTACATTGGAGGGAAGAGTAAAGTAAAACAGATGACAGAGAATTAAAGCCAAAAGAACAAATTGAGAATAATGGAGAACTAATGACCAAAACAAAAAGTTCCCTAAGCCAAGAGGAAGAATTCAAGATGCAGAAAGAAGTGTGTAAGACATGATTTTCAGCAAGAAAAAAATTCCAAACGGCCTGTTTCGATGTCAGGGAAGTAAGCGTAAAAATCACTACTCTCTCTCTATCTCTTTCAATCTCTTTATCAAATTAACTTTGTTCCAGTTCCTCTTTTTCTTACCTCCAGGTAGATATTGGAGAGTATTAATATGGTTTAGACGAGACGGCTTCGAGGTGTTCGAAAAAAGCTCCTGGGGCAAAGGCCGGGTTCTTTCTTGTCTACCAGACGAATTGAGGGGTGCAGAAAGGCAGTAGAGACACTACAGAGTCAACCTCTCTAGTAAACGAGTAACAATTATACTGAAACCATTTTTTAAGTAAGCGATCAGGGCCATTTCCAGAGTATTGGTGGGAGCTCCGTGGGCAGAGAGCGGTCAGAAGGGGACCAGCAGGGCGGGCGCTCTTTTCTCTTGCCCCATATCTTCATTCAGCAGTGACTGTAAACAGGTACATCGGCTTTCTGAATTTCAAACAAGGCAATGAGATTCGAATGTGAGCTGGAAGAGAATGGTTGATAATGAAGCGTGAGTTTTTTCGAATCATGATAGACTATCTTCAGTTGAATTTTTTGAGTAAGGTCAGCTTATAGTTGGAATTAGCTTCGATGCTATTTATGATGTGGGAAATAAGGTCAGCTTATAGTTGGAATTAGCTTCGATGCTATTTATGATGTGGGAAATAAGGTCAGCTTATAGTTGGAATTAGCTTCGATGCTATTTATGATGTGGGAAATAAGGTCAGCTTATAGTTGGAATTAGCTTCGATGCTATTTATGATGTGGGAAATAAGGTCAGCTTATAGTTGGAATTAGCTTCGATGCTATTTATGATGTGGGAAATAAGGTCAGCTTATAGTTGGAATTAGCTTCGATGCTATTTATGATGTGGGAAATAAGGTCAGCTTATAGTTGGAATTAGCTTCGATGCTATTTATGATGTGGGAAATAAGGTCAGCTTATAGTTGGAATTAGCTTCGATGCTATTTATGATGTGGGAAATAAGGTCAGCTTATAGTTGGAATTAGCTTCGATGCTATTTATGATGTGGGAAATAAGGTCAGCTTATAGTTGGAATTAGCTTCGATGCTATTTATGATGTGGGAAACCAGATTCAGACTTCTGATCAAGACAAATTTGCAAAGTTATTCATTCATTAATTTCCGAACCAAAATACTTTCAGATTCGACCAGAATACTACAATGAGATGGACTACTCTAAGGAGCCAAATGACACGTCAATACTCTCATCCCAAGCCTTTTACTTTCTCGGCAAGAATGGCCAGCGATTGGGGCACACGGTTGTGTCCCAAGGAAAAGTCAACGGAACCGCTATGGTCAGCTATGTGCCTTTGATTGTTCTATTAAGTCGGTCAGTCATGAATTTTTCACGCTACCAAAGAAAATTGTCACATTTTATCCACATAATTGCTTAATATTTTGAACTAGAACAGCTCATTCTTCTTGCATCTAAAAAGTGAAGAATGGCATGATTAAGAACTAATAAAATGCATTCATTCGTAATATTTTTGACTCCATTAGTACACCACAATGCATATTTTAAAAATCTCAGGGTTTTCGAGATTTTATATGAGTTCCAAGTGAAAAGAATTTTTTCAAGATAATACTAGATCATTAGATGTAGATCATTAGATCAAAGTAGTCATTCATCCAGGTTTGCGCTCCACTGAGTAGCTTCGGCAACTTCTCGCATATTTTCGGTGCATGCTACAAGCTGAACACTGGTTTGGATCTTTCCGATGTCAGTCACTCTTTCACTTTCTTCTCGTTTCTCTCCAGTTTTTTCTCTCAAAACAGAAAGTTGAATGCAAAAATGATATTCGAGTATAAAGAGTACTTGCCGATTTTCCTGGTTTAGTTACTTTGTTTCATGATAAAGTCGAGGTTTTTTCCCCAAATGAGGGCAAAAAACGCAAAGTTAGTGGAAGCTTATCCTGAGCTTTTTTCTTTCTCCAGGTTCTCGTCTCGTGCTCGACTGAGGGTCTCGACCGGAAGGGGCGCCACAATGACTACGGTGCCTGCACGCAGGGCCACTCAGCTTTCATTGACGACGTTAGTATTTTTCCGGCTTCTGTTGATTATATGATCAAGCAACCAAACGGAAACAAGCTGGTTCATGAGGTTTTATCCAGTGTGTTTCTGGAAACCGCACTGCGGGTAAAATCTATGCGCTATCCAAGAAAGCTGGTGATACAAATGCTCTGTTCGTCTGCATCCTCTCTTTCACATCACACACTCTCGAACTTTCTCGTTGACCTGTAGTTCTCTCATTATTAGTCATATTAATATACACGCTCTTTCTGCAGATGGGAAGAAACAGCTTTGTGAGATTCAACCTAGCAACTGTCTAGCTATAAGAAAGAGGTGAAGCTGTTTAGCTTACCGGAAGATTTCTTATAGAATGTGTTGATTACATTGTAGGTCAAACTTCTGAATTGTCCCTGATGAAAGTTAAAAAATTTGGATGCAATGCTACACACTAAAAAGTTTGAAAGAATGATTCAGGCCTTTTCAAACCTCTCAAAGCATCGATCGATAATTGATAGTAGCAATTCAAATAGCTACGATGGAAATTTTCCTTTCTTTACAGTCAAATTTCTCTGCTTAAAGTTCGAACTAGTGTGTTAGGTTACGAGAACATATGTAACAGGTTCACCGATTGAGATGTTTAAGTCAATATACATAGCTCTCTCGCGAGTGCAAAGTCATATTAATGTCAATAATAAGTACGGTATTGTACACTAATGTCAATAATAAGTACGGTATTGTACACTAATGTTAATAATAAGTACGGTATTGTACACTAATGTAAAGCCTGTTAAATATATTTTTTTAAATTGAGCTTTTCTTTGGAAAACTTTTCATTGTGATATTGAGTTCACAGAATGAATTTACCTAGTAACATCACTTGAAGATTATTCAAGTATGTACCTGGTAAGATGAATATACCTGACAACATCACTTGAAGATTATGCAAGTAACACACCTTCTAGTTTATAGAATAAAATATGTATATGAAGGTTTTTGATGGTTTTCGATCTAGGAACTGTTGGGTACGGGAGTACTCGGCGCGAAAACTTGGACGGGTGGAGTATTCGCTCGTACCATACCACATTCCATCTACGAGGAATCTGTCGCAAAGCACACGATGATCAATGAGAAAGGTCAATGGATAGGTTTCACTTTTAATTTACCACAATGTGTTTGTAATGGACAGCCATGTGCTTAAAACATCTCATGAGCATTTGAGGCATTGATGTCTTCCAAATTATAATTTATAAAATGAGATAAAATGTTTTTAAACAAATAAACTACTGAAGATAAGATTCCCTTTTTTGTAGAAATTTTCGGAATGAAAAGGTATAAAACATAATCCTACAACATAGCCTATATTTTTTGAGATGTGGGAAAAATCTAAGACGCGGTGGGAAAAATCTAAGACGCGGTAATGGGGTTGATAAAAACCTAACATTAAAAGGGAAATTGTCTAATTTAGATGAGAGTCAAGCTTGAATAACTGTTTTGAATATTCTTAATTGATAGCTTTTCATTAAAAAAAACTCAAACCTCTCGATTAGACTTTGAAAGTTAGCAATGAACCCCTAAATTTCTCCCCTCTCTTCAATCCCTTAAGCCCCTTTCACTTCCATTGGGAGATGCCAATGAACTTCTACTTTTCTCCCCTCGCTTCAGTCCCTTAAGCCCCTTTCACTTCCATTGGAAGATGCAAATGAACCCCTACATTTCTCCCCTCGCTTCTGTCATACGTATAAGCCCCTTTAACTTCCATTGGAGGATGCCAATGAACCCTTACATTTCTCTTCTTTCTTCAGTCCCTTAAGCCCCTTTCTGATCCCTGCCTTGTATTATATTATGATTTCCACAAGGTGCTTTTCAATACTCAGTGTGTAGAAAGTTTCAAACTTCAATAGCTTATTATACAATGTACTCTTTGCAGTGAACAAAGATGCCGTTCGGAATGTGTTCAAGTCGCACGATTATGTTGGCTTCTCTCTTCGAGTCGGAAGGTTGGCGAATTTTCCTCACAATGTTTTTCTCGCTGTCTCTTTCTCTCCTATTCAAATTCTCTTTAACTTCTTTCCTCTCTTTTTCATTTTTTCTCTGTCTTTCTTCCCCTTTCTCTCTATTTTTCTATCTTTCCTCTGGTTCTCTCTCCCACTCTTTCTGTCCCTTTGTCTTTCTCTCTTTCACTCTTTCTATCTCATGCAGTGTTTTTAATTGCGGAAACATAATGAAACATAACGACATGCGGTTTTTTTCAAATTGTGCGAACGTCTTGTTCTAACCTAAAATTAAAAAAAATTTGTACTCTTTCGCTGCAAGAGAAAAGACATAGCTTCTCATGTCTCTTACTTTCTATCTCTCTCACTAATTGTACAAATTTCAGGTAAGAAAAAGAAGTTCACGCAATTCGAAAAAAAAACGGGATGTCGTTATGTTTCATTATGTTTTAGCAAATAAAAACACTGCATTACTCTTTCCCTCGCCCCACCCTCTCTCTAATTTTTGTCTCTCTTTCGTTTTCCTACTTCAGTTTTTTCTCTGCCTCTCACTCTCTGCCATCATCCTTCTCACAGAATAATATAATGAATGAATGAAAGTTTATCAAAAGGTTTGCTGCAGGTTTGGTTTCGCTCACGAAGCAGGGCGTAAGCAGACACTGGTCGCGGGTGCAACTCGATTCGGCCAGCACGGCGCAGTAGTCATTCTTCCGTTTTTCAAGGTATTCTGTCGAATGAATAAAGACAATTGTTCAGCTAATATCAAATGATTCATCAGTGACCCATTAATGGTATGAGGAACAGTGCGAAAACACGTTTAAATTTTTTAATGTAAATTAAATATTGAATATGGGTATTTATTTTCTATATTTAAAGTTGACTCATAAAACCGATAAGATTCACGACATGCAAACAATCAAGTTTTTTTCATTTATTAAGTTTGTTTGTTCTCGAAAATCTTGTATTCGTTTATAACATGAATGATTTCTTATAAAGTTTTATATTTGATTTAAGGAAGCGAATTCAAAGCACATTCTGCTGACTGAAGACCACTTTATGTTGAATGGAACACAACTCGGATCGGGATTTGGCTACTCTATTGAGGTTTCATTTGAAGTTTTCTTCTCAAAGCTTAATGATGAGTTGAGCCGTCAAAGTTGAAATACATATTGACAATGATATAATGAACGAAAGAGTGAATACATGAATGATGAAGCGCTAGAATTGTCAAAATTAACACTAACATACTATAATGTTCACACTGAAACTTTTGTGCACTCAATCCGACTTGCTGCCGGGTGATTGGAATAGGATTACGGTATTTTTAGAGCTAGTTTGTGTTAAAAAGTAAAATCGAGCTTTTAAAATTACCTTATTCCATTTTCATCTTCACGGCGGTAATACACACCCTTCAATTCAATGATTGTAAAACACGGCTCCCTCTTTCTCCCTATTCTTGTTCTTTTTTCTCTTTCATTGTCCCTTACAGTTACTCGCATTCATATCTTTACGTTGCTATAGTAGTTCACAACTTTACTTATACTATTCTTATTTCTATTCTTTTCTTTCTGTGCTCATCTTATCTTTTCCATTTTTTTGGAACTTTCGATATTTTCTTCGCATTCTCCATTCTCTTCTCTCTTCCTCCTCTGCTATTTATAAATCTCCTTTCCTTTTTATCTTTACTTTTCTTTTCTATTCTGTTTTCTTTCTCGATTCTCTTTTTCTCTCTCACTCTATTTCTCTTTTCTCTTCCTCTGCTATTATCTTTCGTGATAAAGGTGCTCGACTTGAACAATGACGGCTTCGACGATCTCCTTGTTAGTTCTCCGTTCGAGCGACACAGCAACGAATTCGGCCAGTTCGGGGGAGCTGTGCGTGTCTATTACTCACAGGTTGATAATTCACTTCTGTTGTTGTTGTTGCTTGCCCAACAGGACAACCCTTTCAAGGCGACTTAATGGATTAACAGATCCTCTCGTATTGCTCTCCAAAATGCACACCAAGTTCTTTAAATACAATTTTTTCTCGTCCTATTTATCTAAGGATTAAGCTCCATTTCTTCCAATTTTAAAATTTTTTTCTTCTTTTTTTTGTTGTTGTTTCTTTGAATCTCATCAACAGTGTCAATAGAAATACTTTTTTTTTGATGGATTGTTTTCACCTCTTCGATTTTTTTACTGGTTAAGGAATAGATTTGGAGAGTGAAATGGGCTGAATTAATGGCTCGAGTTTTTATTTCTACCTTTTCAAATTTTTAAAATCTTTCTGAATATTTTCTTTGAAATATACGTATGCTTTTATGTTAAAATGGAAAGAGAGAATAAGAAAAATTATGAAAAAGAAAAAAAGAGAGAGTTAGAGAGCACGATTTTTTGTTAAGTATCTGCAGAAAATGGTGTCCATAGCTCTCCCATAACATTAACAAAAGTCGGTCTAAGATTGTGATTAGCGTTTAATCAGTACAAAGTCTAAATTTAGAGCTAACTCTCTCATCAATATCATTCAAAGTATTTATAAATCTCCCATCGCACCTTTCATGGGGGCTTAAATTTAATAGCCCCCCACCTCCAGTGGTCATAGGGGCTCGCACCTGTGGCATAGGGGCTCAAAGTTAACAGAGCTAATTTTCGCAGGGCAAGAACCGAGGGATAGGCCAGAGCGCCCTTGTCTTCGCACCTCCAGTGGTCCTACGAAAGACCGATCTCGCTTCTCAGTACGGACTCGCCATAGCAAGTCTAGGCAACTTGGACTCGGACACGAGAGGATTTCAAGGTTTCTGCTTGACCTCACCAAATGTATTTTATATGTTCATGTTCGCGATGTTGGTGTTAGCTCCTTGGGTTATGTTAATGTTCTTAAGATACCCCTCACTGTTTTATTCTGTAAGACATGATAAATTGTGCGATTACCATCTTTTGTGGAGTGATGTGTTGGTCTTTTTTCTGCACTCCATTTTATCATTCAAGAACAGGTCTCCAGCCTTTAGCAAAACTTAGACTCCTAGAAGCTTAATGTTCAAACTATGATCGACTTTTTGCATCTTTGACTTTACGTTCTCCAACTAACTTTTCTACCAATTAATTACTTGAGAAATGCATGCAGAATAGCTTGTGACATTAAAGATAAAAACTGCACGAGAAAAGGTTCTAATTCTCGTCATTCAAATTAGAGCAACGATGGAAAGTTTCTTTTAGGAAGTGTGACCATGCTCTCCACTCATAGTTCAATTCAAACAGTGTAATCAGAAAGAGAACGTAGAATGTACACTGGGGTGTCGATCATGGTTTGTATCTTAAGACTTCAAAGTGCTTAAATCCTGCAACAAAAAAAGTTGAAATCCTCCATTCTTGGCCGTAAAAATGAAGAGCGAGAATTGAGTCGACCGCTCTTAGGTTTGACAAATGGGAGGAATCATGAATTGTGTAGCAGGGAAATACGTGGGCGAACGAAAGTCTAAAGTAGTTTTCAGTATTCTAACTTTCTGTAATTTTTCGAACAAGCTTCGCTATCAGAAGTTAGGTGATTTTTCAGAAACGATTAGTAGGTTTTTCTATGAAGTAACCTGAGGAGTTTTTTATCATCAGACTTTGCCGTTGGTGCTCCATTCGCGAACGACGGTGCTGGTGCAGTTTACATATATCACGGCGCGGAGTCACCCGAGAAGCTCAACGAAAAACCAAATCAGGTAACTATACTTTTTTAACAAGACTTTTAGAAGCCTTCATTTAAACAAATAGAAGCCATGGTCTAGTAAAGGTAAGATGCTCAAACGTATGATTAGAGTAAGCTGTTCAAAAATCCATTACAATGTATAAACAGATAGAAAACGTGCCCTAAAATTACTTTCTTCTAGTTGGTTAATTTTATGAATGGATATGGTTCTTTTCCATAGAACATAGTTGCTCGAAAGTGCATGATATCATTTTTGTATTCTTATGCGCAGGAGATCTTTCCGTCATCGCTCCCTTCTTTCTCACGACCCCTGCGCTCTTTCGGCTTCTCGCTAGCCTCAGGTGCGGACTTGGACGCGAACGGCTACCCTGATTTGGTGATCGGCGCGGCCCTCTCCGATACGGTAAGTGATTGATTCATTCTCGATACGGTAAGTGATTGCTCCAATCTCGATACGGTAAGTGATTGCTTCAATCTCGATACGGTAAGTGATTGCTTCAATCTCGATACGGTAAGTGATTTCTTCAATCTCGATACGGTAAGTGATTGCTCCAATCTCGATACGGTAAGTGATTGCTTCAATCTCGATACGGTAAGTGATTGCTATCACAGTTCGAAATTTTTTCCAGGTAATTGTATTGCGTGCCCGCCCAGTCATTAGACTCGAGACTTATCATCAGACGGATAACGAGTATACAGAGATTGACAGGAGGGACTGCCCTCGGGGAGCCAGCACATGGTTAGTGGAAAGAAGAGATAGAGATAGAAAGGTAGGCAGAAGGTTAAAGAAAAAAGTAAAGAGAGAGTAAGAGAAAGAGAGAGAGAGAGAGAGAGAGAAATATAGACAAGGTAGAAAGGTCAAGAGAGGGAGAGAGCCGAGAGGTACACAGGAAAATAAAAAAAAGAGTCAGAGAGAGATAGGAGAGAAATAGAAAGAGAGAGAGGGTAAGAAAGAAAGAGAGAGAGCGAAAGAATGAGAGAGTAAGAAAGAAAAGTTAGGCAGGTTGAAAGAGGGAGAGAGGAGGCAAGTTGGAGAGGGAGTCAAGAGAGAGCAAGAAATGAAAATAAGAAGAAAGGAAGAGATTCAAAGAGGAGAAAGGTAGGAAAGAGACTAAAAGAAAGATAGAAGAAACCTCAAAAGACGCGCCTTCATTTCCAGCTTCAAGTTGACGCTCTCCCTCAACGTTGAACAAACAGAGTCCACGAAGCTTGTTAATCTCAACTCAGATGTCTTCCAGTGCACTCTCGAGGTGATTTCTCAATCTCATATATGACTGACTCGAACTGAGTAAAACTATCTGCCAGGCCTTATTTTCTAGTTTTTCTAATTGATAAAAAAAGCTCATGTGATGTAATAGAGAGAATGCAGACGATCAGAGCTTTCTTATCATTGTGCATAGATTTTTCACGCACTGATGATTAGAGAAACACACTGTTCAGAACATAATGATGAACTTAGCAAGTATTTGACTATCTTAAGTTCGTTTCGTATATACAACCTAGAAAAATTATATAACTACATATATACATACAAAAAATGTTACCACAGGTGCTGGAACTCTCAAAGGGAATCCAGAAACGGGCGATCATACAGAGCTCTCAATCGACGATCCATTCTTGGCCATGCGGCAAGAATGCGCATCGGCAGAAAGTGAAGTACGAAAGCACTGTGTACATACCGGTTCGTGTTTTAGAAAAATTATTGCTGTTAGTTTTTCGTTTTCAATTTTGATCGAAATTATTGCTATTTGTTTTTTGATTATTGTTATCAGTTTTTGTTATTATTTTTTATCATATCTATGGAATATGTTTCTCGTTAACATCTTTTTTCCTATACTTTCTGCCTTGTTTCTAACTCTCTTACTCTCGTTACAACTCTTTAATTTTTCCCTCTCTTTATCTTTTCTCTCTCTTTATCTTTTCTCTCTCTTTATCTTTTCTCTCTCTTTATCTTTCCTCACTCCATCTTTCTATTAAAAGCGCTCTATTTCTTCTATCTTTCTATACCTTTTTTATCTTAGTTTTTCTTTGTACTTTTTTCTGACTTCTGCTCTATCGCTTTCTAGTAGGAAATCGAAATTGTTTGTTCGTAAAATGTTCGTTAAGTTTGTAAAGTAACTGAACTTTCGGTTCGAAATTTTCACCAAACTATCAAATTGGGCCCTTTTTCAGCGATCGGAGCCAAGCGGAGACTGGTTGAATCCCATCAAGCTGCGCTTCTCCGTCAAGTTGTCAGGAGAGCGCAAGCCAGAGGCTGTTCAAGAAGGCGCTGCCCTCCCTGACCTTCAGAAGTTCCCCATGCTCGATAAACTGCATTCCAGACATGAGTTCACCGTGAGTTTTGAACTTTTTTTTCTCGATTGGCGACTCGGTTCATGGCTTCACTTCTCGCGTTGTTTGAGAAAAAAGTCTCTTAGTAATTTTTAAATATCATTTTTAGGATAAAAATATGTTTTCTGTTGCGTAACTAGTTCAAGAGTTTTCTATTGAAAAAGTGGAATGCCTGTGAAATGACTACAATGTGAATTTTACCTCTTATATCTGAAATGCAACTCGCACTGTGCAATAAATCGTTCAATGATCCAAGAGTATTTAGTAGAAGTAGTCCACAGAGAGAATCCAGTTATGCAAGAGTCAGATAGGATCGCTGCCTCTTACGCGATACGCATCGCTATCGAGAGGCGTGAGATCATCAATACACAACACTTTCTATTATTTGAACTGAACAACTTACTTAGCTTCAATTTTTGCAATGTTTTTTTATGAGAAAAAGGCATCTAAGCTTATTAAATGAAAGATGAGAGGCTGACAAATACTTAGCGGTGATATATCCTTGTAAATATACTTGACGGTGCACTTTCCTTTTTTGCTAAAACTAATAGTTGAGGTTCCTTTCAACACGCGCTGTGGAGACGATCATATGTGCAGTTGTGACCTCAAGCTACAAGCCGTCTTGGATGGGGTATCCATGTCAGTTATACCTTTAAACTTTAATTGCAAGCCGTCTTGGATAGGGATCAATGTCCTTTAAACTTTAACTGCAAGCCGTCTTGGATTGGGTATCCATGTCAGTTATTCCTTTGAACTTTAATTGCAAGTCGTCTTGGATGGGGTATCCATACCTTTAAACTTTAATTGCAAGCCGTCTTGGATGGGGTATCCAAGTCAGTGAAACCTTTAAACTTTAATTGCAAGCCGTCTTGGATGGGGTATCCATGTCAGTTATACCTTTAAACTTCAACTGCCAGCCGTCTTGGATGTGGTATCCCTGTCAGTTATACCTTTAAACTTTAACTGCAAGCCGTCTTGGATGGGGTATCCATGTCAGTTATACATTTAATTTTTAATTATAACGTCCAGATATGAAAAGATCAATTTTAAGGGATCAATTGCCTTGTTTATGAAATAACTGAAATAATTGAGACGTTAATTTGGTGTTTATTATCTATGAAAAATTTCAGGAAATGTAGCGGGATAGTTTCTGATGTGTTTGTACAACACTTTCAACTTTATATTGACTGTGAGTTGTAAGACATCCTTCATTTTTGATGCCAAGGAGGGAAAATGAGTCAGTCTTAGAGGTTCGAGAAGGAAGTTGGAAGAATCAAAATATACAAAGTGTGATAGTTGTTATTCATATAAAACCGGCTGTTCAAACACAACAGCTGAAACTCAATGTGATTTCAGGAAAAATCAAATGTACGAATTCAACGTTGGCGACAAGGACTACCTAGACGTTAACATCATTGTCGAAAACAAGGGAGAAATGGTTCGATAAAGAAAGAGATAAAGAGAGAGAGAGCGAGAAAGATAAATAAGAGAGAAAAAAGGAGAGTTATGAACATCGACTGAAAAAAAGCAGTGAGAAATGTACAGTGCGCACTGGTGAGTTCAGTATTACAATACATATGTATATGAAAAATAAACATGTTAGCTAGTGGAAAAACAGAGATACAATTGGATTAGGTCAATCAAATTCACATGAAATTCACATGCTTCCGACTGCAGGCTTACTCCGCCGGCCTGTGGTTCACATTCGACCCGGAAGAGCTGGAGCTGCCGGCTTTGGAGAAGGCAAGCAAGAAGGTTCGTCTGCTTGGTTATATTTTGAGAATTCTTCAAATTAGGTTTAGAAAAATGGTTTTCAAACTGGATAGATGAGAATTGAATTTTTATGAGTCCAAAGGAAATGAATACTTTGAGTTTTTTTCCTATGAAAAGGTTGAGTATGGTTTGAATATGGAGAAAAAAACAGTGAGTATGATTGTAAAACAAGGACTAAAAGTTTTTTTTAAAAAATTGCACGTTTTAGTGGTAGAACAGGTAACTGTCACACTGGTGAGTACGTGGAAACGAGGTAGAACAATGACTGTAATCCAATATTCATATCTAAAAAACGAGTAACTTTCGCAATTTTTCAGACCGAGCTCTCACTTGAAACGATAGGAGAGAATGTTGTTCATGTAAAGCTTGGAAATCCCATGCCTTCGGACAAAAAGGTATGATTTATAATCAGGTTCATTTTAAAGCAACAAGGCTTCAGCTTGCATGAGTGTTCACTTCCACTTTATAGGTCAACTGATGAGTTATATGATAGGGAAGGGCTCTAATTCTATCCATTAGAATCCGTGTAGATGACGATGTCTTGTTGAAAAGACCAATTAACTAGATCTCGACGATTCAGAGTTAAAGATGACTTGGTTGCTGATATATCTAAGGGATTTTGGAGATGCGTTTTAATTTTTGAAACATAAAAAGACTATTAAGAGGAGATTCCTTGTATTTGTAACTTGTTTTTATTGCCTTGGACTTTTTGGCTCTTTGATAGCAGCTGTTTCTGTGGACTAGTTTGAAGATCTAGTGCATTGTTAGTGTCTTGTGTCTAGTGTCTAGTGTTTTTAGCATATTTGAACTCCTTGAGATAATTGATTGTGTTGTTCATATAAATATGTATATCATATGTAGTTCTCCACAAGTCTAGTGGAACTGTTGAAAATTTAAAATAATGACCGTTCTTCTAGGATAATGAGAAGCGAGCTAAATGTGAACAGCCGAGAAGGGAAAGGTAGTCATTATTGTAGGCTCCATTGCTCAAGGGACGGTCTTTTCTGAATTCCCAACAAGGCTTTCTATGATACATGATACATGTTCTATGATACATATGCCTTTGATAAGTTTTTTCTCCAGTGGACATTTACGATTCGATTCAAGTTGGTGAGAGGAAGATCGCAAGGAGTTGGCCGACCGCTCGCCTTTTATGCCACCGTTTGATATTCAATCCATTTTTTCCCTTTTTCAAGTATGAGTCTCAATATTCATTTTTTTAAATACTATAATAATAAAAACATTTCGACTTTATTATGGAAAATTCGGTTGCAGCTTCCCATAAATTGAAGCAGTAACCGGCTCTCAAATATTTGTTTCTCCTCGCAATTGAACCGGGACTGACTTGAATATTCGGAAAACGTAGGAAAAACTTGGATCATTTACTACATATTAGCATTATGTTCGAAGTTGATTTGGATAGGTGAACTCGACGTCGCAAGAAACCGCTCCTGAGGACAATGACTGGAGCGCCCAGCTGCGGGTGATCAAGAGGGCAGAGCTTGAGCTCATCGGCCAGAGTGACCCTGGGCTCGTCCGGTTCGGGGGAGAGCTCAAAGGTTACTGTGGTTTTTATATCTCCTGAATAAATAAGTTTAAGTAACGATGAGTTTTAATAAATTAGGTACTCATTCAAATGCATCTTGAGACACCTGGAAAACATTTTACGACTTGTTTTGAAGACAAGCAGCAAAAAAAAACTACATGTTTACGACATTCATTGAAAACTTCACAATTAATTATAAATTCCAGCACGAGTATTAAAAATTCAAAAAAATTACAGCTCTGAACCTTAATCATTTCAGTCTCTAAAGTTACCTCTTGAAGTTGATACTACATTGACAGAGAACGCCTGAAAATGTCACTGACTCACGTCAATTGACAATCTCTAGTTGAATTTCATCTGCTGATGTCAAGTAAAAATCTCTAGTTGAATGTCATTGGCTGATGCCAAGTGACAATCTCTTTTTGCGTGTCATTGGCTGACGCAAAGTGACAATATTTCTCTGCAGGTGAGTCAGAGATGGAGTTGGAAGAAGACATCGGAGTCATGCTCCGTCACAACTACACACTCATCAACCGCAGCAATTGGACTCTTCGCAACATCACCACCGTTGTAAGAGAGACCCCTTGAGATAAACGAGGGTTTAACTAGCTAATTAGGGGTTTTAGGGGTTTCAAAATTTTAGGGTTTTTTAAATCAATTTGATGTTTTCATAACGACTTGAAGTCATTCATTAGTTATAAAAAAACATGGTTCTTACGAAGAGGATATTAGTCTCGCCTTTTCTTTTGTGATAGAATGCTCTGTATGTATAAGATTCTCGGTTTTTTATTCATGATTTTCCAGCATTGTCTTGCCTTTCCAGGATTGCTGTAGTTTCGTATACCGTTGACTTTCTCATCAGCAATGCTCTGGATTGTCGGGAAGACAGTCTCATTTCAGTTCGAGTGGCCATTCCAAGTGGAGGGAAGACATCGTATGGGCAAGTGGGTACTGTATCTGCTGGATGTGCCAACAGTAACCTACTTTCACACCGATGGGACTGTCGACATCAAACCATGCGCTGTTGAATGTAATTTTGTTGTTCTTCATTTGTGCTTAGGTGCTGTTGTTGACTTTGTATCCCTTCAGAAGCCAGTAACGAATTCTGGTCTACCTTTGAAACATTTTGAAACAGAAGAGAAGCAATCGGATATTAATTAATGCGCAGTTACACCATATGTAGTTGAGAGAACGAAACGCCCTTGTTTGTCAATTGAGCTCTCAGAAACCCTAAAAACTTGATAGTGTCATTCTTCAAATTACCTATCCTTGTACAAAGCAGCTTATAGACAGTAAAAGGATTTTAAGTAGCTCAGAAGGACCCGAAAAAGCAAAGAAATAGTAACAAACAAAAAATACTTATTGCAGCCCCGGCCGATGCTTACGTCAATCCCGTCGAGAACATACGTCGCAACACAAAGTACAGTACTCTCCTGGTGCAGCCGATCTTGAACAGGAGAGATCGCGTTAGGAGCCAGCTTTATCTACTTTTGTTTTCAAGTTGTATTTAATAATACTTTATCGCAAGGGTGATTTCGGAAGTGGCAGGTAGGGGATCAAATAGAGGAGTGATTCGTATCAACACCAAGGCGTGACACTTTTCAAAGTGAGAAAAGAGGTAAGTCGAGGAAAAAGAGGTAAGTGGGTCTGGAATCGAAAATATGAGGATCGTTTTATACATAGCTTACCGATAGCTGTTTTAAATGATTTGACTGTATTAATCGAAAATACAGTCTCTGGGAGTTTGTTCCAGACCGGAACTACTCTGGTTGAGAAGTTATTAGAGAGCTTAACATGTTTGAAACTGGGTTGAGTCAGACTGGACTTGTGTGACCTAGTGGGGTATCTGTGGTCTTGTGGGGAGAACATCTTGAATGGAGAAATGGGGGTTCTTCCGGTCAAGATTTTGAAGGTCATCACTAGATCGGTCTGGTCCCTCCGTTCTTCGAGGGACTGCAATTGGAAAAAATTTTTCTTTCTTCGTATGTCATATCGGGCATTCCGGCTCTTCTGCAGACTTGTTTTGTAAAGTTTCGTTGAACCTTTTCTACGAGTTCTTTATAATATTTCTGCCGAGGTGACCAGATCACGGAGCAGTATTCCAGTTGAGGACGAACGTAAGCAACGCAAAGCTTTTTTTTTTATAAAGAACGGGGTTTTTCGATTTGAAGGTTCTTAGGATGTAAGCGCACCTGGATTTTGCTCTGTTGCACATATTTTCTATGTGTGTAGAGAAATTCAATGAATTATCGTATTCTACACCAAGGTCCCTTACTAGTTTATTCTCTGTGATTTGTTTACCGTTCAGGTTGTTGTTGTTGTTGCCGGCAAGCATCCCGCATCGAAGACTTGGTTATGAACACTCTCTTTAATGAGAGAAGTTCTCGTGTTCTTCGGACAAGATGCGTCCGGAGAAGGGTTTTGATGTCCTTTGCAGTCCTGAGACTGTCATGCTGCACCTTGTGAAGGCGGACATCGTTGTAGCAACCTGTTCATGCTATAGGCCTTGTGAGTGGGTGGTCAAGCCGGCCTAGCATCGTTTTGGGTGGGAGTAGAGACGTCTCGCCTGTCGTTGACCGGAGATAGGCAAGAGGCTATTTGACTGGCGCCTCGACTCGCCATTGAAAAGTATAGCGGAGTATCGGCTGATGTTTTGTCCGGTGGCATGCCCAGGCCGGTCCGGCATCACCCTCCTTTGACGAGCTATACTACCCAGTTTTGGTCCGCGGCGGGATTTCTCCCGCTACCTCCCAGCACGAATAATTCGTAGGGAGGCATCCCTCTATCCGCCACCTGAGGTCGCGCTCGATTCTGGACTGGATGATCCGGCTCCATCCGTGACAGGCTCTTAAGGCTGTAGAGTCACGAATGGCCACTGTTGCCAGTGTGTTTCGAGTTACCGTTCAGGTAGAATTTACTCTACCGTTCAGGTAGAATTTACTCTTGGGGTGAGTTTTTCCTAAAAGTGTGACTACTGTTTTGGTAGTGGAAATAGTCAGTTTCCATGAGGAGGCCCACTTGGCAACAGAGTTTATTGCGACTTGAAGTAGCTTCGCATCGCTAATCGTACTAATTTTGACATCATCAGCGAACATAGTCACCCTGCTTCCTACTGGAAGGCACAATGGTAAATCATTTATGTAGATGAGAAATAGTAAGGGGCCCAAACAGCTTCCCTGGGGAACCCCGGATGGAGTGGGGTAAGGTAGAGAATCACTATTATTGATTCAGAGTGACTGTTCTCGTTGATGCAGGAAGTTTGAAATGAATCTTGAGAGACTTACTGAAATCCCACTGGACTCAACTTTTCTCATTAGGTAGGGAAGAGGGACGCTATCGAATGCACTAGTGAAGTCAATTAAGACACAGCTACATAGTGTATTCTTTCTTGTCCAGTTTAAAGTGCCATTCCGTCATTGATTCTAGAAGTGATAGTTCGCAAGAATGTTGAGCTCGAAATCCGAACTGATGATTGCTGATCAACTTATTCTCATCCAGAAATTCTAGTATTTTTTTGCAAACGATACGCTGCATTATTTTAGATGTGGAAGCAGTGAGACTTATTGGTCTATAATTGAGCGGGTCTGTACGTTTTCCTTTACGCTTGTAGACTGGTCGGACTATCGCTGTACGCCATTTTTTAGGAACTTCGCCGTACAATAAGAATCGCTGAAACATTATTGACAATGGTACACAGATACTGCGAGAACAGTTTTTCAAGAAAACGTACGGTATAAGATCAGGAGAGGTATTTGATTTCAAAGGGAGTTTATTTAGGAAGTGAAACACCAAATGCGGTTCTATTTGGAAGAATGAGAAGGAATGCAAAGAAGAAGAAGAAATCTTAGGACAAGCATTCGACTGATTAAGCGAGTAAAGGGAAGAAAAATGATGAGCCATGGTTTGAGCCTTACCTGTATCGGTAGTAACGGTTAGGCCATTTTTTGTCAATGGACCGATTTGAGGGTCGTCTTTGATATTCGCATTTGTAAATGAAAATAGCTTTTTCAAATTACGGCTCTCAAGTAAAGACTTTTCCATGTTCCGTCGATGCGAGTCAAGAGCTTTTCTTAGTTTCTGCATTTCCTCCAGTTTCTGCAATTCTATTTATACGTTTTTTTACATTTCCTCCAGTTTCTGCATTTCTATTTATACGTTTTTGTTGCGCAACAGTAATAATTTTCCTCGCGCTTGCTCCCGCCTGGTGGCAGGGTACGCGCTCTCCTTTGATGCAGCATCGAGGAGCGTCATATTCGTGCCAGAGAACTACCAAAACTTCTTAAATCACTTGGTTTGCGTGGATCTGCCCGGGATTGGAGTCGAACTTGGGACTCTTCGCACAATACTCGAACACACTACCATTATGCCACGCCCGGGCTAATGAAGATTTTGTTGCACAACAGTAAGATGGCTAAATTTACTAGAGAGTCCAAACATGATGAATGGCAAGATGAGCCTCCTAGAAAGTACATGGGTTCATTATTTGGTCTGATCCACAACCCGGAATATAAGATGTTACATGGAAAAAAACTTCATCCATTAGATTTCGATTGACCCTGCGAAATGAATGTCGGAAAGAAAAATCAAGACGATTACTACGGTTAAAATTCAATCGAGAACGGAAACTAGTAAAACTACTGGTAATTCTGGCCATGTGCTAGTAATGATGAGAAGTCGAGCGATAGGGTCAATAGCAGAAAGTTTAACAGAGATTGGAAAGGACAGGCAAGGGGAGACGAGCAAGCGAAAGAGGAACGGAACTGGTTCCATGAAATTCAAAGAGTTCTCGATATTAAAACATTGCAATTCTAAAAAAAAATGATTTTTAAACCGCGGTATCTATGAAAATAGTTCTGGAAAAATAATTTGATAATAATTTGGATAAAAAGATAAATAATTTGGATAAAAAGTGTGTATGTGAAATACTGACTGGATTGATCTCAGAGGTACGTCGATGGAATCGGAGGGGTCGGCCACGACGATCATGAACATCATCACGAGGCAGGGGCGCACAATGTTTGAGTTTAAGTTATATTCGATTATTCTGAACTTGATAAATAGCTGAGAAGCGCTTTTGTGAGAAACGAGAAAAAAGGTTGTTCTCAATAAGGAATTATTTTTTAGAGATAGAGAGCGAGAAAGGGAAAAGAGTAAAAAAGAAAGAAAGAAAGAAAAGAAAAAACTCAGAGAGAGAAATAAAGGGGCAGAAAGAGAAAAGAATGAGCGGAATAGATAGAAAAAGTAAGAAAGAGAAATTAAAAAAAGAGAACCAGAGAGAAAAACTGAGAGTGAGAGAGAGGATGAGAGAAGACAACATAGAGAGAAAGAGAAAGAAACAAAGTAAGAGAAATAGAGAGAGAGAGAGATAAATAGAGAGAGGGAGAGAGAGACGTATGCCCGAAGCAAAAGCAGTTGTGCTGCAGGTGGCGGAGGCGGGGTTCGGCTCACTGTCCTCCCGCAGGAATCGAATCCAACCAGTGAAGAAGACCGAAGGAGGAGAGGAGATCGACATAGTCACCATCGTAGGTTTTGCTGTCCTTATCTGCTGCACTGGCTGACCTTGTCTGCTGCACAAGCTGCGGGGAGGCATTTTGTTGTAGGGAACAGATAAAAGCAGGTGCAAACGCCTAGAGCATCACGCACTAATTTCTTACTAAATGAGGACCGATTAACCATTTTCGTACTTGAGAGTGTTTTGTTCTGTTTGCTATAGCACAGTTTTACGGAAGTTTTCTTCTGGAATAGGATGGCTTCAGAGCACCATTGGGTAAGGAAATGACAAAAAATTTCCAATTTGCGAAGAAAAAGAGAGAAGTTTGGAGAGAGACTGTAGAAACGAGCTTGGCAACAAAAAACTCTTTAATGCCTCTTTAAACGGCAAAGGATACCCAAACGGGCGAGAAAAATCGAGAAACATCGATAGTATACATAGTTCGTCGAAGGAGGGCGATTCCGGACTGGCCTGGGCATGCCACCGGATAAAATATCAGTCGATACTACCCTATACTTTGGAATAACGAGTCGAGGTGCCAGTAAAATACCCTCTTGCCCTTCTCCGGTTAACGAATGGGTCTCGCGAAGAGGATCGCCAACTGCGGTACGAGTGTAGACGGAGAAAATTTTTCCGTACTCAAATGGATCCTCACCAATCTATCCCAAAGGACTCCCCTCGACAGGACCTATGGGCAAACAACAAGAACATAAACATCAACCACAACAGAACAATGTTGTAAATAATTTGTAGAAATCGCGAAGTTGTGAATACTGACCTTTAAAAAACCTGACACCACCTGGCGTAACTTGAATTGACACTTAAGCCAATCCCGAAAATGAATGAGGGCAGCTTTGCTAATGCAAATTAGTAAATCACAGAAAATTTATTCTCGGTGTTGGCTCAAGTTTCAAGTCAAGCCAGGCCAGGGGGTGTCAGGTTTGTTAATGGAATGAATATTCAGAATTTGCGGAGTTAAACGTGTCAAAAATTGATACCGTATGTTTGAGAAAACTTAAAATCGTAAAACTCAGACAAAACTGAAAGCTTGGTGTTGAAGGGTTGTCAAGAAGGGACGGCGAAGTGCTTCCGTGTGACGTGCGTCTTTGATTACGTCGACGCCAACTCGGCACCAGTCATCGACTTCCGGGCACGACTCTGGAACTCCACCTTTGTCGAGGTTTCAATTTAAGCTAACTGCGACTAATTATTCAGAGTTTAAATGGTTTTGAAGTGATATACCCATTAGGCTAAGTGAAGGAATTCATGCTGAGATTATAGACAAAGTTAAGTGTTTTATTATATTTATCGAGTTTATCGTTTTGATATGTTTTGAGAACTTGAAAAGAGACTGTTTTCGGCCTTGTCAGATCCAGCATAAGAATGACTCGGGTTTATAAACGCAGTCATCTAAAGGATCTTTCAGTTGTGTAGATCTTTATTGGTAAAAAGTAATGGTAATTATAAGGAAGACATGGTTGAAATGATGCGTTTTGAGGATTACTCGGATGTGGAGTATGTGGAGATTCTCTCATGGGGGCGGATCGAGATAGACCCCCAGCAGGGGGTACTTGATGAGAACCTAAACAACAACCAAGTCGCCGTCAAGACGGTCGCGTACCCCGACAAGCCCGCTATAGGTAAGGGAACTTCCCCCCCCCGTTTTTTAGAAAAATTATTTTCACTCTCTGGTTTTTCATCTTCCTTACTCTCTATTTTCTCACTGCAAAGACATACTTTGCCTTTTTAATGTTCTAAGAAGTTAGTAAGCGTTACGGTTTTCATTTCTTAATACTCTGCCCTTTTTTGTTGCCTACCTGTTTTCGTACCTGCGCATCAATATCTGAATACTATATGTCTATAATAAAAAAAATCTGAACACTCTCATTAAAAACTGTGCTTACAGGAGAACAGCGGCCGATTCCTTGGTGGGTGTATTTGCTGGCAGTGCTCGTTGGGCTGCTCATTCTGCTTCTTCTCATTCTACTGCTCTGGCGCTGCGGTTTCTTCCGGCGCAAGCGGCCTGCGCCCAATTTGTATACGGCGCAGCTTAGGAAGCACGAGCAGGAGCAGTGGAGAGAGGAGGATCGTTACATTGGCAGATAGCCACAGCTCATCTAACGACCTTCACCATATTTTCATTAGCAACTAGTTTATTTAATCTCATTAAGCTCAACTAGGTTATCTTACCACTTTTTGATGAAGTCAGAATAGGTTCTCCTATCATTTTTTGTTACAAAATCCACTATAGAATCTAGATGTACCCAATAACATTAAATCAGTTTGTTTATACATAGTTATTAACTACTAACGCTTTTTAGCTTTAGGCCGAGCGTATATTCGTTTCGTGCCCCGAAACCATAGACGTTCGCTTGTACAAGACTGCCAAAAGCGGTATCCTTGCTGTATGGGTATATATTTCATGTGAATACGATTGTTATTATTACATGCCTCGGTCATAAACATTTCTGCGATATTTTTTAAAGGTTGTGTGAGTTTAGTTAAATATCTCTGTTCAACAGTTTACAGCTCCACTTTCACTTATTCATTCATTCATTCATTCATTCATTCATTCATTCATTCATTCATTCATTCATTCATTCATTCATTCATTCATTCATTCATTCATTCATTCATGCTTATGCTCAAAGCTCAGGCGAAAACGTGCCAAAATCCATCTCATTAGATGAGCAAAGTGTTTATCTTCATCCGAAAAATGTTCTTATTTTGTTTTCATTCCGGTGTTCACTCGTATAATGGAAATATAAGCATGTTTGTGTGTGATTTATATTTATAGGTGAAAAGAGCATGCAAAAATAGCCTTCCAAGCGTGCGTGACAAATAGTAAGTGCTTGAAGACGATTTATAGTTTTCGCATGAATATGCTATATGTATATTTCTTTATCTGAGCTTAAGATTATGATGCAAAAGAACAGAAAGAGATTCCGCATGGGAACTAGTTAATAACATTGATTCCTTAACCGACGCTGTGATATTGCAGTTAAAAAGACAGTTTTTATTTATTTTTTCATTCATAGTTCGCTCAAATTTAAAGGCTCCTATATTCTTATTTGAAGTTAACTAATTCATTTACAGTGGTTGTGTAACAACCGCAATTTGTAGCCTTAAAAAATATGCTTAGAAGTTATCAAGTGTGCCAAGCCTAATGATTCAGTTATTACATACACTCGTTCCTCGATTTCGATTCAGTTCGGAATCTTTTTGTTGTTAGGACTTGGACTGCATAACTTTGCATGTTCTCACAATATATATTTAATTGTATGTTCATGACACGTGGATCGAATTAATGGCCCCTGTTAGGAAGCGGCTGTTATGCAACATCTTTTGTGCAGCCTATATAGCTTCATTCTTGTTCAAGAATGTCTTATTCCTCTCTGTATTGCTGCAAGCTTTCGAATCTTGCAAATTATATATATCAAGAATGACGAAACGGGCGCTTTTTCATCGCTTTCCTGTTTTTTGCTTAAACCATAGTCAACTTTATCGAATACTTCGATGTTTCGTTTGTTTCAATTCGGATTTAATCTAGAGCTTATTAAGTGATTTATGTAAACTTTTGAGGGGTTGTAGACTGCTTGCTCTGCGCAACCGTTTGAAAATGAGATATAGAATGGGTAAACTTAAAACCACGCAAGTCCAAAAATTTTATGAGGACATGAATGGGATTAGAATGCAAAAAGCTCTGGTTAGGCCTTACGAATAACCCATATTGGAAGCCTCTCTTGATTGTGCCATCATGATAGAAAAAAACATTCACATGTGACTCTCACGTGACTTGCTCGTCCATCCGGTCTCGAGAAGCCGTTAGCAGGCTTTTCTTGTAATATTCTGCTTACAAGCACAACTTATCACTATGTACTGAAACTTCGGTATGAATGGATTTTTCATTGATCGGTCCGACAAGTTTGAAACAAAATTTGAAGTTGAATGGGAGCGAAATAATACAGTTAATATAAAAAGGTTTTTTTTAACTTGTCGTTAAAAGTAATCGAGTTCCATCTAGCTTTTCACTCTTGCTCGACATAAAGTTATTCAGTCTCTATCAAGACCCGGAGAATTTTATACCGTATAGTCGATACCATGATCCCACAGGCTGATTACCCATATGGCGTATGTGGGGCCTCTTCCGCAGGCGGATGGGAGACCTGCTGGTGGCTTTGCCATGGCTGACCATAGAGGGGCCTAGGCTAGTGAGCGACGTGGGTGGGTGTGGGAACTGGGCAGCTCACATCCTATGAAATGCTCGCTCACTGTTATCTCACTAGCCTAAGGGACACGGTCAAGAGGCGTGTCAAAAAAACCTCTAGCCCACATAGCCCATCCCTGGTTGTGTGACCCAAAGGGTCGTAAACGGACGTTAGGCTAGACTATCGACTCTGAAGTTCGCGCGACAATCCGGTCTATGGAGAAAACGTCGCATCCCCCAAAGATGCACCATCAGAGTAACCCGAATGCTAGGGCGTCCCCTACAAGCGACGAGCCTGGAATCCCGAGCGACGTGAGAAATATGCGAGGATTTTCGAGGAATAATAGGCCGCGTCCTCGATTTAATCAGTTAGCATTGCCTACACGTCTCTGACTAGCTACTTAGAACTTCGGAAGTCTCTCTGGGAAGTCCATGGATGTCTGTGACATGCTTGCAAAAAGAGGAGTACCTATAGCATGCCCCAGGAAACTATAATAGATGGAAAGGATAGAAAGCAAAGCAGCTCGGCGAAAGGTATAAGCTGTGGTACTCGGGTAATATTTCATCTACGGTCCGCAATGGCGTCGGAATCATCGTCGCTTCCTACCTTTAGCATATCCGTCATGGAAGTCTTTCGCATCTGAGTTCTTTTGACGTCCATCTCTTTGGAATGCGATGGTTAACTCTTTAAAATATTTCTCTTTAAAAAAATTTCACCACAGGCAGGATGCAGCGACTCCGAGAAAGACGAGTTTTGGGAGACCTCGATGACGTCATCATAAAATGCCCTCTAAAAGAAACTCTCATGATAGGAGGAGACGTGAACGGGCACGTAGGAAGAAGATGCGAAGCCCATAAGGTAGCTCATGGAGGCAATGGTTATGAATTGCCGAATGCAGAAGGAGAGCGAATCTTGAGTTTTGCCGAAGAGCACGATCTTTCCATCTGCAATACCTTCTTCCGCAAACGAGAGTCTCACCTCACCACTTATTGCAGTGGTGGAAGGAACACCAAAATCGACTTCTGGATGACGCAAAGAATCAATCTGAGACTCATCACTGATTACAAGGTGATTCCGAGCGATAATGTCTCCTCGCAGCACCATCCAGTTATATTCGATCTCCGCTTTTCCAGAAGGAATGCAACGTAAAGCCTCTGAATGAAGTTTCTCGTATCAACTGGTGGAAGGTACGTGAGAATAAAGTTCGCGTCATGCATCAGCTTCTTCTCGCTCATCCCCGGACCTTCTCCAAAAAACGTTCCCTGACTCCATTGAGGAGCAGTGGAGGTTCGTTTGAGACAAGATAAAGGCTTTAGTAGAAATCACTCTGGGCTTAACAAAGCCAGGTCGCAAACACATTGTAGACAAGGAGACATGGTGGTGGAACGAAGACGTTCAAACTGCTGTCAAGGAGAAGAAAGCGGCTCTCAAGCAATGGAAACGATCCGGAACCGAAGCTGACCGAGTCCTGTATATATGTATGAAGAGAGAAGCTAAAAGAGCCGGGGCGAAGGCACGCTCCGCAGCCGTCCAAGAAATCTACAGTGAGCTCGACACTGAGAGAAGGAAATTTTCTGGATTTGCAAAGCCCGAGCAACAGCAGCAAAAGATCTTTCTCACGTGAAGACAATCAAGAGCCGGGACGGCATACTCCTCCGATCCAATGTCGAAATTTGTCAGTGATGGAGAGTAAACTTCGAGGAAATCTCGAACATCGAGTTTGACCACCCTCTCATCCCACTGTCTCTACCTGTCGAAGGACCAATTCCCACGATCTCAGAGATCTAAGTAAGAGAATCCCTTCAGAAGATGAAGCATGGAAAGACATGTGAGCCAGATGATCTTGCCGCCTCTGCATGAAAAGTCGCAGGTTATTGTGTACTTTTCCATCTTACGACCCTCTTTCAAAAAGCCACTGCTTGCCTGGAGTATCCCGAAGACTGAAGTAGATCATCTACAATACCTAACTAAAAGCTCGTCTCATTAATTTTTCGTTGCACAGTCTCTATTATAGAAGAGTATGTAATGATCTTGTTCTTGCTTTCAAATTCATTCGCTGTGAAATGACTGTGACTATAAGTAACCTTTTCACGTTTAAGCCTTGTAATGGTAGAGTAGCTCCATTCAATTTTCACATCCCTAAAGCGAACCGCTCTCAATATTTCCACTCCTTCTGTGTTCGAACAGCCCGTTGGATGTGTAAGCTACCTCCTGAGTTAATGAACAGCCCTAATTCTAAAATCTTTAAGAAGCGTCTGTATTCTTTCCCAGTCTTAGAGTTTCTAAGATTGAGCGTGTCCAATATCTAAATTTTTCCCCATTGACTATTTGATTTCTCTTTTTTTGTTGCTTTCTTTAGATTATTCCCCTCCCATACCACCTTAACTTATATTTGGAAAACTCGGGAAGAGATCGCAAGGCAGCTTCACCTCCACTTTCATCGGCAGCACATACCCTTGGGCCCTGTTCACGGCGTACCTGCAGTGTTCCTCCTCCACTGTGATCCGTCTCAGAATACAGACAATGCCGGGGCTTGGCAACCCCCGAGTGTACAATGTAACAGTGGTCCTTGGGTATTCCTCCGCTTCTATTCTCCTTCAACTGCTTATGAAGGAAGACAACGAAGTCCCATCTTCAGCCCTCCTCTCTCGCATCCTCTTGCTTTCTCACTAAGTTATTGTTCTTTTTTAGATGTTTTAATTCTGTTCTTGCCTCTTTACTATGACCTCGTGATGTAATGTCTTTTTTTTGTTCTTCTCTCCCTTTGTTGGAAGTGCGTTCTAATTATTATTTGTTCTCTCGACTCATTTTAGTGTCACACCTAATGGTGTAAATGAATAAATAAATAAATAAAAGGGGAAAGGAGATGTCACAATATGCTTCGACTAACGACCGATAAGAATCATTTCTCATACAACAATGATCTTGGAAAAGATCAACGAAACAGGGCTGCGCAAAATCGTAAACACAACTGCCAATCAGTGCGGCCTCGTAAAAGGAATTGGAACAATGGATGCTATTTTCGCCATTCGTCTCTATCTCTAGAAACAGGGAAAATCTGAATCAGTCCATTGTGCTTTTCTTGATTCAGAGAAAGCTTTTTAAAAGTGTCCTGATGAACTGATGTGATTCTCTCTCCGAGATCACCTAGTCCCAGAAGAGTACAGGTGATGGATTCGAATGATGTATGCTGATCCTAGAAGTACCGTAAGAAGTCCAGCGGGTACTTCAGAGTCACTCAAAGTAGCTGTAGGAGTTCATCAAGGTTCCGCGCTTTCCCCTCTGCTCTTCACACTGATAATGGACACGATCACCAGAGATCTACAAACAAGTCTCGCGAAAACACTATTGTATGATGACGAAGTTGTGATATGTTCCAACAAATCAGAGGACTTGGAGAGACAGCTAGTATAATGGAACAAACGTTTCAATGACTATGTTCTACGACTGAGATGGTACGGGCACGTGGTGAGATCAAATCACCATTCCATCTCTCAAACGTCCTGGAATCTCTAAGGAGATGGCAAAAATCTCAGAGGCAGACCCAAAACTGATGGCGAGACTGCTTTGAAGTAGACATGAAGACGAACGGGCTGAATACTGAAGATGCAGCTGATCGGGTTAAATCAAGAACAAGTTTTTCTTATCGTCACTAAGAGGGAAGGGGAAAAGGAAAATGAGGAATGAAACAAGTTGAGAAGAGCCATTGATGAGGATTACATACTCCATCTCAAATTCTTCAAAGCATCCATAAAGAAACCGAAGACGATGAAGATGTGTCGCTCACTGAGGGCCGAAAGTCATCGGAGAAAAAAAGGGCTTGAAACAACCATCTCTGGCACACATAGAAGAGAATAATGAGGAGAAGAGAAGAATGTGGAGAGAAGAGAAGAATGAGGTGGTGCAGTCTATAAATGGCGTGGTGGTGCATAATGGCGTGGTGGCGTGGTGTGGTGCATGGTGCAGTCTATAAAGCTATAAATGGCGTGGTGCAGTCTATAAAGCGGACCCTACCCGGCGGCGGGATGAACGCTGAGAAGAAAAAGATAGCCAATACCATGATTAACATTTCTGAAACCAGTAAAAGCTTTCATACCAAAATTGGAAAAATGCAAGGGAACTGGTTCAAATTAATTTCACCACGAATTCGATAATGAAAAATTTTAACCTTTTTCATATCTTCATCAACAAAAAATAATAAGTTCAGTGTTATCACTAACATGATGGCCAGAGAAGGTTTTAAGGGAACTTGTGAAGAGTAACTTAGCTTTTCAACCTCATGTTTTCGAAGAGTCTTCTGTAGAAAAGAAGAATTAGAAGACCAGTAGCTTCATGAATAGACTAGAACAGACGAGTCGAAAGCATTTTGAGAAAAAGTCGTGGACGTGGCCAACTTTTCTGCATGGAGAAGGGAAGAACTCATGGAGAAGTAAGAATGCATCGAGAAGGAAAGAAGTAACTTCAATAAATTGAAACCTCAATAAGATTATCCATGCGAGATGTAAATGTATACCTGTATACCTCAAAAGGGCATCACTACTTTTAAGCAGTGTGGTTGATAATTTGTAATTGTAGGTTTGACTATATTAGAGAGCGTCGGTTTGTCATTTCTCGTGAGGAACACCAGCAACCTCTCGCGTGAGCCAGGTAAGCCACCAAATGCTCTGAAGATATATATATATTTTATCTACACTTGTCAGTGCAAAAACAAACATTCAAAAACAACAGATAACAATGGTGTCTTTAAGAAGCAAAGAAAAAAAAAAGAAAAGAAATCTAAGACAATTCTTGTAACAATTTATTACAGAGCGCGTCATAGTGTCTAATAATTACATCCATATGTCTGCTGATTCGAAACGGAAAGACTAAAGTGTATCAATGATATTGATGACAGCTTTTTTTAAAAACGTGTTCACTCGGAACATTCAACACATCTCTCGATAATCTAGTGAACATACGTGCTACCCTTAATGAGAAACAATGGAAACGGGCCGTATTCTGTGTTGCTTCGACATACAAACCGTTAACATTTGTCCGTGTAATCGGAACCCATTTGAAGAACTTTTCCTTCGCGACAATGGAACTATTGTTGTAAATTTTCCAACCCATCATAAGATCCGCGACTTTCCGCCTGTCTATCAAGGAAGAAAGACCTAGGTTAGCCAATCGACAAGAATAAGAAGGAAGTGCACGTGGATAATCAGGATTAGGAAAGCATCGGTAGTATACAATACGAGTAAAAGCTTCAAGTACTTTCTCGATAATTTTGCAGTCTTTTTTATAATATGGATTCCAGAAGCAAGATGCAAATTCTAGATGAGGAAGTATATATGTGGAAAAGCATTTGAGTAGAATAACTGGGTCGTTGATGGGAACAGCACGGAGGAGTGAATACATGGCTGCCGTTGCTTTGCTCACTCGATCTTCAACAGCTGGGCCTCTGCGCAATGATGAGACAACTTGTACTCCCAGGTCGCGAACTTGGTTGACACGTGATAACAGAACATGGCAGATTGAATAGGAGGCGATGAGAGATTGGTACCCTATATGCAGATGAAGAGTTTTACTGGGAGACAAGGAGAGTTGATTACATTCACACCAAACAGTAATAGCATCGAGTGCAAGTTGTAGTTCTTGACTTCGCTCTAAAAAGGTATCTTTGTTATAAGACACATACACTTTAATATCATCGGCAAATGCTTGGAAATGCACATTAGGGAATTGAGCTAGTACATGGTTCAAATCAGTTATGTATAAGATGAATAGCAGGGGTCCAAGAACAGAACCCTGGGGAACCCCTGATGTCACATTAAATTGAGGAGAACGAGTCCTACCAATGCGAACTGAAAAAGTGCGATCTGTCAAGAAGGATTCCAGAAACAATAATAATTGAGATGGTATACTATAATGTCTACACTTGTAGAGAAGCTTAGGAATACTAATTGTATCGAAAGCTCGAGAAAAATCGAGATATATGACATCGGTGGAAAGTCCACTCCCTAGCGCTCTCGTCCAGTCTTCCTCACACATCAATAAATTGGTGACAACAGAAGCCTTCTCTCGAAAACCGTGCTGATAATTAGACAACACATCGAATCTTTCTAGATGCTCTATAATAGTCTTACGAAGTAGGCGCTCTATTGTCTTCGATGCAGGGGACAATATCGATATGGGCCTATAGGAAGAAGGAGACGAGGGTTCTTTGCCTTGTTTAGGAATTGCGGTCACAAAAGAATGCTTCCAAATAGCAGGAGTCGAAGATGTGATAAGACAGAAGTTGTATATGTGGGATAGAGGAACCGAAAGCGAAGAATGACACATTTTGAACACAAGCTGAGGAATTCCATCGGCACCGGTACTACCCGTGTATTTCAATTTAGACAAAGCACGTGAAACAGTATACGGAAGAAAGATACTTAGATTAGTTTGTGGAAGAATGGGATCTCCAGCGGGGCGGGGTAACAAACCGTCATCATGGGTAAAGGAAGAGGCAAACTCAGCTGCTAGTAAGTCACATTTACTTTGAGAGTCAGTCAAAACAGAACCATTTCGATCAATGAGAAAACGAGGAGGATTGGGTTTGGGACGTGTGAGAGAAGAGATATGCCGGTACAAATTACGAGAGGATGTGAGCCTTTTCTTGAGGCAGTGCTTATTCCACTTGTTGATTTGTTTAAGTAGATCACAACTAGCTTTTTCATACAGTTTTCGAACAAGTGGGTAACGAATATTGCGAAATAGTGCATCTCGATAAGAGATCAAGCTACGAATATGGGGTGGATAGGCAGAGAAAGACGAGCGAGGGGCCTTCATTGGAACATACAAGGACAGAGCGTGGTGGAGGAATAGTAGGAAGCGAGAGTAAAGGTCATCTACACAAAAGAACATATCGAAAGCAGCTTCCCAATCTATAGAGGACAAGTAATCATTCAAAGCAGAAAAATCAGTTCGAGAATAGTCTGGAACATGTTCAACGTCGATACGGTCCAAGCATATATGTATATTGGTATCGAATCCTAAATGATCACAAGACGGAAATGAGGGAATAATACGGGACTCGGAGAAAAGAGAAGGATGAGATGTAACGAACCAGTCAAGTGATCGGTTTTGGCGCGTTGGGAGGCGGCACAGAAACGAGAGGTTGAAGGAGGAAATCAGAGAATGAATTATATTATCGGAAAGACTCACAGGAGGACTCAGGGAATCAGAATTGAAATCGCCCACCAGGAAGAAGGGATGATTAGATGTTGAGAAAAGGTCGGATAGAAAATCACAAAAAACTCTTGTCTGATCGGAACTATAACTGGGTGGACGGTAACACACAACAATTCGTAGAAAACAAACTGAAATAAGAACATCGATGGCTATGACTTCTGTACGAGAGAAATCTATTGCTGGCTTAGTAAAAGAGTATACATCACGAATAACAATGCAAACACCACCGCCTCTAGAGTCACGGTCCGTTCTCACAACAACATAAGGGAGATCTCCAACAATTTCACAATCCTTAATCCTACCATGGAGCCAAGTTTCGGACAACGCTACAATATCTGGCTGCTCAGTTTCTAGAAAAATTCGGAAGGCTGCTAGTTTATTACATATAGAGCGCATGTTAAAATAGAAGAACTTGAGAGAATTCTTACCCGGACATGATCTTAGTTTGACGGGAAAGAAGATAAAGGTCTAACAGTTTGCAGCCTCGAACGACGAATAGCGTCGGCTTCTGCTCTTGGTATCACTTCTCCATTGTAGACAACGACGTCTTTCCCCTCGGACACTAGTCTTCTTTTCTCTTGCCGAAGCAAGAACTCCTTCTCTCGCATTTCTTTGGTCAGACTTGGCCGAATGAAAATGTTTCTGAAGCGGTTGTCATTCCGAAGTGAAGAAGCACGTGCGAGAAGTTGCCGCTGAAGTGACTTCGCTGGAAGAATGACCTTCAGCGGTCTGGAGGCCGGTCGCCCATTAGAGTTGTGATTGATACCCATCCGAAAATGGGCCAGTCCGTGAACAGCTACGCCAGCTGCGTCGAGTAGCGAGAGAACCAGAGCGTTGTCATGAGCTGTTTGTGAAGAAGGGAGAGCAGTAGGATCCGGATGTTCTGGAGCCTTTTCGATGACAATAGATCGGAGTCTTTTGTCCTCTTCAATTTCGTGCTGGATTAAGTCGACGGTGGGGGACTGAGTGGAATGTATATCTGATAGTTTCTTGATGACAACAGCGCACGTCTTCAGGAGTAGCAAGACGTGAGGAGGCAGGGAAGGCTTCTTTGCTTCTGATTCGGCAGAAATACAGCTGTCGAGTGCTGAAGTCAGAGCAGCAACTCCAGTAGGATCACAATCGTTGGAGGAAGTTTTTTCGGCTCGTCTTTTGGGAGGCATTTTGGGCAGATGACAATTGAATAAGCTATTGATCGTCCACTGTGCGGGATCGAAGCCAGCCATCTTTAATATCTCAAATCGGGACTTGAGCGCGTTAGCTGAAAAGATCAAATAACGTGTAAACTTTTCATTGCATATTAATTTACACGAAACAGTTCAAAAGCAAATCTTTAAAAAATAGAGACAGTGCGAACATTTTCATTAGGTAGACAATAAAATCACCTGTTATTCTTTGGCGCTTCTCCTCTTGTCTCGACTGGGTGCCGAAAAGAGAGCAAACTACGTTTCGAGAATCGCTAAATGAAGCTTCAACTCGGGCGGACACATTAGTTCACTGAAGCGGAGATAATTTCACCGGCCTTATTTTCGGTTCAAATTTCCGATTAGTCATTTCACTCCTTTATTTTAGCAACTCTGGATTTTTTTGGCTTCATTCTTTTCGAATATAGCTGTATATCAAAAGTTGTGGAATTCTCTTTTTCGAACCCATATAACAAATTTGGAAGTCATAGTTAAGTACTTATGTTCAGTAAATTTGAGTATTGGTATTCCTCTCTTAAGGACTTCCCCCAAGACAGCTTAGAGTACTCCGATTTTTGGTTTCAATTCTGTAGAAGTTTTTTTCTCATGCATTCTGGCTCCAGCTTTTTCCTCTCCCTCTCTCTCCTCTCTCTCCTCTCTCTCCTCTTTCTACTCTCTCTACTCTCTCTCCTCTCTCCTCTCTCTCTCCTCTCTCTCCGTTCGCTCTTCTCTCTCTCTCTCTCTCTCTCTCTCTCTCTCTCTCTCTCTCTTTCTTTCTTTCTTTCTTTCTTTCTTTCTTTCTTTCTTTCTTTCTTTCTTTCTTTCTTTCCTATCGCTCCTTTTCAGTTTGCATCTAGTATGTAGTTGATTTCCGTTCCTTTCATTACACTGTGTTCGGCCATTCTTACCATTCATTCCTTAACTCCACTTAGATTTTCTCTGATTGTTACTTGCGTCCATGGCTTTACTCTCGTGAACCATTTACCCCTCCCTTTTTCTTCTATTCTATCTATTCGGCCATTGCGTGCCAGCCAATTGGCACAAAGTCTTCTGCAAGACTTCCAAGAATCGCCCATGAATTCTTTTCAAAATAAAAACTTTTGACTGGACCTTTCTTTTCTCCATACTCTAAATTGTCGAGTCCCTCTCTCTATCTTTTTTCTTTCTCTCTTTATCTCTCTCCTTCTTTTTTCTCTAGTTATCTTTCTCTTTCTCTTTCTACTTCTCTCCCAAATTGGTTCTTTTTCCTTTATTTCAGACCTTTCCTTTATATACATATATATAAATTCTCTGTCCTGTTATCCGAGTTCCTATTCCTTTTGGCGCATAATCATTGCAGTTTTTTTCCTCTTCCTGTTCCTTCTATGCGGAGAACTTCAAAATTATTTTCCCTACAGGTAATATATTTACTCAGAATTTTCCTTGTGTCAAAACTGCTTTTTTTCTTCTTGAAAACCATTTCATGAGCGAATGAAAATCTTTGCTACGCTACCGTTGAATTGAACTAAAGAAGTGATAGGATTCCGGAAATATGTAAGCTAAACTGGAACCGATAAACTTCTCGGAACTATTGGTCTGAAGAAGCTGAAGATTGGTAACAGAGTTGGGGACAGTGGTTGTGTGACTGACTATTATTCCAAGTTCGTTCTCTCACTCTTTGACTTTGTTCTTTTTATGCACGATAACACATAATTTAAGATGACAAATGATTGAACTTTTTTCTGTGCGATAGTTCAATCATTTGTCATTTTAACCAGGCATCACTGCCTTTAATCTGTGTAACTTAGCATTTAAAGACCTACTCAAGTCATAAATTCGAGGTTTTGAAAAGCAGAAGTCCTAGTTTTGCGTTGCACATGAACAACCACTCAACCTGGCACACCGGTCGGAAAACACGTTCCAACGTTTTAATTTTGACTTTATAGGTGTTGTTTGAATGCACGAGATATGCGCACACTCGCCCAAACCAACAGAAAGACAAAAATTGTTAGCGCTTGCAAGTCCCTAACTCATCCCCCATGTACATACTAACGAAAAACTCGAAGATCATTTACTGTGCCTACGAAGTACAACATTTTCGTTTGGATGTTGTATAAGGAGGTCCTCGTCTGTGTGCCCTACTTTGAGAAGTAAGTTCACAAGAAAAGAGGATTGTTTTTTCATTTAAATGTTGTTTTTTTAAAATACAACATGACCTTTTTATATAGTATATGAAAATTTTCGAACCCTTCGAATTTCCTAATTGAATTTTCGTACGATTTTATTGTTGTTGAACTTTATATTTTTGAGTCCAATTGCGCGCTTGCTCCCAGTTAGAGAGCCGTTGCTTTCGAAGCAGCCCGCTGATTTTTAATTTTTGTGAAAGTTCAATAGTATTCGTTCTGTTTGCTTCTTAGTCAAATCTGAATTCACAATGCTTTCAAACCGTAATATTTCCAAGAGCAAGTCTTTCATTCGGTGTGGAATGAATATGCGTATACATTCATTTATATATATATATATATATATATATATATATATATATATATATATTCAATAATGCATTTTTACAAGTGAAAGTCGTCAATGTATGTATTACTTTTTCATCTCAGGTTGTCCTTCTTGTTTGGCCATGGCACCTCCATTTACATTCTACATAATTCATATTTTTCTCTCTTTCTGTTTTTCTCTTACCTTACTGTCTTCTCTATCTTCTCCAGCTCTCTCCCTCTTTTCCTCTCTCTTTCTCTGTCTCTACCTATCTCCTTCCCACCTCTCCTCTTACTCTTTCTCCCTCTCTCTCTGTCTCTATCTTTCTCCCTCTCTCCTTCCCGCTCCCTCTTTCTCTATTTTTGTCTATTTCTATATCTCTCAAACGTCTACTGTATATCCCTATTCGAACCTTTTCTCTTTTCTTCATCCTCTCCGAATTGAGTCCATGTTATGTACAAGGAAAGCTTCCGCCTTCAACCCATTCAACCTTACGCAGCCCCTGTTCCTATCAGAATTTTTGCTCTGCCAATACTTTTTCCGATACTTTCTTTTCGAATTCAAAACAAACAAAAGGACTTATGCATGTATAAGGAAATTAAGAAAAACAAATACATACAGCTTAGAGGTAAGTAAATGAGAGAGAGAGAGAGAGAAAGAGAAAGAGAGAGAGAGAAAGAGAGAGAGAGAGAGAGAGAGAGAGAGAGAGAGAGAGAGAGAAGTCAGGTGAGTGTCAGAAAGTAATTTAAAAAAGCAAAATTTACTATGAAAAAGAGAGAAGAGAGAAGCGCGAAGAGATATAAAATAGAGAGGAGGAAGTAAAAAGATATTGAGAGAACAAGAGATACATAGATAGGGAGAAAGAGAGGTAAAAAGAAAAAGAGAAAGAGAGAGGAAAAGATGAAGAGAGAGATAAAGATAGAGAGCGAAAGAAAACTAAAAAGAGGGAGAAGTGCATAGAAATACACGTCTCAACTGCGAGATTAGAATTTTAACTACTGTACTTAAACTCAGTTCTAAAAAATTTAATTCAGTTCGTGGTTCCCCTATTAAAGAGTATGAAATAAGGGAAACGAAAGAAAAAGAAATTAGACAGAAAATTGAGAATTGAAACAGAACGTTTTCATTCAAAAATGTAATGAATCATACTGATTAATATATAAATTATGAATAGTGATACATTTGTACAGGATGAGCCGAAAGTGTCGCTACAGATCCCATAATCGATGATGTTATATCCCCGATGTGGCTTGTTGATCTTGATAAAGCGTTTAAATTGAAATTTAAATTGAAAAAATTGAGCCAAAAGTTCACGTGGACAACTTTGTCATTTCGTATTTTTTTGTTTTTTTTTTGTGTTGTTGCAGTCGGGTATTTTTTGTTTGGTTGTATATTATTCATAACGTTTCGAAAATACCCTGAGAAATTTCTCGTTTTCCGGTAGTGGTCTCTGATATTGACGATGCTGTATTCTGCGCTTGAGCCAGTCCGGACACACTCTGTTGTGTTGTTGTTGCCGGATGTAGCCGGCTTCGAAGAACGTCTGTGTACTTCGTTTCTTGTTCTTCTTTTTTTTCTCTTATATCTTCAAGAACGCTGCGACATCCAGCGGCTTGGTCCAGAGGTCGATTGGAGACAGCGCGGTCGGGTGGCATGGGCAGTTGAAGAGATGCGCAACGTCGTGAGGTCCGGAAGAGCAATCGGGACACACGTCGGGGATGGATTCGTCAATGCGGTGGAGGTAGTTGTTGATGAATCTGCTGAATCCCGAGCGGAGCTGGCTGAGCGTGCATCTAGTCTGGCGGGGTAACTCCTTCTCTTCTTCCTGGATAAGGGGCGGAGGTCTGCCTCCCAGGATGACGGCACCCTTCAACGATTGGAGTTCGTTCGAGACCATCATCGAGTGTACGGTGTTTGCGACTGATTTCCCATTGTTCGGATCCTTTGACATCTGTTTCGCGGCTTCGACAGTCTTCTTGCAGCTCAACACGAGGTTGTTCTTCATTGCGCGAGGGGGCGCCGGGCAGTCGAGGAGGCCGTGGTGGATGTGTTCTGGGTCCAACGATCTCGCGAGGTACTGCGCGGCGAGCATGTTCAGATGGGATTTGGTGCGCATGACCTTTGATTCGCGATGAATATGGTCAGTGTCGGCCATTTGATGATTCCCTGTCACGACGCGGAGTCCGGAGTTCTGAGAACGTTGGATTTTGGCGTGAGCGGAGTCCGAGAGGAAGGTGGACCAGGCGGGTGCGGCGTAGTTGCAGATCGCTTGCGAGATGGCTTTGAACGTGAGGCGGAGGGTTTCTTTTTGGTTGCCCCAGGTGCTTCCGGCTAAGGCTTTCAGTACGTTATTGCGCTGCGACATCCGTCTCGCGATGTCTTTGGCATGATGGCTGAATGTGAACATCGAGTCGTACGTGACGCCGAGTAGCTTGGCCTGGTTGACGGTGGGGACGGGTGATCCGCAGATTGATATGTCCAGAGTAGACTTGAATTCACGACTGAACGGGGTGAAAAGCATGAGCTGGCTCTTGGTCGGGGAAATGATGAGTGACCGTTCTTTGAGGAAGGTTTCAATTTTCGTGATGGCCCTGCGTAGATTTTCGGAGGCGACGTTGATGTCGGGATCTGACGCCCAGATCGTGATGTCATCAGCATACGAGATGGCGTTCGTGTGGGCATCGTCTGTGGGAAGATCGCGGAGGTAAAGGTTGAAAAGCGTGGGCGAGAGGGCGCTGCCTTGTGGGACTCCGTTTCTAAAGAGTCTGGAACTTGATACCGAGTCGCGGAAGCTTGTGCGTCCTGTTCTTCCTCTAAGGTAAGAGGCGAGCCATTTTTTAATGTAGTTCGGCGCGGTTGTTGTCTCAATGAGGTCGATGAGCTTGACGATGTCGATACTTTCGAATGCCTTGGACATATCAATTGCCATGAGGACCGTTCGACTAGCGGGACGTTTCTGGTTAAAACCGTCTGCGATGCTCTTCGAGAGAGTTACGAGGGCCGAGGTTGTAGAGCGTCTTGCCGTGAAGCCATGTTGGTGGTCTGCCGGGGGAATGTGCCTCTGTAGGGAGCCGAGTAATAGCCGTTCAATCACTTTGGCGACGGGCGAGAGTAGAGATATCGGACGGTAGCTGGAGCCTTCGGATGCTGGTTTGCCTGCTTTCAGGAGGGGTAGTATGATCGACGATTTCCATATCATGGGGATCCTGCCTGTGCGTAGGGAGCTGTTGATCAGGGAAGTCAGGGCGCTGATTCCTTTCGGACCTAAATGATGGAGAATTATAGGAGCGATGCCATCTGGACCAAGCGCGGTGGACTTCTTCGTGGAGCTGATGGCGGCTGCTACGTCTGTGGTAGTGAAGTCCTCGAAGTCATCTGCGGACAGGCGGTGTATTTTCCTCATAGTCTTCCTGTTTTCCTTTGAAGTTGTGTACTGGACTGGACAAGTGTAGGCTTCGTTGAAGCGGTTCGCGATATCGGAGGCGGTCGTGATCGTCTCATTTCTGAAGGATATGGCGCAGTTCGGCGGTGGTCTTCCTTTGTTGTTGAGGATTTTGATGGTCTTCCAGAGCTTGTTGACATCTTTCTTTGGATCGAAGGACTCCATCAGTGCGCGCCAGATATCCCGTTTGTTTTTGTCGGTAGCTCTCCTTATGTTCGTGTTGAGATCGTTCAAAAGGTCGCTTGTCGGATTCGATTCTCTGAGTGTGTCGCGATGATGCATCCATTCTCGTATCTCTGTCGTTAGGGCGACTTCTCTCTTCTTGATCCGGCCGCGTGGGATTGTTTTTGCTGCAGCTGATACGAGTATTCTTCGGAAGAGAGGTTCTGCTTGAACGGCTGGTAGATTGGGAAGAGGATTTTTGGACAGGCTTTCTTCGACGTGTTGCTGGAACGCTTCCCAGTCCGCTTTCCGGTAATTTGTGAAGGTTGCGTCTCTGTGAGTGTGGTTGAAATTGCTGCCTTCTAGTTCGATGATTATCGGAAGATGATCGGAGCTGCCTTCAGTGATAGTTTTCCATGACGCTTTTTGAAGGAGATCCTGAGAGCAGATGGAAATGTCTGGCGAGGAAGGGCGACCGTTTGAGGGAACTCGTGTGGGCATGTCGCGGTTGAGAGTGGCGTGTTCCGAGTCGTCAATAGCACTGGAGATGACGTTTCCTCTGTTGTCTGTCGAGTGAGAGTACCAGCTGGAGTCGTGGGCGTTAAGGTCGCCTAGTGTGATGGAATTCTCGCGGTTGCGTAGAAGGGGGGATAGATCCGGTTGGAAGCCTGTGTTGCAGGAGGTCATCGGAGGAATGTAGACATTAGTGATGTCCAGAGAGAGGCCGTTGTTGTCCGAGATGCGAACAGTCAGTGATTCCAGGTAAGGATCTGTGGTAGACGGGACGACGGAGTAGATTAAAGAATGGGTGATGCCTGTGAGTAGGCCGCCACCTGTGTCGGTTCCGCGGTCTTTTATAGCAATGGAGTATCCGGGGAATGAAGGAGTTTTAGCGCGATCCGTCAGCTTCGTTTCTTGTATTAGGAATATGTCGATCTTCAGGCGAGTTAGGAGGTCGAGGATCTCTGTTGTCTTGCCATTTATCCCATTACAATTGTATTGTAGCAGTCTCAGGTTCTTGTTGCCTTTGCGTCTGTTTCGAGCGATTGGAGCGAGAGCTGCGTCTGCAGATGGCGAGGGTGTGTCTTGGCGGGTCTGACATGGAGGGCATCGGTAGGTTGCAGGGACGTAGTCCTTGAGCGATGGAATACCGCTGCACTTCGCTTTGATGTGTGTCCATTCGGAGCAGAGAGAGCACTGGATGCAGTTCGTGTTCGCTGTCTTTCGGCAAGTAGAGCAGAGCCAGGTGGTGGGAGGTCCTGGGTTGCGTTCGATGTCTCCGGCTTGTAGAAGTAGAGATTGAGACAGACTGGCCGGGTCAGTCTGCCTCACATTGCAAAAAACGGAAGAATTGTGTGCTCCGGAGGGAGCGTGTCTTCGTGTCTTCGGAGCTGGTCTGCTTCCGGAGAAGATTGGTGATGTCCTTTGCAGTCCTGAGACTGACGTGCTGCACCGCGAGTAGGCGGACATCGTTGTAGCACCCGGACACACTCTGAAGCACATCGCTAGAATCTCTCCCCAGATTCATCGCCAGAAAAGAAAAGAAACTTTCCCGCAGGACCTTTGAGGACACCATGCATCGTTCTCACGAGACTGGTATAACGAATGATCGTCTCAGGAGCAGTAGATTAGCGACCGTGAGCAATTCTGTCAACGTGAGAAACATTCGGGATAAGATTCGTTATCACTCCAAGCGGACTCTCAGGGAAGTCTTGAAGGAGCTATAAATATCTCAGCTAGTTCAGTTCGGAGGATCTTCAAATCCCGCATTGGACTCCGCCCCTTCAAAAGGCAGAAGACTTTTGCATTGACGCACCCGATGAAATGATTCTGCCTTCGAAAAAAAGCGGTTCAAACCGGTGTACACTTTAGATACTCTTTTCACCGATTAGAAGTTGTTCAACATTAAGCAGTCCTTCAACAACCAATACGATATGATTCGGTCCAAATCGGTAAACCAGGCCAACAAGAGTGGTCGCTACGTATCGAAAAAGGACCATACCGCTTCTGCCATGGTCTGGTCCGGCGTGACCGCGACCGGCAAGATTCCACTTGTTTTCGTCGAGCAGGGAGTCAAAGTGAATGCCCATAAGTACCTGAACGACATTCTCGTGAAGGAAGTACTTTCCTGAAACCAGGCTCACTTCGCAAAACGCAACTGTAGGTTCCAGCAGGACTCTGCGCCCGCTCACAAGGCTGAAGTGGTACAAGACTTGTGCAAGACCAATTTCTCCTCCATGATCACCTCCGCCGAATGGCCTCCGTACTCGCCTTATTTGAATCCCCTTGACTTCTCTGTGTGGTCGGTCCTTCAAAGCAATCCTCACAAGAGTTTGAACAGTCTGAGCCGCTGTTTTAATCTATGTTTTCACTCATTATTCAAAAACGGAGATAAATGGCGCATGACATGGGCGAGGGAATGTTTGAACTTAAAACTTACTTGGATGTAGACAAACGACTTCATCATTTGACAACTGGGGCCACTGAATCTTCCATTGAAGAAATATTACTCAACTATGGCACGGGCTTAAGCTAGTTTTCGGGTATAATTGGAACCCAGCCATCTCCCTTATAAAATGAGAGTGGCGCATGTTATTCCCACACTAACGAAGCCGTATTTCTGATCCACGCGATACTGCGCTATATAAAAGACTCAATGGGCCAAATAAAATAGCAATGTGTGTTCCGTTGTGTGATTGATATAACTCAACTCGAATCTTTTTCAAAATTCAATGTTTGGAAAAAAACTTTAGTTACGATTTGTACAACTAGTCTTAGCTGGTTCAAGTTCCGTATGAAACGTCCTCTCTGGTTTAGAAGACCCGGCCTCAAAGCGCCCAGTCCTACTCAAGGCCGGATTTTCCCCCGATTGGGAAAAGCGGGCGTAGACACGACCGCTCAACGCCGTTGTGAAGTTAAAGCATGAAAATCAGTGCCTTAAAAATCCATCTTTTACGTATACGCTCATATATTCTTTGTTCTCATTGCATGAGTGCCTCAGCTGACTATTAAACCAGAGTATTCTTTCACTAACTTCCCCTGGGTCAGAGCAATTACTCGCTTAGCAAAATAGAGTGAGTTTTAGAGAGACTTCAGCTGATGAGTAGAAGAAATATATTGAGGTTGTCTTTTAAGTTTTTTTTCTCGAACATTTGGGGACAAATTTGTCTGATTGACACATGTGGGAAGACAAGTGGACACTTTATTGTGGGTTTCTGTCAATCTCACTGACTCTCTCTCTTTTTTCCTCTTTCCTTCTTTCACTATCTTTTTTCTCTCTTTTTCTCCTCTTCTCTGCCACTCTATTCCTCTCTCTATATTTCTCACTCTCTTTTCCACTGTCCATCTCCTTCTATCTTTCTTTCTTCAACTCTCTTTCCCCCTCTCTTATATATTTTTCTCTTTCCTCTAACGACGTCTCTCGACAGCTTTAACCCCTTGGCCGTTGTCTATTTCGCCAGAATACTCCGGCGTCTTTTTTTAAAATCATAGATATTCTATTTTACTTGATACCTGAGCGAGTCCAATCGAATTTGATCTGTAATATAATCCTCCAGCTCTAAGTGTATTCATGTAGATCAGTGAATTGAGACGGTCGGTATAAATGTATTCTATATCCAACTTCTTTTATCTGTGTTTGTTCTTTCTCAAAAAGGGGTCATGTTGGCAAAAATTTAAAACATGATTCCATGCAAATTCATATTGTATGGAGTGAAAAATTGATTGAAGGAAACAAAAATTTATGATTTCATGGCGGATATTTGAGAAGAGAAGAGACTGCTCTTGCGTGAGAGAATCTTAGAATATTTTGCATGAATAAAAACTGGAAGTTTGTAGAAAACAAATAAGTCTGATTATGAGAACAAATAAGTCTGATTATGAGAATAACATGGAAGAAAAATAATGCTTATGTGTGTTTGTCTTTGATTCACCTAGAAAGCCGATGCTTGTTGATATGAAAAATCTCATACAAGTTTTTTATGAGTTTTTTTCAGTCTTTGTGTCTTCATTACTTAGGAATTGACTTTTTCATCCATCTTGTTCGTTGAGAGAGAGAGAGAGAGAGAGGTAGAGACCCGTCGAATTTGAAGAAGGAAAAAAACTATGAAGTTCACGTATTCCAATTCATGTTTTCCATAATTATTTTCGCTTGGATTAAAATTTTACAGCTATAGACTAGATTTAGAAAAAATATTTCAACCAAAAAAATCTTTAAAAATCTTACATCGGAATCAGTTGTGAGAAAAAGCTAGGGTAAATTGAATTTTAGTCCCCCGAATGAGAGCAATTGCACTGTAAGAAAGCATGTTGTAGAACAGGCCCCTCATCTGCTATTTCTCTCACTCCTGCTGTCTCGCTGTCTCTACTTACTATCTCATATTTCTCTCTCTACTGCTGTCTCGCTGTCTCTACTGGCTATCTGGCTATCTGCTATTTCTCTCTCTCTCTCTACTGGCTCCTTAATTGCCTTGTTTTTGAGCGCGAACGCATGAGAGAGAGAGAGAGAGAGAGAGAGATATTGGCAGGTTCGAGAATGGCTTTTTGGCGGGGAAGCTGCCTCGAAGCTTTGAAGTGAATGTAAAATGTTTTCGTTTTTTTTGTAATGTAAAATTTTTTGAATGTAAAGTTTTTTGTAAAATGTTTTCGATTTTGTTTGTATTGTTTGTGACGTTTCGTATATTTGTTTGGAATGTTTGAATTCATGATGTAGTTTCATGGGCACTTGTTCACTTTAGCACGCCCCCCCAGAGGTTCCATAAGTCATACTTCTGACTTACTTACATTTAAAAAGTTATTTTTCCAATAAAAAGTTATTTTTACACTAAAAAAACTATTTATACATTAAAAAAAACGCTTAAGCTTAGGAAAAAAGTTTACGCTAACGAGGCCGTATGGCTTAGGCGAACGAGACCGTATCAAGAAATGACGCAATTGAACTAACCCAATTAAACCTCTGGGAGGGGGGGGGGGTGCTGAAGTGAAATAGTTCCGTTTCATAGAAGTGAGGCCAGCTATTTTAATCGTCACGAACTTGAGTAACATTTCTCCAATAAAATAAATGTTTGGTAGAAATTTAACCCCCCCCTCAATAAGGGTTAAATTTCAATTTTAACCCCCCGTAATAGAATTTTAACCCCCCCTTCATTGAATTGTAGTCCCCCGTAATTGAATTTTAGTCCCCCGTCATTGAATTTTTACCCGCCCCCCCATTGAGGGGGGGGGGGGGTGAAAATTCAACCAAACATTTTACTGGAGAAATGTTGGACTAAAAGTAAAAAGGTCTGGGTATTTACTTCAATACCCCATTTTGTATGGTGGGGGGGTCAAAATTCAATTTACTTCAGTCCCATCCCATTTTGGTCCTTTTTTTCCGACCTCCCCATTTTGGACCGTCTTACTGGGGAGAGGGGGCCTCTTCTACCACGGGGGCAGAAGTAAAGTGGGGGCCTAAACTTCAATTTTCGCAAAAGCTAGCTTCGAAAATACAACTAAGTAGCCGAAAAAGGTTTTTTGCTTTTCACGTTAAAACTTACTCATTGCTCTCATTCTTTTCGAAAGTCTGTGACAAAAGGATATTCATGTTTGTACTTGTTAATATGAATGCAGTGCACAAAGAGAGAGGGATTGTTTTAATTGGAGCTGGTCAGCTGAAGTAAAGTTTTCAAGAGCAGAATGTGGTGAGGCGGATACTTCAATAATTTACTCACACGTAAGATAAGAAAAAGCTTGATTTGCTTGCTTTTTGTTTAAAAAAAGAAGGCTTTACTGGTCTGAGATATGAACTTTTTTCTTCGGTGAAGGAATGGTAGACTCCGGTTCCGAGACGACGGGGTTACGTCATGATTACTGCATCAACCACCTCTAATTCTTATTGTTAGTACTGATCCGAAAACTAACTATGTCGATCCCATGTTTCCTTTTTATGAAACAGTCCAATACTTTGAATAACGTTCGCGAGGGTCTATTCAGCAGTTTGTGAATCACCCCAGAAAACTAAATCTAGAGTTACACCAGGAGAGACTACTGAGGCCGTATGCATGGAAAACAGGTCATAACAATCTGGATTATTCAAATCCAAGGATTACAAAATCCAAAAAAGCTTTTAAAAAATTAGGATTATGAAAATCGGTATGCATGGATGTCAGATTTCTTAAACTTGGATTATTGTCAAAAAGGACGCGGCGTAAGCACTAAAATGCCTAAAAATGCACTCTAAAAACTATAATTGTCGAAAACTAAATGCACTCTAAACACTATAATTGTCGAATATTACAGGGTGGCTGGAAAGTACGCAGTCCGTGGTTTAGGAGTGTGCTACGCACTATTTCATGCACGCACCGATTCCTTTTTTTGATTTTCGAAGTTTATTGTGTTTTAAACATCGTGATGAAGTTTGACAACGATTGTTTACATTTGAAGGTAATGACGGGTCCCCATCTCCAGCGTGCCGCTATCGTCGATTTGCACCAGCGCGTACTCCAACTCCGACATCGCGAAACGCCTCGTCATCTGTCGAGATCTTGTCTGGAATACCATCAAACGTTACCGCGAGCTCGGAAATCTCGAGGACCGTCCAAAAACTGGCCGGCCTCGATCTGCTCGGTCGCCGGCGAAGATAAAAGCAGTGAGGGAGCGAATACGCCGAAACTCCAAGCGGAGCATTAACAAGATGTCCCAGGAGCTCGGAATATCCCGCTGGTCGGCTCAGACCATCGTCAGGGATGACCTCGGCATACGCCCTTATCGTACTCGCAAGGGTGCCTTGTTGTCTGCCAAGAACAAGGCAGAGCGCGTGAAGAGAAGTCGGGCCTTGCTTCGCGACACGGCCGCACCTGGTGCCGACGAGATAGTCTTCTCAGACGAGAAGTTGTTCACGATTGAGAAGGCCTTCAACTCCCAAAAGCAGAGATCCTGAGGAAGCCGATCGCAACGGAAGAGTCGTCAACCGCACCTCTCATCCAGCTCAGTTGATGGTCTGGGCGGCTGTGTGCGCTTCGGGTAAGTCTCCGCTCGTCTTCGTTGATCAGGGCGTGAAGATCAACAAGCAGAACTATATCAAAGACATTCTCGAAGGCGCCTTGCTTCCCTGGACCCGTACGCACTTCGCTGGCGGCCCTTTCTGCTTCCAACAGGACTCCGCGCCCGCTCACAAGGCCGTTGTGACGCAAGAGTGGTGTGCGAACAACTTGCCCGTCTTCATAGCGAGTAAGCAGTGGCCCGCCTACTCGCCGGATCTCAATCCGCTCGACTAATCCATATGGTCGGTCCTCGAGGCGAAAGCCTCGGCTCGTCCCCACCCCAATTTGGCGTCTCTGAAGAAGGCCCTGCTCAAAGCTTGGGAGGAACTCGACGTTGATTACCTGCGTGCCACGACTGATGCTTTCCCCAAGCGTCTCCGCTAAGTCACCCGCGCCAAGGGCGGCCGCATTGAAAACTGACTTCACCCAGTTGTACATATATATGTTGAGAATAAAATCTGTTGAATTGAGAGGAATTGGATTATTGATTACGATACAAAAGCGTTTGACTTTCGGACTGCGTACTTTCCAGCCACCCTGTAGTATTGTTATATAATTACAACAGTTTTTTCAATTAATTTCGTTGTTTTTGTTGTTGTTAAGGCCGAGTTGAATGTTGAGTGTAAAATTTGATGGAATTGGTAGATAAAATATTAATATGAACATTTTCGACCTGTTTTAAATCAATCTGTTAGATGAAAGGTGATTTTTAGTAATCGTTGTACTCTATTTGGGACTTCTGCACTTTAGCCCCCTCTCCCCCCCCTCCCAGAGGTTCCATGGGTCAGTTCAATTGGGTCATGTTCTTGATACGGCCTCGTTAGCGTAAACTTTTACTAAGCCTAAGCGCTTTCTGATGTAAAAATAACTTTTTTTAATGTAAAAATAACTTTTGAAAATGTGAATGAGTCAGTAGTATGACCCATGGAACCTCTGGGAGGGGGGCCTAAAGTGCAGAAGTGCCCTTTATTTGTATGCGCTATACGTTCCTCTGTAATTAATACATGTTACGTTTTGATGGTTTTAAGATGATTCAAGCTGGCAAGCGATTAAAAGCGGCGCCATTCAGTGCTATAGAAGCGACGATGCTCGCCCAACTTGTGAGAGCTTGAAAGAAGTTTCGGTAGCAGCCGCTCATTCCGGTAGCAGCCGTTTCGGTAGCAGCCGCGCAATTGTGTTTTGTTTGTGCAATTGTGTTCTGTTTGTTGTTTTCACTTATCAGTAAATTTTATTAATTTGAGAGAAAAAACACAAAATATGCGTAACAATTAAAAAAAAATGTTAACTGGAAATACTGGAAATATACAATAAATACTTTCAGTAAATCATAGCAAATTAGAAAAAATTTCCGTTCCGTTTTACTTTCACTACACACTTCAAAAAGAGAAACATGAACGGAATGGGTCAAATTGAGCCGAGAATCCTTTTGGATTACTCACTAACCCACCTCCGGAGTAGGGTTACGAATTTTGTCGGATTATCTCTAATCCAAAAGTATTATAGCTTCCATGCATACCGGATTATGGAAATGTATTTGGATAACTGATAATCCAAGCTCATAATCCTTTTGGATTGCTCCATGCATACGGCCTCTGGAGATAACTAACTATATGGATAAAAACTGCTTTTTACGCATAAATTAAAGCGGTCGTTCTTCATTTTAGCCTTGCTCTAGCCTTCAACTCTTCTTTTCTTTTGCTTCTTCATTTTACTCTCAGTTATGTTTTTTGTTGGTTTTAAGACATCTTTCATCTTTTGGCACTCTGATGTTCTTCAGAGCCTACTCGATGCCAGCTAACTCTTTTTATCTTCTTCCCTTTATCTTTCTCTAAATAAACCTCTTCTTGGCTCATTTGATTTTTCTCTCTTTCTCTCTTCTCCACTCTTTTTCACTCTAACGCCCCCTTTCTCTTTATCTCTCTCTCTCTCTCTCTCTCTCACTCTTTCTCTCTCGTTCACTCTTTTTCTCCCTCTTTCTCTCTGTCTTTCTCTTTTTTTCTTTCTTTCTCTCTTTTTTCTCTCCCAGCGACTATACAAGAAAACACACTGCACCCTTGGACCTAGTTGCTTTCCGCGATACGTTGTCGTTCCCTTCATCTGGATTCTTTAAACGTTAATACCCTCTGTTTTTCTCATCTATCATCAAACTCCACAATGAGTTGCTTCGAAAGTGGGAACAAAAAAACCTGAGGACTGATTTCTCGGAAAGATAATACTTCCGAAAGTCGACCTCCCATCTTGAAAGAAAGCTTTCCTTCAACAAGTTTCTCATGTCAACTCAGCTTTTTCTGCCGTGTTAAAATCTTCATGGTGTTCGTCAAAGACCTCCCAGATCTCGACCATAGATCGGTCGTTAGGAAACCGGCACATGACCTTTGAAACCGAGTTCAGAGTTATATTTCAAAAAGTTATTTTTCATTTATTTATTTGAAGTAGTTCTCAGCACTTCTCAGCATTTCATATCTTTGGCTTATTCAAATACCAACGAACAAGATTCTGGCACGTTTAAGTTCATAACTGCCCTTTTTAAAGTTACCGAGGGCTTTCGGAATAGTAATTGGTGATTCGCACGCTCGCCCGGTTGGAGGTAGAGGGCTGGGTTCAATCCCTATCTGTAGATACTTTGATAAAAGTTCATAAAATACTGAAAAATTCGTTTCATAATGACGCGAAATAGTGAAAAATGTCGCCGGGTAAAATTCATGTTATGACGGGGTTCGATGAGGATTGATGAAGACACTTATAAGATACAAAAATGAGAGGAAAATTCGTAAAGTTTCTGGCTGCAATTTTGAGGAGGGGGAAAGTAAAAACTAGGAACTAGGAGGACCATTACATACTGATCGTTTATGAAATAAAAAAGGAAAAACGCTTTTGTCGGTACTGTATTTTAATCCTATCGTTTCTATCAGGTAAAGTGCACTTGATCCTACTTTCTACACCCTTCCCTCTTAAAGTGCAATCAACATGATCAAAAAGTTTTTAATCCTCATTTTCTATTTATGATAATACTTTTATTACGGGTTTCCGCTTTATCCTGTATAAATGCAATAAAAACACACAGTCAAACCTTTGCTTATTTTTTTATGTTTTTGATATTTTTTGTCATTATTTAACTATTCATTTAACTTCTATAGTTTTTTTAAAGGTTGTGAACCCTGCAATTGTGTGTACTAACAACGAAACCAACGGTATCAATTCTTTTAAAAATATTACTTTTAGGCAAAATATTGCGTATTTGGTAAAGCCTGTCAACACTAAGCATAACTTAATTTATCACGTGCCTCCTTTCGACACACTCTCTCTTCTTTCTTTCGTTTCTTATTTAATAGAAGTGTCCGCACTCATGTGGGCTCTAGACCATACGGCGCCTTGAGCGTAGTGCAACTGCATTTGAGGCGTTGGGCCTCCTGAGATAGCCGCCAGCACCTAAAATATTTCGTTTTGAAAATTTTAGGTCTTAACTGTGAGCTTGTAAATTAACGAAATTATTGTGTACTTTATCCAAATGCCGAGAAATTTTTTCCTAATCTGATTTTCTTGTAGTTTGTAGTATTTTTGAGCCAGTTGTACTGTTGGAATACTGCAACATTCAAAAACTAAGAAACTCATGAATTCAACTTCAGCAGCTCGTCTTTTCGCTACTTTCATTGGAAAATTTGATTTATGATTAGTAAATCAGACATGAAATGTCATAATCCATACAAATCCACAGAAATCTAACATTATTCGTGTTTTTGATGAATTGCGAGCGAGAGTGTTAACTTAGAGACAGAAAAAGGTAAATTAGGGTTCAGACGGTACGTTTTCGGGTTTTCAATAAAAAACTACTAGAAAACTAGTTAAACGGATGTAGAAAAGAAATCACTATTTTCCGATCAGCATTGGAACTACTGATAGCTTCGTGCTCTACCGATGAATTCATCGTTGGCTCTGTACTATCAGTATGAAAATTTTAACAGGGTCAAAAATAGGGTTAAGTTCCACTTAATAGCCGTTCGAAGTTTTTAGATTTTTTTCTTTAGTCGATACAAATAATAACCTTTTTCGTATTCGCTAAGTTAAGTTTTTCAGTTGCTCCCTATCATTGTATTTTTTCCGGCTTGCGAACGGTATAACAACTAAGAAAATAGAAATTGTGTTACACTTCCTTTTCTGTTTTCAGAACCTGCCAAATTTTGCATAAATAATTTAGTGATGTGGCCCATAGCAGGTTGCGAATGTACATCTGAGTAGAAGAAGAAAAAGATAAAAGGAGAAAAGAGAGAAAAATTGAAAGAAAAAATAGTAGAGTTACTAGTTATGGAGAAGAAAGAAAACCTATAAAACTAAGAGGATTCAAATGTGGTGAAGACAAAGAAAAGGGTTGTATTAGCGGTGAAGAAAAAGGATGAAAAATAGTAACGAGAACTTGAGGACGATAAAATTTGAAGAGAAACTTGCAGTAGAAAGAAAAAAGAGCCCCTCTTCTCTCCCCCTCTTCCAAATTTGATGGAAGAGGGGAAGAGAACTGCTGAAATAATGGGCAGGTGAATAACAAACGAACATTCACCGGAGGAGACGCTGAAATTTGATCCGTCAATGTGTCAAAATGTAAGGAATATCGAGCCCAGTTCATCAGGACAAGGAAAGACTTCCTGAGTGGGCAAAGTCAAACAAAAGAAATTTCGACAACTGTCATAGAGCTGTTTTTCGTACAAAAAAAGCAAGAAGAGTAGGTGTGAGAGGCCTTACAAAACTTTACTCGATGTTCATTCCATCTGTTCGGCTTCTACCGGGAATAGGACTTGTTTTCCAGCCTCCAAACCCCTTTCTAACTCAGTGGCTGAATCCTTTTACAAGAAGGTTTTGTCACCCTTGCTGCACGTTTCCATTCCTACGACCCTCCCCTTGCTGCAATTATCTTCTTGCTGCACCGCAAACAGCATTGTCTTTGCGTCTGGAGTGTCTTTGCGACCATGTCGCGTATATTGCAGCCTCTTTTTGTGACTACCTCTAAGAGAGAGGAAAGGAACGCCGAAGCGGCTGTGATGTACAAGATTAAATCCCGCTGGATGGGAGACACAAAAAGAAGAAAGAGGATGACAAGAAGGTATTATTTACTACTCTTATTATATTAAAATTAAAAGTTCCATGTTATGAATGTTTGACGTATTCAAGCTAAGTTTGATGGCGAAGGGCTCATTTGACGACGAGAAGAGAGAGAGAGAGAGAGAGAGAGAGAGAGAGAGAGAGAGAGAGAGAGAGAGAGAGAGAGAGAGAGAGAGAGAGAGAGAGAGAGAGAGAGAGAGAGAGAGAGAGAGAGAGAGTAAGAGAGAGGGAGAGAGAGAGAGTGGGAGAAAGAGAGAGAGAGAGAGAGAGAGAGGGAGAAGGAATCGCATACGGCCGATTGGCAGAGAGATAGAAAGAATTTCCACGCTGAAATGGGAGAATTTAAGAGAAAAATGATGTTTAAAACTTTTTCCAAGGGACAATAGAAAAATGATGAGGTAAAAAACTTTTTACACTTTTGATAACATGCTTATCTCAATAGGGAAAGAGGGACGAGAAAGAGAGTAGAAGACAAAAAGAGAAATGAAAAGAGAATTAGAGGGAAAAAAGAGCGAGAGAAAGAGGCATGTAGAAAGAGAGAAAAATAAATGAGAAGATAAAGAAAATGAAAAAAATAGCGAGAAAAAGAGAAATGTAGAAAAAGAGAATATGAGAGAGAGAGAGCGCGCGAGAGAGAGCGAGAGAGCGAGAGCGAGAGCGAGAGAGAGATATAGAGAGAGGTAGAGAGAGAATTGTGAGAGAAATAGAGAGAGAGCGAGAGAGAGAGAAATAGAGAGAGGTAGAGAGAGAATTGTGAGAGAAATAGAGAGAGAGCGAGAGAGAGAGAAATAGAGAGAGGTAGAGAGAGAGAGAAGTGAGAGAGAGAAAGAGAGAGAGCGAGAGAGAGAGAAATAGAGAGAGGTAGAGAGAGAAAGAGAGAGAGCGAGAGAGAGAAATAGAGAGAGGTAGAGAGAGAGAAAGAGAGAGAGCGAGAGAGCGAGAGAGCGAGAGAGCGAGAGAGAGAGAGAGAGAGAGATAGAAAAGATGGGTAAGAAATACGAAAGGCGTAGAAGAGTGATTGAGAAAATAGAGAAAATAAAGACTTGAGAAAATAATTTAGTGTCACAAACACTTGAACAAAGGAGAAGACAAATGATTGTTTGAATTCTGATAACGGGTTGTTGAGGACGTCGAAAATCCGGTGACTGCAGAAGATGAAGAAGATCAGAAAAAGGAGATGCTTGATCAGGGAATCAATGTAGACAAGGAAAAACTGTTGGTTCTGTTGCTCCAAGCTCAGCTTCGAGCTTTTCCTTAAAACTTGGCTGTTGCACGGGTACAGATTACATACATATAAGAAATGGCTAGGTTCGATCCCGTTTAATGGACTAGCTTTTTACATGTGATAGTTTATTCACTTTGTCGAGAGAAAGGTGATGATCTAAAAGCTCTATGTCTTTTTTCTGTATGAACATTAAAAAAAGCCATCCAGCGATAGAGCTCGAAGATTATATCAAGGTTCTAAATCGCAACAAAACGTCGAGATGTTACCAATGTGCTGAAAATTTTTAAGAGTTCTCTTAGAAATGTTGAATATCTAAGTTTCACAAGAAAATTCACAATCGAGTTATAAAATGAAGAGAAATTTGTATTGTTCCCATATTCTGATTACTGTATTAGAAAAACAGTTGAATTTGATAGATTATTACATGAGTTTGAACTTAAACAGGAAGCTAAGTTGATATTGCGGTGCAATCAAAAGTCTTTTCTAAGTTGATAATGCGGGGCAATCAAAAGTCAAGGTCCCTTACCATTTCCAACCTATCCTGAAGTAAATGAACCATTTAGTATTGACTGTATAACTGAGGAGATGGTTTTACGCGCTCTCTCTTCTATCGAATCTAAATGTAACACTTCCCCCGATGATATTCCTAACATTTTATTGAAGAAATGTCGTTTTGCTCTTGTAAAGCCGTTATGTATAATATTCAATAACAGTCTTCTCTCAGGCATTGTGCTGACTATATGGAGAAGTTCTATAGTTAAACCAGTACATAAGACTGGTTCAAGTAACTCTGTAACTATAGACCAATTTCTTTATGCTGCTCTTTGTCTAAAGTCATGGAAAAAATTGTTTTTAGTGAAGTCTATTCGTATTTAGAAAATGAACAGTTGTTGTCCCCTCACCAAGCAGGTTTTAGAGCAAAAAGATCGACTACCACATCTTTGGTAGAATCTCATGCTTTCATTGTTGATTCTCTTGCTCAAGGTTTCTCCGTTGATATTGTTTTTCTAGATTTAAGCAAAGCTTTCGACTCAGTTGACCACAGACTGCTTTTGCACACAGTTCATTATTATGGTTTCCCGTCTAATATTGTTAGATGGCTTAGTAGTTACCTTAATCAACGTACCCAGTCAGTGAACATCGATAATGTATTTTCCAACCCTAGTCAGTGAACATCGATAATGTGTTTTCCGTTATATCAGGAGTCCCTCAAGGCTCCTCGCTAGGTCCACTTTTATTTTTAATGTACATTGACTCTGTTAAACATGTATTTTCTCCCAATATTCAGTTCTCTCAATATTCAGTTCCCAATAATCAACGTACCCAGTCAGTGAACATCGATAATGTGTTTTCCGTTATATCAGGAGTCCCTCAAGGCTCCTCGCTAGGTCCAATTTTATTTTTAATGTACATTGACTCTGTTAAACATGTATTTTCTCCCAATATTCAGTTCTCCTTATATGCTGACGACATTAAATTAATGGGACGCGTCCCTCTTTCTGTAAATGAGATACAGTTCGCTCTCAACTGTGTTTCAGCATGGTGCTCAGAGTGGAACTTGTGTTTATCGCTATCTAAATGTAGTGTTTTACATCTTGGTTCATCTAATTCTCGTAATGTTTATCATATGAGAAATATACCCATTCTAGCTAGTGAATCAGCCAAAGACCTTGGAGTGATAATATCCGATGGTTTTTCTTATCGTAAACATATAAATGAGAAATGTAAAAAGGCCTCTTCTGTTGTGAATATGTTATTAAAAGCGTTCAAATCGCCATCTCTTCCTCTTCTGACTTCTGCCTTTAAAATCTATGTACGACCATTATTGGAATATGCTAGCGAGCTCTGGAACCCTACGTCCTCGGGACTAGTGAAACTTATCGAGAAAGTACAACGCTCGTTTACGAGACGAATTCTAGCTAGAGCCGGTCAACCTTTACTTCCGTACTCAGAGCGGCTATTGTTGTTAAAACTTCAAACTCTTTTTTCATTTCATTTCTTTATTCCAAGCACATGAGATATCATGAAAACACAAACAAGAACAAAGTTAAATGCATGGACTTTCTTCTAAGTGGCGGTGTTTAGGGGTTGCGGTATAGATGAAAAAGGGGGGAGGGTGATATACTTAAAATTGACAATTATATTAGTCATGAACGAAAGGTTTAGGTAATATCTTTTCAGTAGGCAGAGATAATAAGTGTTTTTTGAAACTAGCAGTATTAGGTGTACTGACGATCTCAAAAGGTAATGAATTCCATACTGATAGCTGGCGAGAAACACATGTAGAAATAGAACATTTGCTAATATTATGAGGTGTTTTTAGCCTGAGCTCATGAGAATGACGAGAAAATCTCTGTACTGCGGACAATTGAAACAAGTTCATAGTTTCAAGTTCACATTTTTTGTGGACACATTTATGAATAAATAATAGGTCAGATATAGCACGACGATATTCAAGAGTTTCTAGGCCTAACATGGAGATTCTTTGTGAATAGGGAAGTCTGGAATGGCCAGATCTTGCTAGGATTCTTCTCGTAAACGAACGCTGAACTTTTTCAATAGATTTTACTAAGCCGGGGGATGAGGGATTCCATAACTCACTAGCGTATTCAAGAACAGGTCTGACATAAATTTTAAAAGCTGAAGTTAAAAGAGGCGGACATGGTGACTTGAAGGCTTTTAACATCATGTTAACAAGAGCAGAGCCTTTTTTACATTTGTCTTCAACATGATTACCATAAGAGAAACGATCACATATGATTACACCAAGATCTTTGGCAACTCTACCAACTACTAGAGGTTGACTGTTCATGTAATAGACGCTGCGAGAATTGGATGATCCGAGATGAAGTACATTACACTTAGATATGGATAGGGACAAATTCCACTCTAGGCACCAATCGGTTATACGATTCAAAGCTAGTTGGATATAATTACAAGAGGTAGCGCGTCCCATTATCTTTATATCATCGGCGAATAAGCAGAATTTGATAGAATCGGGGATAGCTTCTTGAACAGAGTCGATGTACAACAAGAATAACAACGGGCCTAAAGATGATCCTTGAGGTATACCTGATATTACGGGAATTGGGTCAGATAGACTATTATCGATCATAACTGTTTGTGAGCGGCCAACAAGATAATCATTTAACCATTTAACGATTGGAGAAGAGATACCAAAAGATGCTATCCTATTTAGAAGTAATCTATGATCAACAGAATCAATTGCTTTACTGATATCAAGGAATATTATATCGATAGGGATGCTTTGGAATAACGAGTCAACAATGAACGAATGAGATTCAACTAAAGAGGTCACAGTAGACCTCCTAGCTCTAAAACTAGCCTGGTAGGGCGATAAAAGGTTCTCTTTTTCTAAATAGCAAGATACTTCCTTAACAATAATTTTCTCCATAACTTTTGATAAGGAACAGCATAGAGAAATAGGTCTGTAATTGGTAACTAGATTCCGGGAATTGCTCTTGTGTACTGGTTTTACTATAGATCTCTTCCATAGTAGGGGAACAGAGCCAGTAAGAAGGCTATTATTAAATAGGATACATAATGGTTTAATCAGGGCAAAGCGACATTTCTTCAATACAATATTAGGAATAGAATCAGGGGACGTGTTACACTTAGATTCAAGAGAAGATAATGCTCGTATTACCATATCTTCGGTTATATAATCGAAATTGAACTGCTCAGTAACGATTGGTAATTTAATTTCAGGCAATGGACATTGAAGAGGTACAGAAAATACGGACGAGAAATAGCGAGAGAACTCATCAGCTTTCTCTGATGGGGAAAATTTTTCATTTAAATCACTATCGATCAAAGCGGGAATAGCATTATTGGCTGTACTCAAACGGCTCCTACAAGCCGCGAAAAATGATTTCTGATTACCTCGTAATATCAGTTGAGATTCTCTTTTTAAAAAAATTTAATTTCGAATTCTTTCAGCTTTTGATCAAACTCGGAAGTTTTTCTAATACAGTAATCCGAATACGGGGCATTTCGAGAAATTCGTTGTAATTTAACGAACATCTTACGTAGATTCGAAGGATAGCGGGATAAATCGTCTCTAGGATCTACAGTTGGGACAAACTTATCAATTAGAGAGTTAATGAAAGAGACAAGATAATTATTAGCTGATTCGACATCTAACAAGCCAAATATTTGAGTCCAATCTTGCATAGCTATTTCATACTCAATAGCAGGCCAAATTGCTTTAGAAAACAGCTTAATAGAATGGGAAGATTTTGAAATAGTTGCAGATAATGATAAACTAAATGAAACTCCGTGATGGTCACTACCATTGAATCGACCGATTACATTACAGTCAGACACAATATTCACATTGGAAAATACTAAATCGAGAATATTATCATTCCTAGTTGGAGAACATACATATTGGGTGAAGAAATTATCATTCATATACTCAAGAAACATTTCATGTTGACCGTTTCTGTTGGATATTTGCTTACACCAGTCGATATACGGAAAATTGAAGTCACCAGTAATAATTACAGGGATCTTATCAGAAGAATTTGGATTATTCAGCTCACATTCAAAGTAGTTCAATAACTTTTCTAAAGAAGCAGTGGGAGAACAAGGAGATCGATAGACACAAATACATCTTAACTTTCCTGATCTAGATGAACTTTGAAGAACATTAATAGAAACGCATTCAATACCATCTTCTGAAAAACTAGAAACAAAGGAACAGGGAACTCGAGGCGAAATCAAAAATGCTGTTCCACCACCTTTAGAGGCACTGTTTCTATCACAACGGAACAACTGATAATTAGACATACCGGTTATTAACGAGTCACTTTCTTGGTCACTCAACCAAGTCTCACTTATATGTAGCTATCATATCATAAATATTTGAAGCGAGCAAGTAAGAAAGGTTGTACAACTTATTTCGAATTGAACGAGCATTTATTGAAAAGCACTTGATATTAGGGAGGTCATGACTAATGATAGGGACACCGCCACTGACCTATCTTCTCTGCGTCACGTTGTTCCTCTCTGGAGCTCGTGGAGTCGCCATCGGAGTCACCATCTGCGGATCCGTGATCCTCGGAGTCGCCGTTTCTTGTTGCCAAGTCGTCTGGGAGTAGTGCCGAATAGAAATCAAGGAAGTTCCGATGACCTTCCACTTTTGTCCTCCGGGGATGCCGTTCCGCTCTCGCGCCACTTTCTTCACTTCTCGTTCCAATTCAAGTCCGTCGCGAGTCAAGTCTTCTCTTATGTAGCAATGTGGATGCGGAGAAAGGCAAGACGGGCGACGACTTCGAATTTTCCTCAGTAGTTCAGTTCTTAATGTTGGTGACTGGAGGAAGATTTTGAGAACTCGACGCTTCTTCACGGGGTCGCCGAATCATTTGAACCTTGCACTTGCAAGTTCTGGGCAGCCGAGGTCGAGGGAAAGGGCCTTGAGAAAAGATTGGTCCGAACTGTCCGTGGCTTCGTCACTGGGCTGCTCAGGAAGTCCAACACAAACTAGGTTCTGTGCTTTCTCTTCGATGAGGTTCTTGTCGACAGTGATTGCACGCACGGCAGCTTGGTAGGCGAGCATATGAGGTGGGATGGAGAGAAGGGAAGGGATTGTGGGGGTCTGGGGCTGAGGAGTCGAGAAGGGGGGAGAAGTATGAAGAGTTGAAAGACGAGAGACGAGGTCTTCGACGATTGTCTCCAGTCTTGAGATTTTGTTCATCATATCTTCAAATTTCTTCTCATATTCTGGGCAACGCGTGCACTGGGGAGGGGAAAGGGGGGTGCGCTTGCCAGGCATTTTCGGAAGCAACCGCTCTATACCGAGCCAACTAGGAAGAATGAATACCGTCGAGCCATTGCTGACCTTACTTTCATTCACAAATATATCCATGAGAAATGTGACATAGATACTATTCATTTATATAAAATATCAGCTGTTGAACGTTTTTCTCGCCATTCTCATTCTTTGCGTCTTATTCCGCCCAATAATATTAATCAGTCTTTCATATCAACATGTGTTTCTCGTCAGTTATCAGTATGGAATTCATTGGATTTTTAAATCGTAAACGATCCTAATTGCAAGGTATTTAAGAACAATTTACTTAAGTTGCCTGTCAACCTAGTTTTACCAAATACTTTTGTTTCTGATAACTAAAGGCTCGTTTCTCTATTAATAGCATTTTCTATCTTCCCCCACCCCTCCCCTAGTTAAGCAACCTTTTGCTTACACACACCGCGACTAGAAAGACAGTCCATGCATATCCGCTATTGTTATTGTTCACTGTGAACCGAAGTTGAATATAATCTGTGCAAGGAATAAAGAATGAATGAATGAATTGGGAACGGAAAATACTTACAAGAACATAAAGCTCGAACTTCAGGTTGAACTAAGCTCTTTTATTCTAAGAGTAAAATTAAGGTTTTCGATTCTCTTTGTTATTCATTAGATGAGTAAATAAAATCGATGTTTACAGAAGGTTAGAAAAGAAAAAACGAACACAAGAGGACATGGTGGCAGATTTCGTGAAGATTCTCGAACAAATGAGTCAGTTTCTACATAATTTCTGTTAAACATAATTTTTAACTGAAGAAGACTTCAAACTGAAATAAGATCATTCTATTATAGCAAAATTGGAAATTTTTCTTGTGTTCATTTTTTTGGTTTCAGTTTTGTTCAAAAAAAAAAGTTTTGTTCAAAACTTCATTCTCGTTCAAATTGTAGTCCTTTATGTTGCAAAAACATTTGAATTGCCGCTGTCTAGGCTACATTTGATGAACATTGTTTAACAAACTAAAGTTTTTTTTGTACAGTCAAAAATACCGAAAATTTGTTCCCTTTTTAGAAGTTCTGCAAGAAAACATTGGAGTTTTCAGTTATTCATGACAAAGTAGGCGACTGGATGCGGATTGGCGATAGAAAACACACAGACTTAATTGAGAATTTTTGTTTTTCGTCGAGATATGAATTAAAAAAATTATTTTTTGTGTTGTTGTTAAACATGGGACCCTCGCATAATAGTCGAGCAAACTACTATAAATAAACAGTTTTTTAATTGTTAATTCACAACTGATTCCATGTTTTCACGGTCAATCTATGTCTGAAAGCCTCTTTTTGTTTCGTCTTATTCATATCTCATTCTGGCGTTTCATTTCTCATTCTGGGGTCTTATGCAGTGAATCCCCGTCAAGCCCTGACATCCTTCATGTGCGGGATCGCTGGCATCATTTCTGTGGTCGTGGGAACCATCTACATATTGCAGCTTCCGGTAGTAGCATGGAAAGCCAGGGAGCTCGCGCTTGCTCTTGTTGTTTACGGTAAGATACTTTTGCAAGGACTGTAGGAACTTTTTTTCCATTTAGGCAATGGAGTAATTGTAGGTTATGAGCTTTAAAGAAAGCATAAGTGAGTTGTTCCTAAAACTTAAATAAAAAAATTAATGTATCCTTTTCGCGCTTTTTAATTTTAGAACCAACGCGATTTTTTATGTCCTTCCGTGTTATCTGAGACTCGAGTTTCTAGCTGCGTTGTTTAGGTTCGCAACCAGTTAATGAACTGCAAGTGCATAGAGAAATGAGCTGGGTTCCATTGTAACATCACTAATTGCGAGAAGGATTTGGGCTGGAGTTTGGCGGGTCAGCGTGACAATACAAGCGGCTATCCAGCAAAAAGATGTACTGAACTTCAATTGTTAAACGATCTACAACTACTCACTAACACAGTTAGAAAGCAGTTGCACCTGATGTAACTAAACGCGCTTGTTGGCGGGGTTCGATCCCCCAAAGAATCAAGCAAAGGTATAGTTTTCAATGTGGAAGTCAGTTTCAGAGTATTATAGTTTTGAAAAGAAGGATCCATAGATGACAAAATGGTTCAATTTCATCCGTGTTGAATGTCACTCGTGTTCAATGACACTTGTGTTCCATGACAGGTATACTGCAAGTTCTGCTGAATGTCACTCGTGTTCAATGACTTGAATGTCACTCGTGTTCAATGACATTTGTGTTCCATGACAGGTATACTGCAAGTTCTGCTGGCAACAGCTTACTTCGTCACTTGCATGCAAACATCTATCGCTGTGGCTAAGGGTGTCAAGGACACCCTACAAATAATCATTGGAATCTTCGTCGCAGGTTCGTACCACAGTGTTAGCAATAAACGGAGACACTGGTCGCTGAAAAGGTTCCCGAGAACCAGATGCTTCACAGAAAAGCGTTTCGGGTTGGGTGATAAGCAGAGGGAGTGTTAGAGAGAGAGAGAGAGAAAGAGAGAGAGGGAGAGAGATAGAGAGAGAAAGAGAGAGAGAGAGAGAGAGAGAGAAAAAGAGAATCGTTGTCATTGTCAGAAAGGAAAAAAACGCGGTAGATATGACATGGTCTATAGGCAGTCCAAACATCATTCAATTCTTACGAGATCACTAAATTTATGACGAGATTGGTTTTATGTATGTAATGTTCCATGCATTTATTTCCATAGAAAATATAAGAAACAACTCCATATTCAATTTTTGTAATTTCAGGTATCTATGCCGTCATAACATTCATTTCACTGATTGTTGGGATTTTTGGTAAGCGTAAAATTTCGGTTACTAATTGTTCATTCACTGTATGGTTTTTTCCATTCTAATAGTTACCTTTTCGTTAAGTTTTCTCTCAAAAACTTGAAGTTTTAACATATTTTACTATTTCAATGTCTGTTATATATATTTTATCGACATTTTGCAATGCAAAGTTATGGTGAGAGACATTGTAAATAATATTCAAGTGTGGCGACAAGTAAGGCAAATATCTAAAGTAAGGCAAATATCTAAAAGTAAGGCAAATATCTAAAGTAAGGCAAATATCTAAAGTAAGGCAAATATCTAAAAGTAAGGCAAATATCTAAAGTAAGGCAAATATCTAAAAGTAAGGCAAGTATCTAAAAGTAAGGCAAATATCTAAATGCTACTAGTTATTCTCCAGGTCACATATCACATTCTCGTTACGGAGACGATTTATAAACTGCTCTACTGTTCTTGAATTCAGTATTTCACTCGGGATTACGTAAAACATTCTTGAAACACGTAAACCGAAACAATTGAATCTAGACGTCGAAGAAGTACATTCAATAGCAATACCATTCATATTAGTGCGGGTAGAGGAGGTGCTCTTGAAAATGCGTGATTTTTCAATAATAGACTTGTCATTGAAGATCTTCCAACCCATTTTAAGGTCGGCAATCACCCTTCTTTCGGCTAAAGTACTTAGGCCGATTAGATTCAGAAAAAATTTTTGTTGAAAAATTTCGTTAGTAATTCCATCAAATATTTCGTATGGTGGAACATTTTTTCTCTCAATGAGGAAAAAGAGATAAGAGAAGAAGAGAAGAAAAGAAAAAGAGAAGAAGAGAAGAAGAAAAAAGCCGATGAGAAAAAAAAAGCAAAAGCTTATCAAGACTTCGAACTATCATATCTCAAGTGCAAATGAGCTCACTCGAAAAGGAAAACTTGATCGTGATCGAATCTGGAAGAAAGGGAACATTTAAAAGCAACTGAGGAAAAAACTGAGGAAAAGAAAAAACAAAAAAATTGAGGGCGACGTAAAAATTTCAGGATTCTACAAGGCACTGAGTCTGTGTAGCGTCGTCGAGTATTATGATGAGTCCAGTCTCACTTACTGTCCTAAGGTTTGTGATTGATGTGCATGTTTGTGATTGATGTGCATGAAAGGGTTTGAAATGAGAAGAAAAAATTCCCAATTTTCATTTATATTTTTTGTCGACATTTTTTAGTGTCGTGAAAATTTTTTTGAATTACAGAATTTTGACAGTTTCAGCAAGTTTACAAATTCTTCGCATAAGCTAGCTCAGAATTATCGCTTACTGTAATGACGGAGAAGGATCAGATGGGTTTATAATTATTGAAACTTGAGAAATAAGCAAAGTATTTGTGGCGTTGCGCTGAAAAGTTTCATCAGAGCGTTCAGCGCTTTAGCTTCAAATGAGTATATCCAAAAACTCCGTGAGATTGTTGGAACCAATGGAGGAGTAACAAAGTAATAAAATATAACAAAGGAACCAAGGGAGGAATAACAAAGTAAGTGAGTATTGAAGAAGGGTGATTGAATAATGAAGTTATATATGTATAGGTCTTTCAAAAACTGAATATATTAATAAGCCCAATGAAATTAAGCTGAAATGCCGTATAGCAATGTTTATTACTTTTAATAAAAACCTGTTGAGTATATGACCTAATTGCAAGAGGCTGAAGGCTACTGTATGTTATTCAACTCAATTATCTTTATCCATGTATCATTCATGACAAAACCCAAAAGGTAAAATAAATTTGACATTCAAACAATTTATGGAGCAATAGAGTGAGGAACCCCATGTTCTCGAGAGTAAAAAGAGATGAAGTATGTAAATTACTTTACAGGTGGAGTTCTACACTGCACTCGGGGTATTCGTTTTCCATATCATCACTATTGTCCTCAAGTTTTGTTGCTGTAAATGAGCAAACTGGGACGCACCTCATTTGATTTTCGAATTGCATTCTACTTTTTTCACCTTTTTAAGGTTATTCAAATTTTGTAAACTTGAACTTAGGTATTATACTTTAATACGAACCCGCAGACTAAGTGAATGAAGAAAATCAAGCAACTGTCGAAAAAAGAGAAAGTCAGTGCGGTTTTTTTCTTCAAAATCAGAGTTTCAAGAAACATTTCACTTTTAATTTCGATATGACATTATTTGATCATATTCGGTTTCAAATTAGATTGAATTTTTTGTAAACATTCAGTTTACAAATGACATTCAAACATTCAAATGACATTCAAACCATGCCTGCCTTAAAAAAGGCAACTTCTATTGTATGTATTTATCAGAGTATCTCTGTATTTATCAAAGCCATTTCAACATTCCAATAAAGTTATTATTCGACAACTCACAGATAATTTATTCATTGATTCTCACACTCATTCATTCATTCATTCATTCATTCATTCATTCATTCATTCATTCATTCATTCATTCATTCATATATATGTATATAAATATTGTTTTAAAGCTTGTTGATCTTTTCCGATTCACTGAATACGTTGACTTTCCGCAAAATTTTTCGCAATCGTTTAGATGGAAATAATGCTTGAGAGCTAACTTGTTTTGGACGAGTATCATCATAAAGTTACGGTAAGTCATGTGGTCTCCTTATACATTATTTAATTTTGCCTGTATCAATGCTAAAGTTTGTAACAAAGCAGAGCTATTAGTTTTTACAGCCTTTGTGTCGCAAATAGAATATCACGTTCACAAACTTTCGCCTTATAGGCTATTTTTTAACCATTGAGTTCACATAGGAAACTCTCGTGCTCTATATTGTCCTCTCACGCCTCAAAACTCTCTTTTGAATAGATTCAGTATCTGACCCTCAGTTACGACGCCTTAGTAAACACATAGAGGACTCATTTCCTTTCATAACTGTAATATAATCCACAACACTAAATATTATGATTAGACACGCTTCGCGCTATCATCACTTTCACGGGGACTTACAGAACAGCAAATCAGACTCTTCATCTTGATTTAAAAACTTTTTTCATGAACTTCGCGTTTTCAAGTATTACATTATAGTAAGGTGATGTTTTTCTCACTCTTTATCTCTTACGACATGAGTGGTTGGAGTTCACGGCGCTTCACATCAATCACAAACTTTTTCACTCATGAGTTATGGATCTTTTCGAATAGGAATTTAATAAAGCTTTAGTGTGTTTTAATAACTGATTTCAATTGCTAAGGAAAAATAACTTTAAGGATGCTGATTAGTGGGAACTTGGTCTTTACATAAGCAAAGAATAATTCAATAAAGCTTGAGACCAAGCCATTTGAGTGACAACAGTTAAAACTATCTCGTTAAGGAAAGAGGCGCAAAACCTCCTTGTTAAGAGAAAGGGAAGTATATATACTTTATCGCAATGGGTTGAATTTGGGTGTAAGGAGATATTGGATCCAGGTTGAATATGTTGACCCGAGCGCGTCACTTTGATAATAAAATTGAGAAAAAAAGCGAATCGCAGTCGTAGGCTGATTGCGACCATGTCGTAGGCTGATTGCGACCATGATGGCCTTCACAGGCCTTTTTTTTCTGTGCACAACAGTACACTTGAACAGTAAACTTGTCAAATATCATTTTATACACGATGAGCTTTTACATATTTTACATACTTATGTATACACTTTTATACACGATGAGCTTTTATACGCTTTCAAACACGCTAAGGTATGTAAAACGAGAAAAAAAACCACCATAAATTCTAAAGTATGACTGTTAATGTTTCTATGTGTTAAAATTTGTATTATCGTACTTTATATTTATATACAGCCATACATTTCATGTATGAGCACCAGTTTTCCCATTTAATTTGTTTGTCTTGCTTAAAAACAGCCTTTTTACGTCAGTTATGTTCAAGATCATGAGAATATGAGAATATCTGTCATTCGAATTCTTTGTTTTATTAAAAGTTTTTGAAAAAGTTTTTAAAACTTTCAAAATAGCCCTTTTAGGGTATCGCGACAGTTTGTTACAAGACACTTTGTTACACGACAGTTTGTTACACGCCCTTGCAGATTTTTTCGCTTAGCCCCAGTTAAAATGTATGCTGACGAGGCCGTACGGCTTAGGAAAGAGACCGCATGAAAAAATTCAATGACTAAATTTGTCAAAAAATACAGTAGTTAAAACACACTAAAAACCAAAGCCCCTGTAATAAATTGTCGTGTAACAAAGTGTCATGGATCTCCCTTTTAGCCTGTCACTAAGACCCCATAATGACAACACATCGGTCCCCATAAATGTACATTTGTTCCAACCATATGTTTATTTATATACAAAGCATTGTATTGAACTTGAACTTGAACTTTTTATTACGCGAAATAAATCACGTGAAAATACATAGGTAAAACATATGCGGATTTGTGCATACAAGCGAGAAGATCTTATGGCTATGCTAAAATCCCTACAATTTGTGCGCGGAGTTTTATAGTAATTTTTCAATTTCGAGCCTCTGGTCGCCGTACGTCTAAAACAATAAAAAGTTTTTTACTTCTGGGTAAGAATGACTTTAGCAAGAATAATCTTATTAAGTAAATCGAAGTCATTCGTTTCTCTTCGATGGGCTAAGGTCGAAAGTTCAAGTTTGCAATTACTTTGGGTATGAGAAGGCATCTGACTATAGGGGATATCATAGCACCGATTGTACACTCGGCCAGTGTAATGATTCTGTACTTTTTCTAAACCTTGATAGTCTTCTTCAGGGAAAAACTGATGGGAAATTTCCGAGAATCGTACGTATGTATATGAAATAAGCACGAGTTAAAACTTCAGCCTTCTTAGATTTGAGGACTTTCAACGTAAGATAAGCTCTGGTAAGAGCCTTCTTCGCAAGAGTCGAACAATGGTTACTGAAGGTTAACTTAGAGTTTATTATAAAACCGAGATCACGAATTTCATCAACTTGATGTAAGAGAATAGAATTCAGGGAGTTATAGAAATGGGAGCTTTTGATGCGACCAATTCCCAGAGCAGAACACTTTGAAGGGGATAAACTGAGTTGCCAGATATTCGACCATTCGTAAACATAGTCAATGACTTGCTGTAAGGAATAGTTATCATCTGACTTTGGAAAGAACCTAAATATTTTTATATCATCCGCATAAAACATTTTTTTTGACATCCTAAATAAATGATCGGTTGAGCTATATCGGAAGTGTATATTATAAAAAGAAGAGGGCCTAATACTCCGATAGTCACTGGTAGGGATTTATATAAATAACCATTTACTTTAAACTTGAAGGTTCTGTCTCTTAAATATGCTTAAATCAATTTCACTATTTTATTGGGAAAGTGATGGCCCTTGAGTTTTTGAATAAACTTAATGTGAGAAACCTCATCAAAAGCCTTTGCGTAATCAAAATATATAACATCGATGAATCTATTACTCTCAATTTCCATACTGCAATAATCTAGAAATAGTAGCATCAGATTCTCTATTGATCTCTTTCTTCTGAAACCATATTACTCATCGGGAAAAATGTTATTTGATTCACAGAACGAGCAAATGTGATTGGCAAGCATTTTCTCATAAACACGGCAAAAGAAAGATGTAATACATAGAGATGGGACGGTAGTTATTGGGATCAGAGAACGGGGGCTTCTTCCCCCCAGGAGTGACTATCAAATGACGTCATTTCTTAGTTACTTCACTCCTATTGAACGATTCGATGAAGATTAATTCTAGAGGAATTGCCAAAGAATCCGCTAATATCTTGATGAAAGATGTGGGGATATAGTCCGGTGTTTCAGAAGAGGACTTTTTCCATTTTTCGATAAGAGAACAAATGGCATGTCGAGGAAGGATTTTATCTTCATTTTGTAGTGAATGAGTTGAAAGAGGAGGATCAAACGGAGGGACTTGACCATTATCAATTATGAAAGAAGACTGGAATGTACTAGCAAGTAAATCTGCTTTTTTATATCTAAATATAACATCTTATCATTAATATCACATATAGCTTCTACACCAACTGGTTTTTGGACAGAGAAGATCGAATGTAATTGAAAAAGTTGTTTGTCTTTGCTATCTACTATTTTCTTCTCAACATTCAAAATAAACTTACGAATGTACTCGTTACTTACTTGCTTGCTTTTGAGTACTTGATATAGTCGGAATCTTGATTAGTATTAATATAAGTGTTCCATAGATTAAGCCGCCTTTGCATGGCTCTCTTCACATATGTGTTCTGGGAGTACTGAGTTTGTTGATAGGCTCACTTTCACCCAAGGGGCTAAAGGATCGGAAGCCTCAGATAGAACTTCTAGCAGCTTATCATACATATCATTTACATTTCATAGAGGTAAAAGCATAACATGCCAATCTGAGTTTTGTATTCCTTTTTTTCTTCTATCTCGCAATTCAAGCCCTCGAATTTTCATTACATATTGAATAATGCATCAAATGAATAATAACAAAAAAAGTCATGCGGTAAATCGGAGTCTGTTGTAAAAAAAATATTACCCTACTGTATTCCATTCTTTATCAGCTTAGATTCAAGCCCGGCAGCGGTCTTTTCTTACTGTATCATCTTTTTCTCAAATATTCCTCTATACACAAATTTTCTTGTGAATTTTTGTTTCTTGTTGAAGAACACAGCAGAAACTCTTTCATTTATCATCTGATAATAATCACATTCGAAAAAAACAAGTTTAGGGTATTAGGATGCGAAATAGTCCGCTAATTCTATTTCGACATCACCTGATCAGTTCGCCTACTCTACCTCGTCCTACCAAGAAAAATTAAACTGAATCAAATTTTAATCAATTTTGAGATGTAATTGGAGCCTTGACACCCTGGTGAATCGTCGTGGGATAAACCTTGACAGATTGGTATAATCCGGTCATACACGATAAACTAAAGGTCAACCTCGGTAAACTTTAGGTCACCCTCGACTATTCGAGGCTCAACCTTGACAAATCCGAGGTGAACCTCGACAAATCTTATAAGAATTCATGGTATGAGCGTGATATTTGATGGCTGATGAACATTTGCTTCGAAAATCTCTTGCTTTGATTGATATCTTCGCGAGAGCTGAGAGCTCAACTGAGGCGGAGTGAACTAAAATACAGAACTTTTCGCGGTTACCACTCCGATAAAAACTCAATTTTATATATATTATTTTAAAAAACAATTTTTATCTATATATTCCGAAAAATTGATGATTACCATGATTGAGACTTCATATGTGTGTCTGGGCGTGAAATATTGGTAGTGTATTCAACTATTGTGAAAAGAGTCCCGAGTTCAACTCTCACCCCGGACAGATCAACCCAAACCAAGGGGTTAAGAAATGTTGGTAGTGCACATGACGAATCTGACTCTCCCCACTGCTGCTACTTACACTAGCAGTGACCAAGCGCGCAGCCACTGGTTCTACCAGGATAGGTCTGTCTCGCATCTCAGGGGAGCGCGTACCCTGCCGCGACGCGGAAACAAGCGCGAGGAAGATTTATTTGAGACTTCATAGGTGATTGTGACATAATCGCATGAAATAACCTTGAGTTTATTGCTTAGTCTCAAATCATTTTTAATTCTCGTTTTTACATTGAAAGACTCGGGAATAAGTATACTCTCTATGGTAAAATCCACTTTCTGGTAAGAAATTCAGAGCATGGTTCCATTATAGGTGAATTGTACTATGCTATTTGTGAATTGAACCATGCTAGCAAGATAAACTACTCTTTACAAGGAATGATCAGAGGAAAACACAACTGACATGTCTCTCTGTGTCCATAACCCTGAGATCTCTCTCATCGCAAACGAGTCCGGACTCTGCCACCTTCTCAACCTCTCCCGTCGGCGAAACCTTCAACATAACCACCTTTCCTTGTCGAACAAAAATCTTCAATAATAAACAAGAATAACTTTATTTTTCCTAATTTTCACTCATTTGCAGCAAAAAGCCAGAAGTGCAAGCAAAATTTAATGGGAAATAAGCAAGGAATAAACATTGGTTTTTAACTAATTTTCCTCGCGCTTGTTCCCGACTCGCGGCAGGGTACGCGCTCCCCTGAGATGCAGGACAGATTCATTCATTCTTTATTCCTTGCACAGATTATATTCAACTTCGGTTCACAGTGAACAATAACAATAGCGGATATGCATGGACTGTCTTTCTAGTGGCGGTGTGTGTAAGCAAAAGGTTGCTTAACTAGGGGAGGGGTGGGGGGAGATAGAAAATGCTATTAATAGAGAAACGAGCCTTTAGTTATCTGAAACAAAAATATTTGGTAAAACTAGGTTGACAGGCAACTTAAGTAAATTGTTCTTAAATACCTTGCAATTAGGATCGTTTACGATTTCAAAATCCAATGAATTCCATACTGATAACTGACGAGAAACAGATCTATCCTGGTAAAACCAGAACAGCAGCAGTGGAGAGAGTCAGATTCGTGCATGAGCACTACGAACATATCTTATACCCCTTGGTTTGGGTGGATCTGTCCGTGGTGGGAGTTGAACTCGGGACTCTTCGCACAATAGTTTAACACACTACCATTATGCGACGCCCAGAATAGTCGTTTCAAACTAAAACTTAGAATTGACTTCCATACAAATGGGCCTTCTAATGAGTATATAGCTACGCTTTAGTATTTGCCATTCGACAAAGCATGGCTCCTTCGTCTGCAAGGATGTCAATACGTTCAACGAAAGAATTGTCTGGCTGAAGGCTAAGGGAAGATGCGTCACGTGTACACATATGAAGGGTCCGAGAACGTGTACACATATGAAGGGTCCGAGAACGTGTACACATATGAAGGGTCCGAGAACGTGTACACATATGAAGGGTGCGAGAACGTGTACACATATGAAGGGTCCGAGAACGTGTACACATATGAAGGGTCCGAGAACGTGTACACATATGAAGGGTCCGAGAACGTGTACACATATGAAGGGTCCGAGAACGTGTACACATATGAAGGGTCCGAGAACGTGTACACATATGAAGGGTCCGAGAACGTGTACACATATGAAGGGTCCGAGAACGTGTACACATATGAAGGGTGCGAGAACGTGTACACATATGAAGGGTCCGAAAACGTGTACACATATGAAGGGTCCGAGAACGTGTACACATATGAAGGGTCCGAGACATAGCTGTATTCCTCCACACTGCCTCGTTTGTGGGGAACGTCATCATGCAATCATTTGCAAGGAGCGTCCAATGTGATCGACGTTGATGATGTGTTTTTCTTGTAATATTTTTATCCTCCTCCCTTTCCCCCGGGCTCCCCCCCCCCAATGTAGCTACGCTACCTCTTTTAGTGCGTTCGGGGTGAGGTTTAAGATTTAGTAAGGTCGACTTTTCGACGTTTACTAAATCTAGAAGTTTATATTTTTGTTTAAATGTTTAGGCCTAAATTAGGAGTTTGGATTTAGTTTTGGTTGGCTCGCACCACTAATTCTCATCGCTCCCCCACTCTCGCGCACCTGATCTGCGGTCTGCTGGTCTGCTTCAAGGAGACGTTTGTTGCTTGTTGTTGGGTTGTATTTAGTATTTAGTATTTAGTAAGGTTGTTAGGAAGTTTGTTTGTTAGTAAGTTTATTTGGAAGTTATTAAATTTGCTGATAAATCTGTGGAGTAAGACGTGGCAGGCGACTCATATTTGTTCTGAACAAATCGATTATCTAATTTGTGGAAGCTTCCTTTTTTTTTTTTTACAGAGTATAAGAGTTGTGAATGGAGATACCAAGCAGAAAAAAGCCCCAAATAAGTAGTCATTCTTTTAATTATTGCATCTTTCCTTTAGATCCTCTCTCCCTCTCATTTTCTCACTTCTTTTCTCTCACACAGAAAGATGCGTGGACGCTGATTTGGTTGCTACCGTACTCTTACCTTGGTAGCGTAGACGGTTGCTACCGTACTCTTACCTTGATAGCGTAGACGGTTGCTACCGTACTCTTACCTTGGTAGCGTAGACGGTTGCTACCGTACTCTTACCTTGGTAGCGTAGACGGTTGCTACCGTACTCTTACCTTGGTAGCGTAGACGGTTGCTACCGTACTCTTACCTTGGTAGCGTAGACGTCTTCTTCCGTCGGCTCTCCATTCTTGAAGACCACCGGCCGCAACTCGATCAGATGTTTCACCTTTGAAAGCAATAGAATTAGTAGTTCACACAGATATTCAAATTAAGCTATCATTATGTCCTTCCGGGCGTGGCATAATGGTAGTGTGTTCGACTATAGTGCGAAGAGTCCCGAGTTCGACTCCCACCCCGGACAGATCCACCCAAACCAAGGGGGTTAAAAATGTTGGTAGTGCTCATGCACGAATCTGACTCTCCCCACTGCTGCTATTCACACTAGCAGTGATCCAGCGGGCAGCCACTGGTTCTACCAGAATAGGTCTGTCCTACATCTCAGGGCAGCGCGTACCCTGCCACGAGGCGGGAACAAGAGCGAGGAAGATTGTTATTATTATTATTATATCCGTGATGTTTCAAAAGTGACGTATACGCTCTCGGTCAAAGAGAGTTGTCTAGGTTCGATTTCTTTACAGAAACCAGTTTTTTTGTTCTTCATTGAATCAGTAATCTTTGTACAGAAAGAACGTGGCTTTCGTCATGGAGCATTCTCATTATTTTTTCTCATTTTCATTCATATCGGTGACCATAATCTACTAAGAGTCATCATGCCGTCCCGTTATTTGCACCACAGTGCTCAAAATATCGAAAGCTCTTACCTTCCAAAGGTCTTCGTTAGTTGCGGGTGTGTTCTTGAAAATCTCCATTCGACCAACCTGTTTCAAATGATTGAGTAAAGAACAGAAACTACATTTTGATCAATAACCAAACCAAATAAAGAGTTCAAAGATAAATAACTCAGTCGATAAAAAAGGCTACCATTCCGAAGACTGAAAACTCGTCAACCTGAAAATCAGGCCCGAATAGCTGCTTGACAAACTCTTTTGTCCATTTTGGCTCCGCCACTAGATCTCTAAAAACCTGCTCTTTTTTTATTCATTGAATCAAATTGTAACGTTTCATTACCAATATCATAAGCTAAAAAGTATTTCTTGAAGTCTTTCCGTTAATGTCGGACACGAGATAAAAGATTTCAAACAACAGCATAATAAGCACTATACAACTCTCAAATATTTTGAAATGAAGATCGGAGTTATGAACGACTATCCAATCCCAAAACCGAAAGCGAAAATCCAAACATCTTGAACTGAAAGAGTTGAAAGCGGCATACATTAATTTTTTCAAATTTTAATACTTTAAACTTCTTTATCACGCCAAAAGGATCACATGGTGAATAGTACATGGATGTTTTATTGATTGACTTTGTTTATCAATCAATAACTATAATTTTTTCATATGTCACTTACCGGTACAGCCATGCAATCCACAACTTGTTTGGCTCTCTTTGGATCATACCGAAAGCATCGTCTGAGTACAATATTGAATGTTTTCTCTTTGAAATTTCTACAAGTACATGTGTGATGTATAAATTTTCAGAGTTAGATTTGTAAATACCGTATACCGTATAACATATGACGTATACCGTATAATGTAAATACTGTATAACAAATTGTAAATACCGAAATCAATTGTGTGTATCTTTTAGAAGAATAGTACAAAAAACACACGGGCGAAAAAAGGATGCAAAATGGATCAATTCAACTTGAAGGTCTAGAAAACCTTTAAGGACACGATTTTTTTCTATTCCTCTCCGGATTTTGATTGAATATCTTTGAGCTCCAAAGTCGCACTATAAAAGAAACCTCACTACAGAAGTAAAATGACTCTTACCAATTCTTGAACTCCTCTTTTGTTTAAAAAGGTTGGATCATATGCTTTTAAAACAGATTCTTCTCCAACCCCCCTGTGCATCAAATCTATGCGTAAATCTATTCGCTATTCAAAAAAGTTTTGTCATGATAATGATTTGTTTGAATGTGTTCTCTATTTTTCTTCGCACGTGCTCGGTCTCTCTTCTAAGTCATTCTTTCATGGCGATTCTTCTTGATCTATATCCTTTTTTGTCAGGTTGGTGATAAACACGATAATTTAACTTCTTCAAGCTTATCTTCTATGCTCTTACCTGTGCTGGATGCTCCTTCCGCTTCCAACTCCCTCTTGAAGTGCGCCAGTGATCCGCCTGCCTCTTCATAGTCAAACTCCTTGACACCGTCGATGCGACGCGGGAGATACCGCAGCCACTTTCCGCCCTTCCGGAACACCCAGCGATCTGCCAATCAATACTAAGATATAGACGCCTGCTTGCCGCACCGTATTAACCTTTCCCGCGCTTAGGACTCCCTTCTGGCAGGGTACGCGCTTCCTTGACTCGAAGCTCGACAAAGTTTCTTGCATTTTTTTGTTTAAACGACCGCTTTTCGAGTGGGGGACTTCGAGTAATGAAACGCGAACAAGAGGTGCAAGGTAAAGAAGGGAGAGCTTTTTATTATTCTAGACCACTCCGCTCGAAGAAAGGAGATTTTTTCATGATTTCAGCTGTGATTTTGACCTATGCCCTGCTAAATTCACCTGGTAGAAACAGTGGTTGTTGTGGTTGTTCACTGCTAGTGTTTAAAGCATAATAAGGGTTCATTGTGAACTTTAAAAAAATGGGCGGTCTTCCAAGTATCGATTGGACTGAATTATTGATTAGTATTTCAAGTATCTCTCAGACTGACTCCGAATTACTTTCGCCATGGCGTCTCAAAAGGCCTATACGAAGATAACCGATGAACTTCTGTCTCTTCTTAGTTTTGAAGGCGGCACTTTGAAGCTCGTTCTCTGCACAGTAACAGGCTATTTCGACAAATTAATTTTTTAACTTTCGAAAGTTACCAGGTTTTGCACACTTTCAACCAGGTTTTGCACACTTTCAACCAGGTTTTGCACACTTTCAACCAGGTTTTGCACACTTTCAATACCATATGCAAGTAGAAAATTGATAAGAAACGATAAGGTTTACAATCAAGTCACCCCACAGGCATTTCACTTTCTCATCAGGGAATGTTATAAAGTCAATATAATTTTCCTCGGCTTTTCCTTTTTTCCCCCATTTAATTATAAATCAATGTTCAACAAAATTTTGAAGGCAGTTGTTATAGTTGAATAGTTTTTTGTGAGTTGATAGATCATACTTTGTAGAATGTTTTAACTTTTTTTAGTGAGACTTTGAAATATTTTCAAGGGGTTTTTACCATCTGCGTCAGATTAGCAGGAAACTTTTTCATACATACATTCATAAATATCATAATTGACGTGGCATTTTCTTTGTATTGGATTAGCATCATAGTAATGTTTCACAATAATTTTAAAGATGAACATATTATTCTTTAAGATCTTTATCTATGATAGCGATCTACTTTATATTCTATTTCTGACTAGTTTTCTCAAGAATTGGATAAAATTTCGAGAATTCTCTGATAAATTCTGTTTTTATAACAGAGTTTTTTTGTAAGATTGAAAATAATTCAGTTCTCAGTAGGGATTCGAATCGACTAATAATTGAATCAATGATGAAATCTTACCGTCTAATCATATCAAATATTTCTTTCAACTTGAAGGAATTTAAATAAGAAAACAATTTTATTTGTAATAGACGGTCTTCAGATCATTTTCTCACCAGATTACTCTATACTTGAATTTTTTTTAATTCCTCCAGAATTTATTATTGTTTAACTAATCTTAAAATTCAAAGTTACACAGTTTAAAGGCAGTGACGCCTGGTTAAGATGAAAAATGATTGAACTATCGCACAGTAAAAAAAGCTAGTCCACCGGGCGGGATCGAACCCAACCATCTCTGACTCAAACCGGGAGCGCGTGTTACCATTACACCACGGGGACACATTGCTATTCCGTGCGATAGTGTTATATGAAAGGCTCAAATGCCTTGTTCTCTTAGTCACGCATGCTTATCAAGCGATTGCGTCATGAATGAAGCGTAATTCTAGAGTTCACGATTAATACAGAAGAGAGATGGAAGATGGATGATAAAACTTCAAATTCTAAGTTACACAGTTTAAAGGCAGTGACGCCTGCTTAAGATGTAACTGTGTAACTTAGAGTTTGAAACTTGTACAACTTTATCTTATATTGAGCAAGTATACAAGTGAACAAAAAAAATTTTCAAGGTAAGCAAGTGAGTCTAGTGAACCAAGAAATAGGTTAAATGCAATTTGGTCAAGGTGGTGTCATCCTGGTCAAGGTGGTGTCATCCTGGTTACATCATCCCAGGGGATCTTCGCAGGAGTAAAAAATGGATGGTCTCTTAGTCCATTTGGCCCACCCATTTCCGGACTCCCCAGACGCATTTCACACTGCAACAAAAAATCTTTTAGAAAAACTTCACAAAAAATTTTTTTGATAAGGAGACAAAATATGCCTTCCTTTTTATCGTGTTTTATTACTTATTTGAATTATCCTTATCATCATTTAGTTTTGCACCACCACAAGGTTTCTTCCGACCGCAATGCAGGGACAATCTTCGAGCGAATCTATATACCCTTCAATCTTGTGTTTGTTTTTGCCCATAGGTCCTGTCGAAGTCCTTTGGGATAGGTTGGTGAGGATCCTCCTTTGGGATAGGTTGGTGAGGAGTCCGGAGAAATTTTCTCCGTCTACACTCGCACCGCAGTCGGCGATCCTCTTCGCGAGACCCATTCGTTAACCAGAGAAGGGCAAGAGGCTATTTTACTGGCGCCTCGACTCGCCATTACTAAGTATAGGGGAGTATCGGCTGATGTTTTATCCGGTGGCATACCCAGGCCAGTCCGGCATCGCCCTCCTTTGACGAACTATACTATCCAATTTTGGTCCGCGACGGGCAAGCACGCTATTTCCAATTCCCCTTCAATTCTCAATTCAATTCAATTCTTTATTCCGCTTGAAACAAAACATAATGTTAAGTGACGAAACAGATGACACTGTCACAAGAAAAGTGAATTCAGTGAAGGTTATGAAAAGTGAGATCTAAATATGACAAGAACAATGAGGAACATTTCATTTTAGGAAAATAGGAAAGCACACAAAAAAAGCAAAGAAAGCAAAGCTTGTATCTTCAGTTATGAACTATTCATCAGCAATTAAGAACTATTCATCCGCAATAATAACTTGAAATTCCAAAAATTCAACTCACTCTTTATCATTCGAGAGCTAACCGAGAACACAAATAAAATTGAAAAAAAAGAGGAGAAACAGAAACAAAACATTTGAAGAAACAAAGCACTTGAATTAAAAATGTATTCTAGAGTTGGTGACAATGGTCTCACAATCAAGCTTGATAAGTTCATTTCTAAAAATGCTAGAAGAGCTTGTAGAAACCAAAGAACAAGGTAACTTATTCCAGACATTAATCATTCTTGAGGCACAAGTGCTTGTTCTGCTTTGATATTTACACGGCAAGCATATTCTGTAGTTATTCGATTCTCTCAGCGAATAAGGCGATGGGCAAAGTTTAAACATATTTGAGTAATCTACTTGAATATTTCCGTGCAGACATTTATGGATGAACACAAGATCGGCCACATTTCTTCTATATTCAAGCGAGGAGATGGAAAGAAAATTCAGTCTAGCAACATAACTCATTTTGGGTAATCCGGCCCTTTGTAGTAACCTTCGTGTAAATGATCTTTGCACTTTTTCTATGCAGTTAACGAGACCGATAGTTACTGGGGACCATACCTCACTCCCATATTCAATAAGGGGTCTTATGTATGTGGTGTATATTCTGAGCAGAACTTTAATTGATTTGGTTTTAAAGGCTCTGAAGATCATGTTTATACATTTTTGGGACTTTAGGGAGGTTAGTTCAATATGTTTAGAGAATGTGATATCTTCCTGAAATGTAATGCCAAGATCTTTCACTAATGAAGTAGTTGGTATGATATTGTCTTCTAGGTTATATGTTACTTTTGGATTCCTAGGACCACAGTGCATGATAAAGCATTTTTGAGTTGATATCAAAAGTCCCCAGGTCAGTGAGTAATCGGAAATGGAATCCAGACTTTTCTGAAGAGAGTCTCTGTTCTTGGAAAAAATTTTGAGGTAATCGGCATATAGAAAACCATGGACATCTGGCTCTATGTGCTCCATGATATCATTTATAAATATTGAAAAGAGGAGGGGTCCAAGGCAACTCCCCTGGGGAACACCACTGTTGTATACTTTAGGGCCTGATAATGTATCTCCGATTGAGACTTTCGAGGACCTGCTCGTGAGAAAAGAACGGATAAGATAGAGGAGGTTGCCCGTTATTCCCACTTTTTCAAGTTTGTGAACAAGAAATCTTATGTTTACAGAGTCGAAAGCCCGTGAAAAGTCGACTAGACAGATGTCAAAGTCTATTTTTTTATTCTGAAGCGTGAGGTAAATGGAATGAGCCTCTACCAGGGATGTTACCGTGGACTGTCTCCGACGGAAACCATGTTGTTTGGGATGTAGTATGCCATTGGTTTCCAGATATTGATAAGTTATATTGAAGATCAGTTTCTCGAATACCTTTGACATAGAGCACACCATAGTGATAGGACGATAATTTTCGATCTGAGAGCGGGGCCCTTTTTTATGAACTGGTTTGATTATTCCTTTTTTCCAGGCCAGAGGGTAGTGCCCTAAGGTTAGTGAGTTGGTGAAAATGATTGAGAGAGGTATGGCCAGTGAGTCCAGACAATTTTTGAGTAGTCTACTTGGAATAAAGTCAGGGGAAGAGTTCAGTTTCGGAGCTATTCGTTTCAGAATGGAGTTCACCTCAAAAGGGGAGATGTCATTAATGTGGTCGAGGTGAAAATTCGGGCGAGAGATCTGAAGGGGTCCACTGATTGGTAAGGGTTGTAACTTATCAAAATACTCGGCGAAGTGAGTTGCTTGTTCGAAGGGGATAGTAGTTGGTTTATTGTTCACTATGAGAGCAGGAATAGATGTGTTGCTTTTAATGCGGTTGGATATAGTTCTGAAGAATACCTTATAGTTTCTCGGGAACTTAAGCTTGTCTTCCCTAAGAACCTCGAATTTGACTAGTTCTTTGTGAAGTTTCTTGGATGTGCGTAATGACGTAATGGAGAGAGGGTTTCGTTTGTTACTTCTCTGTAGGAAGCTGTATAATCTTCTTATCTTGGGGGGATATTTCAAATGTGTTTTGACATTCTTATTTTTTGGAATCCTATTATCCATTATGAATTGGATGATGTTGGTTAATTTATCGACACTTTCGTCAATAGTTAGGTTTGAGAGCATGTAAGTCCAGTCGATGCTAAAGAGGTCTGAGTTGATTATTTCCCAATCTGCCTTTTTCCAGTCTAACGATGAGCTGGTGCTTGTGATAATACGCTTGGCTCTATCTCTGATTTCAAAGTATATTGAGGCATGATCGCTGGTGGAGAAGGGAGGCCTGACAATACAGTCTTTTATGATATTTGAATTACAGAGAAGGCAATCGAGTGTATTTTGAAGTCTAGTGGGAGAAAGTACGAGTTGTTTAAGATTGTTGTCGTATGCCATGTTTAAGAATGCAAGAGATATACTACATGTATTGGGAGCGGTGAGATTTGCCCAGTCTATCTTGGGGAGGTTCATGTCTCCGCACAGAATGGTGGGAAATACTTCAGTAACATGAGAGGTGATAAACGAGCAGAGATCCTTTGTATTTTCTACTCAACAGCTAGGAGATCGATATATATTAATCAGTCTAATGGCCGAGAAAGCAAACGAGAAAGATGTGTTAGGATAAATGTCTATTACTAACCCCTCGCACTGAGCCTTGCTATATTGAACAACTAAAGATGAGGAGATGGCATTATCTACTAGAATGGCTACGCCTCCTCCTCTTTGTGCCAATCTGTCACCTCTGAATACCGTGAAGGGTAAACTATCGGTTAGAATGGAGTTGGGAAGCTCACTGTGCATCCATGTCTCAGATAGTAAGAGAATGTGATATTTACAGCAACGAAGAAGAAAATAAAGATCATATAGCTTATTCATCACTGATCTACAGTTGGAATACAAGCATTTGATTACTTCTTTTCTAGCTCTTTTATCCGACTTATCCTATGGTGAATAACGAGAGGTTTTCCTAACATTTCTTCTTCTGGAAACAAATTCGTCTGACTTTCTGGGGCATGAGGCAGATTCTTCGGCGTTTCTGGTAATGCGTCTGCTTCTGACTTGTAGCGGCTTCACTGAGCTTTCCGCCAGAGAAGGAAAGTCAGTTGAAGAAGCCTCGAATGTAGATGTCGACCGGGCCCCAGAGTTCACCAGCGAAGACGATGGCATTTGGGAGTGTTGAGTTGAACTGGCTAAGGGGGATAGTGACGAAGAGGCGGGAGGAGGGGAAATTGGTCGATAGGGTACTCGTTTGTAAGACTGGGCAAAACGAGGAAAGGCAGGGATTAGGTGAGCATCGACCACTTTGGCAGGGGGAAAAGATGGGTTAGTGGATATTCGGATGCAGTCTCTCTCGGCTTGAAGCTCTGCCGGCGAGAGGTCAGCTCGGGAGTAACATCCTTTAGGAAAAGGGTGTTTCGCCTTTCTGCAAAGTTCCAGAAAAAGGTTACGCTTTCCAAGCGAAGAAAACTCAATTTTCATGGGACGGCCATGAGGAGCAGAGAGACGTGGGCGATCAATTGGGTGACGATGATGATTGATATTACCCTTCTCTAGGTCGTCAATAAGGTCCGCTGAATTGAGTCTGATGATAAGACGTGAGATAAGATCTTTATCTTTGCAACACGTATCATCCTCTGACTTGCCTTCTGGAAGTCCGATAATAACAGCTCGTTTACCTTTTCCTATGAGCATATCCTTGTCTCGATAAGTGGATTCGACGATAGCTGAATACAAGTGGGGTCTAAGTGTGGCCGGAGAGACAGATGACTTTATGGATTGCATTTCTTCACTAATCCGTAGAAGTTGCTGTGACTGGTCCAGAATTACTTTGTTCATGTCAGAAATCTGTTGGGACTGAGCAAGTATCATCTGTTGAAGCGGCTGCATAACTTTTGTCAGCGTTTCTCGGACAAGACTATCGATGAACGGAAGAGAGACTGTGGGAATTTGGAGGTTGCAAAGATTAGGAGGAGATTTGCCATCAATTGGCAGAGCTCGGGAAGGGTCACCACTCATAGAGAACGGAGATCATTCAATCTTCGAGCGAATCTTTATACCCTTCAATCTTCGCGCGAAGTGGTTGTTGTTGTTGTAAGTTGCCCTCGCTATCCTCCTTTGATAGATTCGCGAGGTTTTAGAAAGTCTCAACCACCCCGTATAATGAGAGTCTCGAAGATAGCAGATAAAAGCCTCAGGAATGGAAATTAAAGATCTTTTCGAGTCCTGCGAACTAACATCTATGACGAGGAGCTTTTCGACGAGTTTTCTTGCTTCTTCCGATGGGAAATCTGGCGGGAATGAAAAGAGAAGCTTCTGGATTCTCTTGAACATCAGGTACTCAGACTCATCATGAAAAGCATGCAGACCTGCAAGCATTAGCTACACGCTCATAGGCATCTTCATGAGATATCTATCTAGTGGTGTAAGTTACGAATTCATTTGATAAATTTGACTACCTGTGAGCATTTGATAGATGACTACACCAAGCGCCCAGTAGTCAACGGCTGGCGTGACTACTCCACCTCGGAGCACCTGAACACATTCAAAGTCATTTAAGCAGTCAGAAACTGTGATAATCAGTAAATATATCATCGCATGAGTCCTCAGATACTTCTTCTTACACTATAATACACCGCGCCAACTCTAATAAATATTAGTTTTAAAAAGACCTTGCAGTTGACGAGGCTGTTTCTTATCACCCGCCGAAGAAGCGTTTAGATCAACAAGACTATTCATCAGAGAACATCAGACATTGGAGAGAGAAAGAGAGCCTGTTATGAAAAATAGAGAACGCATACAAACATAGAACTCATGATTTTTTTGAATAGCGCATGGATTTCAGCTGCAACGCTGTTTAGATAAAACCTTGGTCTTCATCATGAAATATCTTCAGATTCTTGCCAGCATATCAAATTGTAGGTCCACTGCCGATGACCAGTTTCCCAATTCGTTATGTTTTTCATTCTACGATTTCTCAACCCACTAACCTCTGGACTCACGTACTGCGCTGTGCCCACAAATGAGCATCTCCGACGTAATAGTTGCGGCTCTTCTTTCTCTTGACGTTCTTTCTTTGCCTGCAACAAGATCATTTCTCGCTTCTTGTTCTTTCAAAAAAAAAGAACTCACACGCATAAGAACGGAAAAAGTCATCCAGACGTGTGCATGCGAGGTTCAATTTGAAGTTGAAGAATGCTTTTAAGAATTACCGTATGTCATGAGTCTCTTCGAACCTGCGACTTCCGCTGAATCATCGACCCAGCAACATCTACTCGCTCCTCTTCTACTTCTTCTTCATTCTCATCTTCCGTGCTTTCATCTTCACTCCGTGAATGCTACAAAGTATACAACATTCAAAAGGGGATGTGTAGTAGAAAAGAGAGAGAAAGAGAGAGAGAGAAAGAGGGAGAGAGAGAAAGAGAGAGACAGAGAAATATAGATCGAAAAAGAGAATTTTTGAGAATTTCGGAGCACGGAACCATTTTAAATAAGTTCCGTAATTTTCTGGTCAAATTCAATGTTATCCTTTATAATTAAAAAAAATCACTTTGCCTATGTTCAGCTATAACAAGCCATGTTTGCAAAAACGCTCTGTTCAATTTCAACGTTCAAAGCAGCAAAGTTTAAAGACTGAATAAACCTCACCACAGGTAGATTTCTTTTTGACTGGACTTCAGGTGTAGAAACGTCATTGATATCTTTGCAGGACCCTCAACAGATTCAGAAAAGCTAATATTCATGACTCCGGGTTTTGCGACAGCCCACATTTGAACTGGTCAGTCTGAGACGCCTCCGATAATCTAATCAGAGTACAAATGATCCTGCATTAGCTGAGGCCACTTGCTGATAAAAAATCTAAGTCTATGAATTTCTTCTTCGCATTTGCTGCTGCCTTGAGACAGGTATGCTCTACCTGTATTAGAGAACTGTTTTCAACGTTGTAGAACCGGTGGCTGCACCCTGGTACAGTAGATGGGAGTCTATATTTCATATAATTTCACCTGAAATTACTATTCAAAAACAGGGTAGCGTATACTCAAGTAAGATACTGTAACGATGTAGATACTGTAACATCTAAACTAAAAGACTAACCATGTGATATCTTTGGGAAATGCTACTTTGGAGATCGTTCAAAATGAAATATCGATTGATTTAAGAAGGTGTTACCGAAATCGGACAGCATGATATGGCCGCTCTCTCGCAGGAGGATATTCTCCGGCTTCACATCGCGGTGAATTATGCCGAGAGAGTGGATGTGAATGAGGGCAGTGAGCAATTCTGCCGCGTAAAACGTCGTCTGCAATCATTAAAAAATTCCTATATATCCAAGAAATAGGACCCTCATACCTAGAAGAAGAAGGGTAGTCATACATATTAAAAATAGATTCCTCATACCTAGAAGAACGGTTCTAATACATATAAGAAATAGGGTCCTGATACATATAAAAAAGGGTTTTCATATCAAGATAAAGAAGGGTCCTCATACATACAAGAAAAAGACCCATATGCAGAGCAGAAAAAAGTCCTCATACACAGAAGTAGAAGGGTCCTCTTACATAGAAGCTCCAGCGACCGAAGGAAACTCGGTACCTCTTGATCAACTACTTTCATCATAAAATGCGGGTCAACCATCATATCGTTGAGGTGTTTCCTCGAATAAGGCTTTTCTTCGAATGAGAATTCAATCATAAACTCAAAGCTTATCGCCAACAGAGAGATACTAGTTTTAGTTGAAAAACGATTACGCGATCAAGAAATTAACAAGAATCTCTATTTATCTAAGCTTTGAATTGAAAAAATCCCTGTTTTGCTACGATACTTTATGAAAATCCTATTTCTCTCAACTACTGTATGCTCTGAGAAAATTTCATAGAATGAAGAATATTGCAATATTTCCTCCCTAATCATCAAATCATCATCAAGAATATACATATATGTATGTATAACAACGTTTGGTTGTTATACATATATGTATAACAACGTTTGGTTGTTATACATATATGTATAACAACGTCTGGTTGTTGCGTTGTGACCATTGTAAGAAGAGTCTCATTTTAGTTATTCACCCCCTTCCCTACAATCCCTCAAACTTAAGGACGAAGTTGGTATCACGACATCTTGCAGCGCGACATTTCGTACCATTACAACTCAAACCCTACATTTCACAATCGAAATACTTCTATGTATTTTTTCATTGCTTGGGCTCAGGTGAAGATTACGCTAACGAGGCCTTTTTTCAAGTCGAGATTGTCTGTAAGAAAGCAACAAACCTTGCGAACTTATTCTTGCGTACATTCAAGACTAAGTCTCTTGATGTTCTGACACTAGCTTTTGTCACTTATGTACGCCCAATCCTCGAATACGCGACTGTAGTTTGGTCCCCAACAACCATAGGCCTTGTGAAAGACATTGAAAAAGTTCAAAGGAGTTTCACCAGAAGAATCCTAGCTAGGAACGGACTTCCTCGATTAGATTACTCTGAAAGACTAGAAATGCTTAATCTAGAGTCACTTGAATACCGCCGCGTTGTTGCTGACCTAGTATTTATCCATAAAAGAATACATTCGTGTTCTGAATTTGATTCTTCCAGACTATTCATTGTTAAACCACTTCTTAAGAATATTAGAAATGCTCACAAGTTGAGAATCGCATTGCCTTTCGCTATAAACAGCTCCCGGTTCTCTACATGTGCATCAAGAATTATCTCTATATGGAACTGCCTACCTTCTGAAATAGTATGCATTCATTCTGATATGATGTTTCTGACGAAACTGAAAGAACTTCCTAAACATACTATTTTACCTAGCCCTATTGTTTCTGACTAATGGCTTTAATACACTGCCACTGTATTACCTCACCTTCTTCTTTTTCATTTCTTAATTTTATCATATATAAAAATCCATGTTATATTGTTTTTATTTTTCGATTCCACGTTAAACACACATGTACATGGAAATAAAGAATGAATGAATGAATGAATGAGGCCGTACGGCTTAGTACGAAACCGTATACAACGACCAGCCAGTAGAGCTTTGAGAGAAATAAATATTGCAAAATCCGGGTGCGAATTGTCGCGGTGCGAAATGTCATGGAAGCGGATAAGTTCTGTCAAGTCTGGATCTTCTTGCATTAAGACAGAAAAGAATGCACAAAAAACTAATTTTTTAGACGAACGTGAATTTTGATATGATTAATCTTTATTGAGCTCGTTCAAATTAATGGTTTTTTCGTCTTTTTTGTTGGGTGGATTACTGGCACATATTATATTATTGAATTCCTGCAGAACAACCCAGGTAAAATAACTCACCTCCGCAATATTCAGTCTGCCTCCTTGCTGCTTTCGGATGCGTTGCAATAGATCCCCTTCTGCAAAGCCGCTAATCAGTTAATTTTGGGCATTCACAGCAGACATCACTCAGTGTGACTCGGAGAGACTAGGTGACTCAAAGTAAGGCTTTGATCGAATTCAGTGACTATAATTATGACTTTTTTCGGAGTCAATGACCAGGTTTAACAACTGTTTGTGACTGAGAGACTGATTTTACCACCCCAGAAGCGTGTGCATCAGGGGAAATGATTATATGGGAGGCACGTGCTCCAAAGAAAGACAGAATGCCTGCGATCAGAAGGACAGAAAGACATGGAAACGCATAAATTTGCGGGTTGGAGATCCAATTCAGACTCCGTACTCAAGTTTGCTTGGAACATAGAAATCCAAGGTAGAAGACCATGAGGTAGACCAAAGCTTAGATTGAGAGACACTATAGAACAAGAGATGGCGACTATCGGGCTGATAGCCGAAGACGCCTCTAATCGTATGATGTGGCGAAGTGCTATCTACACAGCGGACCCCGCTCTTCAGCGGGAATAACGCTAGGAAGAAGAAGAGAAAGAAGTTCATGTTTAAACCAGTACACAAGAGCAATTCCCGGAATCTAGTTACCAATTACAGACCTATTTCTCTATGCTGTTCCTTATCAAAAGTTATGGAGAAAATTATTGTTAAGGAAGTATCTTGCTATTTAGAAAAAGAGAACCTTTTATCGCCCTACCAGGCTGGTTTTAGAGCTAGGAGGTCTACTGTGACCTCTTTAGTTGAATCTCATTCGTTCATTGTTGACTCGTTATCCCAAAGCATCCCTATCGATATAATATTCCTTGATATCAGTAAAGCATTTGATTCTGTTGATCATAGATTACTTCTAAATAGGATAGCATCTTTTGGTATCTCTTCTCCAATCGTTAAATGGTTAACTGATTATCTTGTTGGCCGCTCACAAACAGTTATGATCGATAATAGTCTATCTGACCCAATTCCCGTAATATCAGGTATACCTCAAGGATCATCTTTAGGTCCGTTGTTATTCTTGTTGTACATCGACTCTGTTAAAGAAGCTATCCCCGATTCTATCAAATTCTGCTTATTCGCCGATGATATAAAGATAATGGGACGCTCTACCTCTTGTAATTATATCCAACTAGCTTTGAATCGTATAACCGATTGGTGCCTAGAGTGGAATTTGTCCCTATCCATATCTAAGTGTAATGTACTTCATCTCGGATCATCCAATTCTCGCAGCGTCTATTACATGAACAGTCAACCTCTAGTAGTTACTCGAAACACACTGGCAACAGTGGCCATTCGTGACTCTACAGCCTTAAGAGCCTGTCACGGATGGAGCCGGATCATCCAGTCCAGAATCGAGCGCGACCTCAGGTGGCGGATAGAGGGACGCCTCCCTACGAAGAATTCGTGGTGCTACAACGATGTCCGCCTACTCGCGGTGCAGCACGTCAGTCTCAGGACTGCAAAGGACATCACCAATCTTCTCCGGAAGCAGACCAGCTCCGAAGACACGAAGACACGCTCCCTCCGGAGCACACAATTCTTCCGTTTTTTGCAATGTGAGGCAGACTGACCCGGCCAGTCTGTCTCAATCTCTACTTCTACAAGCCGGAGACATCGAACGCAACCCAGGACCTCCAACCACCTGGCTCTGCTCTACTTGCCGAAAGACAGCGAACACGAACTGCATCCAGTGCTCTCTCTGCTCCGAATGGACACACATCAAAGCGAAGTGCAGCGGTATTCCATCGCTCAAGGACTACGTCCCTGCAACCTACCGATGCCCTCCATGTCAGACCCGCCAAGACACACCCTCGCCATCTGCAGACGCAGCTCTCGCTCCAATCGCTCGAAACAGACGCAAAGGCAACAAGAACCTGAGACTGCTACAATACAATTGTAATGGGATAAATGGCAAGACAACAGAGATCCTCGACCTCCTAACTCGCCTGAAGATCGACATATTCCTAATACAAGAAACGAAGCTGACGGATCGCGCTAAAACTCCTTCATTCCCCGGATACTCCATTGCTAGAAAAGACCGCGGAACCGACACAGGTGGCGGCCTACTCACAGGCATCACCCATTCTTTAATCTACTCCGTCGTCCCGTCTACCACAGATCCTCACCTGGAATCACTGACTGTTCGCATCTCGGACAACAACGGCCTCTCTCTGGACATCACTAATGTCTACATTCCTCCGATGACCTCCTGCAACACAGGCTACCAACCGGATCTATCCCCCCTTCTACGCAACCGCGAGAATTCCATCATACTAGGCGACCTTAACGCCCACGACTCCAGCTGGTACTCTCACTCGACAGACAACAGAGGAAACGTCATCTCCAGTGCTATTGACGACTCGGAACACGCCACTCTCAACCGCGACATGCCCACACGAGTTCCCTCAAACGGTCGCCCTTCCTCGCCAGACATTTCCATCTGCTCTCAGGATCTCCTTCAAAAAGCGTCATGGAAAACTATCACTGAAGGCAGCTCCGATCATCTTCCGATAATCATCGAACTAGAAGGCAGCAATTTCAACCACACTCACAGAGACGCAACCTTCACAAATTACCGGAAAGCGGACTGGGAAGCGTTCCAGCAACACGTCGAAGAAAGCCTGTCAAAAAATCCTCTTCCCAATCTACCAGCCGTTCAAGCAGAACCTCTCTTCCGAAGAATACTCGTATCAGCTGCAGCAAAAACAATCCCACGCGGCCGGATCAAGAAGAGAGAAGTCGCCCTAACGACAGAGATACGAGAATGGATGCATCATCGCGACACACTCAGAGAATCGAATCCGACAAGCGACCTTTTGAACGATCTCAACACGAACATAAGGAGAGCTACCGACAAAAACAAACGGGATATCTGGCGCGCACTGATGGAGTCCTTCGATCCAAAGAAAGATGTCAACAAGCTCTGGAAGACCATCAAAATCCTCAACAACAAAGGAAGACCACCGCCGAACTGCGCCATATCCTTCAGAAATGAGACGATCACGACCGCCTCCGATATCGCGAACCGCTTCAACAAAGCCTACACTTGTCCAGTCCAGTATACAACTTCAAAGGAAAACAGGAAGACTATAAGGAAAATACACCGCCTGTCCGCAGATGACTTCGAGGACTTCACTACCACAGACGTAGCAGCCGCCATCAGATCCACGAAGAAGTCCACCGCGCTTGGTCCAGATGGCATCGCTCCTATAATTCTCCATCATTTAGGTCCGAAAGGAATCAGCGCCCTGACTTCCCTGATCAACAGCTCCCTACGCACAGGCAGGATCCCCATGATATGGAAATCGTCGATCATACTACCCCTCCTGAAAGCAGGCAAACCAGCATCCGAAGGCTCCAGCTACCGTCCGATATCTCTACTCTCGCCCGTCGCCAAAGTGATTGAACGGCTATTACTCGGCTCCTACAGAGGCACATTCCCCCGGCAGACCACCAACATGGCTTCACGGCAAGACGCTCTACAACCTCGGCCCTCGTAACTCTCTCGAAGAGCATCGCAGACGGTTTTAACCAGAAACGTCCCGCTAGTCGAACGGTCCTCATGGCAATTGATATGTCCAAGGCATTCGAAAGTATCGACATCGTCAAGCTCATCGACCTCATTGAGACAACAACCGCGCCGAACTACATTAAAAAATGGCTCGCCTCTTACCTTAGAGGAAGAACAGGACGCACAAGCTTCCGCGACTCGGTATCAAGTTCCAGACTCTTCAGAAACGGAGTCCCACAAGGCAGCGCCCTCTCGCCCACGCTTTTCAACCTTTACCTCCGCGATCTTCCCACAGACGATGCCCACACGAACGTCATCTCGTATGCTGATGACATCACGATCTGGGCGTCAGATCCCGACATCAACGTCGCCTCCGAAAATCTACGCAGGGCCATCACGAAAATTGGAACCTTCCTCAAAGAACGGTCACTCATCATTTCCCCGACCAAGAGCCAGCTCATGCTTTTCACCCCGTTCAGTCGTGAATTCAAGTCTACTCTGGACATATCAATCTGCGGATCACCCGTCCCCACCGTCAACCAGGCCAAGCTACTCGGCGTCACGTACGACTCGATGTTCACATTCAGCCATCATGCCAAAGACATCGCGAGACGGATGTCGCAGCGCAATAACGTACTGAAAGCCTTAGCCGGAAGCACCTGGGGCAACCAAAAAGAAACCCTCCGCCTCACGTTCAAAGCCATTTCGCAAGCGATCTGCAACTACGCCGCACCCGCCTGGTCCACCTTCCTCTCGGACTCCGCTCACGCCAAAATCCAACGTTCTCAGAACTCCGGACTCCGCGTCGTGACACAAGGGAATCATCAAATGGCCGACACTGACCATATTCACCGCGAATCAAAGGTCATGCGCACCAAATCCCATCTGAACATGCTCGCCGCGCAGTAACCTCGCGAGATCGTTGGACCCAGAACACATCCACCACGGCCTCCTCGACTGCCCGGCGCCCCCTCGCGCAATGAAGAACAACCTCGTGTTGAGCTGCAAGAAGACTGTCGAAGCCGCGAAACAGATGTCAAAGGATCCGAACAATGGGAAATCAGTCGCAAACACCGTACACTCGATGATGGTCTCGAACGAACTCCAATCGTTGAAGGGTGCCGTCATCCTGGGAGGCAGACCCTCCGCCCCTTATCCAGGAAGAAGAGAAGGAGTTACCCCGCAAGACTAGATGCACGCTCAGCCAGCTCCGCTCGGGATTCAGCAGATTCATCAACAACTACCTCCACCGCATTGACGAATCCATCCCCGACGTGTGTCCCGATTGCTCTTCCGGGCCTCACGACGTTGCGCATCTCTTCAACTGCCCATGCCACCCGACCGCGCTGTCTCCAATCGACCTCTGGACCAAGCCGCTGGATGTCGCAGCGTTCTTGAAGATATAAGAAAAAAAAAAAAAAAGAAGAAGAGAAGAACAAGAAACGAAGTACACAGACGTTCTTCGAAGCCGGCTACATCCGGCAACAACAACAACAACGAAGAATTCGTGCTGGGAGGTAGCGGGAGAAATCCCGCCGCGGACCAAAACTGGGTAGTATAGCTCGTCAAAGGAGGGCGATGCCGGACCGGCCTGGGCATGCCACCGGACAAAACATCAGCCGATACTCCGCTATATTTTTCAATGGCGAGTCGAGGCGCCAGTAAAATAACCTCTTGCCCTTCTCCGGTTAACGAATGGGTCTCGCCAAGAGGATCGCCGACTGCGGTGCGAGTGTAGACGGAGAAAATATCTCCGGACTCAAAAGAATCCTCACCACCAACCTATCCCAAAAGGACTCCCCTCGACAGGACCTATGGGCAAGACAACAACAACAACAACCTCTAGTAGTTGGTAGAGTTGCCAAAGATCTTGGTGTAATCATATGTGATCGTTTCTCTTATCGTAATCATGTTGAAGACAAATGTAAAAAAGGCTCTGCTCTTGTTAACATGGTGTTAAAAGTCTTCAAGTCACCATGTCCGCCTCTTTTAACTTCAGCTTTTAAAATTTATGTCAGACCTGTTCTTGAATACGCTAGTGAGTTATGGAATCCCTCATCCCCCGGCTTAGTAAAATCTATTGAAAAAGTTCAGCGGTCGTTTACGAGAAGAATCCTAGCAAGATCTGGCCATTCCAGACTTCCCTATTCACAAAGAATCTCCATGTTAGGCCTAGAAACTCTTGAATATCGTCGTGCTATATCTGACCTTTTATTTATTCATAAATGTGTCCACAAAAACGTGAACTTGAAACTATGAACTTGTTTCAGTTGTCTGCAGTACAGAGATTTTCTCGCCATTCTCATGAGCTCAGGCTAAAAACACCTCATAATATCAGCAAATGTTCTATTTCTACATGTGTTTCTCGCCAGCTATCAGTATGGAATTCATTACCTTTTGAGATCGTCAGTACACCTAATACTGCTAGTTTCAAAAAAACAATTATTATCTCTGCCTACTGAAAAGATATTACCTAAACCTTTCGTTCATGACTAATATAATTGTCGATTTTAAGTATATCACCCTCCCCCCTTTTTTTTCCATCTATACCGCAACCCCTATACACCGCCACTTAGAAGAAAGTCCATGCATTTAACTTTGTT
>OZ057403.1:37833696-38184029 GCA_964056735.1 Allodiplogaster pararmata
CGTTGCTGAAGATCCGTTTCGAGCGCATGAAATTAGTGCCTACCATAATCAAATTAGTGCCTACAGTAGTTTAGTTACTCTTGCAAACTTTTTTTAAAAGGAGTTACCAATAGTTTGACTAGCTGGTTCTCTCCGAGGCTGAAGAAAGAGTCACACCTGAAGGAACCTTCTCCGATCTCGCGAATGTCGGTGTAGGCAGACAGGGTACGCTGCACCATTTCCGATGCGGTGCCCATGGTAACTGCGGTTTCGTTGAACCCAAACTGGAACAAAACTGATCAACCACAAGGAATATTGTTCAAAAAGACGTATTCTCAAGCACATTTTTGATTATCTTCTAAAAACTTCAAAACAACGGTTTTGTGTAATCGCACTCGGGCGATAGTAACGCAGAGTGGTCCCGCTCATCTTCGATCTTTTCTCGTGGAATAAAATTTTTTCGAAATGTGAAAAAAAAAAATTTTCATCAAGATGGAACTTATTCGGTTAAAAACAGCTTTTATTCTCTTATTTGTGGTATTATGAAAAAAATCAGTCAATCAAACAAGCAATATGTTTATAATGAGAGAAGTTTCTGAAGCAGTCTCGTTCCTAAGCCGTACGGCCTCGTCAGCGTAAGGTTCACCTGAGCCTAAGCGAGAAAAAAAACAGTAAAAAATACCTCAAAGCCTGTCATACCTGTCCGAATGTGACCCAGTGCACGACATATTCGAGCTGTGTCACGCGCTAGGTCGTACTGATGAAATTATGTCCAAACTCATGCATTGAACATCTTTCTTACAGTTAGACTTGTTGTTAGAACCGCTCAAGTTTCTAGGAATGTTTCATCTGCAATTGAATGAGCTCAAAAAGAACTATATAAACCAGTTGAAACTCTACTTAATTTTTAAACATTTTGTTTAATTTTTTTAAATGTTCACGCTCAATTTGAAAGTATCTGAAACGCTGACTTTAACTCTAGCTCTTAGATTTTTATGTTCAGTTTAATAATAACTGGAGAACTGCATGAGAGGAAATGCGAGCCGAAGATCTGCTCATTTATGGGCGGCGTGGAACGCCTGCAGATCCATGGAACAGACTGGGGAACAACACTGAGCCCGTCTTGCTCGTCATCGAGTTCTGTCAGGTTCTGTCTCTCTCTATCTCTCTTTCTCTCTCTTTCATTCTGTTCTTGGGAATATTTGGACAGACAAAATAACAGAAATTAAACAAGCAAGGTATTTGAATAGAACCTTATTTTCCGTATTCAACTACAGTTGAATTTGAACCTTAATCATTTGTCGTATATTATTAATTTTGTTTTTTCCGTATTCAGCACTCTATTAATGCAAATGTGCTCTCTCCAATGTCAGACATATGACCCATTGAACCTCTGGTAGGGGTATGTCCTTAAAGTTCACAAGTGCCAGAAATTGAATTAGTTTTTTTTTTCATAAATAAGCAGATTACGCTCTAGAAAAACAAGTATCTTTTCAAGGTTGAAGGACCGAAACCTCTATTGGCAATCGATTCATCAAATGGAGCTGCTTGCAGCAAATTAGACCTCAACCATATCTCCTTGTGGTTGATGATTTGTGAGCAAACGCGTAAGTTCTTACATTGGTTTTCATAATACTTCATCATGGAATTTTTAATACTTCATATATATATATATATATATATATATATATATATATATATATATATATATATATATATATATATATATATATATATATATATATATATATATATATATATATATATATATATATATCGGGCAGTCATGCCCAAGCATGGGTCACCAGCACTATCGTTTTTTTTATAAAAAAAAAAAACTTTGAAAACTACCGTTCCAGAAAAATGAGAAGCTGCCCCTTTTCTGCCTTTTACCTATAGCTCGCTTCTCATTCTATGAGAGGACCCCGTTTGTTTGTTTCGAAAAAAAAAGAATTTTAAACTCTCGCTAAGAAGTCTGTGACTTTTGTTGAGATATTTGCCTAAGCAGCGTACAAATGTTCAGGGTGTTTCTCTCTCTCTCTCTCTCTTTCTCTCTCTCTCTCTTTCTCTCTCTCTCTCTCTCTCTCTCTCTTCTCTCTCTCTCTCTCTCTCTCTCTCTCTCTCTCTCTCTCTCTCTCTCTCTCTCTCTCTCTCTCTCTCTCTCTCTCTCTCTCTCTCTCTTTCTCTGACCCGCACTGCGGGTAAAAAAATTTAAGCCCTGTCCGAAAAACCCAAAAACATTGAAATCTTACACTTTTAAAACTTTTTTTGTATTTTTCGTAGGGAAAATCATTGAAAAAATTTAATGTTGAACTGTATAATTTTAAAAATCTATGCGCTCGAAAAAAGTTGTGTGGGTGCTAAGAAACACCCTACAAATGCTAAGAAACACCCTACAAATGCTAAGAAACACCCTACAAATGCTAAGAAACACCCTACAAATGCTAAGAAACACCCTACAAATGCTAAGAAACACCCTACAAATGCTAAGAAACACCCTACAAATGCTAAGAAACACCCTACAAATGATCTTCCATTTCTGGGAGGACTCTCCAGATAATCAAGACCCGAAAACTATTGTTTCTTGCGTTAAAGTAAAGACGATTTTCAATGCTTGCATGTTTCTTTTCCCATGTCAAAGTCGCTCTGTCAAACATTAGAATCTGTTGAAGCGGGTTCGGTCATCTTGGTGTTCGACCAGCAGACAGCCATTCACGCCATTGTCTATCACTGCGCCATCTACGATGTGCGCGCAAGAGCTTTTCAGGTGAAGGCGTATTTGAGGTGCCAAATATGAGACGAATGAGCATAGCAAAGCCCTTACGATTATTCAAATTTTTTGTTCATTGTGTTTTTTTAAAAAGTGGTTTGCTTAAGTATTAACTTTTTTGAAAGGGAAAAACATGCTTGGTGAGAATAATTGTTGAAAAAAAGGTTTACGAGAGTCAAGTTCACATGAAAGAAGAGGAACTAATTCAGTTTTATGAGTATTACTTGTTCTGTCTGTTTTAGAGACCTATTTGTGTGGCATATTTATTTTCTGATCGACCTTCGTCTTCACTTGTCACGAGGTTCTCGACGAGGATTCGCCAGCTCATCGCTCCCTTACTCAGGTGACGTCTTCATATATTCCGCAAGCGTGTTTCTCTTACCCACACTGCGGGTGGAAAAAATACATGCGCGCTCCAAAAACACCGGAAACCCTTCAGATCTATGCGCTCGGAAGTTTTTTTTCGATTCTCTTACCTTATGGAATTTAATAACTCATCGCGAGAAACAGTTCGAACTTTTGGAAATTTTGAAAACCTATGCTTTCGAAAAAAAATTGTGCGGGTGGTAAGAAACGCCCTGGATTCCGCTCGTTTGAACTTTCTTTTCCAGTATCTCAATGTTATGTACCTTGCCTTGTAGTCCAAAGATTCCAGAGATGATAAATATATAGTCCGAGTAGTGTAGAGTCCAAATATAAATATAGTTCAATCCAGCCAATCCAATTCTTAGTCTCGCTCTCTTACGCGATACGCAGCGCGCGCGAGAGGCAGATCATTCTTGCACACAACACCTCCCCCTTGAGATAAATATCATTATCTCAAAAGATAGGCATATCATAGCCCACCTTCACTTGGGAAGTAAAAAAAATCTTCAAATTTCTCTCGTAACCATGAAGAGAAAACAACAAGTCAAAGCATAAACCATATTGCTATCACCTTACAATATTAGAGCAATATAGTTTGCATTAGAAACTAAAACAAACAAACATGGCAACATTTTATCAATTCTATATACATATGTTGCCTAGACTCGATGCTCGAATCTAATAAAACTTCTTGTGAGGATTGACCTCCAGTCGCACCGGCGCCTTTATAGCCCTTTTTGGTCGACTGTGTGAACTGGCACCAGGTTGTGCTTCGTTCGTTTGGGTTGAGACAGGGTCTCTGACAATTCTCGGGAAAGAGGGTTCATCACTTCTGTGGTTTGGCTCCGCTCTTTCTGTTTCTGACTCATTATCTTTTTCTGTAACCAACCCAAAGGCTTCACTCAGTATGTGCAGAGGCAAGCATGATTTCTTGATTTCCTCTGTCACATTTCCCATACTTAGGGTGAGCTGATTACTATGAGCTTTGATTTTTCTGCCTTGATCTAGCAATACCCAATAAGCAACCTTGCCTTGTTTTGCAACTATTTCTCCAGTTTGCCAGTATACGTCGTTCTTAGGCACGCCGATTTTGTATTTCACTCGATCTCCAACGGAGAACTTTTTCGGCTTCACTCCGTGATGCTTATCGAACTGTGCTTTCATTTTCTGGTCAACTTCCTGAGAATTTTGACAAGGCTTCAGCAAATCAACTCTTCCTCTTATCTGTCTTCCGATGAACAGCTGCGCAGGGCTTTTCCCTTCCTCGCATTGGCCATTCGGGTTCTTTCTGTAGTGAAACAAGAAAGAGTGCAAGATTTCCGCTGTGGGCATTTCTCTTTTCATCTTGATCAAACTTCTTTTGAATGTATCTACGAACCTTTCTGCTTGTCCGTTCGACTGTGGATGATACGGTGGGCTTGTAATATGTCTGACACCATTTCTCACACAATAGTTTTTGAACAACGCCGATGTGAATTGCGTTCCATTGTCTGTCACGACTACTTCAGGAAGCCCATACCGAGCAACACAAGATTCCAACGCGCGTACCGTAGCGGTAGCCGTCATGCTGTTCGTTGATAGAATTTCTGGCCATTTGCTGAAAGCATCTACCATTATGAGATAACTTTCTCCATCGATTGGTCCTGCATAATCCAGATGGACTCTTTGCCAGGATCTGGTTGCCTTTGGCCAAGGTTCCAATGGAACTTTAACGGGATTCTTCGAGCTGTTCGCGCATCTTTCGCAACTTTTCACAACTCCCTCAATATCACTGTCGATACCATTCCAATAACAAATGCTTCTTGCCATTGCTTTCATTCTCACCATTCCTGGATGTCCTGCATGCAGCTCTTTCAAAACCAGTTTTTGAAGTGTGACTGGTATCACAACCCTTTCAGCCGACATCAGGCACTCTCCCACTATTGAAAAAGTGTCTCTTCTTCTGTAGAGAGGTAAAATGTCCTTGGGAACTTTCTTGGGCCATGCGTCTTTCTTGTGCCATGTCATGACCTTTGTCAGGGTAATATCCTTCTGAGTTTCTCGACGTACATCTTCAGCTGTCAATGGTAGGGCTCTTATGTCACGCTTGAACAAGCTCATGACGTCTTCATCGACCTGAATGCTCGCGATGACTACGTCTTCATCTGGGGACGGACAATTTGCGATCAATCTCGAAAGCGCATCCGCGTATCCAAAACTGTTCGTGCTCACATACTCAATCCGAAAGTCATACGCGACTAGCATCGTTGCCCATCTCTGAAGCCTATTCGCCGTATGGACGGGTACTCCTGTCTTGGAACCGAAAATTGCCAAGAGTGGCTTATGGTCGGTTTGTAGGGTAAATCGCCGTCCATATATGAACCGGTGGAACTTCTTTACGGCAAAGATCAATGCTAGACCTTCCTTGTCAATTTGCCCATAGTTCCGCTCCGCTGGTTTCAATGCTCTTGAAGCATGGAAAATAGCCTTCATTGCTCCATTAGACGCTCTGTGCATCAAAACTGCACCGATTCCGTGACCGCTGGCATCAGCAGCCACGAAAATCTCTTTACTTGGGTCGTAATGGACCAGACTCAAATCTGTTTCTAGCACTTCGAGGATCTTCTTGAACGCGTTCTGACATGTCTCAGACCACGTCCACTCCACGTCTTTCCTCAACAAATTGTCTAGTGGTGCTCTCAGTTCATGCAATCCGGCTATGAACTGTCCGTAATACGTCACCATTCCGAGGAACGACCTCAGGGTAGCTACATCTGTAGGTGCGGGCATCAATCGAATCGCATCGATTTTGTTCGGATCCGGTTTCCTGCCATCTTTATCCACAATGAACCCGAGATACTTGATGCTTGTACTGCCGAACTTGCACTTCTCCAGCTTCAGCTTGAATCCGAAATTAGAGATCCGACTTAATACTCCCCTCAAGTTATCATCGTGTTCTTTCTTTGTCTTCCCCATTATTATGAGGTCGTCCAAATAGGCCACGGCACCTTCACTTCCTGCCAACATTGTATCCATCACTTGTTGGAAGATTCCTGGGGCCGACTTCACTCCGAATGGTAACCTTTCGTACCGGTAAAGTCCTTTGTGCGTGTTGATACCGCACATTTCCTTTGCTTTTTCATCAAGCTCAACTTGCAGGTAAGCATCGGCAAAGTCAATCTGACTAAAAAGTTTGCCACCGTTCAGCCCAGCGAATATCGTCTCCGGCAGAGGTAGTGGATGAGCATGAAGCTCTATCGCCTCGTTCAACCCGGTGGAAAAATCGGCACAGAGCCTTGTGCTTCCATTCGCTTTCTCCACCACTATAATGGGGGCAGCCCATTTGGCTGTGTCGACCTTCCTGATGACATTCAATTTTTCTAGCCTGTCCAGTTCCTTTTCCACTTTAGTTATGCTTGCGAGGGGTACCGGTCTTTTATTCCTGAAGACTGGCTGAGCTCCTTCTTTGAGCTTTAACGTTGCCTTTACCTTTGTGCAAAGGCCCAGTCCTTCTTCAACTATTCCCGGATATTCCTTCTTTATCCACTCTTCATACTCTTTAGTAGACTGCGGCTCCTTATTCATGACTTTCCATACATTCGAAGTTGCGTCTCTAGTCCAATTCATCTTCAGAACTTCCAGTTGTGAAATGAAGTCCTTTCCGAGGAGTCTGAGTGGCGCTGTGGTAACGTGAACGTACCCTTGTGCGCATTTTCCATTGACTTCCAAGTTTGCCTTGAACTTTCCTACAATCATTAGTGGCGTTCCATTTGCGCAAATTGGTTTGCAATCCGAAAGTGAACACTCCGGTTCTCCAATGTCCTTCCAGATTTCCTTCGAGATGAATGTCAGATCTGCTCCCGTATCAACCTGTAGTCTAACGGCTTTCCCATTCATCTGCATTTCTATCTCAAAATCTTCTGACTTCACTTTCATCACTCTGATTGAATTCATTGACTGCTTGCTTCTTTTCTCTTTTGGCTTATTCTTGCACATCGTGCTCTTGTGGCCCTTTTTTCCACAAGCCAAACATTCCTTGTTTAGGAAGAAACATTCATTGCTGTGTGATACTCCACATCGATTGCATTTCTCTTTCCGTTGCTCATCGAACTGTTTCTTCCTTCCTTTCTCCGATGGATTCCGTTGTTGGTTCTTTTTCACATAATTGAGTTGAGATGTTCTACCTTGCGTTTGGACTGCCATTGACTCTTGATGTAATGAATGCAATCGATCACATTCATCCAGCAGTGTTTCCATACTTGTCTCTTCGTTCTTTCTCAAAACACTCAACAGGTGGAAACGCGTTTCTTCAAATTGAGGTAGATCAATAGAAGTAAGGAACATCATTGTCTTGAATTGTTCCACTTTAATGTCTTTCACTTGTGCACTTTCCACTGCTCTGTTTATTGTGCTTGCCATCACTCTCAGATCATCAGTATGTGATTTACTCATTCTCATGTTCAGCATCTTCAATCTTTTCTCAAAGATTGTGCTTTTGTCTCCGAACATTTTCTTGAGTTTCTCAACCGTCTCTTTCAGAGTATAGTTGCTTGCCTTGTGTGGAGCGATTGTATCCAGGTATCGATTTTCCACAGCGAAATTCACATGCCTCAGCAACATTCTTACTTTGGCATCTTCTTCCAAAGCTTCAGCATCCTTTTCAAACAGATCTTCATATCTGCTGTACCACTTCTCGAAGGTTGCACCTTCTTCTGGCTCATATGCGAAGTCTGTGATGCGTTTCTCAAGCGCATCAATCGATGGTCCTGCAGGTTTAGCCTGACTGCTACCTTCTCTCATTGCAAGTCTTTCTAGCAGGGCATTGACGAGGGCGCTCTGCTCCTGTTGTTGCTTCGCATGTTGCTCTTGTTGCATTTGCATTGCCAGCAAAATCTGTTGGACACCTTTGTCCTCCATTTCTTTACTTTATTGCTCTTTCTCTGGCCTCTTGAGTTCGACTTGTACGATTACAAGTAGAAGAACTTCGAACGAGGGACTGACCACAAAGCAACCTTTAGCTTTGCGCGTTTGCCTCTTTCAATGAGGAACTGACCACAGAGCAACCTTTAGCTCTGCGCGTTTGCCTCTCTTACAACGAGGGACTGACCACAAAGCAACTTTTAGCTTTGCGCGTTTGCCTCTCTCAATGAGGAACTGACCACAGAGCAACCTTTAGCTCTGCGCGTTTGCCTCTCTTTCAAATTTGAAGTCCTCCAAATCCTCTTCGAAGTCCTCCTTCCAGAATCCTGATCGCCACTGTTATGTACCTTGCCTTGTAGTCCAAAGATTCCAGAGATGATAAATATATAGTCCGAGTAGTGTAGAGTCCAAATATAAATATAGTTCAATCCAGCCAATCCAATTCTTAGTCTCGCTCTCTTACGCGATACGCAGCGCGCGCGAGAGGCAGATCATTCTTGCACACAACACTCAACAAATAATGAAACGGATAGACTCGACCGCGAATTGCAAAGAGTGCTAATCGATTACAACCAATCAAATTCAAGCACAAAACGCTAGGGTGAACAAGCTTACAATTATGTCACGAGAGCTTGTCGAAAAAAAGAAGAAACTAATTGTAATCCGAGCTGGAGGCCACGAAATAATGAGAAGCGAGAGAAGTAAAGGGCAGATAAGGAAGAGTTATTAGATATTTTAAGGGGTGAAAATGTTTATATTCGCTCGATTCTCATCATTCTGCCCCTACTCCGGTTCGCAAAGCGGTCGTTTTTTAAATTAATTTTTTCTCTCAAAAGTGCAGGATATTCATTGGTCGAGCTAAGTCACAAAAGACGATTGAGTTGAATGATAAACGCAACCCCTTCTCGAACAATGGAATGAAAATTCTAGTGAAAAGTTTTTGAATTGCTTATTGTTGTCAGATGTAATCGGCGTCTCTTCCTACATCTTCTGTCGTGCATGACGAAGTTGTCTGATGACCTCAACGTGGACATCGTCAATGAGTGAGTCCCTCAACTTTTCCGGTCTTCCGCTCTCACCCGCACTTCGGGTTAAATCAATACACGTTTCTATGAGCTCTGCGTTCTAATTCTTCATAAGGCTTTTCCTTTCCCCTTTTAGGCGAGTTATGTTCTTTATTATTGTGTGTGAGCGATCTACATATGCTCAATTATAATGTAAAACTGTCAGCGGTTCTCTGTGTAGACATTTCTCAAACTTCGAGTTTTATAGTCCCATTATAAAACCTCTGCTCATACAGAAACGCTGCTACGCATATATGCCTGAATTTGATCTTCAATTTCTTGTAAGAATTCATTTTTGTAAGATTTTACACTCTCTACCCTCCGGAGATGCTGGAAGAAGGCTCCAAGAAGAAGATTCATGCAGTTGCCGAGCAGGTCACCATATAAATTGATGTTAATCTTAGACAGGCTGTCTCTCACAACCAGTCTGTTTCTTTTATTCGCACTGCGGGTGAAATCTATGCGCTATCCAAAAAAAGGCTAGTGAAAGAAAAAGCCAAGTAAACATAAACTGTTATGAATTTTTAACTTCACGCCATATCCTCCAACCTGGTGTCACATATAATTTTGAATTGAAATAAATAAAGAAATAGTGTTACAAGTTTTCTGTTCGTCTTTCTTTCACATCACGAGCTCTCGAAGTTGTTAAGAAACAGCTGTAGATCAAAAACACAAATTGAAAAGAAAGGGCACGCTTCGGAGTTTCCGAGAGCGTACAATGATTGATAGATAATTTTACACAAAAAGAGGTTTTGTTACTGTTTTCGATAACGCTTGCAGTTGATAGATTGATCCCGCAGCGGGCTATATATACAGTATATCCTCTTTTTGGTAGAAACGCGAGTAAGAGGAGAATATTTCTCTCTTGCTATAAACTAGGTCATTAAGCCTTTAGAATAGCGCTAGCGAACTGATTGACAACGGGTCTTCGGTGTTGTTGTACTTGCAATTTCTTTTATAAAAGAGATGGCTGAGTTTGATCTCTCAAAAAGAGAAGGCTGAGTTTGATCTCTCAAAAAGAGACGGCTGAGTTTGATCTCTCAAAAAGAGACGGCTGAGTTTGATCTCTCAAAAAGAGACGGCTGAGTTTGATCTCTCAAAAAGAGACGGCTGAGTTTGATCTCTCAAAAAGAGACGGCTGAGTTTGATCTCTCAAAAAGAGACGGCTGAGTTTGATCTCTCAAAAAGAGACGGCTGAGTTTGATCTCTCAAAAAGAGACGGCTGAGTTTGATCTCTCAAAAAGAGACGGCTGAGTTTGATCTCTCAAAAAGAGACGGCTGAGTTTGATCTCTCAAAAAGAGACGGCTGAGTTTGATCTCTCAAAAAGAGACGGCTGAGTTTGATCTCTCAAAAAGAGACGGCTGAGTTTGATCTCTCAAAAAGAGACGGCTGAGTTTGATCTCTCAAAAAGAGACGGCTGAGTTTGATCTCTCAAAAAGAGACGGCTGAGTTTGATCTCTCAAAAAGAGACGGCTGAGTTTGATCTCTCAAAAAGAGACGGCTGAGTTTGATCTCTCAAAAAGAGACGGCTGAGTATGATCTCTCAAAAAGAGACGGCTGAGTTTGATCTCTCAAAAAGAGACGGCTGAGTTTGATCTCTCAAAAAGAGACGGCTGAGTTTGATCTCTCAAAAAGAGACGGCTGAGTTTGATCTCTCAAAAAGAGACGGCTGAGTTTGATCTCTCAAAAAGAGACGGCTGAGTTTGATCTCTCAAAAAGAGACGGCTGAGTTTGATCTCTCAAAAAGAGACGGCTGAGTTTGATCTCTCAAAAAGAGACGGCTGAGTTTGATCTCTCAAAAAGAGACGGCTGAGTTTGATCTCTCGAAAAGAGACGGCTGAGTTTGATCTCTCAAAAAGAGACGGCTGAGTTTGATTTCTCAAAAAGAGACGGCTGAGTTTGATCTCTCAAAAAGAGACGGCTGAGTTTGATCTCTCAAAAAGAGACGGCTGAGTTTGATCTCTCAAAAAGAGATGGCTGAGTTTGATCTCTCAAAAAGAGACGGCTGAGTTTGATCTCTCAAAAAGAGATGGCTGAGTTTGATCTCTCAAAAAGAGACGGCTGAGTTTGATTTCTCAAAAAGAGACGGCTGAGTTTGATCACTCAAAAAGAGACGGCTGAGTTTGATTTCTCAAAAAGAGACGGCTGAGTTTGATCACTCAAAAAGAGACGGCTGAGTTTGATCTCTCAAAAAGAGACGGCTGAGTTTGATCTCTCAAAAAGAGACGGCTGAGTTTGATCTCTCGAAAAGAGACGGCTGAGTTTGATCTCTCAAAAAGAGACGGCTGAGTTTGATTTCTCAAAAAGAGACGGCTGAGTTTGATCTCTCAAAAAGAGACGGCTGAGTTTGATCTCTCAAAAAGAGACGGCTGAGTTTGATCTCTCAAAAAGAGATGGCTGAGTTTGATCTCTCAAAAAGAGACGGCTGAGTTTGATTTCTCAAAAAGAGACGGCTGAGTTTGATCACTCAAAAAGAGACGGCTGAGTTTGATCGCTCAAAAAGAGACGGCTGAGTTTGATTTCTCAAAAAGAGACGGCTGAGTTTGATCACTCAAAAAGAGACGGCTGAGTTTGATCTCTCAAAAAGAGACGGCTGAGTTTGATCTCTCAAAAAGAGACGGCTGAGTTTGATCTCTCAAAAAGAGACGGCTGAGTTTGATCTCTCTCTTAGTGACTTGGTTTTTGTCCATGTGGTATAATAACCGATTTTTTCGTAACTGCAGGCTCGGAAAATTCGTTCTCGAGTAGATCAGATGAAGGAGTCCCTTGCAAAGTTGCGCACCGATGACAATTCTGATTGCTTCGGTTAGTGCTTCGGGGTATGCAATTACTTACAGTAGCGGGCTTGGGTGGGTCGGTGAAGGAAGAAAGTGGTTGAAAATGTGAGTTAGAGTATGTGAAGAAGTTTGAGAAAATTCGATATACAATAAACTAAGTTGCTGAAAATAGGCTTGAGGCGCATGGCAATTGCATGGATACTTCAATATTAAGGAAATCATATACAGTACCGTGCAGAAGTATACCAAAAAGTCTATTTTACAGTCTTTCTCTTCAGTGAACGCGGAATAAAGGCTCAACTTTTTATTAGATTATCTTCAAGTACTTCGAAACATAATTTCAACATAACTTTCGAGATGCAGATTAACTGTGAACAAAAAAAGCATAAAATATGAAAAGCAAGAAAAACACAAATTGAGCACATATTCTTCAGTAACCTATAACATCTTCAATAACAACTTAACCGTCCAATGCTACTCGAAATTTGATTACCCCAGTCTAATACTTTGTCGCCATACCCCTAGCGTCAATGACTGACTTGCATCTTTGTGGCATAGAGGCCACTAAGTTGCCGAGGGTTAAAACCGGTAGGACGTGTCAGGCCTGTTCAAGTTGGGCGAATTTCTCCGCCGCATTCCGAGCAGTCTTGCCCTGGATGGCCTCACCCAGCTCCCTCTACACGTGCTCTATCGTATTTAGGTCCGGTGACTGGCTCGGCCAGTCCATGAGGGTCACTCGACGCTGACCAAACCATTCCTCGAGCACACGCGAAGCGTGCTTTGGATCTTTGTCCTGCTGGTATATCCAGCCCCGGGGAATGTTCGATCACGTATAGGGCAGCATGCCGTTCGATAGTATATTTATGTAATCTTCCTTACTCAAAATATTTCAACAAAAAAAACATATGTCAAAATATCGAAAAATACTATTTTAAGAAAAAAAATTGCTGAGCTGTTCTGCTTTTTCAAAAACGGCTCCAATTCATTACATTATGACGTACATTACGAGCCACACAACATATAAAAAAATTCGTAAACTTTTTGCGCCAGTGGGCGCAAAAACAGAAAAGATATACGACAAAATATACTTTTTGGTATACTTCTGCACGGTACTGTATGTAGATCGTAAAATTGTCACAGATTTACTCCGGGTACCCGTCCGTATCGCCTTTTTTGTGAATTTCCCCGCTCACTGAATCGCAAACTTGTTTCTGATGATCTTGTCCAGCATACGAACTATCTGTTCGCTAGCCTTCTCATAAAGAATGATTTTTTTCAAAAAAATGGATAAATTAAAACGTTCGTTTTTTACCCTGCACCACTTTTTTTTTTACAGAGGATAAGATCTGCTTTGAAATGTCGGTTTCTGACACCGAAGTAGGAGTTTTGTTGTTTTTGTTAGTTCAGATGTTTCATTGTGAGAAGTTCTTTGCATCTATTGAAATTAGGATCAAGTATAGATGAAGTTTTTTTGCGGACTAGCGCTGCACTGGAGAATCTTCTTGGCGAGACCCTTTCATTGACCCAGAAATCGAAAAATGTGCTATTTTACCGACTTTAAGTCTGAAGATGCTGCGGACACTGTATGCTTGTTAAGGTCATGTGGAAGCAGATCTGCAGGACTGGCTGCAAGAAAGCGAGCAAGGCGGCTTCTCCCACTCGCAGCCCTTGGCGCCGCTCAAGCAGCTGGCGCCTTGTGTGAGTTCGCTGACGCATTTCGTGTACATTATTGTACCTAAGTTTTCGGAAAAGCTTGTGTTGAATGGCAGCTTTTGGCGATGAGCAGCTATACTCGTTCGAATCGACGTGTTCTCAAGAAACTGGAATCAAAAAAAGTGACTCGTTCATAAGTTATCAAGCATCTAACTCATTTCTATTAAAATCTCATTATCTTATATGAAAGAAGCGTGCATCTTCCAGAAAAAAACACTCTCCCTGGTTCAAAATAGCCGGAAACTTGTCCGAAAACGGGTGGAAATAGTTTCCAAACCATAGATAATGTGTATCAACAATGCATTTTAAAATTTGCAGAGAGAAAGAGCTTTTCGGCAAAGTTCTTTTTGTTTCAGACATTCGCCTCGTTTGTAGACGCACTCCCTGAGTTTCTGGAGACAATGCATTCGTCTGAAAACACTGTGGGAGTACTGTACAGGTATAATGTACAGGGGGAGTACTGTACAGGTATAATGTACTGTGGGAGTACTGTACAGGTATAATGTACAGGGGGAGTAGTACAGGTAATATGTACTGTGGGAGTACTGTACAGGTATAATGTACTGTGGGAGTACTGTACAGGTATAATGTACTGTGGGAGTGCTGTACAGGTATAATGTACTGTGGGAGTACTGTACAGTTATAATGTACTGTGGGAGTACTGTATAGGTATAATGTACTGTGGGAGTACTGTACAGGTATAATGTACAGGGGGAGTAGTACAGGTATAATGTACTGTGGGAGTACTCTACAGGTATAATGTACTGTGGGAATACTGTACTGGTATAATGTACTGTGGGAGTGCTGTACAGGTATAATGTACTGTGGGAGTACTGTACAGGTATAATTTACTAAAAATTATCTTATGGATTCACTGTATCCATAATATAATTGCAACTGAAGATCTTTTCAGACTTTTTGGTGAACGATATATTGAAATTAGTGCATCTCAACGGTATACGGTAAATCGAGTCTGTTATGTTTTTGGTTGCTTCAGACTGGAAATGCATTGAACGTGTGTTTCTTTCGCTCTTTTTGCCGATTGAATAGGTGGTATACATAGTTAAGGGTAGTTTCTGATAAGAATTTTTCTGCTTTGTTTTGAATTGGTGTTTGTTTCAACAGTTGTGGCGTGCCAATCTTGAAGTATCCGAAGGCGGAAACACCCTTGAGAGAACGAATCAGAAGTGATAACGATGGCAAAGACGCTGAGACTCTTAGAACATGCACTTCCCATCTTGATGAGGTTTGTATCACACATGAATAATAAATAAATAATAATAAATAAATAAATACACACAGATAAAAGATAGAGAGAGAAAGGAGAGAAACATAGACTGAGAGAGCCACAGAGAGAGAAGAAGGAGAGAGGGACCATCAGCAATAAGTGACTAAAAACAATTAGGCAAAGAACAAAGATTTACTTATTCAAAAAAAACTTTTAAAAATGATAGTTTTTGTTCCAACTTAATTTTTTTGTTCCATTTTAATACACACAAAAAATTTGCGCAAATGAAGAGCTCTGGTTAATGTACAGCGTGACTTCGGGTTGATTCAGATTGTCTTCCCTGTAATTGTCGGGGACGGTCTGGCTATTTGTGGATCTCACCAGCGGAAAGGTACTTAAGACTCACTTTTCACGAATCTACATGGTTTTGGTGTCTTTCTACGGAAGAATTTGGGCCCTTTTTTGGAATTAACGAAAGTCATTCACAGTGCAAAAGAAATGTTGTTGTTGTAGATTGCCCGCCGTAGGTCTCCGGCTGGGTAGACGAGGTCTTCTTTGACATGGCTCAGAAAACAATAACCTTACATCATTTATCTAATCACATTATTTCTCTTTCTCTCTCGGGGTTTATTTTTATTTTTTTTATTTTTATTTTTTTTATTTTTTTATTTTATTTTATTTTTATTTATTTTTTTTATTTTTATTTTTTTTATTTTTATTTTTTATTTTTTTCCCCCCCCTTTTTTTTTTTTTTCAGAGATAAAGGAATCACTGGTATAAGAACTTAACAACAGACGTCGGGCTATTCCACAAATCTATACTTCTTAAAAGTGTGTGGTCACAGCGACACGAGAATAAATGACTAGTTGTATGTGGCTCTTCTAAACATTTTGGGCAAAGAGGTGATAGGGCAGCTCCTATTCTGTGTAGGTAGCTGTTAAGGGAACTTGCATAGCCACTACGTAGTTGCGATAATGTTATTTGTTGTTCCCTGGGAAGTTGATTCGTTGATTTATGGATTCTGGGAGGTTTCTTACCTAGAACTGGGTTAGGGGAGCAAGATCTAATGAAATTTCTAACAGTTTCAGTATGTATTCTTTTAAGTGCGGCTTTCTGATCACTGTCTACTAGCATAATTTCTAAGTCCCTGGCATGTTTACGAATAGTTCTAGGTGGTTTGGGTTCCATGCATCGACGATGGGAGGGGTGGTTTGGGAGGAGTCTTGCTCTTGCAACGAATTGTTTGGTAAGCATCGTGTTGTGCTCCTTTATGGGTAACATTTCGCTTTCTAGAGCTAAGTGCTCTGTGCCGGCCATTGCTAGGTTTCCTGTTGCTATCCGAATTGCTCTATTTTGGTTTGTCTGTAGTTTTTTCCAGTTCGTCTCGGCCAATTGAGGGGAGTAAATTGGTGCGGCGTAGTTGAGAACGGATCTGGTCATTGTTTTGTAGGTTGCAAGAAGGGTGTTTTTCTGTTGGCCCCATGTTCTTCCTCCGAGGGCACGTAGTATATTCAGTCTTTTGGCCGTTCTCTGTTTAAGGTATTCTGCATGTTGTCGGAAGGTGCCGAGTTGGTCTAAGACGACACCGAGTATTTTGGGTGTTTTAGTTGTCGGCAAAAGGGTTCCGTGGATTTCTACCTTGGGTTCTCTTTTACATTCGCCTGTATGGGTTGTGAAAAGAGTGACCGTAGTCTTTTCCTTGGATATGATCATTTTACGTTGTTCCAATTCTTCTACGAGTTTCGGTAGAAAGTATTTGATTTGATCTTCACAGGTTTCAATACAGGGGCTTGAGGAGAGAATTGATATGTCGTCGGCGTAGGCTGTCATCTGCGTGTTTCCTGTGGGTTGCGGGAGGTTGTTTATGTAGAGATTGAATAAGAGGGGGCTGAGCACTGCTCCTTGTGGAACACCAGATCTGCATGTGAGACGTCGACTGCTTTTTCCTTGGAAATCTACCTTGATTGTACGGCCTCTTAGGTAGCTGGACATCCATCGGACGATGGCTCTTGGCATATTCGTTTCAGTGAGTTTCTTGCAGAGAAGGGATATGTTCACTAAGTCATATGCTGCAGTGAGGTCAAGGGCGACCATGAGAGTGCGGTCCGGGGGTGGTTTCCGATTGAAGCCGTTTGTTATTTTCCCGGTTATTTCCAGGAGTGCGGTAGTAGTCGAGTGCTCTTTGCGGAATCCATGTTGCCAGTCAGCGATTTGAAAGCCTTCCGCCAGGAATGGTAATAAGACCCGTTCGAATGTTTTGGCTATAGGTGATAGTATTGATATTGGTCTATAGCCGTTCAGGTTGCTGGAGTCCTTTCCTGGTTTAGGTAACATTATCACTCTTGCATCTTTCCATCTGGACGGGATAATACCTGTTTGCAGCGTGTTATTGAAGAGGATGCAGAGGCATTTACTGAAGTTTTCACCGGCCATTTTGAGTAGTAGAGGGCAGATGCCTTCACTGTCTGGGCATTTGGAACTTTTGGTTTTCTTGATTGCTTCTTCGATCTGTGCCAGGGAAATTTGGGGAGCGTCTGTCCGTTTGAGGCCTTTAATTAGTCGTGTTGTGCTTCTTGCTGATTTGTCGACCTCTTTAGGGGCTTGTTTAGCTAATTTTCTGGCAAAAGCGTTTGAGGCAGATGTTGGGCATAGACTTTTCCCGTCGTGGGTGATGGTCAAGTGCGTCGGTTTTATTGATTTGCCGTCGATAGCCTTTATCGTTTTCCAGAGTTTGTTGCCCGGTTCGTTGTGGCTAATTTCAGATATGTACTTTTCCCAAGCCTTCCTCTTTTCGAGGTTGATGCGGAAGGAGATTTCGGCCATTATTGAGGGGAGTGAGGGGTCCGTAGGATTGTCCCTCCTCATTTGGTCCCGTTCTGTAATCAGCTTCTTCACATCTTCGCTCAAGTGAGGCGTGTATTTTGGCACCTTTCCACGGGGAATGTTGTTCTTAGCCGCTTTGGTCAAGGTGGTGGTCAGGAATTTGTGCATCTGAACTGAGTTGCCGGCGAATGGGAAATCCATGAGAATCTTGTTGATGTCCCTTTCGAAGCCTTCCCAATTCGCTTTGTTGTAATTTGTATAACAACGTGCGTTTGAGATGTTGGATGGCTGTGTTTCGACGTCAATCAGGCATGGGAGGTGTTCAGAGTTCATTCTGTTGATTGTTGACCAGTTGCAGTCGATGGCTATGTCGTTCGAGGCGAGAGTGATGTCTGGTGATGCTTTTTGTCTTGTGGGCATCTTTGAGTTGTTGAGACATACAAGATCGCTGTCGTCAATGAAGTCGCATAGTTCATCTCCTCTGCTATCCTCCGTACCTTCACTCCAAACTTTATTGTGTGCGTTGAAGTCTCCACCGACAATGAATGGTTTCTTCTGTGTTAGGAGTCGGTTGAAGTTCGGCGCGTATGTGTTGGGGCAGGACGATCGAGGTGGGATGTAAATGTTGCAGATTCTTATGGTTCCTTGGTCGGTTGGCACGTCCACGCTGAGTGTTTCGGCTGTCTGGTCCGTTGTTGGGGAGGTCACGTTAGCATAGCGAATATTCTCTTTGACTAGTATCGCAAGTCCGCCTCCAAAGTTGGAGCGGTCTTTTCTTATGATCGTGTAACCTACGATATTCGGAGATGGAATACTAGCATCCATTTTGGTTTCTTGGATGAGTGCTACGTGAATATTCAACTCATGTAAAAGGTCCTCTAGCTCGGTTAGTCGGGCTCTCAGTCCATTAGCGTTCCATTGGATTATCCTCAGGTTGGCTACCGTCTGGGAGGCAGTCTGCTGGATCGGGGCTCTCTCACAAATTCTACATCTCCATTGGGGGTTCCAATCATTAAGATTGTTAAGGTTGGAACAGCGGAAATGTACCCATTTCTTACATTTGCTACAATTAACACAATTCGAAGGCGCGTTAAGAGAGCATACAGAACAAGGCCATCTTGGGCCTGGGTTAGTCTCGATACCAGCGATTTGGAGGAGTATTCGGATCAGAGACGCTGGGTCTTTCTGATCCGTGTTAGAAAAAATGAGGTTTCGGGGGAAGCCGTCCTCGTTGTCCCTTGCGGGAGATTCCATTGGGAAGTTTTGTTTTGGAGGTCCATTGGGTCCGACGCCATGTGGCGTCGTCCACAGTCGCACCGCGTGTAGGTGACCTCCGTCGCGACCCAAAAGAAATGTTGAGTGAAACTTGTATTTGGTAAGATGTAATCTAAACAGTCTCCAGGTAACTATAACAAAAATACAGGAGCAGTGATCGATCTCGTGACAAAGTTGGAATTCGCACGTCCGAAGGCCCACTTGAATCGTGAGTTAAATGTATGGAGCGAGAATGGTACGAGGTTAGTGTTATAGGTAGCCTATAGTTATACTATAATCATTTTTTTGCTTGTTCCCGGTATGTGCTCCCCTTAGATGCAGAACAGATCTTTGCTGGTAGAACCAGTGACTGCATGCTGTTAGTGTGTGCAATAGCAGTGGGGGAGAGTCTACCAAAACTTCTCAACCACTTGGTTTGATTGGATCTGTCTGAGGTAGGGGTTGAATTTATGACTCTTTGTACAATACTCGTAGCCTACACTTATCTTTTACAAAAGTGGAAAGGTAGCCGTCAAAAGGACGGGAAGCCTGGATTAATACAAGCCGAGGTAGAGGATAACTGGACAGTGAGTGCCAAGGCCAGAAATAAGAAGAGGAGGTACGAGTCCAATTCGTCACTGTCTATTCAAGTTCAAAGGAATGTCAGGCTCTAATTTTTTCAACGTGTTCATTGGCTTCCTATAACTGAGTTGCGAGTCATTTCTTCTTGCGCCAGCTTTTCGAGAAAAAAATTCACACCTGATAAATTTCCCCAGGACAGTTGTTGTTGTTGTTGTCTTGCCCAACGGGTAGATCTTCCTTCGCGAGACACTGTAGGAAGTCGTTGAAGCTCTCGACCCCCAGCGTTACAAGCCCACTCTCTCTCTCCTCTCTTTTTTTAATTACTCTCCTTTTTTTTTCTCCCCAGGACAGAGACGGAGAATCTGCACGGAGTCTTCAGTGCCCGAGGCAGTCTCCCGCCGCACGTGCCAACGCGACCGCGACGCGCCATACTTGACGCTAATTCATGCACGCTGTATGCGGAAGCGTACACAGGTGAATTTAAAAACTTTGTGATTGAATGTAAGTTTTTGGAGAAAGAAAAAACACTGATTTGCAGGTCATTTTTTGTCGCGCCTGCGTCCTCGACGGAAGTTTCCATCAGATACGGCGCTTCTGGCCTTCATAGCTTCTAATCTTACAGGTTCCTTAGAAACTTCTCTTGAGGCAATTGATTGAAAATCATCTATTCGAAGTTTTTTCAATAGGTTGTCTACACAGATTCATATATGTGTGGTTTGTCGATGAGTGTTGGCAGTTTCGCATTGCTTTTTAAAAAAAAAAACAAACCAAAAATCTGTTTTGAAAAATGTATAATTTTGTAGACTGTTTGCTATTCAACAGGCTCCTGTCACTTGGTGTATCTTGGAAAGTTCCTATCTTTCAAGCGGCTCCAGGAGGCGGAGAAGCTGACGAATGAAGACGCCAGAATCATCGCAGAGCTACTCGCGGAGGTGAACTCGTTTTAACATTGCATTTCTGTGTTGCATTGATGAATGGTGTTCAGGTGTCATATACGAATTGATTGTTATTAATTCTTTCTGAGCCTATTTGTTTTTAGATTGACTTCAGCCGATTCTCATCTTTGCGAGAAGAGATGAATGCACTTCCGCCTACACAACCGCGCAAAGTTATACAGTTACGATAGGATACGGTATCAAAGCTCGAATCTCTCAGATTTCGAAATGAAAACTGAAGCTTTCATTGATAATAAGGACTTGTTTCATTTACTGTGATAAGAGCGACTCCAATGGTAATTTTTTTTATGTTCATTTATGATCGGTGAGCGTTCTTTTATTTTTCTAATTTTTTCGGTTTATAATTTTTTCGGTTTTTCGCCATATACATTGTAAAATGCATAATGAAACAATTTTCGTAGAAAATTTTTTGATTGAGCTCTAATTTTCCCGAAAACTATTTCGTTCTCTAGTTCTACTCTTACATCAAGGCTTCAGTCTGGGTTGATATAGTTTCAAGGAATGTAAATATGCGTGTATTATAATATGCTACATATTTTATATTCAGAATTCCTTTTTGGACATGAAATACACCACCAATATGTACACAGAGATGAATGAACAAATTATGTTACAGCTATTGATAATCGATAAAATTGTGGTGACATTTTATCCGAAGCTGCTTTTTCCAGAACATAACAAAACACATAATTTCAACTTCCATAGCAAGCCGGGCAGTTATGTTCTCGCTCTGGAGCCAGGGTGTTTCTTGCAACCCGCACTAAAAAATTTTGCGCATAGATTATTGAATTAGCGCCAAAATTTTCAAACGCATAGGTTTGAAAAATGGCGCGAAGTTCAAATTTTCAAAAAAGCGCGAAAATTAATTTTGAAAGTTTAAATTCAAAACAGCGCGAAAATTAATTTTGAAAATTTAAATTCAAAAAGCGCGAGAATTATTTTTGAAAATTCAAATTCCAATGCTCCAGACTGGAGCATTGGAAACTAAACTTTTTGCAAATTCTGAGCCAACTATCAATACGGGCTTTACTAATGGTAGAATCGAGCAAGACAAAAAAGAAATGTGATAGATTGAAGACCGATGAGCAAAAAGCGGGCGGGTAGGACCTCCTACAACATATTAGGTTTGAGAGGAGGACCAGAAGTAAATTCTTACGTCTTTCTGACTTGTTGGCACGCTTGCGTGAGCTCACAGTTTTTATAATGCGCCCCGAAACGGCACAGATGCCTGCCGAAAGCCATAATTTGCCTAAACAAGGACTCGCGAGTGGCTAAACAAGGACTCGCGAGTGCCTAAACAAGGACTCGCGAGTGGCAGTGTGAGGTCATTTTCTAAAGAGAAAATGGGCTTCAACTTGATGCTTGCCTTCGAACAAATACGTTTGAAAAAATAATAGGAGGTGGGACTTGACCGTTTAACGATTGTGTGAGCTCTGATATCACCTTCCCCCACGTGTCTAGTCGAGCGAAACTCTTGAGTCTCAGCTCCCGGGAGTCCTCATGGACGCCCATCGGCCATCGTTCGTGTTCTCACTGGTTGCTTTTACAAATTGGACCAAGTCCACATCGATGTCGACTTGGGCTTTCTTGTGGTATCGATGAGTGTTCGAGAGTTTCCACCTGATGGTTGATTCATATCAGTCAACTTCTATAAAGCTGAGAAAATCGGTCTCACCAAAACAATATTTTATACCTTTTATCAGTGATATCCAAAAATTCAAGAATTCACTCGAATTTTATAACTGTTAAAAAATTCAGCGCCAAGTGTTCAATTCAGGTTTTCAAAATATTAACTTTATAAGAGGAACTTCACTTCTAACCTTTGAATATAATGTATACAAAAAAAATCACCTCAATCTTTTGCTCTCCTTACTCCTATTTCTTTGTGAACCTGATAGATGCGATGGCAGTGGCGCTTTCTGCTCCCAACTCCCTGCCCCGTCGAAGGACATGTGACCTAGTCGAACTCTTATGCAATGAGTACACCCTACCTGCAATAGGGGAGACGACAATAGTGTCTCATCGCACAGGCTTACGGTACCAGAATCACTGAGAAGTTCACCTTTCATGTCTTTTTCCTCCTAAACGGTTCTGATAATATATATCTCTGTCTCTTTCTGTCCGCTTATCAATTCTAATCACTATCCTACGGACTAACTGCAAAATGATTTTTCGACTTGCGCTGCTGCGGGTGGTACCTATGGGCTATCTGAGAAAGCTAGTTGCTCTGTTTGTATGGCATTATGCTTTCTGATTTTCCTAAAATGAAATGTTCATGATTGTTCTTGTCATGTATAGACCAGACCATCTCACTTTCCATCACCTTCACTGAATTCACTTTTTTTTTGTGACAGTGTCATCTGTTTCGTCACTCAACATATGTTTTGTTTCAAGCGGAATAAAGAATTGAATTGAAAATTGAATTGAATTATTTCTCTTTCATCGCATTATTCCGGTCTCTCTCTGAAATCTGCCGTTCCCTTCTGATTATTTTCTTTCGTGCTATTCTTTTCTTGTTTCTCTTTTGTTCTAAAGCCTTCTGGCATTTTCCCGGTTTTGGTTCCCACTTATACTCTCTTGTTAAATAATACTTAACTGCTTGAAGATTGATCAAACTATCGCACGCAAAAACGGTCTTCCATTGTGTAACTGGTAACGCACAGAAATATAGGAGATTTACTGGGTTCGATCCCACCCGATAAAGTAGCTTTTTTCCATGTGATAGTTTATTAACATCTCAAACATGCGACTTTTACTTTTGACTAAGCTACTGAGATTTGGAAACTGAACTGCTCCTAAAACCTATGCTCTTTTTCATGGCTGAGAAGTTATTGATTGATTTCTCGACTCCTTTTCCGAGATTAAAGAACACACCTCCCTCGTGAACCAAACTGAGCGCAGACGCGACGAAATTCATATCAATGCCTGAAAAAAAATTCATAACTCCAATGAATAATAAATAACTCCAATCATATCGTTCTTAAATTCTTTCTTCTCTTAAGAAATTAATTTCTATCATTGGAAAGATTGAAACAGTAGACATTTCCTTTTTTTATTATTGAATCCAAGACGAATTAAAAAGTATATTAAATGTATCTACCGTAAAAATTAGTTAAACACCTGCATTGTTTTTTGTTCCGAAAGGAGGATTCATGATGACTACGTCGACAGATTCTTTTCGAAGGGGAACATTCAGGGCATCTCCAAGTATCAGTTCACATCTGAACACATATATATATATATATATATATATATACACATATATATATATATATATATATATATATATATATATATATATATATATATATATATATATAATAATCTTCCTCCCGCTTGTTTTCGCCTCGCGGCAGGGTACGCGTTCCCCTGAGATGCAGGACAGACCTATCCTGGTAGAACCAGTGGCTGCCCGCTAGATCCCAGCTAGTGTGAAAAGCAGCAATGGGGAGAGTCAGATTCGTGCATGAGCACTACCAACATTTCTTAACCTCCTTGGTTTGGGTGGATCTGTTCGGGGTTGGAGTCGAACTCGGGACTCTTCGCACAATAGTCGAACACACTACCATTATGCCACGCCCGGACATATATATACATACATATCAATCAAAAAAACTAAACGCTCGCATCGTGGCAGAGTACGCGCTCCTTTGAGATGAATAGCAGACCTATTCTGGTAAATCCAGTGGCTGAGTCTTGAGTCAGCGCTTGTGTGTGTATAGCAGCAGTGGAAAGACTCAAAAATAATGAACGAATGAATGTAGTATATATCAATTTATTAACCTTTCTCAATGAGGGGGCCTCATTCTGCCACATGGCAAATAATCTGGAGAGAGGTTATTATTATTATTAAATAATTCTTGAGTCCTAACATGTCCTCCATTCCGCTCTCTTGGATGTTCTCTGTGAATATACTCCCCGCAGCAGGGTCCACCTCGACACCTTCAACCAGCCTCACGAGAAGTTTTTAGGTTTTCAATCTCGCTTTTTGCCTTTGCTTCAATTCTATGTAATAGGTTCCTTGGTATACAAAAACCGCTAAAACTCCAATCCTCTGAAGTTTCGAGTCTGAGAATTCCAGGTTCTATAAGTCGTTTACTTCAAAGTTTTGAGGCCTCACAAATTGAGGCCCCAACTTTCAAAGTTCCAAGAATTTCCAATTTCTCAAGGTATAATACCCCATAGTTCGAAATCTTCAAGCTTCAATAAAATTGAAACTCCGATGTCTTCGGGAAAGCTATGTACAATATATCTTCTGTGAATTCGTACTGCCTGATCACCCAATTAAACTGAGGACCCTGATTTCTCAGCAAAACCCTAAATAAAAATGGGAATCATCGAAGCGGTTGCGGTGTTGGCACGGAACTCCATACGGCCTTAGCATTCCTCCCGATAGAAAAGAGACAGTTGGGTTTTCCGTTATATTCCTTACCTGACACCGTTTCTTTGTCTATTTTGAACATCAGTTTTATAGCTAGGTTCAACGCGCATAATTCCTGTTTCTCTAATCATTCTGACCGTTTTCATTAACCAAAGATGGTCGACTCTGATACTTTATTGTAACAATAGTCCCTAGTAGTCTTCTTTACTTGAACTCTATATTTGCAACGCTCGGATTGAATTTATCACGGGACTCTTCGACAATGTGAGGATACGCAGCATCCTGCTGGTCCACCTTTTTATCCCCTTCAGCGACCGAGAATCTCAAAATATCGCACAACGCATCATCTCGGGAAACCACAGGATGGCAAGCACCTCTCATCTCCATGCTGAGATTAAAATCATGTGAACGAAGGAACACCTTCACATGCTATCTTCTGAGTACGTAGCCAGAACTATGGAGTCTGGACACCCGCTGCATGGCCTAATCGAACGAGCTACCCCTCCTCGACATATGAAGACCGACCTCGTTTTGGCCTGCAAAAACACCGTCGATTGAGCCAAACCAACGATGGCGGATGCGAGCAACGGAATTTAAGTCTCAAAATCGATAAACACGCTCCTAGTCGCAGAGGAACGTGTCAGCCTTAGAGGTACCGACATCCTTGGCAATAGACGTCTACCTGACATCAACGACGAAGAAATACTTCTCCCTCCTTCAACAAGATGCACGCTCAGCAGACTTCGCTCAGGTTACAGCAGATTCACGCAGAACTATCTACACCGTATCGACGATACAATTGGCGATACATTCCCAGACTGTCAAGGTACCCCACATGACGTGCCTCATCTCTTCTCATGCGAAGCCCGATCGACTTCACTCTCTGTCACTGAGCTATGGCTCAAACTGAAGGCAGTGGCTTCCTTCCTACGTCTCCTATGAAAAATAAAAAAAAGAGAGCCGCCCAAACTCTTCGATCGCAGAAGATGTCTATCGCAACAAAACCAACAATGTGAGGTTGAGATACCACATGATCTATTAGGATTATTCAAAGCAGCGCCTCTGTCAAAGGTTTTCCCGATTTATCGTTCTCTGTTTGTAAGCCATGTTCGTGATGACTTAACCAGTTATCCTTTGGTGATATAAAATTTTGATGTATTTCCAGCCAGGAAGCCGTTCTAACCGAAGACGATGGCTGCATCGAAGGCTGCGGCAGCGATGGCAAGTGGCCCGCAGCCAACGCCCAAGTCCACGACGGTCTTCGCCGAGAGTCCGTCCACCTCTTTCTCGTTTATAAGCTCCAGAATTGAGGCTGAGCACAGGGATTCAGATCTAAGCCTGAGAAGATTGCGAAAACTACATACATAGTTCTAGAAGCTCTCAGTCCAGTAAACATGAAGTTCAAGTGGAAGACTTAAAATGAATGAAAGAGGGAGAATGAGAAAGATAGAGAGAGGGCAAGATAACCGGAGAAATAGATAGGGAGGAAGAGGAGAAAAAAGATGAGAAGATACTGAAAAAGAGAGCGAGACAAGAGAGTAAAGAAACAGTGGCCTTGTTCTGAACACTGATGACGTCATCATACGATAAAAGTGAGTGTCACAACCTGCCATGTCTGCATCTGTTGCATACTGCTCGAGTGGCACCTTGGGCTTGTCAAAAGTATTGAGGGAAGAGAGAATGTTCATCAGCCTGCTACGCTTCATCCGCCTTCTCAATCTTAGAATCCTATCCTTATGTCGAATTATATTCTTTTTCGCATTCATTCACTACTCGCGACAGAGTTCGAGCTAACTCGAGGCAAAAATAGGATGCTTCTCAAGCCCGCACTGTGTGTTACATATATGCGCTATCCAAAAAAAGCTAGTGATGCAAATTCTGCTTGTTAGACATCATCTGCTTCTATTTCTCGAGTCTGCTGTTTCCATTGGTCTTAATGATCTACCCACTTCTCGGGCGTGTGTTTCGGAATATCCTGAACGAGATACAGACGTAACATGATAGAGATGTTCCCTGAATTACTCCTGAAGTAGATGAGAGAAAGGAATGCGAGTGGTTAGATGTGTGCGATCGATACCAACGTTCACAAATCCTCTTGAAGTGAGTGCAGTTTCCTGGATTGGGTCCTCCTTGAGACTTGGTTCTTATCATGGTTAAACTGATGCCCTAAGGATGGTAAGGCTGGAGAAAGAACTATGATCTCTTATGTCTATACATGTATTTTTTTGATTTTAGGACCATTTCAAATTCTTCTCGTTTTGGATAAATTTTTTGAAGGAATGAGGACTTTTTGGCTTTCACGTGATCCTTCGAATAGTTTTTGCAGCGGGTCGTCACCGCTCCAATGTCTAACAAAAACATTTCAATCAATTTTTTATTGAGGAATCTCTGAGAAAATATTTGTCTTCGGGCCACAACATATGTACATCAACAAACAATTGATTACCTTGAACATTACAAAAATACTCACTACAGTAAATACTAATACAGATAATACCGTGATAGGGTGTTTCACCGATCGAGGGAATAAAAGATGTTAACAAGCTGAGAGCTTAGAATCCCGAGAATAGCGACAGTTTAAAAGGTTTGGTATTCAATAAGGAACTTCCCTTTTTCGTTTCTTTAACAATTCAAAGTCGTTTTTATAATCAAAAGTTGAATAGTATCTCGCCATTTTTGAATCAGGTCAGAAAAATGTTTTTTCCGCTGTTGATTGAAGCCACGCAATAAAGCTATTGAAAATTATACAGACATGATTCCGTTTTTTTTCGATCAATACACTTGTTATACTAATTGTAAGTGCCAACTGTTTACCAGACGACTACCAGTTTTCAACCAAGTGCATTGGTCCTTGTGGATCATCATTACAAACCACAGTTCCTTCACAACCATTCGGTTATCTTTGGTTGCGTATCAGACCAAAACTTTCATATGAATTACTGTAGTTTTACCTCAACCAATTCAACGTCAAGATACAATTTCGCAGGTAGTAAGGTTCTGTTAATCTGATGCATAAATAAAAAGAAATTTTACTTTGAGTACTCTAAATTAAGGTTGACAGAATAATCACAACTACCAAATATTCAATAATCACAACTACCAAACATTAAATTTCATAATTAGCGCCTTCATGATATGAACGAGCCCCTATTTTAGCATGTTGCTATCTGATCCAAAAAATAAAAATGTTTTGAGAACCTGCGCTGTATGGTTACTCTCAATCATCGAAAATTCACTTTGGAAGAAATATATCGAAAGAAATGAGAGTACTGATTCTTCTTCTAAGAAAAACAACAAATTCAGACTAGAAGTACGGTATAAACAAGGTACTCAGTGCTTGCGGTGGGGGGACTAATTACACAGTTGGCGCTGGAAGATAAAGAGTAGTTTTAATCCTTCAACCACGCCTCGAGATACAGCTAGCCGATGTCGATGTGAGACCTCCTGACAGAGCGCGGGCTTTCAAAATAGCATTCAACATTCGAAAAAGCCATTCGCGAATTCATATACATACTTCTATTAGCTACAAGAACTCAAAGCACAAGAGATTACCATAACCAGAAAAGAAGGCCGAAGTGAAGAAATGAATTTCTATCATAAATGGAGTCCTACAACGATAGTTTGGAGTTCACTCATCTTTCAAGTGAAAATTTTCAGTGTCATTTGAGATATTTTTCATCTATGGAATTACTCGCAGGGAGAGGAATTCGGTCAAGATCGGAATAGAATAAATGTTGCCAAAGTGAATGGTTTCAAGGAATGGAAGAACACAAATATGATCAGAAAGCATTATTTAAAGAAGGGTGAGAAGAACTTCTCATCATACAGTAAGCCGTAACTGAAAGGCTCTTCGCTCTAATAGCTCATAGTAACTCTTTACAACAACAAAAAAGATGTACAATACTATATAAAACCAGTTATTGGTGGAAAGTTGACAGATATGAATACAAATCTTACTTCTTCCGACAGTTCAAAATCGTGACGAAAGATGCTGAGTAAGACGCACCACAATAAATGAATTTGGCAACTGAATTGTAGAGGAAAAACTAGCTAAGCGTGTTACTATGGGTGCTTTGTTCGCCCTCCAAGCTGTAGTTTGTACATAATCTAGACCATGGTGATATGGAAGCAAAAAAGAGCAAGAAAGAGAAAGAGAGAAAAATTGAGAGTAAGAAAAAACAAGAGAGAGAGAGAGAGAAATCAAGAAAGAGAGCAAATCAAATAGAGAGAGAAAGAAAAATTGAAAGAAAGAGAAACCAAAAGAGATAGAGGAAGAGAAAGAGAACGAGAATCCGAGAGGGAGTCAGAGAAGAGGTTAGGAGAGTCAGGGAGGGAAGACCTGTACGGGCCCCTTGAGCGTCTCCAGCTTGGTCTGCTCGCTGAGTAGCAGCTCAACAATCTGTCCCTGCATGATGAGATTGTAGGCGAAGGTAGAGTTGGACTGGACTAGGGCGGGGCCGTTTTGCTCCTTGTCTTCCCTTTTATCTCTCCTCAGGGAAGATCCACCATGCGAGGCCAGCCGCGACTTCGCCCCTGCACAAACTCTGCCTATTCATTATGCTAATTGTGAGTGGTGTGTTTCTCAAACCCGCACTGCGGTAAAATCTATGCGCTATGCGAAAATACTAGTGATACAATATCTATGGTCGCATGCATTCTCTATCTTTTATAGTAGCACGCTTTTGTTCCTAGTCACCAGCACTGCTGGCGATTGCGAAAAAAACCGGTTTTTAAGCCTAAAATATTAGTTAGCTTATTCTTCCCTGCCCATTGCATTTAGCTCGCTTCTCTCTTTACCAGACTTCATAATTGTTGATTCTATAGGTCACCAGCTCTGCTGAGAACTTTGGAAATCGACCGTTCTTTGAGCGGAGAAGTATAAAATTATGAAAAACTCTTCTTTTCTCCTTCTCTTTTCTTCTCATTATTAGTGAACCCCGATAGAATACCGGGCCGTTGTTTTAATTTTTCGACAGTTTCAAGCCAGCTTTTCACAAGTATGTTTCGGTCTCTCTCGGAAGCCTGCCGTTCCCTCTTGATTTCACTTCTCGACCTAAAAGCTTCTAAAATGGATAGTGACACGAAGCCAAATGCTATGTACTATGTCGCATTTTCTTTTTCGCCATGTTCCGAGCGGTCGACTTCCTATTGCTAAAATGCTAGCCTCATTCCGTCTCTCTCCCCCCCCTCTCTCTCTCTTGCTCCCTAGCTCTCTCTTTCCTCCTCCTATCCCTCTCTCTCTGTTACCCTCCCTTTCTCTCTTTCTTCCTCATGTCTCTCTTTTCCCCTCTTTCTATATATATATCTCTCGCATTCCCCCTCTCTCTCTTCTCCTCCTTTCTCGTTCTCTATCTCTCTCTCTCTCTAAAACTCGTGAAAGGACACACCTCTCTCGTCCTTCCTCTTCCCGACAGTCGAGCAGCTCTTGGGCTCTTCGGATGTGAAAAGAGTCGGTCCAAAGACGATCGCCAGATTGTGGATTTGCATTCTGTTTTGTGAGGAACGGGCGGCGACTCTGAATCGACACATTCGCTTATTATAGCTTGGCTAAAATATACCGTATTCTGATTCTTCCTAAAAACACAATACTATCAGGAAGCTTGTCATATTGGAAACCATAGCTCGCCCAGTGTTGAAAAAAATTTTTCTCAGCGAATGACCGGGCGGCCAGAAAGAGGGGGAGGAAATCAAAAAAATTTCAGTCCATTTTCGTGAGTCAATTGACCTATTATTTCGCATAGGCGGGCCAGAGTTTAGCATTTAACATTTGTTAACTCACGAACATTTTGTTCTTTTTTGAAGATGTTATATTTTCTTGACATTTGAAACAATTTTCTGGGAGATTCGGCAGGCGACCGGGAGAAATTTCAGAAGCTTAATGAGCTATGTTGAAAACGCGAGCGAAAGAATGATTATACTGAGAGAGCGAGAGAGAGAGAGAGAGAGAGAGAGAGAGAGAGAGAGAGAGAGAGAGAAGAGAGAGAGAGAAAAAACGTCAAGTGAGAAGTCGGTGATAACGTTTACAACGAGTAAGGAATGAGAAATACGGGCAAGTAAATCAGACAACCCTTCTGACCAAACTCTTCTAGAACAAAAAAAATCATCATCCATCAAAATGCTCGAAAACCCTCTCCTTCACCGAATTTTCGCTCTTATTCACTAGGAAAGGTTCTCGTCTTAAAAATTTTTTTTACTTCCCAGCGCATTACTCCCTCCAGCGAGCTCTGACTCAAATAGTCACACTATACGAAGTTCCAGGTACAAGACACTCAGAAGAGTACTTGGCTACTCGCCTCAGGGGTTAAATAGTTACCGGACCAGCTATGTTGGCGCATACATGTTCGCGCCTGAAATGATCTATATTCTCTTCTTTTTCCGTTCTAATTCACTTTTTATCTTCCCACCCTTTTCGCCTTTCCCCATATCTTATTCAACTCGTTCGGCACCTACGAACATGCCTTAGACCGCTCTCATTTAAGGCCTGACTCGCCTGTGTAGATGTCGCAGCAGAAACTTAAGAGTTTCTTTATTCTCAGCAGGAAGATCTTTTAGCAGCTCGTCGAATCGTTTCAAACGTTGCTTTCCAGATAACTCTGCAAATGTTTACTAACTTCCGATTTTTTTTATACAAAGCTTTCATTGCTTGGAAAAAAACTCGGCAAAACTCCACGTTCCTGAACAAAAAGTGTGTAGTTAACTCAACCAATGGCTATTTTCAAGCCCCACCGTAAGGCTAAGATTACGTCTCGCATACTTAAGTGTTTCATCTTACAAAGCGAAGAACAGCAGTGTCTTTCTCTAATACACAGTGCGTGTAAAATCTATGCGCTGCCCATGAAAGCTATTTATACAAATGCGTTGATCGTCTGCATCCTCTCTCTCTTACATCACACGCTCTCGGGCTCTCTCTCGGGCTCTGCCGTTCCCTTATCATTATTCATCTTGATTAACAAATTCTTTCTGCGGGCCGGAAGCAGTGTTTCTCGAACCCCCACTGCAGGTTAAATCTATGCGCAAATCTATGTATTATCTACAAATGCGTTGATCGTCTGCATCCTCTCTCTTACAATACACGCTCTAGCGCTCTCTCAAAGGCCTGCCGTTCTCTCATGAATAGTCTTCTTGATACACACGTTCTTCCTGCGAGTGGGGAGAAACAGAGAAACAGAAAGTTGACTACCTAAATTACGCAATAAACTTGAAATGCACATAGAGTAAAAACAAGGGAGGTAATTTCACCCTCTCTTACATCGGGTGTAACCCATGCGTTCTATGATGATAAGCATCCTGTTCCTATCGCAAGCTCCCATTTTCATTCACGAAATCTCTTGTGACAGGGCCGTTTTATAGTCATTAGCCTGTTTGTTGAACGCACCACGAGCTTTACGTATGTTTATGTATGCACCACGAGCTTTTTGTATATTGCACCAAGATATTACACATGAAGGCAGGAAGGAGAACTGACTGATGGCCACCAAGAAGAGCTTGGTGAGGTAGGCAGGAAAGACACTCTCCGCCAACTCTCGGAAAAACAACTTCAAAGCTCCCGAAAGGACATGCACATCAGTCTCCGATACCAACAGATTGTACTTGTCTGGAAGAGGCTTCCTATGAGATACATTTCAAAGAGATGACATAGAGCAAAGAAAGGGAAACATAGAAAGGTTGGAGAAAAAATATTGAGCGGCGGAGAGAGAGAGAGAAAGAGAGAAAGAGAGGAGGGGAAGGAGTTACGACAAGAAAATGTCAAACTGCAAACGACTGACCTTGGTCGATTTGACATCTAATTTTCTGTATTGAAGATAGATTACCACTCACGCGATATATTCCATCTGTGTCGAGGCCTAAAAAGAATATTATTAACAATCTAACATCACCTTAACTTTTTGTAGTGAATTTGAAGATTAATTTTCCATTACAAAACTTGTATTAAAAAATTTTAAAGATATATTTTTTATATATATTCACCTTGAAGACAGCTCGTTACGTATTCACTAGCGACGAGCCCTCAACACTCACAAGAGAATTACGCAAGGCTTAGAGTATAAGTGAACGAGTCAAAACAAAAACTTTTTTGAACCGGTGTAATATTAACGTGAAACAAATACCTAAATTTTTCAAAAACCATTCTTTCTGTTTTCCTACCCCGATAATTTCGACTCTACTTCATGTTTCCCGTCTTTTTTGACACAAAAAATTCTGTTTGTTTTTTTCTGTCATACATCCACATTAAGAAGTTGAAGCTGACCTTTGGCTTCAATAAGCTCGGTGACTATTCGGATGAACTTGGGAACAAGGGCGTTGTCCTGCTGGCAGATGGCCGATAGCGTGCTCCCGAACACTGCTTCATCTACAAAAACTCCCATTCCAACCTCAAGACCAATATTCACAAACCCATCGAGGCCGCCGACTTCCTAGGTCTCCCGACCCGGCCTCAACCTGAGCCACTGCCAACGGACGACGCATAGCGTGACAACAACCAATATTGTCATTTTGAGAAGTAAACCATTTACTTTTGAACACAAAAATACCACACAACTTCGCCAGAATTGTTCGATTGAAAAAAACCCATCACGCAAAAACAAAGAAAAAAGTTTCATTTTCTGAATTGCTCGAGGTTTGAGGCGTAAAATGAGAGCCCTCATCTAACAAAAAAAAGTTGTTGTTCTACGGAAGGTTTGGCTGTTATGTCGATAACGACAAAAGAATTTCAACTTCATCACTGATAACCAACGTTTATAAATCCCCTTTTCTTTCAGCGATTCCATTGAGGGCCTTGTTCGAAAAAACCTGAAACGATCAACCTAAATTTCAATTGAAAAAAGTTTTATTTCATTTCATTTATTCCATGCAACCAGGGGTTAAATAGTGACCGGATCGGTCCCGTCGGCGGATACATGTACACACACTATTGACAAAAAACTCCCTCTTTTCTTACCCCTTTTCCTTCATCTCGTCTTCTTTTTCTTCCAAACTTTGAGCGGCGGATACATGTAAACCCAAATTGGGCGGCTCCATTTAACCCCTGCATGCAACTTTGAATTGCTTGGGCGGAAGGTTGAGAAGGATAGGTTCGAGAACATGGACTGCATTTATAGATATATTTTGGGTGAGTGGCTCATGGTTTTTAGGATGTTTTTAGAATTTTGAATAATTTAATCTAAAAATGGGATATTATACTTCGTCTTACGACAACAATCGTCGTTCAGGTTTTTTTCCGACGAAAACTCAAAATAATTGAGAGAGAGTAGCGAAAACAAAATCTCGATTCGGGAAAATTTTGATCTAGAAAATTTTTAAAAAAAATTACTTTTTACTTTTTCAAGACTAACCTCTTCAACCGCTCAATGACAGATTCTCTGAGAGGCGTGGACGTCTCCACTGCGGACTCTGACAGGGTTCCATTCGTCGTCGAACGACTTCCTGTAAACCAATAGAGTACGCTGGAGAACTGGGATACAGCGTACATTCAAGTAATCAATATTACATTTATTGTATCCAGAGGGTGTTAACCAGTGTGTTTCTCGAGTCCGCACTGCGGGTTAAATCTATGCGCAAATCTATGCGCTATACAAGAAAGCTAGGATTTCTCTCCGGCTCTTTGTAAAGAGAAGGTTTCCTATCGTGAGCTATGGTTTTAAAATACAGAGGCCTGCCAACAGGGATCAAATGTTGAAGTCCTACCGTATAATGGCGGGCCTCTGTCTCAAACTGCTCCGGGTCTCTGATTCCCTTTCCGTAGCAGATTATTGAGGAAAACTTTCTATTTGTTGTAAAAATTACGTTTCATTGCCGTGCACGCGTCTCTGTTCTGGCTAATACCCGCTTTCGGCGGGTCTCTGTTCTGGCTAATACCCGCTTTCGGCGGGTCTCTGTTCTGGCTAATACCCGCTTCCGGCGGGTTTCTGTGCCCTTTTCTGACGCATTATAAAACCTCTCCTCACCAAAGATCGATTTACGAGAGACAGTAGGACATTACCAGTTAGCCCTAGATACTTAGTATCAAACAAATAAAGAAGACCCGAAAAGCCGTCTCAAGAAAAGGGGTCCCAAACTCCTTACCAGCCATTGAGGGAGTCCGAACCAAGGCCGACGAGTGATCCAATAGCCCAACACCGGCACCCGCTGGCTGAAAACAGAACTCTCTTGTTCGATTACTGTACTCTTACGTCATCGACAGTTCACTGTTAAGAATACTGCTCCGTTACCCTTATTTACATCTTCATGTTCCGAAACTTAAGACCACATATATTTTTTAATGGCTATTCTGAAATATTTTTAATGGCTATTTTTAATGGATATTCTGAACGCCATCTGCTTCCTAGCAGCGATTATGCTTCTTTTTTTCAACTGATAGTCTTTATTTTTCATCTTTCCAAAAGGGAAAAAAATTCAGAACATATGTTTATGTAATTGCAACGATCCTTCCAAGACGAGAGTAAGATAGAGAGAAGTGAGTAAGTGTGACTGGGTGCTTGAGCTTTTACCGTGAACTCGTGGACCCCCTTTCAACGTGAAAGGAACCGCACGGGCAATAATCATCATCATCATCCTTCCAAGACTACTAAGTAGGAAATCGTCTAATTCTCTTGAGTGAGTCCCACCCAGAGAGAGCAGAAGTCTGTCTGAGTTGGGGTGAAACAGACTTCTGCTACTTTACAGTCTTAGCAGTGATATCATTAATGTAAATTATATTTATCACCTCTTACCATTTCCCAATAATAACTTATGTTTTCCATCCGCTTTATGGTCAATGTCAGACATGAAACGCCATCTTCTTCTTCTTCCTCGCGCTTATTCCCGCCTCGCGGCAGGGTACGCGCTCCCCTGAGATGCAGGGCAGACCTATCCTGGTAGAACCAGTGGCTGCCTGCTAGATCACTGCTAGTGTGTGTAGCAGCAGTGGGGAGAGTCAGATTCGTGCATGAGCACTACCAACATTTCTTAACACCCTTGGTTTGGGTGGATCTGTCCGGGGTGGGAGTCGAACTCGGGACTCTTCGCACAATGGTCTATCACACTACCACTATGCCACGCCCGGACATGAAACGCCATCATTCACAACAAATCCTACTATACTTCCCTCTTGTTCCAAATAAAGAACAAAAGGCAAAAAATAGTCAAACGGTACGCTTCAAGGTGTTAGAATCCTACTTTCAAACCTGGTTAGACCATACTGATAAAGGGATAAACTAAGAGCCGAGGAAGATGAATATCTTGCCCATCAATAAGGGAAAACGAACCCACCCAATTTAATTCTCTAAAAATCCAGCCAGAATCGAGCCTCTTCTACTTATGAATGCTACATTGAAGAACTGCGCTTTCCTCTTACTAATTCAGCCTTCATGAAATTGGCCCGAATCCGATGTTCAAAGTTGCAGTCCTTTTTAATTTTAAATCAAAATACTTCGTTAAATCTCGAGTCCCTCTATTTCGTTCAATTTGCTTAAATTCTTCCTTTTTTTTCTTCTTTCAGATTCGTTCTCCCAACAACATCTTTCACGATGTTTTCCAACGATGTCTCTCTCAAATCTCTCTTTCTGAAATATCTTGTTCTCTTTTCAACTCTCCGAATCTATTTGTTTCCCTTCTTCCAATCTGGCTTCGTCTTTTTTTCTTCAATTAAGTCATCTCTCTCTGATTCGCTCTCTCTCTCCCCCTCTCTCCCCTCTCTTTCTTTCTCTCACTTCCTCTCTCTCCCTCCTTCTTTCCTACTATAATACAAGAAAGAAGTGAATCGTCATCGAGCAGCGCTAATACGAATAGTACCTCTTTCTTTTTGGGTCTCTCTATCTCTCTCTAGCTTTTTCTTTCTGCTCATCTATCTCTGTCCCTCTGTTTTTTCTGCTCTCTTTTCCTCTGACTCTCTATCTCTGCTTTCCTCTTCGCCCGGTGTTCCTCCACTCTCGAAACTAGCCCACTCTCTTCATCTCTCTCCATTGAGTTCACGCACTGCGATAGGAGGAGGGAGCATTGTTCTGCCCATTCTCTAGTATTCCCCCCCCCAAGCTATTCAAGCAAGGTTCTCTTCTCTCTCAAATTCAAATACTCTTTCCAAGTTCTATTGCACAAAAAGCTCTTCAACTTTACTATCTTGGCCATAAGGGGTGCGATAATTAGTTTTTTTCATGAATGTCCTATAGAATCAGACAAGAAGTGTGTGAAAAATAAGAAAGAAAAGACATGAAGAAAGACTACTGCGAGAAACTGCAAATATGGAACAAGAGTCATAGCTCAGCTCTTCTTCTTCTTCCTCGCGCTTGTTCCCGCCTCGCGGCAGGGTACGCGCTCCCCTGAGATGCAGGACATACCTATCCTGGTAGAACCAGTGGCTGCCTGCTAGATCACTGCTAGTGTGATTAGCAGCAGTGGGGAGAGTCAGATTCGTGCATGAGCACTACCAACATTTCTTAACCCCCTTGGTTTGGGTGGATCTGTCCGGGGTGGGAGTCGAACTCGGGACTCTTCGCACAATGGTCTATCACACTACCACTATGCCACACTACCACTATGCCACGCCCGAAGAGTCATAGCTCAGCAAACTTGTAAAATTTACCTCGTCTCCAAGAAATTTTTCAATGTTCAAGAAAGTATAACATAAGTTGATCATTTAAAAAAACTAATTGCTCGTAGGTCAACAAATTGCCAAATGTTAAACTCCGGCCCCCGCTAGGCGAAATAAAACGATCATTTGACTCCTCTTCCACCCCTCCCTCCTCCGTTCGCCCGCTCATCCTCTCGATAACTTTTTTTCAACACATGCTGGTGCGCTGGGACAAGAATGAATCAAAAGAACAAAAAAAACTAATGAGAAATTTTTTTTAAAGAAAGTTTAAAAATTTGGAATGTTTTTAAAATGCAATTTATAATGTAGAAATTAGAATGTTGTTCTCATTGAAGCGGATTTATTATACAAAGTGAGACTGAGAGATAATAATCACAGAGATCCCACGATTTGGAGCAGGGAATTTTTAGTGTGCAACAAAAAGGTACAGACACACGCCAAAGGCGGAAAATAATTTTCACATAAGGGTCCCCACTTATGATTTGGAAAAACTGAGGCCCGCGACAGACACGACTATTCAACTCCTGATTTGGAGTTTGAAGTGTATTTATTCTTTTATTTCATGAACATGGTTTGAAAATACTCTCATGGTTTTGCAATCTTCAAACGAAATAGTCGAATGAAGAATCCGCGTGTGACATAGTAATAACGCCCCTCACTTCTTTTTGCAAAGGATTTCGAGTTCGAGTCTGACTCCGGACACATTCACTCCAAACTGAGACGCTAGGAACTAGGTGAACAACAACATATAGATTAAGCAAAAATTAAACGATAGGAAGTTGAAGCAGTCTAGCTATGCCTATTTTACAGTATGCCTGTTCAAAAAATACTAAACCGATAGCTTCTTATTGAAAAGTAAGACTTTTGAGAATTCGAGATGACTTTTAAGATATTTGATTACTTTTGGCTCTTTTTTTCGATTAATGAAACTTGATCACATTTAAATTCCGACTACAAACTACAAACCCCATCCAAAATATCTAACAAGTTTCCTGATGACATCTTTCAGGGCATCGTACCACTCCTCAGTATCCACATCAGTTGTGGTGCGCAGGAAAACCTTCGAGTTAGTCGACAAAGTAAGCTGAAACTTCCTATAAATGACTATGTAAATAAGAGTATTCCCTACTCCTCGTTGATCTCAACCAACGCATTTTATACCGAGCAAAGGAGCGGATTGTTGGTAGAAACTTGTGCAAAAATCGTGTGGTGTGACGGGAACCGAACCCGTGACCTTTCGCATTCCGGGCGAATGCTCTCCCCACTTAGCTACACACACATGATAATGCCGATTTCAAGGCCCATACAACACTAAATCTATCGCCTTTATTCGAAAAAGTAGGCCTTTGCATGAGATTGTGCGGCTGATTAGACACATCCGGTCACTCGCTAAGATAACAAAACAAAACAAAAAACGCTCTCAGGTTCTACTAACGTAGCAAAAAAAAAAAAAAAAAACCAAATAAACCCCGAGAGAGAAAGAGAAATAAATGTAATTAGATAAATGATGTAAGTAAGGTTATTGTTTTCTGAGCCATGTCAAAGAAGACCTCGTCTACCCAGCCGGAGACCTACGGCGGGCAATCTACAACAACAACTAACGTAGCAACCAACTATTTTTGATAAGGCTTTGATAAAATGAAAAGTCCAATTCGTATTTTTTTCTTCTTCATAACAAGGCACCGACACTCGAAACACACTGGCAACAGTGGCCATTCGTGACTCTACAGCCTTAAGAGCCTGTCACGGATAGAGCCGGATCATCCAGTCCAGAATCGAGCGCGACCTCCGGTGGCGGATAGAGGGACGCCTCCCTACGAAGAATTCGTGCTGGGAGGTAGCGGGAGAAATCCCGCCGCGGACCAAAACTGGGTAGTATAGCTCGTCAAAGGAGGGCGATGCCGGACCGGCCTGGGCATGCCACCGGACAAAACATCAGCCGATACTCCGCTATACTTTTCAATGGCGAGTCGAGGCGCCAGTAAAATAACCTCTTGCCCTTCTCCGGTTAACGAATGGGTCTCGCCAAGAGGATCGCCGACTGCGGTGCGAGTGTAGACGGAGAAAATCTCTCCGAACTCAAAAGGATCCTCACCACCAACCTATCCCAAAAGGACTCCCCTCGACAGGACCTTTGGGCAAGACAACAACAACAACAAGGCACCGAACAAGACAAGACAAAGAGTATAAGTTTATCGTCTACTGGATTCTTCATCCAATGCGTCGAACCCAGCACAAACTCCAACTGTTTTTGGTCGAGGTTTAATAGGCATATGCCGTATTCCTACTGGTTTCTCAATACTACCACTATAAGCAATATCTAATCCAGTTCCAGCGAAATAACTATTTCAAAGATAAGGTCACAAATACAAAATTAACTTAAACTTTGAAAACATTCGAAATGAAACTCTAGAATAGTTCGAAACCAGGCGTTAAATGGAGCCGCTCAATTTGGGTTTACATGTATCCGCCGCTCAAAGTTTGGAGGAAAAAAGAAGAAGGGATGAAGGTAAAGGTAATAAAAGGGAGGGAGTTTTTTGTCAATAGTGTGTGTAAATGTATCCGCCGACGGGACCGATCCGGTCACTATTTAACCCCTGTTCGGAACCATGACACATCATCTTTCCAGTCAATTTTTAAGCAATAAAAAACACAAATCAAACAATTTCCTATAAATCACCTCTATTATCCTCCTCTTCTTCTTCTCCCGCTGCTCTCCCCATGCAACCGTGGCCCCCTTCAAATCACAAACCCCCAATGGTGCTGCGTAATGCTTTCCGTGCTTCTGAAATTAACGAAAACTCATCTCCATAGCATACGTATTTAAGTGCATCACACTAAAAACTATGCCAGCTCAGCGCAGTCTTCTTCGAGACCAATAAACGCCGATGGATACAGTAATCGAGTTCATTGAGTAGGAAACTTCCATAGTTAAGAGTTTTCTTCTGTCAATGTAAAACAGAGTCTCGCCACGTCCATGAAATAAACCATAGCTTACCAAAGGTTTAATGAAAATTTAGAAAGAACGACCGCTCATGAAGCGGAGCTACAACAAAAATTTCTTTTTTTGATGGTCAAGTTCTTGTTGAAAGACAAACCTCGGCACTTTTCTCATCCTTGTAGATGATCAGATGAGCAGAGGAGAGGTACATGAATGCCGCGACCCATTCCTTCAACATCGTCACTACTTCAGATTACTTCACACATTTAGATTTTACAGTTTGAACTTATAATGAACTTGAACTTATACTTATACTAATATAGTTTGATACTTATACTTATACTAAACTTAAACTTAACTAACTGAACTTATAACCTTTAACATCGTCTCTAATTCAATTTACTTCTCACATTTATAGTTCAAAGCTCGAACAAATACTTTCAAAGCAGCAATTCACGATGAGATGGAATCTTAGTTGCTCCTTAGAAAAGCACAATCTAAGTTTTCAAGCACTTTCTTTTCGGAAATAGCATTTTTGAGTGGATCAAATACAAAAAAGCTATACATGAACTCTAACTTACTCTTTAAATTTTTCACAAAGCAGCAATTAACGATGAGATGCATACCTGTGGTTATATTTCGGTTAGCTAGACCGAAATGATGAAATTTATACCATTTTTGATACCTTCAACTTTTGATGTTTTCTCACTTTTTTCTTGGTGACGTCATAGCATTTATCCATGTTTCCACAACGAATAGTTCGCAAAGGCTCCATTTCTAAAACAAACAAAGTAAAGATTCTAATTTTTCTTTCAGAAAAGGATTTGAATGAAATCGTCTTTTTATATAATATAATTTACAAGGCATTATTTAGTAGACATCTGATGGAGTGTTAGAATTAAAACTTTTCACTTTGCAAAGTAATCTCTGCAAAGTGAGGGATGCGGCCTAGAGCGTTAAAAGCTTAACGGGATGCGGCCTAGAGCGTTTAACGAGATCACTTTGTAGAGATTACTCTGTAAAGTGAAAAGTTGAATTCTAACGCTCCATAAAAATTTTTGCAGTTGCTCTTAACATCTTAATCCATAGGTCTTTGGAAAACGACCGATCATTGATCGATGGAGTCTAGAATAATGACATCTATCTCTTCTCCGCCCCATACCTTTAGCGTGCTTCTCATCATTCTATACTCCCACGCTCGAAAAGCGGTAGTTTTTTTCTCTCCAATTTTCAGCATTTACACTGGGGACCTTTGGTGCTTTCAACTATGCTTTCATCATAATCTTCATCGTCGATTTTTACTTAAATAAAAATAAATGAAGTTGAGAACGATTCGTAGTCACAATGAAATATGAAATTAGCTGAGGCGTCATTGATAAATCAACAAATAAAGAAAAAGTAACTTTTTCAAACATTGTAACTTAATGAAAAAGTCACTTAAAACCAATTCCCAGTTAAGCTTAAGAAGAAAGCAGCCCTGCTTGAAGGATTTTTGATGTTTTAGCTTTATCGAAACCACAAAAAGTAACTTGTGCATAAAATTGCCATTCTAAAGCTCACCATCGAAAGATACAGACTTGGAAGGCCCTCCCTCTACCGTATACTGAGAAACGACGTCCAATCTGCTATCCGCGCTACCCTCACTTTCCTCGGAGACCGAACCAGGCGGGATGGGCGGCAGAGTTGGTACCAGGGGAACAGCCACATGCTCAACACAAGGTACATTCTTCTTAGTTTCCAGGCTGTTCCATTCGCAATCAAGTCTCATCATAGTTCACCAAAGGTCTAGTATGACTGTTGAAAATTTAAAAAGAACGACCGCTTTTCGAGCGTGGAAGTATGGAATAAAGAGAAGCGAGCTAAAGGTAGAGAGCAGAAAAGAGATAACTAGTCATTATTCTAGACTCCTTCGCTCAAATTACGCTCGTTTTTCAAAAATCTCAACAGTACTGGTGACATATGATAATAATAATGATGGGTCTAATGGAGCGTTAGAATTCAACTTTTCAGTTTGCAAACTAATCTCTGCAAAGTGATCCCGTTAAACGCTCTAGGCCGCATCCCACACTTCGCAGAGATTACTTTGCCAAGTGAAAAGTTGAATTCTAACGCTCCATAACTAATAAACCAATACTATATAATTTCTAGTTCATGAATATGTTAACATAGGTTAACAGCACTGTTGAAAATTTTGCAAAACGACCGTTCTTCGGACGAGAGAATCTAAAAGAATGACTAGCTCTCCCTTCTCCGCTCTTTACTTTTAGCTCGCTTCTTATTATTGCAGACTCCTCCGCTCATAAAACGGTCGTTATTTTTACATTTTCAACAGCTAGACGACCTTTGGTGAACTATATATGTATACCTTCTCAAGGTTTTCTATAACCTTTTTTCAAACCTTCATAAAAATTCAGACGCCATCAATAATGGCTATTGACATCTTCAATAAACTCCATAAGTCATATGTCATGACTATTGTTATCTCAAGTGAAAATCCATGAGTCATGACTACGCATACCTTCAGAGAACTCCTCCGATCTCTAAGCGATGTGAAAGAAGAAGACATCACATCACTCTTTGTATGACCACCGTCAAACTGAACAACAAAGTCAATGTAGCTTCGTAAACGAGAAAAACAACAACAATGATAATACTAATAATAATAATAATATAAACAAAAAACAATAAAAAAATAATTATGGTAAAAATGAAATGAAAATCAGGGTCCTCAAAATTATTGAAGCCCCAACATATGAGACTCGAGGTGTTCTCTTGTCAGGTGCCTCGGAATGGGCTCTCGCCGTGTTGTTGAGGACTGGAACCGGTTGAACCTCCGATTCTGATACACACGTTTTACCTGAAAGTAAATAAATAACAGGGGTTTTCGGAAGCAGGGTTTTTTAGTGTGCAAGAAAAAGGTACGGACGCCCGTCAAAGGCGGAAAACCCTGAATTACGGGAAGTTTCTTACGAACCGCAACAGACGCCTATATATCAAAAAAGGTCAATCGTATGAGATTATTGAAGAGACCGTAAGCAAGCAATAAAAAATGTTTTTGTGGAACAACTCTTTTTTCTCTAATAAGCAATTGAGTGATTCTCTTACCCGCACGGGGAGTAAAATCTATGCGCGAATCTATGCGCTATCGAAAAAGTTCATTATGCAAATTCTCTGTTCGTTTGGCATCCGTCACTATTTTATTCTACACTCTCGCTCTCCATAAGTCACCAGGACTGCAGAAATTTATGAAAAAGACCTTTTCCGTCCGGAAAGTCTAAAAAATAAGATCTCTCTATTTTCTGTGCTTAACCACTATCTCGCTTCAAAGCTCACCAGCACTTGTTCAAATATTCAAAAACAACCGTTTTTTTTCAGGTGGGGTCTAAAATAATGAGAGGCAAGTGAGAGGTTAAGGGCAGGCAGAGAAGAGAGGAGAGAGGAGGAGAGAGAAAAAGAGAGAGAGAGAAAGAGAGAGAAGTGAGCGAGTATGACTGTGTATTCGAGCTTCTTACCACGAGCTCATGAACTCACATCAACGTCAAAGGAAACCGCGCGGGCAAGAAACAACAACAGAGAGAAGAGGAATTCATTATTTTAAGCTCCCCCGCTCGGATGTTCAATCATTTTCAAGTTTTTTGACAAGTTATGGTGAGCTATGAAAGCGAACTCGATTTGTAGGGTAGAGTATACAGAAGTTCGCATTTTTATAGACTCCTCCCCCTCAAAACACGGTCTTTTTTTCGGAACTTTTGAAAGTGCTGGTGACCTCTGCCCCGCTCTTAAAACTTTTTTTTCATGTTCAGATCAGGCGTTAAATGAGGCCGGTCTAATGGAGCGTTAGAATTCAATTTTTCACTTTGCAAAGTAATCTCTGCAAAGTGATCCCGTTAAACGCTCTAGGCCGCATCCCGTTAAGCGTTTAACGCTCTAGGCCGCATCACTCACTTTGAAGAGATTACTTTGCAATGTGAAAAGTTGAATTCTAACGCTCAATAAGGCATGTTTGTACGCGCCGAGCGAGTGGAAAAGGGAATGGGGAAAGGCAAAAAGAGAAGTGAAACAGAACGGAATGAGAAGAGAATGTAGATCATTCTCGGCGCGAACATGTATGCGCCAACATAGCTGGTACGGTAACATGTATGCGCCAACATAGCTGGTCCGGTAACCATTTAACCCCTGGTTCAGGTTAACTATGATGGGTTGGTTGGTCGGATGCTATCGTACCGGTTTCCGTCTGATCGAGTGCGGGGGAAGAAAAAGAAGAGGAAGAAGAGGGCGACGACTCTAAATCCTCCGCCCTCGCGGCCAGAAAAGCTTCCACCTCAACACATACCTCTTCTCAAGAAGTTAAATTATAACTTCAAAGTATAAAGTTAAAGTTCAAACATCTCTCGGATAAAATAAAGATACAACTCGATCGAAAGGGTCGAGTCACAGCAAATATCCAAAGACGATGATTTGAGGCATAGGTAAAATATGTATTGATTTTTCAATAGGTCGATCGACCATGTAGTTTATAAAATTTTCAATCTTGACTCAACAAATCCCGAAAAAGCTGCGTTACGGCTTTTAAGAGTTCCATTCGTCACGAAAGATATTTTTTCTGAATTACCTTGCAAAAAAGCTTTAAAAACTACTTTCCGAGTTTAGTACGGTAGGATGGGGTCAGTAGGTCGGTCAACCTAGTAAATAATTGCAAGTTTTTAGTTCACCTATGATCCGAGGCCACTTACCTGAGCAGGAGATCGCAAAAAACGAGGCGGATTCCATTGCGAGCGCCCCGTTTCCGAGTGAAAGAAGTACGATCTGCATTCAGAGAATCTGTTTTTCTTTGGGCGAGCCCCGGTTAGGCAGCGGAGGTTCGGTCCGAGCCGAGTGCCAATTTTCGCCCGTGCGATGGATTTCATTCATTATAGTCTCAGCCCATCGTTGCTTAAACGATTAACAAATATCAAAAATTGATCTGTTTTTCTGTTTAAACATTCAATAGAGAGCAAGTCTGAAGAGTTTTCTTTCATCTTGTCTCATCTTTTTCCTCTTAGGTCCCTAAATTTAACTCACTTTTCATTGTTCTGAACCAGGGGTTTTTAGTGTGCAAGAAAAAGGTACAGACGCCCGCTAGAAACGGAAAAAAACTTTTTCACATATGGGTCCCCAAAGGGGTTAAATGGTTACCGGACCAGCTATGTTGACGCATACATGTTCGCGGCGAGAATGATCTACATTCACACCCCGTCACACAATGGAGGAAGGAGGAATTAAGTTTGCACGCAATTTTTATTACTTCAAACGGTCCCGCCTTAAAGTAGCTAAAAAGGCGGCGGATTTGAAAATAATTTTAAAACACGCTGCGCGTGCGAGCGCGCTTTTAAAAAAATCGATAAGGGCCGTTTTTTCACTTTTTTTGTTTGCGATTCGCAATGCATTGGGCATTGAGAGAGAAAGCATTGAGAGAGCAATGCATTGAGAGAGAAAGGGTAAGAATAAGAAAAAGTGGATGAGAGAGAGTAACATTGGCAGAGAGCGATGTAGAGAGGGGAAGAGCGAGTTAGAGAGACAGAGGAAAAGAGCGAGTTAGAGAGAGATGGGAAAGAGCGGATGCGTCTACGTCTCGCGTGCTCGAGTGCGTCTCGCGTGCGTGCCTGCGCATCCTAATCAAAATTTTGCGGGCTGGCCTTGTCTATCGAAAGTGGTCGTCTGACGAGGGGTGTACATTCTCTTCTTTTTCTCTACTTCTCTTTTCACTCTTGCCTCTTCTCATTCCTTTTTAAACTCGCTCGGCTCGTACAAACATGCCTTAGAACGGCCTCATTTAACGCCTGCCCCCACCTTATTATAAAAAAACAGAGGCCCGCGAAATTTTTTTTTTGTTTTACATTAGGGTCATTATGATCAGGGGTTTAATAGTGACCGGATCGGTCCCGTCGGCGGATACATCTACAAACACTATTGACCAAAAAAACTCCCTTTCTTTTCTTAGCCTTTTCCTTCATCCCCTCTTCTTTTTTCTTCCATACTTTGAGCGGCGGATACATGTAAACCCAAATTGGGCGGCTCCATTCAACCCCTGATTATGATTTGGAAAAACAGAGGCCCGCCGACAGAATGTCTGACATGACTATTTAACCCCTGTTCTGAACCGTTATCCGCTTGAAGTAAGGTATTTTCTTCATGGACTCATGGACTCTACGACTCCATATAAAAAATTATAGGATGAATCTAAAATTTTGATCATCAAGTCAACTCAAAAGAAGCCACCAAACCTTCCAGTCTCGCACATGTACTCTTGCCATCCATTATTCAGGCTTCTCAAGGGTTTATCCGCCACATCTGGGTAGGGCGGCTCGGGTTTGTTATTGAGCTCGGCCATCTCCATGAGATTCGTGTAGATATGGGCTTGATCGTCATCTTCAAATGAAAACTCGGAATTTTTTAAAGTTTTTTTTAGTTAAAATTTTTTCAATTTTTTAGTCCTCTGCACTGTTTAAAAATTAAAGAGAAAAAAAACTACCACTTGGTTTCCGGGCAAAGCTCAGAAGCATTTGTCAAAAAACTACATGATTTGATTCTTCTTTCATTAATCTTCCTAATTTACTCTTTATTTTTGGGGCGGGAAGTAGAAACACATTCACCGGCATAAGAAACTAATTAGAACCCTAAAACCAGGGGTTATATAATGATGTCCGGTCGCCTGTCGATGGGTTTTAGACCTTCCGCGGACGTCTGTCTTTTAACTCATAAGCAGGATATATAATATGTCGACCCAAATGGGTCTTTGTACGTTTCCGCCCCTCAGCCCGAGAAAAAAAAACTCGAGAAAAAAAAGAGTTATTCCGTTTGTGTTTTGAAAACAAATCATTAACTCCAAATAAAAAGCGTCGGAAGTAGGAGCAAAGAACGCGCACTGCCTTATTCCGAAAAACCAAAACCCGAAAAAAAAAAGAAGAAAAATTTACAGAACGGAAGGTTTAGAAAAGCAACAAAAATCACAGAAGAAAGGCTTCTGTTATCACACAGAAAAGTAGAGAGAGCCTCTCTTCCAAGAGGTCATGTTTATGACCAGTGTTTAAACAAGTGGGAGGAACCCTGCGCGAACATGTTTTCCACTTTGACGAACGCAAAAAAAACTTTGTCACAAGATATTGTAGCACGTTGATGCCCATAGTCTAACAGACCGTTTGCGCGGACGTGGCAAGTTAAAATTACTACCAAAAAGTTAAAATTACTACCAAAAAGTTAAAATTACTACCAAAAAGTTAAAATTACTACCAAAAAAATTCTCCCCAAAAATTCAATGGCGCCGACGTGCATATTTGCTTCAATTTCACTGTTGCAGGGTCTGATTTTTTACATTTAAAGTTTAGTTGTTTACGGAGAGTTAGCACGTTTGAGCCGTCGGAAGGGGTTGCTCGGAAGGGGTTGCCGTCGGAAGGCTTAAAAAACAGGTTGCTACAACGATGTCCGCCTTCACAAGGTGCAGCATGACAGTCTCAGGACTGCAAAGGACATCAAAACCCTTCTCCGGACGCATCTTGTCCGAAGAACACGAGAACTTCTCTCATTAAAGAGAGTGTTCATAACCGAGTCTTCGATGCGGGATGCTTGCTGGCAACAACAACAACAACGTTTGAGCCGTAATAATTTTCGTGAAGAATAAGGTCTATTTTAAAAACGTGGCAACGATTTTGTGGAGAAAAAGTGACATTTCGAACTGATTACTGCAATTTCATTGTTCAGTCCGAGTAATACCTCTTTCCGCACACTATTAATCCTACCGAGCATTTTTTGCAGTATACACTTATGAAAAAAATTTTCTCGTTATTTTTTATTTTACCATTCTTTTAAATTTTCACTTGCATGTACGTATCCGCCGCAGTGGCAGGTCACTATATTATACCTGCTCATAAGGGGGGAACCGTATGTGAAATACCTGCTCATAAGGGGGGAACCGTATGTGAAATACCTGCTCATAAGGGGGGAACCGTATGTGAAATTTTTTTCTTATGTGATCTCATGTGAAAAGAAATCTTATGGGAAAAAAACTGAAAAGGATGAAAAATTTTCAAAAAAATTTTTTATCTCATAAAACTGGAACTTGAAAAAAAACTTTCTCAAGATGTAAGGCAAGTGTCTGTATACAAAAAATTTGGAACAAATAAAAAACCCCCGCCTAAAACTGACGAAAGAAACAGAAAAAAAACTCAACACACGAAATCTAAGTGACGATAGACCCCGTTTAAAATTTTTTAAAAGGCGATGATGAGTTTGACAAACAGAAGAAGACAAACCGTAAAGGTTTGTTGTGTTAGTCGACGGACTAGTTCGATCGTTACTACATTCTCCAATCACAGAGGTTTCCTGATCCTGATAATGATAAAAAAATCAGTTTTGAAGTAGAGTTTAAATTCTGGAAACAGTTTCTTTAAAAAAGTTGAAACAGATTCTCGCGTATAGAACACTTCCATGGGCAAAGGGAACTTTTACTGATACGTATTGTAAGCTCAAGGCAAGTGAAACCAACTGAAATGACTATCTTCCGTTAAAATCGCCCCACAATAATGATGCAAAGTTCATTAACATGCATAGGTAAACTTCATACTGGTGAAAAATTTCCTAGGGCGATTGACCTACCGACCCTATCTCTGACCTACCGACTCTCTCTCTTTCTCACTCGAAATGAATTCAGCTAAAAGTTAAAATGAAAATCATTCCTTCTTCTACATAAATAAAGTTCTCGTTTATTTAGCTATAACTCAGCCTCAATCCGTTCCGTCAAGTTGAAAAGGGATTTTTATTTTTTAGTTGAAAAAGGAGAAAAAAAACGCCTGATTAAGATGAAAAATGATTGAACTATCGTACAGAAAAAAGCTAGTCCACCGTACGGGATCGAACCCGAACCATTTCGACTCGAACCTGGAGCGCGTCTTACCATTAAACGTGTGTTTGAGTCAAGATGGTCTGGGTTCGATCCCGCTCGCTGGAATAGTCTTCTCTGTGTGATAGTTCAATCATTCATTAACATGGGTTTCTCACTGCAATTATTGACTGATAACTGCATCGCTAAATCGAAAATGCTTTTGAAATACGAAAATAAAAAACTACCTTCTTTATAAACTAACGAACCTCCTGCTGTCCTTGACTTGAGGTGGACGGCGTCGACAGATTCTTCTCCGGATGTGTCAGATACGCAGCCGTTCCACAAGCTGTCGGTGTGGGAGGGAGAAAGACGCAGTCCATTAAAATAGGCCACTTCCAAACCGATTCCCACTTTTATGGTACTAGGAACCATCCATTCGCACTCTGCACTGCAAACCCTTTCAGACATAAACAGAAAATTCGTCGAATTAAAATAACGATTTTATATATTTTAAAGGAATTCAACAAAAAAATTATAGTCTTTTCTTAAACACTGAACTCACATCCGTGGCAGTATCCTTGTCATGCATACTTCTTTGTTAAATGTTTGACAGGAACAAATACTTGAATTTGCAATCGAAGTTTCGATGCTACAAGCGCATGTTAATTGCCGTGAAATGAAAATAATTCGCTATGTATATATTTAGAAATGGTATCGCATTACTTAAGAATATAATTCACTAGGTGATTGTTAAAGTTCTGTGGTGGGTTCAGTATTATAATCTAAGCATATTGGGGAAAAATTGGAACTCTTAAACTTTTGAATAAGAATACACGCAAGTATTAGGAATAACATGCAGACTAAAAAACTCAGAAACAAATTTAAATTCTGAGAAAACTAATTACAATGTTGAGATGTTACAGAAATGTTACGAATAAGAAAAGAAATGTTCAAAAAACAAGCGCAGTTTTAAGCTGAAGAAAATAAAAACTAGGCAAAAAATGAGTCACAAGCTGAGAATCTTCCGCCTACCTTCTTGGTTCTCACTTTAATAACCGAGGTCAGTTACAAAGTATTATTTGCTCAAGACAGATAACACAAGAGATGAAATAGTTGGCTGAGAGAAGTGGAACACAACAAAGACATGCCCGCAGTGAAAAGAGAAGAGCCGCACAATGATACACAGTGGAACAATACTACTTCAACAAAGAACTCAACTGAAGATTTTCGAATCAGTAATTTAGCTGATTTTCTGGTTTACGAATGGCAAGAAATGTTCGGCGCTCGTTTTTCGTTGCGAAAACATTTGTTATGCATGACTATTTGCACGGATAGCGCCGCTATCCTCTGAATCTCTTGCTAGTTCGTGTTTTCCGTCTGAGAACTCATAAATAGAAGGAAGAGAGTCGGCGAAATGGAAGGCGATTCAATCATCTTGGAGTCAGTGATGCTTGAAACTTGAACATCGTAGCCCGTGGCTTCTTTTTCTTCATTTTTGAGATTACATTTCGAATTGTATTTAGATTTAAATCGATCATTTTGAAAAGCGGGTTTTAAAGGAGGGTTCTTAACGACACACAAACAGGATTGAGAATGCATTAATGAAGGAAAAAGACTAATAAGAATTCAATCAGTGACAAGAAGACTTCGCTCTGAGCCTGAAAGCTATTTTGAAGAAAAAAAGTTTATTTGTTCCATACAAAAATTTGACATTAGCCTTTTTGTCAACACATGACAAACATACGCAGTCTTAAAACTTTCAATGATTTAGTGCTGTGGTGATGTTTACGAACATCATACCGTACGCCAAAACTAGTTCTAAGGCCCTAGGCATTCACAAGTTCATCGGAAGTTAAAATTTTCATGAATCTAAACAGTTGTGATAAAAAAATTTTAAATTTAGTCTAAAATGGGTAGTCAAGTACCCATGAAAGACCGGGAAAACGTGACGCCAACTGCTTCTTGTTCCACTCTTTTCAAGGTTATTTGGGGTTATTGTTCTTGGTTAAGTTTTATCAACAAAATTGAACAGGTTTCAAAAATGTTTTAAGAATTAAATCGCAGCTAAACTTATTAGTTCTTACCATTACTTTTTTCATAAGTCTTTCTTATTCCCATCAAAACCAATAGGGCACTTGTCTAGTTCGGCGTAGGCTCCTCCCCCTGCATTTTGATGCACGATGTTGCTCCTGCTCTTTCTCATTTTCCCCTCTTTCTAATCCCTCTCCATGTTAATTTTACTTCGAAATACGGGCACAATTTACTTAGAGGGGCCGAACTGTACTTGTGGAGCCTCGCTTTAGTTGAGAGGCCGCACTTTACTACGCTAAGGCTTAGTAATAGTTTACGCTAACAAGGCCGTACTGCTAAGGCTAACAAGACTGTATTAATTTGTCAAAACTACGTGACTCCGCTTCTCGAGGGGAAGAGCAGCGGAGCCTACGTCGATCTGGACAAGTATCACCAATAGTAGTAGCAGTTACGCAACGAAAACAAGGATTTGCACGCTGTTTGAAGAAAGTTCTCAATTTTATCAAAAAGCTTGTGTGTGTGTGTGTGTTTTTTAACTCAAAAGTTCCTATCTTTTCAGTTATATTGAGAGAATAAATTAATCATATGAAGACAAAAAAACTATAGAAAATTATAACTTTCTTGGCAAATTGTTTGGAAGATTTGTTTTCAGAGCCGACCCACCGCTAACCGCACACAGTTTCTCAAAGGAAAAGACTTCGTCTTAGATGTTGAGAACGAGAAGCACACGGCGGAGTTGACCGCTGAAATAACGGTTCACCCTTAAGTTTATTGACCAGGGTGTTTCTCTGACCCGCACTGCAGGTAAAAAAAATCTATGCGCTCTCGAAAAACATAGAAATCTATGCGCTTGGAAAAATTATTTCTCGGATTTTTCGCAGGAAAACACCAAATCATTGGAAAAATTGAATGTTGAACTCTGAAATTTCAAGAATCTATGCGCTCGAAAAATGTAGTGCGGGTGCTAAGAAACACCCTGTTCTTGACTTCCTTCTAACTTAGAAATTATTTATTTAGTCTTCTTAGACTCAATCACTTTAACCAGTTTTATTTCTTACTTCGATTCATGACCTTTAGCCATTTGTAGATTGTTCCAATTGATTTTTTGTTGTAGTTTTCAACTCGCTTTTAATTTTAATTTCCTGAGTTAGTTTAAGGAAATTGAGAATTCAATTTCCGGATAATACGAAGGCCTTTCTGAATGAACAAACTAAATTTAAACAAATCTAAACAATATACATAGAGGTTTCATTCTCAAAAAGACCAATTTTATTCTAAGAGACTTGGCGGTAATATCGTCGCTGAAATCAATGAGAAGAAGCTTCCATTTTGCGTCATCTCAGATCACCACTTGATCGACGTCGCCATGATTTACAAGAGAAAACCCATCTCGAAGGAGGTAAAATTCTGAATTCCGTTGATCAAATGGTAAAACATTCACTGGATCAACGCGGTCGAATAAAAATTCTAGGGCGACCGACCTACGACACTCTCCCTCACTCGAAATGAATGTATCAGAGTTTTCACAGTTAAATTGAAAGAAAGAACTTCATTCCTATACATAAATAGGTCATTAGCCATAACTCAACATCAACCGGTTTTGTAAATTTGAAAGTGAAACTTTCAATCTACTCTAATCAAGACATATTTTACCTATGCATTACGCACACTTCTGAATAACATTTTAATAAATTTTAAAAGAAATTTTAAACCTTATGGGACTGAGAAGGGGATAGCTAGGGGAAAAGTGAAAAAGCGAGATGGGGTAAAAGTAAGAAAAGGGAGATACAAGTAAGAGACCTCAGTAAATTTGGGATTTCCACAGGCCATGAAGGGGCTGCCGATGCTTATCCGCGAGGCAGTGCGGCAGAACATCACCCTTCGGTCATGCGATTCTTTTCTGATTGAGCTCAACAAGTATAAGCAGAGATTGAAAAAGCCCACGAAGGTTAGAGAAGAGGCTTTTATCCAATTAAATGTAATTCATCTATTTAAATGTACTCATTTATCTATTTAAATGTAATTAGATAAATTATGTAAGTAAGGATATTGTTTTCTGAGCCATAACGTAGAAGATCTCGTCTACCCAGTCGGAGACCTTCGGCGGGTAAACTACAACAACAGGGAGGAGGCAATTGTTTCGAGCTAGGAATTGAATATTGATAAAAGGTTTTGAGTTTGGAAGAGGCGTTTTATTAACACCTTCAAGAGAATCGAGTACATCGAAAATACTAGTTATGAGGGAACACATTCCTTCCTTCCCCCAAATTGAAGAGTGGTCGCCTGTCGTCTCGCTCTTCATTTTCCCCATCCATGGAATAGGAATCCGGCCTCTCGAGGTTCGTAATCGTAAAAGGACGTCAGGCTGAAATATCTTTATGGAATTTATCGCGAAAAGCCGGTCTGTGAAGAAAACCGTCGTATCCCAAAAGATGCACTACCATCCAACCCCCACCGAAAGTGGGCTTTCGAGGAATCATCGGCCGCGTCCTCGATACAAGAATATAGCAGCGCCAACGACTCTCAGGCTAGCAACGCTAAATGTCGGTAGCCTCACTGGTAAATCTATGGAACTCTGTGACATGCTAACGAAGAGAAAAGTTTTAATCGCATGTCTGCAGGAAACTAGATGGAGAGGTTCAAAGGCTCGACTCCTGAGTGATAATTACAAATTATGGTACTCCGGAAACAACTCCTCCACGCGCAACGGCGTAGGCATCGTAGCTGACACCAAGCTTCTTTCATCGGTTACGGAAGTCTGTCATATTTCAGATCGATTGATGTTCTTATCACTCGACTGGAAAGGCAGAGTTTTTAAAGTGATCAGTGCCTACGCCCCGCAAGCAGGATGTTGTGAGTCTGAAAAGGAAGAATTCCGGGACGCTCTCGATGACATCACAAGGCAGTTTTCATCAGAGGAAACCATACTTATTGGAGGTGACTTGAACGGACACGTGGGAAAAACCGCGGATCAGCATAAGAGAGCTCACGGAGGAAAAGGATATGGCAAAGTCAACGAAGACGGGACGAAAATTATTCACTTCGCGGAGGAACATGATCTTTCAATCTGCAACACATTCTTTCAGAAACGGGATTCCCATCTCGCCACGTACTGCAGTGGTGGAAGATCATCTCAAATTGATTACTGGCTCACACAGAGGAACAACCTGAAGCTTGTTGTCAACTGCAAAGTGATTCCCAGCGACAACGTCACCTCCCAGCACCTACCCGTTGTCATCGACCTCCGTTACTCTCATAAGCCGTGCAAAGTCGATCCTATAAACGAGATATCCAGGATAAAGTGGTGGAAATTCAACGACAATAAACTGCGCTTCATGCACCAAGTCCACTCTAAATTTCTCCCTCACACTCTCGAAAGAACATACCCAGAATCTACTGAAATGCACTGGAAATTCCTACGAGACAATATAAAAAAGATCGGAGAAGCAACCTTGGGCAGGACGAAGCCAGGTTGCAAACGCATTGTCGACAAAGAAACCTGGTGGTGGAATGAAATCGTTCAAGCTGCGGTAAAGTTGAAGAAATCAGCTCTTAAGCAATGGAAAATTTCCAGATCGGAGGATGATCGAGCCAAATATATCTTTGCAAAAAGAGATGCAAAGAGAAGCGTAGCTAAATCTCGATCTATCGCTACTATGGAGATATTTAACAAGCTTGACACGCCTCAAGGAGAGAAAGAAATCTTCCGAATTTGCAAAGCCAGAGCTACAGCAGCGAAGGACATCACCCACGTCAGACTCATAAGGGACCAGAACGGAAAACTTCTGCGCTCGAATAGCGACATATGTCAGCGTTGGAAAGAATATTTCGAACACATATCCAACATTGAGTTCGATCATCCACCAATTCCTTTATCTCTCCCAACAGAAGGACCAGTTCCCATGATTTTTATTTATTTATTTATTTATTTAGATACATTTTTGAAACAAAAATGCGACAACACTCGGAACATGGTGAACACATGATAAATTCTCTACAGGTTAGGTAACTGCAGATTGAGTAGTTCTAATACATCGAGAGAACTCAATCTTGCTTTCAGAGCAAGTACAGTGGGAGCAGAAACTATATCGTAGGCAAGCTTACAATAATATCTAGCGGAACGAAAGGCGAAAGAATTGAAAAATGGTAGTCTACGCGTACGGGAAATGTGAAATGAATACTTAGAAGTACGACCATTACAAGGCTTAAGCCTATACATTTTACTAACTGGAATATCAATTAATCCATTCAGTATTTTATAAGAGAAGATGATATCTGTCTTAGTTCTACGCGACAATAAAGTATCTAATTGGAAGCTTTTAAGTCTATACTTGTAGGAAGGTCGGGTTTGCAGAGATTCTCGATTGTAAGAGCATCGAATGCATAGTAATCGTGTGAAAATATGCTGGACATGCTCAATTTTTCTGATGAGATTCTTTTTGTACGGAGACCAAATGACAGAGCCGAAGTCTAGTAAAGGAACAATGAAAGATTTGTAGCAACGAATATATGCTAATGGACTTTTGATGCATAATGACCGAAACAAAGCGTAGACTAATCTCATTGCTCGTCTTGTAACATGTTCAATATGATATTCGTAAGACAAATCGACATCAATGAAAACTCCCAAGTCTCTTATTGGTGATTCTGCAACTTTGAATGGAATGTCACTATGATCATCGGTTTTTACAAAATAAGGTAGACCAGGATTAGATTTACCCAAATATAAAACACTGCATTTGTTATTCGCGATCGTCAACTGCCATTCATCACAAAAAGTCTGTATTTCTAGAGCAGCGGATTTCAATTGTAAGTGGGCAAGAGTAGAGTCATTAGGAGAGAAATTGGCAAATACTTTGATGTCATCCGCGAACAAGTTGACAGAAACGAGATGGAAATTTTCGAGCCTATATGACAGGCTAGCGATATATAGAGAGAATAGAATCGGGCCTAAGACAGAGCCCTGGGGCACACCTGAACTAATTGGAAAACTATCAGAAAGGGTATTGTTAACACGAACACGCGAGGTACGGCCTTTCAGAAAACACTCGAACCAGCAAAACAAATTGCCTCGAAAACCTACACTTTCAAGAATATGTAACAGCTTATCATGTGAAACTGTATCAAAAGCTTTCGCTAAATCGTAATATAGTATGTCTACAACATTATCACAGTCTAGTGCACGCTGCCATGATTGAGTACATTCTAGGAGATTTGTTTCAACAGATTTACGAGAGCGAAACCCGTGTTGACAGTTTGGAATGAGATTGAAGACATTGCACCAATGAATTATTTCAGGCTTAAGACAACGTTCTAGAACTTTAGAAGCAACAGGAGATATTGTAATTGGCCGAAAGTGTTCAGGAGAACTTGAAGAAGCAACTTTATTAATCGGTACGACAATGCCTTGTTTCCAGATGTCAGGAACCTTACCCAGTATTAAGGAAAAGTTAAACAGAAACGAAACGGGCTCGGCAAGTACTTCTGCACAATTTTTATATACAATAGACGGAATAGAGTCAGATGGCGCAAAACAAGATGATTTCAGTTTCTTCAAATGACGTAATACTTGTTGAGGCATTATAATACAGTCTGACTTGGAATAACTATTTCGAGAACTGAGAATAGGCAAGTTTCCATTATCTTGAGTAAAGACAGAGGAGAAGTAAGAGGCTAATGCATTGGCCTTTGCCTTGTCAGTCAACTTGGATAATCCATCGACAGTTATACAACCAATACGAGTTGTTTGTTTTAATCTGCTATTTACAAAACTGTACAGGTTCTTAGTGGAATTTAAAAGTCTGAGTTCGCGATTTCTATTCAGTTTCTCAATCTCAGATTTTATTTTCATACATATTCTATTGTATTCGGTCACAACTGGAGCACAGTTCAGTTTGCGAAAAAGACTAGACTTGTACATGATCATTTTCTTTATATGAGGTGGGTAAGAGTCGAAAGGTAGTTTACGTCTGTAAAAAGGAGTGTGATCAGTGATAAGAGGAAATAGAGTGTTTAAGAAGCGAGAATATAGATCATTTATATCGATGAAATTATCGAACAAAGTGGTCCATGAAGTACTAGATAACGCAGCAGACAGAGAAACATAGTCGCAATGTCTATAATCAAGGCTAGGCTCAAAAAGGCTAGCAGAGCTATCATGGAGGATAGTGAAACAAACGGAATTGTGGTCACATGATAGAGAGAAAGGCGATGTTACATAGCAATTCGATATCGATCCAGGAGGCCCAATAACCAAATCAAGAGTGTTGCTCAAATGAGTAGGTTCCTTAACAAACTGCGTGAAAGAAAGATCAGCCACTAGGTCACTCAATACTTTGTGCTGGCCAGTAGCGCAAGATGGATTAGACCAGTCAAGTGCAAGATTTAAGTCGCCACAAAGTACAGCTGTATGAGGCACACAAAGTAAATCACTAACAAGTTCGAATAACTGGTTATTTTGATCGGGATTCGTATTAGGAGGTCTATAAACGAGTATAATCCGAAGAGTATTTATCGAAGAAGGTGAATGAATATCTAGTGCAATTAATTCACTAGAAACATCGTGCAGAGTTTTAATTAAGGACACGGAAAGAAAGTCACGGCAAATTGCAACTACACCACCCCCTTTTCTTCTCAAACGATCAGAACGAAAAACAACATATGGTAACCTAGCAACGAGCTCAGAATCAACGATCTTAGAATTAAGCCATGACTCACAAACAAGAAGAATATCAGGTCTATAAACACAAAGAAAGGTGTGCAGCTCACTTAACTTATTAACAATGGAGCGTGCATTGATCAAAACACATTTCAAACCGGTGGAGCAGCCTAGCAGCTGGAGTTTGACGGAAGCGGTGTAGTCGGGCTGGAACGCGTAGGTGTAGTCGTGGCCATCGGAGGTGGAACAGACGTTCTATTCTTCGAGGAAATTTCACATTTCTTCCATAATTGATCGCGGTAAATCACCCAGCCGTCGGCCGGATGAGTTTTCTTCAATAGGGCAAGTTGAGCTCTCAATTTCCTCCATTCGTCTCTTTCCTCGTTCGTCATACTTTTGCGGACATAAGTTCTACTCCAAACGACGTTTTCTCTCAAAGTTGGTCCGTTCTTTAGTGCTTTTAAAAGATGCCCTCTTGTTGGAAGAAGCACTTTAAGAAGTCGAGGGCGATCTGTTTCTTTGCCTAGTCGATATGATTACGGAAGAAGAGGTGAGAAAAGCGCTGAAAAGAATGAAGCCAGGAAAAGCCTGTGGACCAGACGATGTTTCATCAGTTGCATGGAAACTAGCAGGAGACTGTGGAGTTTACCATCTCGTCGAGCTATTCCAGAAAGCTACGATTCGTCAGGAGTATCCTGAAGATTGGAGCATGTCAACCACCATTCCAATCTACAAAGGCAAGGGAGATGTTACCGATTGCGCCAACTACCGTCCCATCAGACTTATGCCTCACACAACTATACTCCTGGAAAAGATCATCGAAGCACGCTTACGTGAGATCACCAACACAAGTGTGAATCAATGTGGCTTCGTGAAAAGAAAAGGGACGACACATGCGATCTTTGCCATCCGCTTATATCTAGAAAAACACCGAGAGAAGGCGAAATCTGTCCACTGTGCTTTCTTGGACCTAGAAAAGGCCTTTGACAGGATCCCCCATGATCTCATATGGTTTTCCCTTCGTGATCATTTGGTGCCAGAAGAATACATCAGGTGGATACAAATGATGTATGCCAAACCCAGGAGCGTCGTTAGGTCACCAGCAGGAAATTCTGAGCCATTCCAAATTTCTGTTGGAGTTTATCAAGGATCCACACTCTCGCCTTTGCTGTTCATCTTAGTCATGGACACAATAACCAGAGACCTCCAGCGAGACCCACCGGAGACACTCCTGTACGCCGACGACATCGTCTTATGCTCGGAGACAAGAGAAGATCTCGAACGTCAAGTGTTAAAATGGAATGATCGCTTTGCGGAGTACGGACTACGACTCAATGCATTGAAGACCGAGTATCTTGAAGCTGGAACATCGAGTACAATCCAAGACTCAAGCTCCATAAAAGTACACAACACTGAGCTAAGGAAAGTCGAGCACTTCAAGTATTTGGGTTCTCAAATATCCACAGACGGGGACCCAACAGCCGCTTTCAGTGCCAGAATCAACGCAGCATGGCTCAAATGGAGGGAATCGACTGGTATCCTATGCGACAGACGCATGTCTGATCGACTGAAAAGTAAGATCTATAAATCAGTCGTACGACCAGTTGCTCTATATGGACTCGAATGCACTCCTTCAACAGCAAAGACCCAGCAGATGCTCCATGTAATGGAAATGAAGATGTTGAGATGGAGCCTCGGAGTCACCCGGAAAGACATGATTCGCAACGAAACTATAAGAGCTCGTTTAGGAGTTGCCCCATTACCCGAAAAACTCAGAGAGTCAAGGCTTAGGTGGTACGGACACATGCTGAGATCCAATCCTGACTCCGTTCCCAAGTCTGCTTGGAACATAGAAATCCAGGGTAGAAGACCAAGAGGTAGACCGAAGCTTAGATTGAGAGACACCATAGAACAAGACATGGCGGCTATCGGGCTGATAGCCGAAGACGCCTCGAATCGTATGATGTGGCGAAGTGCTATCTACACAGCGGACCCCGCTCTTCAGTGGGAATAACGCTATGAAGAAGAAGAAGAGGGAACAGCTGACTTCGAAAAAAGACCGAGAGCTTGCGATGTAAAATAGGGAAATGATACAAAAACAGAATTTTTTCACAAGCATTTTTGGGGAGTACATAGATTTGGAGAGTACATAGATTCGGGCAGTGCATAGATTTGGAGAGTACATAGATTTGGGGAGTACATAGATTTGGAGAGTACATAGATTTGGGGAATACATAGATTTGGAGAGTACATAGATTTAGGGAGTACATAGATTTGGGGAGTACATAGATTTGGAGAGTACATAGATTTGGGGAGTACATAGATTTGGAGAGTACAAAGATTTGGGGAGTACATAGATTTGGAGAGTACATAGATTTGGGGATTACATATATTTGGGGAGTACATAGATTTGGGGAGTACATAGATTTGGGGAGCACATAGATTTGGGTAGTACATAGATTTGGAGAGTACATAGATTTGCAGAGTTCATAGATTTGCAGAGTTCATAGATTTGGGTAGTGCATAGATTTGGAGAGTACATAGATTTGGGGAGCACATAGATTTGGGGAGTACATAGATTTGGAGAGTACATAGATTTGGGGATTACATAGATTTGGGGAGCACATAGATTTGGGGAGTACATAGATTTGGAGAGTACATAGATTTGGAGAGTACATAGATTTGGGGAGTACATAGATTTGGGGAGTACATAGATTTGGGGAGTACATAGATTTGGGGAGCACATAGATTTGGGGAGTACATAGATTTGGAGAGTTCATAGATTTGGGTAGTGCATAGATTTGGAGAGTACATAGATTTGGGGAGCACATAGATTTGGGGAGTACATAGATTTGGAGAGTACATAGATTTGGGGATTACATAGATTTGGGGAGTACATAGATTCGGGCAGTGCATAGATTTGGAGAGTACATAGATTTGGGGAGTACATAGATTTGGGGAGTACATAGATTTGGAGAGTACATAGATTTGGGGAGTACATAGATTTGGAGAGTACATAGATTTGGGGAGTACATAGATTTGGGGAGTACATAGATTTGGAGAGCACATAGATTTGGGGAGTACATAGATTTGGAGAGTACATAGATTTGGGGAGTACATAGATTTGGGGAGTACATAGATTTGGAGAGTACATAGATTTGGAGAGTACATAGATTTGGGCAGTACATAGATTTGGGCAGTACATAGATTTGGAGAGTTTAAAGATTTGGGGAGTACATAGATTTGGAGAGTACATAGATTTGGAGAGTACATAGATTTGGAGAGTACATAGATTTGGGGAGTACATAGATTTGGGGAGTACATAGATTTGGGGAGTACATAGATTTGGGGAGTACATAGATTTGGAGAGTACATAGATTTGGGGAGTACATAGATTTGGAGAGTACAAAGATTTGGGGAGTACATAGATTTGGAGAGTACATAGATTTGGGGAGTACATAGATTTGGGGAGTACATAGATTTGGGGAGTACATAGATTTGGAGATTACATAGATTTGGGGAGTACATAGATTTGCAGAGTTCATAGATTTGGGTAGTGCATAGATTTGGAGAGTACATAGATTTGGGGAGCACATAGATTTGGGGAGTACATAGATTTGGAGATTACATAGATTTGGAGAGTACATAGATTTGGGGAGTACATAGATTTGCAGAGTTCATAGATTTGGGTAGTGCATAGATTTGGAGAGTACATAGATTTGGGGAGTACATAGATTTGGAGAGTACATATATTTGGGAAGTACATAGATTTGGAGAGTACATAGAATTGGGGAGTACATAGATTTGGGAATTACATAGATTTGGGGAGAACATAGATTTGGGGAGTACATAGATTTGTGGAGTACATAGATTTGGGGAGTACATAGATTTGGGGAGTACATAGATTTGGGGAGTACATAGATTTGGAAAGTACATAGATTTGGAGAGTACATAGATTTGGGGAGTACATAGATTTGCGGAGTACATAGATTTGGGGAGTACATAGATTTGGGAAGTACATAGATTTGGATAGTACATAGATTTGGGGAGTACATAGATTTGGAGAGTACATAGATTTAGGGAGTACATAGATTTGGAGAGTACAAAGATTTGGGGAGTACATAGATTTGGGGAGCACATAGATTTGGGGAGTACATAGATTTGGAGAGTACATAGATTTGGGGAGTACATAGATTTGCAGAGTTCATAGATTTGGGTAGTGCATAGATTTGGAGAGTACATAGATTTGGGGAGCACATAGATTTGGGGAGTACATAGATTTGGGGATTACATAGATTATGGGAGCACATAGATTTGGGGAGTACATAGATTTGGGGAGTACATAGATTTGCAGAGTTCATAGATTTGGAGAGTACATAGATTTGGGGAGTACATAGATTTGGAGAGTACATATATTTGGGGAGTACATAGATTTGGAGAGTACATAGAATTGGGGAGTACATAGATTTGGGAATTACATAGATTTGGGGAGCACATAGATTTGGGTAGTACATAGATTTGGAGAGTACATAGATTTGGGGAGTACATAGATTTGCAGAGTTCATAGATTTGGGTAGTGCATAGATTAGGAGAGTACATAGATTTGGGGATTACATAGATTTGGGGAGCACATAGATTTGGGGAGTACATAGATTTGGAGAGTACATAGATTTGGAGAGTACATAGATTTGGGGAGTACATAGATTTGGGGAGTACATAGATTTGGGGAGCACATAGATTTGGGGAGTACATAGATTTGGAGAGTACATAGATTTGCAGAGTTCATAGATTTGGGTAGTGCATAGATTTGGAGAGTACATAGATTTGGAGAGTACAAAGATTTGGGGAGTACATAGATTTGGGGAGCACATAGATTTGGGGAGTACATAGATTTGGAGAGTACATAGATTTGGGGAGTACATAGATTTGCAGAGTTCATAGATTTGGGTAGTGCATAGATTTGGAGAGTACATAGATTTGGGGAGCACATAGATTTGGGGAGTACATAGATTTGGGGATTACATAGATTATGGGAGCACATAGATTTGGGGAGTACATAGATTTGGGGAGTACATAGATTTGCAGAGTTCATAGATTTGGAGAGTACATAGATTTGGGGAGTACATAGATTTGGAGAGTACATATATTTGGGGAGTACATAGATTTGGAGAGTACATAGAATTGGGGAGTACATAGATTTGGGAATTACATAGATTTGGGGAGCACATAGATTTGGGTAGTACATAGATTTGGAGAGTACATAGATTTGGGGAGTACATAGATTTGCAGAGTTCATAGATTTGGGTAGTGCATAGATTTGGAGAGTACATAGATTTGGGGATTACATAGATTTGGGGAGTACATAGATTTGGAGAGTACATAGATTTGGAGAGTACATAGATTTGGGGAGTACATAGATTTGGGGAGTACATAGATTTGGGGAGCACATAGATTTGGGGAGTACATAGATTTGGGGAGTACATAGATTTGGGGAGTACATAGATTTGGAGAGCACATAGATTTGGGGAGTACATAGATTTGGAGAGTACATAGATTTGGGGAGTACATAGATTTGGGGAGTACATAGATTTGAGGAGTACATAGATTTGGAGAGTACAGAGATTTGGAGAGTACATGTATTTGGGGAGTACATAGATTTGGAGAGTACATAGAATTGGGGAGTACATAGATTTGGGAATTACATAGATTTGGGGAGTACATAGATTTGGAGAGTACATAGATTTGGGGAGTACATAGATTTGAGGAGAGCATAGCATTGGGGAGTACATAGAGTTGAGGAGTACATAGATTTGAGGAGTTCATAGATTTGAGGAGAACAGAGGTTTGGGGAGTACAGAGATTTGGGGAGTACATAGAAATTCTACCCGCAGTTTGAATCAGGGTGTGGGAGTACATAAAAAATCTTTGAATTAGAGAAAAAATCAGATCTGGGAGGACAAGAGAGAGAGAGAGAACTCACTTAATTCTTATTATATTCAGAGTTCTAATGATCCATCCCTACAGTCTAATGGCTCGACTCTGTTTTAAACTTTGGCGGGTCTCTTTCTTTCGGCGGGCTTCTGTAACTTTTTCGGTCGCATTCAGAAAACCCTGATTGTACCGTTTTCCAGGTTGCGCATTCGCCTCATAAGCACAAATCTGCTCCAGTAACTTCTAATCTCAGTGTTGATTTCCCTCTTTTTCGTGTATTTTACTATTCTACAGCAGGGCGTTTCTTACAACCCGCGAAATTTTTTTCGAGCGCATAGATTTAGAAAATTCCGAAATTCTGAACTTTTCTTCCGCTATGTCTCAAAATTCTCTCAATTAAAAACCGGAGAAAGTTTTCCGAGTGCAAAGATTTGAATGTTTTACCGATCTTTAGGAGATACCATAGATTTTTCTCCCATCCGCACTGCGGATGAAATTCATTAAAGAATCAATACTTTTTTTTTCCTAAACAATGAATTTGAAGAATTTTTTCGTTTTCAAGAATGGGAAGATTGCTGAAATTATATCAACAAATTGTTCTCGAATTAAGTCAAAAAATGTTTTTGTTTCTTCAAAGCTAAAATTTAAATAATTTAATGGCATCTAGAAAAAAACGCTGAAGTCTCTAAAGGCGCCCTTCATGAAATTGGAGGACGGGAAAGGAGCCTTCGCCCCTGTTTATAAAGAAGCTAGTCTTTTTATTTGTTCATCATTTTTGTTTTTCATTAAACATCAATATTTTTATCCAGAGCAGTTTTTATTGTCTTGTTCTGGAAAATATCTACAAACGTTTAATTCAGCTCATAGGGGAAATTGTTTTTGAATTTTGAAGGAAAAATCAGAATTTGTTCAGATCAGATTGATATCCAAAATAGCAATTGTTGGTGTATAATTAATTACTTGAAACCTCAGAAAAAATTGTCAATAAAATTTACCAGTTGTAGAAGAACTAGCCGATGAATACTTATTGGGTTAGGTTTGATTAGAAGAGTTGTGTTTTTGTTTTTGAAGGTTTTTTAGGAAAACGATTTCATCGCCTTATCGAGAAACTCAGTTGACAAAGGGAATGAGCATATTCACCCATACATATACTTCCAGTTTATCTACTCTTCACAAGTGTAGAACCTGGTTCATCGGGCTTTTGTCTAAAGCTCGCTCGTGATTGGTTTAAAAAGAATGAAATCCATCACACGGGCAAAAATTGACACTCGGCTGGGACCGAACCTCCGTTGCCTAACCGGGGCTTTCAGAGCGTTACCAAGACACCAACCGAGCACAAGTTGTCCCATGCGTTACCAATACAAGCCCCGGTTAGGCAGCGGAGGTTCGGTCCCTGCCGATTGTCAACTTTTGCCCGTGCGATGGATTTCATTTATTATAGTCGTTGCTTAAACGATCAACAAATATCAAAAATAGTTTTTAAAAGATATAAGGAGTAGCAGAATCTACATATTCTTGACACCTTTTTTGAATGATCCTCTTTACGCACTCGGTCATCATTTTTCCAAGTATCTTGATTCAATCCAAAATTCAAGAAAAAATACCAATTTTGACACCATTGGCGGGTTAATGGAAAAGTATCCGACATATTATGTATTTCTTGTCGTTTTCATGGGATACATGAACTGTTACTCTCGTTCCAGTTCGGTTTGTCAAACCTGCGCACCATATACCTAGGGAAGCACTTCGGTAAGTCTCTGTACCACAGAGCACACCCCAACGACTCCAAGAGGTACTCTTATTGAGCGGAAACATTCGCAAGAAAAATTATAGAACTTCTATTTAGTGTTATTTAACCTGAACTTTGGATTTTTTTTTGTGAAAAAAATGTTTAGTTAAAGTAAAATAGTTCACTCATATCGCAGCCTTCTTTGACATATATGTATTTGTCTTCTCAATTTTCTTATTCCGTGTGAATATGTTACTGAAAATCAGACTTAAATCAGTAAGATGTACCATGCATGTATAACCTTCAGATCGAGCTGCTCTACTAAAGAGCGGGCGGTAAGAAAGGACTTGCTGCAGAATCAGAAGAGCGGTTACTGCGACATTTGTCAGAAGAAGTACTCTAATGCTAAAGAGGTCCGTTATTTCGAACATTATTAGCTGAAATGAAAAAGGAATTCATGGAATGGATTTTCTTGCTATTCGCTACCCCAGAACAATCTTAGTTCATTCAATGATGTCTTTCGTAGTTGATTCAGGGATATTATGTGTCGGTCCAAATGGGGGCCATTACAAAAGCACGCCGTGCACACTGTGTTCGCTGTGCACGCACGCTGCACACTGTATAATTACCAATGCACGCCGAGGCGCGGGAAAATTCTTAACTCCGCTCATGCGCTTTATTTAAAACGTCGCCCTAATATATTTCTTTTGTAATGGCCCAAAAGTATTCTTTTAGTTGTTGTTGTTGTTGCCGGATGTAGCCGGCTTCGAAGAACGTCTGTGTACTTCGTTTCTTGTTCTTCTTCTTTTTTTTTATATCTTCAAGAACGCTGCGACATCCAGCGGCTTGGTCCAGAGGTCGATTGGAGACAGCGCGGTCGGGTGGCATGGGCAGTTGAAGAGATGCGCAACGTCGTGAGGTCCGGAAGAGCAATCGGGACACACGTCGGGGATGGATTCGTCAATGCGGTGGAGGTAGTTGTTGATGAATCTGCTGAATCCCGAGCGGAGCTGGCTGAGCGTGCATCTAGTCTTGCGGGGTAACTCCTTCTCTTCTTCCTGGATAAGGGGCGGAGGTCTGCCTCCCAGGATGACGGCACCCTTCAACGATTGGAGTTCGTTCGAGACCATCATCGAGTGTACGGTGTTTGCGACTGATTTCCCATTGTTCGGATCCTTTGACATCTGTTTCGCGGCTTCGACAGTCTTCTTGCAGCTCAACACGAGGTTGTTCTTCATTGCGCGAGGGGGCGCCGGGCAGTCGAGGAGGCCGTGGTGGATGTGTTCTGGGTCCAACGATCTCGCGAGGTACTGCGCGGCGAGCATATTCAGATGGGATTTGGTGCGCATGACCTTTGATTCGCGATGAATATGGTCAGTGTCGGCCATTTGATGATTCCCTGTCACGACGCGGAGTCCGGAGTTCTGAGAACGTTGGATTTTGGCGTGAGCGGAGTGGACCAGGCGGGTGCGGCGTAGTTGCAGATCGCTTGCGAGATGGCTTTGAACGTGAGGCGGAGGGTTTCTTTTTGGTTGCCCCAGGTGCTTCCGGCTAAGGCTTTCAGTACGTTATTGCGCTGCGACATCCGTCTCGCGATGTCTTTGGCATGATGGCTGAATGTGAACATCGAGTCGTACGTGACGCCGAGTAGCTTGGCCTGGTTGACGGTGGGGACGGGTGATCCGCAGATTGATATGTCCAGAGTAGACTTGAATTCACGACTGAACGGGGTGAAAAGCATGAGCTGGCTCTTGGTCGGGGAAATGATGAGTGACCGTTCTTTGAGGAAGGTTTCATTTTTCGTGATGGCCATGCGTAGATTTTCGGAGGCGACGTTGATGTCGGGATCTGACGCCCAGATCGTGATGTCATCAGCATACGAGATGACGTTCGTGTGGGCATCGTCTGTGGGAAGATCGCGGAGGTAAAGGTTGAAAAGCGTGGGCGAGAGGGCGCTGCCTTGTGGGACTCCGTTTCTGAAGAGTCTGGAACTTGATACCGAGTCGCGGAAGCTTGTGCGTCCTGTTCTTCCTCTAAGGTAAGAGGCGAGCCATTTTTTAATGTAGTTCGGCGCGGTTGTTGTCTCAATGAGGTCGATGAGCTTGACGATGTCGATACTTTCGAATGCCTTGGACATATCAATTGCCATGAGGACCGTTCGACTAGCGGGACGTTTCTGGTTAAAACCGTCTGCGATGCTCTTCGAGAGAGTTACGAAGGCCGAGGTTGTAGAGCGTCTTGCCGTGAAGCCATGTTGGTGGTCTGCCGGGGGAATGTGCCTCTGTAGGGAGCCGAGTAATAGCCGTTCAATCACTTTGGCGACGGGCGAGAGTAGAGATATCGGACGGTAGCTGGAGCCTTCGGATGCTGGTTTGCCTGCTTTCAGGAGGGGTAGTATGATCGACGATTTCCATATCATGGGGATCCTGCCTGTGCGTAGGGAGCTGTTGACCAGGGAAGTCAGGGCGCTGATTCCTTTCGGACCTAAATGATGGAGAATTATAGGAGCGATGCCATCTGGACCAAGCGCGGTGGACTTCTTCGTGGATCTGATGGCGGCTGCTACGTCTGTGGTAGTGAAGTCCTCGAAGTCATCTGCGGACAGGCGGTGTATTTTCCTCATAGTCTTCCTGTTTTCCTTTGAAGTTGTATACTGGACTGGACAAGTGTAGGCTTTGTTGAAGCGGTTCGCGATATCGGAGGCGGTCGTGATCGTCTCATTTCTGAAGGATATGGCGCAGTTCGGCGGTGGTCTTCCTTTGTTGTTGAGGATTTTGATGGTCTTCCAGAGCTTGTTGACATCTTTCTTTGGATCGAAGGACTCCATCAGTGCGCGCCAGATATCCCGTTTGTTTTTGTCGGTAGCTCTCCTTATGTTCGTGTTGAGATCGTTCAAAAGGTCGCTTGTCGGATTCGATTCTCTGAGTGTGTCGCGATGATGCATCCATTCTCGTATCTCTGTCGTTAGGGCGACTTCTCTCTTCTTGATCCGGCCGCGTGGGATTGTTTTTGCTGCAGCTGATACGAGTATTCTTCGGAAGAGAGGTTCTGCTTGAACGGCTGGTAGATTGGGAAGAGGATTTTTGGACAGGCTTTCTTCGACGTGTTGCTGGAACGCTTCCCAGTCCGCTTTCCGGTAATTTGTGAATTTGTGAAGTGCTACAACGATGTCCGCCTACTCGCGGTGCAGCACGTCAGTCTCAGGACTGCAAAGGACATCACCAATCTTCTCCGGAAGCAGACCAGCTCCGAAGACACGAAGTATTCTTTTAGTAAAAATTATCACTTTTCATAACTAAATTATAGTGTGAAACAATATAGTGCGTCAAACACTCGTTCTATCTTTCCCGCGCCTCGGCGTGCATTGGTAATTATACAGTGTGCAGCGTGCTTTTGTAGCGAACACAGTGTGCACGGCGTGCTTTTGTAAAGTCCCCAAATGGGTGTATGTAAGTATCCGCCACTCAACCCCAAAAAAATTGAACTCGAGATTTTTCTTCTGGTGATAGTGGTTGCTATCTCTTCTGATCCAACTTCCAGTAACATTCTTTTTAGTAACATTTTTTCGACCTATCGATAAATCAAGACATTGTACCTATGCATGTACGTATCCGCCGCAGGTATTATACCTGAGTTGATCATGTAATTTTTCGAATATTGATTGACTTCATCCACTTACAGAAGGCATTTGATGGATGAAAGTTGACAGGCCTTGTTACATTTTTTATTGCTGAAAAAACTGAAAATTTCCCAGCTTTGGCTACCAAACGGAAATTTTCGAAAGTAGGGAGTTGGTAAGAAAAAAATCCAAGTATTTTAACATATGAATGTTTTGAAGTTAATAACTTAATTACTGTGTTAATTTGAGTAGTGCAATAACAAGGCCTTTCATTACACGAATCCCCTCTTCCAGCATTTCGCTTCACGAGAGCATTGCGTCTGCGTCGCTCAACCGGGACTCTACGAAGGCGTGGATGCACTCTGTGGGTCCTATCTGGATTATTTGACTGTGCCGAATACGGTACCCAGGGTGCGAGTGCGTCCGTCGCCACCGGCGCCTCCGACTCCTGATGCAGTAGAGTCACCCTGAATCAGGGAGGATGTCGTTTTGGGGTGTTTGTTCCCCGGTTGCCTCGCGTAATATGGAAGTGATTGTTGATTCGGGTGAGCTAGAGTTGGTTATACGGTAATACGGTACCTGCCGATGTTTTTGTTCTCTTGTTACTTTGAATCTGGTTAGGCTCCATCACAAGTCAGAAATTACATTATGTTTTGTTGATATCTTCTCAATTGTACATATGAATAAATAAAAATGAGTTGCGCCGAGTTAAACATCAACAATTGCACTATTTATTCGTTAAATGTTTGTTTTAAGAAAAACAAAGTACGGGCAATGTTGTATAGCAAGCTTCTCGAGCGAATTGAAAATGAAATAGCCGATGGCAACACAAATATTTTATTTCGGATTAAATTTTAAAATGCTATGTTGAAGTTTCTCTGAATACATATATATATACATAGATATAGATATATATATATATACTACTATTTAAAAGCTTTTAATTGTAGAGAAAAGCGGATTTATTTACTCAGAGTAATTTTCTTTCACTCTAATAGATTATGCGACAGGAAAAACGTCGATTATGCGCATGATGAAAATTTAAAAGACATTAGAAAAATAAGTTTTTTTAAAATATTAATCAAATTTTAAATACTTTTCAGCCTCAAAAAGCGAAGTTGACCTCGATGATGTCATCATTTAGTGATATTGTTGATTGATGCTTCTCAAACACTGGAGAAGGGACTACTAATACAACTGAAAGGGCTAATGATAGAAGCAACAACCGTCTAGGTACAATCTAATCTTCCCGAAATGATGCAACGAGTTATAACCATAGTTATTAGGAACCGTGAAATAAACTGATATAGCTCTCTTCAGAACTTGACAAAGCTCAAAGAAATGACTAGAAAGCTAAGCTGAAGAGTCAAAATTACATGAATTATACAGAATCAAATTTGAATAAAGAAAAAATCAAAAACTCACTGGTTCACCTTTTTGGAGGGGGTTTTTCTCGAAAATTCGGCTGCGACCCACGCATCAACAATCTATGCGACTCATATATCCGGTAGTGTAGATATTTGCTCTTTGATAAGAGAAAGATAGAGATGGCTGGGTTCGATTCCGTTCTATGAACTATCTTTTTGCCCTCAACTCTTCACAACTAGTTCATAACATGAGTCTTTCAATATACCAGGAAAATTAATGGAAGATCATTTCAAAAATCGATTAATGAAGACTATTTTATTAAACTACCGCCTCAGTCGATGTTTTCCTCATGAGAGGTGAGGTTGTGAAGGGACTGCTCCTCGGGCAGTGCCTGCCGCCTCCAGCGAGGATTTGCCACCAGAGCAGTGACGCAGGCAGAGAAGGCAAACACGCTGCAGCCTAGCAGATTCGACACCGCGTGGTGGCCGCAGAAGATGTGGTCTTGCGTCCAGCATCTGAAGTTTGGCAGAAGTTAGAGTTGAGGATGAGAAGAGAAATAGAAAAAAATAAGAGTGAGTTTTTAAAACAAAGAGAAGGAGAGAGAGAGAGTTAAAGAAAGGGATAGCTAATAAGGGAGAGCGTTAGCCAGCTAAAGAGAGAGAAACGGAAGGACAGAGAGAGAGTATCCCACATACGTATGCTTCCAGGCGGCTCTTTCCGAGATGCCCATGGCTACAGCGATGGAAACACACACGAAGATGGTAAGCCCTTAATCAAATCAATTTCTTTCTTCTTTATAATTGGTCGGAAAATTAGCATCTACTGTACTGCCGTTATTTCTTTTTCCAACATACTGTACATTTTTCATTTAAATACTTAAAGGAACTAAAGAACCGACTTGTGCTCGCAGAAAGGTGTGATTAAAAAATGTTTTACATGATAAGAATACTTATAACTAGCTTTTTTAGATAAACAGAGGTTTGTGTATAGAAATTACCAGTAGTGCGCTTTAGACAAACACCCGGAAAGTAGCATGAAATGGTTTCAATTTTTTGAGCCATAACCAAGAAGACCTCGTCTACCCAACCGGAGATCTTCAACGGGCAAACCACAACAACATTCTTCTGACAGAGTTTTGACTAGAAGCGCTTGTATTCTGCACCATAGGTACTTGCACCATGCACCATAGGTACTTGATTTCTCAGTAGGTCGATCGCCCAAGTAGGCCAAAAGTTTCCATTTTCCACTTGAAGAAACCTGTTCGAGCTGAGCAATGACAATGACAAACGAAATTTTTCATTCAGAAACATGAAGAAGTTTTCCTTTCAATCAACTCTGAGAGCTCTTGAAACTCTGAAAATTTCATCTAACTTTAGGTCAATGAGAATTTTTTTAGAAAATTAGAGGAGATGGTACGGTAGGTCGGTCGCTTTAGGAGTTCTTTTTGCCAGTTAGCAGTTCACCTATGTTCTGAACTACCTGCCAACTGGTGGAAAGGCAAAAAGGCCTGCCGTGTATGCGTTGGCAGACCGGGGATAAAGAAGGTTACAAAGCCGCCGATGTACTGTAATCAGAAATTCATAGTCATTGTAACCATTCATTCATTCTTAAGTATAAATAATTTTGTAACTTTCAATACAGTATTCCAAATGTAATAAAACAATAAGATAAATTTGATCGAAACCCTGAAATCCACGATATTTCTCATACTCAAACTGTGGATAAAATCTATGCACTATTCAAAAAGCCGATGATACGATTTTTGTGTGTGTTGTGTCCTCTATTTTCATCGCATGCTCTCACTTTTCTCCAGTGTCTGCCTTTTCTTCATTACCATAATTTTGATCTACACGCTTATTTCGTGGCTGGCAAGATACAGTCCGATGGATATATCAACCATACCTGGATACAGAAAGCGATGACGACCGCCAATCCAATCCAAGAATGAAGAGACATTAGATTAGGGAGGGGATCCGGTTGACCCTCTTTATTCATGTGCAAGTTATGATTATCAAATACTGCCTGGAATCAATGAAACTCTCTCGTTCAGCGTAAGAAAGAAATGAATGAATAGTTTACAGTAACTTCTCAAGGCTACAGTAATCTGCTTTTTACTCATTTGTCTCTCTCCTGTTCTCTCTATATCTCTCTCGCCTTCTCTCAGCACCTTGAGGGCTACGAGTGCGAGAATGAGAACGATCGAATGAAGGGTGAGATGAAGCAGCTTGGAGAAACGCTTTCGCTCGAAACGGAAGACGCGGTAGACGAGAAGGGACTCACCGTATAAGAAGACCTGAGAATAAATTGAGTCATAAGAAGGGACTCACCGTATAAGAAGACCTGAGAATAAATTGAGTCATAAGAAGGGACTCACCGTATAAGAAGACCTGAGAATAAATTGAGTCATAAAATTGAGGATTACCTTTGGAAAAAAAGGTAAGGAGAGAACATAGTGACGATTGTTTTCAAAAGTAAGAGCGCAGTTGTAAGAGGGAGAGTTGGAAGGAGAAGGTAAAATGCGAGAGAGAGAGAGAGAGAGAGAGAGAGAGAGAGAGAGAGATGGAGGGAGAGAAAAGGGAAAGTTGGAAGACAAGCACAGAGAGATATATAGAAGAGAGAACTAGAGAAAAAGAGCCAAATCCCTGATCATCTGCAACGAACCATGCCCATTGTCATGAACGTCGGATGGTAGTGAAATTCCTTCTCTGGATCAGATGTCCATGCAAAGCCGTCTTCATATCCTCCCATCCATACAGCAACAAGCAGGACGGCAAGACCACCTGTGCATCATTAAAAATTTACTGTACAGGATTGTCATTTGAGATCTAGTTTTTCTCTCTTAAACTAAGCGAAGAAAACTTGAGCCTAATTATCGAGCACCAAATAATAAATATACGACACCTGTCGAAGGTTTTCGTTCTAGGACGCAATTCGGATACTCCAGATTTTTTTAATTCTTTTCTTCATCTTATCCATCAGGGTGTTTCTTAGCACCCGCACAATTTTTTCGAGTGCATAGATTTTCAAAATTTCTGAGTTCAACATTCAATTATTCCAATGATTTGGACTTTCCCTACGAAAAATCCGAGAAAATTTTTCTTCCAAGAGCATAGATTTTAATGTTTTTCGGGGTTTTTGGAGAGGGCATAGATTTTTTTACCAGCAGTGCGGGTCAGAGAAACATCCTGTTATCCATCAGATTATATGACAGTTGTTTCAACAGTCTACAGACTATAATGCAAAAATTATTTAAATTTTGTCATTTTTCAACACCTTCTATTCACAGTGCCAGATTTAGAATTAATGTCAAGTTATAACCCACAGTAATCATGTCAAGCAGAGCTCACCAAATGTCTGAGAAGCGATAAGAAGTATGTTGAACAGCTTTAGGCTTTGTTGCTCTGAGAAAATTATGTAATTCGGATCCAATAGCAGTGACATTTTTATCCTGAGAAGTGTTTGAACGTTGAAGAAAGCACCGTTTTTCATGTAAAACGATAAGGATGAGAACAATTATAGGCTAGTATGGTTCATTTTACGAAAATACGTTTCGAAACGATGTAGACAACTGAAAAACACGAACGGCGCTCGCGAAAACCTCTAACAACTTGAATCAAGCTAGCAAAGACCTCAAAAACGGGCAATACTTTGAAAAACTCAAGCTACGCTTGCGAAGAACTCAAATTACATAGTAAAGCATATGTGAATCGAAAGCCGAAAAAACTATCAAGGGCGCCGAAAACCTTTAAAACTGCACTATTAAATACAGCATTGCTTCATAAATCCTACTAAGATGTTTCTACATATAAAAGGACTAGAATTCTATATATATGTTTTTTTAAAATATATATATATTCTAAAATATATTCTAAATTCTATAAATAAAACAAAATTTTAGAAGGGATAACTGGAATGTATGTGTGTATGTATGTATGGACACGGGATGCGAATATATGCATCAGACACTCCAAGACACTCCTTTCACATGGAAATGACAGGGAAGAAACTGATGCAGTGTTTTTATTTGCGAAAACATAATGAAACATAACGACATCCCGTTTTTTTCGAATTGCGTGAACCTCTTGTTGTAACCTAAAATTTGTACAATTTTTGTACTCTCTAGCCGCAATAAAAAAGGACATCGCTGCTGATGTCTCTTAAGTTATATCTCTCTCACTTGTACTAGTTTCAGGTTAGAACAAGACGTTCACACAATTCGCAAAAAACGGGAAGTCGTTGTGTTATATTATGTTTTCGCAATTAGAAACACTGCATGAGAGACAATCTAAATACAATATAAATAGATACGCTCTACCAAGACCTGCACCTTACAAGACTGAACTTTTGGATAACTAAAAGGCCTTCCTACTCTGACCTCGGCCCCGCTAAGAAGGCCTTCCTACTCTGACCTCGGCCCCGCTAAGAAGGCCTTCCTACTCTGACCTCGGCCCCGCTAAGAAGGCCTTCCTACTCTGACTTCGGCCCCGCTAAGAACAAGATCAGCGTGTTTATATTACCCGCACTAGGGTGAAACCCATGCGTTGCCAATAAAACCGTGTTTTACTATGTTTTCTTACAAATTTTTTCTATTTTCTCATGAAATACCCTCATAATTCTAATCACTCAACAGGTGTTTGAAAAACAACCTAAAACATCAAACGATAGATTCTCTTAATCTTAGCTTGAGGCATTAAATAACAAACAGCACCATTTGAAACACTAAAAATTGAATTTTATGCAAAAAACTTCTCATTCAAGTGAATTAACCATTCAATAAAAATTTTCCAGAATAAATGAAAGGTTTAAACTGTAAAAACAGCAGTTTAAACACAGGTAATTAATTATCTTTTAAAATTTGAGTGAATGAAAGGAAGGCTTGGGAAGCGTAATCGTGAATGATATTTGAGAGTCGTTCATAATAACACTTACACGGGTTCTGTATGACAACTCTGAAAAAGAATTCGAGATGAGGACTGAAACAAGGAAACGAGGCAGGCTCATTGAAGGATCCAGAAGAGAGACCTCATGGGTCGATAGCTACCCCCCCCCCTTTTTTTATGTCCTCCCTTCTGCTTTCCGCTAGCTCGCCAGAGGCATACCGCTTTCGGCGTGCAAGACATAATCAGAAAGCTTACGAGAGAGGAAGGAGAGAGAGAGACGGAGAAAGAGGAAGAGGGATAGGGAGAGAGAGTGAAATTGAGAGAGAGGGAGAGAGAGTGAAATTGAGAGAGAGGGTGAGAGAGTGAAATTGAGAGAGGGAGAGAGAGAGAAAGAGAGAACAAACACTAAACCAAAAAAAGTTCCTATTAGTTTTCATGGGTGATGTTCTAGACATGGGAAAGGATTATTTTTCTTTTTACTAATGAAAATCAAAAAGACGCATCTGGGATTGAGAAGCAGAAAGATTCTCATGGGTTCTTCTTTTTATGACTGACACTTTTTGTTAAAATTATTTTATATTGCTGTAATGCATGAAAAAAGGGAATGCTGTCTAGCATAGGAAAAGATTCTATTGCGAAGAAAAAATAGATTTAAAAACAAATAATTAAAAAACCCCGAGAGGAGAAATAAATGTGATTAGATAAATGATGTAAGGATATTTTTTCTGAGCCATAACCAAGAAGACCTCGTCTACGCAACCAAGAAGACCTCGTCTACGCAACCAAGAAGACCTCGCCTACCCAACCAATAAGACCTCGTCTACCCAACCAAGAAGACCTCGTCTACCCACCCAACCGGAGACCTTCAACTGGCAAACCACAACAACAGCATAGGAAAAATAAATTGAATTGAAGTGCTGAATCTTCTAATTTCTCATCGCTCATCTACTGCAGCTTTTCCAACTGAAGCTCTGTTCAGAATGAAGTCTTTAGACCGAGAAGCTATCTTTCGAACGAGGATCTTTTCCGAGAAGCTCTGTTTAGAAAAAAGGCTGTGTGGCAACTCGCAAGCTCGTTTTTTTTGTCGCACGGCGAAGCGCGATTGTTTTTTAATCTTTGTTATCCGATCCTCCACCGAATAGTATGGTCGGAATATGTGTATTGCACCATTCGAACACGAAACCTTTTCTCTCGCCACTTTGTTCAATGATCATCACCCAAAGTTGTTTTTCTTCTATTTTTAGTTGAGTCACAAATTTCGGATAACATTGCTTTTTGTGTCACCTTGTCATTCATTCATTTTCCGTACAACTTTACTGTTGCGATGGAACATTTGTATAGCACACCAACGCATAGGAACATTTGTATAGCACACCAACGCATAGAACATTTGTATAGCACACCAACGCATAGCACACCAACGCATAGTACTTTCGCAAGCGGAAACCATAGACGAGTATCATAAATAAAATGCGAAGAATGGTTTTAGCACGCGGTGAATCTTCAAAAACAGCTCAAAGTGTAAGAAGCCTTGGCCAATTCCCCTTGTTTATGAGCACCTTTAAAAAGTTGGGTACATTCTAGGTGTATGTTCTATTTGAGGTTGGCAATAACTTTCTGATTTCAAAAAAACCTGGTTCATCTTTTGGCTATTAATTATAGAACCTTCTTGCCAGACTTCATAACCTTGAACTTTTTCTCACCAAAGCCTGCCTGTCTCTCTCTCTTGGAAAGAATTTTTACTCTGATAATTTTTTTTGCAAAAAACCGCTTGTTTTTCTACTGTAGTTTTTGGGATATTTCCCTGATGCTTGGTCTTTTGAAAGTATTTTCTGCGCATTACTTACGATATTACGATCTAACACATACAATAAATTTATACGACAGAGTTTATAGAATGCAAATCATGAATTAAGAGCATGTTAGCACGTGTCTCTTTTCTACAAAAAAAATAACTTCTACTCTCTATTATCTTCTACTCTCTCTTTACTTGGTTTTATACAAACTACTGTCAAAATGAGCAAAAACTATATTTATACCTATACAAACTCAAATTTGGGGTACGGTTTGGAAAATAAAAAATTCAATTACGTTCAAGGTTTAACTATAAACATTCCTACTGATACCTCTTTATATCATAACTTGTTCACTGGAACTGCTATGGAATGATGTTATTCATTCATTCACTATTACAATTATAAGCGAAAAAGTAGGTTGGTTCCTTCGTAGTTCCCCATATAAAAGAGAAAAAATAAACTCTCATCACAAACACAACCTTGCTTCAATATATTAACATTCCAACAATGATTTGCATTGTTAAAATACATTTATAACTTTTCTTTTCACGAATGTATTAAAATTCAATATATCGATCGATTCAAAATTCAATATATCGATCGATTCAACGAGCCCTAAAAACAATTTCTTATTCTCTCATTCAATAAAGTGACGCTTTCCACAGGAAAAAAGGTTGAAGTGGGAGATAGAATAATTTGATTTTGTGTCATGAAGTGATGGTAATTTTGTCCATTTTTGAGCGAGGCTTATACCTCATCTAATTAGAGAAAAAATTAAATAGGCGTGTTTCCCCTCCCTTCCCTCTTTCCCCATGAAGTAGTTGGGTATTCATGTAAACAGAATGGGTATATGGTCCCCTCCCTTCCCTCTTTCCCATGAAGTAGTTGGGTATTCATGTAAACAGAATGGGTATATTGTCCCCTCCCTTCCCTCTTTCCCCATGAAGTAGTTGGGTATTCATGTAAACAGAATGGGTATATGGTCCCCTCCCTTCCCTCTTTCCCCATGAAGTAGTTGGGTATTCATGTAAACAGAATGGGTATATTGTCCCCTCCCTTCCCTCTTTCCCCATGAAGTAGTTGGGTATTCATGTAAACAGAATGGGTATATTGTCCCCTCCCTTCCCTCTTTCCCCATGAAGTAGTTGGGTATTCATGTAAACAGAATGGGTATATTGTCCCCTCCCTTCCCTCTTTCCCCATGAAGTAGTTGGGTATTCATGTAAACAGAATGGGTATATTGTCCCCTCCCTTCCCTCTTTCCCCATGAAGTAGTTGGGTATTCATGTAAACAGAATGGGTATATTGTCCCCTCCCTTCCCTCTTTCCCCATGAAGTAGTTGGGTATTCATGTAAACAGAATGGGTATATTGTCCCCTCCCTTCCCTCTTTCCCCATGAAGTAGTTGGGTATTCATGTAAACAGAATGGGTATATTGTCCCCTCCCTTCCCTCTTTCCCCATGAAGTAGTTGGGTATTCATGTAAACAGAATGGGTATATTGTCCCCTCCCTTCCCTCTTTCCCCATGAAGTAGTTGGGTATTCATGTAAACAGAATGGGTATATTGTCCCCTCCCTTCCCTCTTTCCCCATGAAGTAGTTGGGTATTCATGTAAACAGAATGGGTATATTGTCCCCTCCCTTCCCTCTTTCCTCATGAAGTAGTTGGGTATTCATGTAAACAGAATGGGTATATTGTCCCCTCCCTTCCCTCTTTCCCCATGAAGTAGTTGGGTATTCATGTAAACAGAATGGGTATATTGTCCCCTCCCTTCCCTCTTTCCCCATGAAGTAGTTGGGTATTCATGTAAACAGAATGGGTATATTGTCCTCATTCGCCAACAGATCCTTTGTACCCGAGGTGTCAGCGAAAGCGTAATTCTCTGCAAAAAAAGAGTTAACAAATTTTTCGTGGCGTGACATAAAGCAATCCACCTATGGAACAGAAAACCCCAATAAAGCAATCCACCTATGGAACAGAAAACCCCAATAAAGCAATCCACCTATGGAACAGAAAACCCCAATAAAGCAATCCACCTATGGAACAGAAAACCCCAATAAAGCAATCCACCTATGGAACAGAAAACCCCAATAAAGCAATCCACCTATGGAACAGAAAACCCCAATAAAGCAATCCACCTATGGAACAGAAAACCCCAATAAAGCAATCCACCTATGGAACAGAAAACCCCAATAAAGCAATCCACCTATGGAACAGAAAACCCCAATAAAGCAATCCACCTATGGAACAGAAAACCCATAAAGCAATCCACCTATGGAACAGAAAACCCATAAAGCAATCCACCTATGGAACAGAAAACCCATAAAGCAATCCACCTATGGAACAGAAAACCCTAGTTTCTGTCTCAACTAACCAATATGTAAGTGTTTCCGTTTGATTCACTCACATTTCAAGGTTGAATGAGATGATCATCGATTGAGACTAGGCAACCCTACCAATGGGTCTCTAGACTATACCAATAAACAATGAATGGGTATCAATAAAAATATATATAAAACAAGCCCATAGTTTTATACTTAGCTCACCAAGATGTGCTGAACAAAAACTATTTCGGACGAGCGACTGGGCGATCCTTGCGAAACAAAGGGGGAGAGGGGTGGGGTGGTCAACATAAAAACTTTTTTTCTCCGTTTAACCGAAATTAACCCGTCCCATTTACGAACTTACCAGTGATGAGTTCTTTAGGCCGGTAGTTTTTATATTCATTCCATATATCTTCTGCTAGGTAAATCAATTATATTTTTTCATCAGTAAAACAATTTTCGGGTTAGAGGGTAAAAAAATTTTCGGGTTAGAGGGCGGGCGACCGGGAGAAATTTCACAAGTTTGGTGAGCTATGGTTTTATAAAATGGTTGAAAAGCAGAACTTGAAAAGGCATTAATCAGACCAGCTATGTTTGAACATACAGGGTGGGGCGTAATCATTGCGCGAAAATGGAATGATATTCGAACAGTTCTCAAAATCATACAATTCTCTTTTCATGCAATTTTCTATTCTTATTCATGAATGTTCTGTCTTTTGAGCTTGAAAATTTCATTATGTTTGGTCAACTAGAAAAAGATTGTACATATTAGCAGGGTGTTTCTTAGCAACCGCACAACTTTTTTCATACGCATTCAACATTAAATTTTTCTAATGATTTGGACTTTATCTACAAAAAATCCGAAAAAAAATTTCCAAGTGCATGGATTTCAATTGTTTTTTATAGGTTTTTGGAGAGCACGTAGATTTTTTTCACCCACAGTGCGGGTCAGAGAAACACCCTGCATATTAGTACATGCTAGCGCCGGGTCAGAGAAACACCCTGCATATTAGTACATGCTAGCGCCGGGTCAGAGAAACACCCTGCATATTAGTACATGCTAGCGCCGGGTCAGAGAAACACCCTGCATATTAGTACATGCTAGCGCCGGGTCAGAGAAACACCCTGCATATTAGTACATGCTAGCGCCGGGTCAGAGAAACACCCTGCATATTAGTACATGCTAGCGCCGGGTCAGAGAAACACCCTGCATATTAGTACATGCTAGCGCCGGGTCAGAGAAGCACCCTGCATATTAGTACATGCTAGCGCCGGGTCAGAGAAACACCCTGCATATTAGTACATGCTAGCGCCGGGTCAGAGAAACACCCTGCATATTAGTACATGCTAGCGCCGGGTCAGAGAAACACCCTGCATATTAGTACATGCTAGCGCCGGGTCAGAGAAACACCCTGCATATTAGTACATGCTAGCGCCGGGTCAGAGAAACACCCTGCATATTAGTACATGCTAGCGCCGGGTCAGAGAAACACCCTGCATATTAGTACATGCTAGCGCCGGGTCAGAGAAACACCCTGCATATTAGTACATGCTAGCGCCGGGTCAGAGAAACACCCTGCATATTAGTACATGCTAGCGCCGGGTCAGAGAAACACCCTGCATATTAGTACATGCTAGCGCCGGGTCAGAGAAACACCCTGCATATTAGTACATGCTAGCGCCGGGTCAGAGAAACACCCTGCATATTAGTACATGCTAGCGCCGGGTCAGAGAAACACCCTGCATATTAGTACATGCTAGCGCCGGGTCAGAGAAACACCCTGCATATTAGTACATGCTAGCGCCGGGTCAGAGAAACACCCTGCATATTAGTACATGCTAGCGCCGGGTCAGAGAAACACCCTGCATATTAGTACATGCTAGCGCCGGGTCAGAGAAACACCCTGCATATTAGTACATGCTAGCGCCGGGTCAGAGAAACACCCTGCATATTAGTACATGCTAGCGCCGGGTCAGAGAAACACCCTGCATATTAGTACATGCTAGCGCTTCAAATAATTTACATTATCTTGTCTTCCCATTCTATTTTACTCTCCTTCTACTTCAGCCATCCCTTTACCAAACAAACAAAAAAACAAAAACTCTCAAAACAAAACAAAAACAAAAAAAAAACAAAAGGGGAAAAATAGATATATAAAAAAACAATAATACTAATAATAAAAACCCCGAGAGAGAAAGAGATATAAATGTAATTAGATAAATGATGTAAGTAAGGATATTGTTTTCTGAGCCATAACCAAGAAGACCTCGTCTACCCAGCAAGAGACATTCGGTGGGCAATCTACAACATCCCTTTACCAAATCGCTACAAACATCCCTTTGACCGGTCTCATTTACCGCTTGAAAAGAAGCTTCAGCTTCTGAAAATCATGTCAATTCCACTCCTTTTCAAGTAACTAACCATCTGGCAGAGGATTCTCTTTCTTCTCCTTCTCTTCCTGCTCCCTAATCTTCTTCTTGTTCGCCTGGATCTTCTTCATTCTTAAATACAGTAACTTATTCGCTGTAAGACCTTCACGATGCACATCGTACCTCTTTCAAGTTCATAACATGCTTTTAGTTTGATACATCGTAATAAAACATGCAACACCAGTCTCGAACCGATGAGTGTGAGGCCACGACATGACTTACTTGGACAATATTCAGATTACGGTTTAAAAAAGGGTTATACTGAAATGTGACCTGAAAAACTCCTCTCGCTCCATTTCATCCAACTCTGTCACGATGTACGTGAGAGTGTTCTCGATGCGCGGAATGATCACTAAAAAATTATATTTCTTTTTGACCCTTTACAACATTGAAACTATCTGACAGCTTGACATCTGAAGTCATTTTAGTGGCAGTGACAGCTGACAGCGAAGTGACAGCTCGAAAATTCTCTTTGTTAATCTGTGATACTTTAAGTGAAGAGATCTTGGAATTAAATGTCAACTCAACCAGTTTTTTTTCCATTCACAACTCAATATCAGAATGACGGGTTCAAATTTCACTCCTTCCAAGCAAGATGCTTCTCTCACTTAATCTTCCCCGACCCGTTCGTAGAGCGCTATTTTTTATTTTACATTTTTTGACCAGTGAAGGTGATCTATATTAAGTTATACTTCCAACTAGGAGTTTTTTATTGTGCAAGAAAAAGGTACAGACACCCGTCAAAGGCGGAAAAAAATCTTTCACCTAAGGGTAAAAAACCCTTATGATAATGAAAAACAGAGGCCCACGGGAACTTTTTTGTTTTATATAAGGTTCCCCCCCTTATGATTTGGAAAAACAGAGGCCCGCCGACAGAAGGTCTGCTTCCAACTCACCGTGTTCAATGGCATTCACTCTCCTATTTGTCACTTTGATAGCCTCATCCAGCGTGATGAAGCAAGTCTGCAGGGTTGCCAGTTCAACCAGAAGCTCCACCGCCTGTCAATCCATTACTTCCAGGGTCAATGTCTTATGTTTAAATAAGTATAATAAATGTCCGGGCGTGGCATAATGGTAGTGTGTTCGACTATTGTGCGAAGAGTCCCGAGTTCGACTCCCACCCCGAACAGATCCACACAAACCAAGGGGGTTAAGAAATGTTGGTATTATAATTCACTGCTTATATAATTAATTATAATACACTGCTTATATAATTAATTATAATAATAAACAAAAACTTTAAATTCAAGTAACTTTTTTTAAAATTTATCAAAAAACTATTTTTCAGTTCTGTTATTGGTGACGATTATGCATGATGTTGAGATGAAACACTCACTGTAACCTCCATTACTTAAAACCTTTTTTTCCAATTCAAAAGCTCCCATTTTATAAAAGCTCCCATCAACACCAACTCTTCATTGTAATCTCATTGAACAGAATGTCTCGCATCTGAATATGATTAAAATTTCGAACGGACAAAAACTTATCCAAGGCGCAAAATCGAACCCAGTCTTTTCTTACTCACCAGGAAGGACCCCGAGTTACCACAACTTAAAAAACATGTTTCTCTTCGCTTACACCAACCTTACTGTAGTTCTTCTTTAACTTGGCGATGGCAGAACCTCCCTTACCCAGACCCGTCAGATCATAAGCATCCGGGCCATCAGTCACCGTTTCGAAGACCGGGAGCAGTACACCTTGGGAACGAAAAAATTCATCTCCATCATAAATTATTTCAACTGAGAATACCACTTTGTTCAGACCAGGGTTCAGATGCCATGCCTGAATACGGTACATGTACCCGTCATATTTAGCATTACCAGCTTTCCTCCCCCCCCACCGTCCTTCCTCTATTAAAGTGAATAGAATCAGGGCGTCAAACTACAGTAGGTGATGCCGCAGTAATTCAAGTCGAAAGAGGACCTCCACTGCATAGCTCTCTCTCTCGGTCGCCAACCCTCTAACACAAAAATTTTATACTGATAAAAAAATTTGATTTACCTAGCAGAAGATACATGAATTGGATATAAAAATTACCGGCCTAAAAAACTCATTACTGGAAAGTTTGTAAGTGAGCTGGGTATGATTGGGTTAAACGGAGAAAAAAGTTTTTTGTTGACCCCCCCCTTTGTTTCACAAGGATTGCCCGGTCGCCAGCCCGGAAAAGGTTTTTTCAGCACATCTTGGTGAGCTATGCTCCAGTGCATAATTTAACGTGCTTATTAAACACTAGATTCGGACTAACTATTCTAAATTTGCACCCAGGACAATAGTTCTTCTAACTATTCTAAATTTGCACCCAGGACAATAGTTCTTCTAACTACTCTAAATTTGCACCCAGGACAATAGTTCTTCCGACTGAGACACTTACAGTACACAAATCTTCTCGCGGGATACAATCCATTCGCGAAAAAAATGTGAAGAAAAAAACGAATGATGAGGAATATAAACACTGAAAATATACACGGTACGTGAAGATAAACATTTTTGCAGGTATCCGTTTCAATTGACTGTTGACACCGAAGCTATCAAACAAATATCAGAATAAGATCATATAATTGAGTATTTCGAGCACCCTTCCCGCTTATAACCCACATAACCTTAAGTACAGTGCTGGACATAATGATAAGACACCCTTAATTTTTGATGATATCAGCCGAACGGTAAAGGTAAATGGAAAATTATGATTATCTTTTTTTTTTCGCCTTCGAAAACCATAGTAGCCGTAGTTTAAAAAAAACAAAATTTCTTAGTTCTCGAGAAAAACAATTTTTTAAAGGATTTTGACCTGGACATAATGATAAGACACACTTAAGACACTGGGCCGTTGTTGTTGTTGCCGGCAAGCATCCCGCATCGAAGACTCGGTTATGAACACTCTCTTTAATGAGAGAAGTTCTCGTGTTCTTCGGACAAGATGCGTCCGGAGAAGGATTTTGATGTCCTTTGCAGTCCTGAGACTGTCATGCTGCACCTTGTGAAGGCGGACATCGTTGTAGCAACCTGTTCATGCTATAGGCCTTGTGAGTGGGTGGTCAAGCCGGCCTAGCATCGTTTTGGGTGGGAGTAGAGACGTCTCGCCTGTCGTTGACCGGAGATAGTCAAGAGGCTATTTGACTGGCGCCTCGACTCGCCATTGAAAAGTATAGCGGAGTATCGGCTGATGTTTTGTCCGGTGGCATGCCCAGGCCGGTTCGGCATCGCCCTCCTTTGACGAGCTATACTACCCAGTTTTGGTCTGCGGTGGGTTTTCTCCCGCTACCTCCCAGCACGAATTATTCGTAGGGAGGCATCCCTCTATCCGCCACCTGAGGTCGCGCTCGATTCTGGACTGGATGATCCGGCTCCATCCGTGACAGGCTCTTAAGGCTGTAGAGTCACGAAAAACGATCGAGAAACTGGGCCGTTCGCGTACTGTCATTACCAACTACCTCGCCGACCCTCTTGGACATGGATCGAAAACCTACCTCTGGAGGACGTCCACTCAAGCTCACGGAACGAGAAGAGCGGCAAATCGCCAGAAAAGCTTCGAACTCGACCGCCTCCGTAATGGACATTAAGGCAGAGCTCAACTTGAATGTCTCTCGCAGAACGATTCAACGCGCTATTCGCCGTAATCCTCACATCACAGGTCAGAAAATGACGAAGATTCCGAATCTCACCACTGTTCATCATCAGCGACGCACGGACTTCGCGAAAAACAACATGGCACGTGATTGGACAAAGGTAAATTTTTGCTCTTTTTTATAACTTAAGAAATAATTATTTAAAATAATTTAGACAATTCAGATCATTTTCTCGGATGAGAAGAAGTTTAATCTGGACGGTCCAGATGGCTCCAAGTGTTATTGGAGGGATCTCCGCAAAGAGCCCCACTACTTCAGTCGGCGCAACTTTGGGGGCGGATCAGTCATGTGTTGGGGAGCTTTCTCATCGTTCGGAAAGCTTCCAATCTCCTTCCCGTCATCTAGGATGAACTCGGCAGAGTACCAGGCGGTGCTGGAAACAACTCTCATTCCATTCATGAGGAGTCACCGCAGTCGTCCGTCAGCTTGTCTACCAGCAAGACAACGCTCCTATTCACGCCAGCGCCTCCACCAAGTCATGGTTGTTGGCTAAGAACGTCTCTCTGCTACCTTGGCCGGCTCGTTCTCCGGACTTGAATCCGATGGAAAATCTCTGGGGACTCTTGGTTCGTCGGGTTTATAAAAATAACACACAATACGCCACTACAGCCGAGCTTAAAGCTGCGAAAACCAAGGAGTGGGATGGAATAGAGCCACATGTAATTTCTGCGTTATATAGAAGCATGCCAAATCGGATTTCTGACATTCTTTCGAAGAAAGGTCGTGCTATCAATTATTGAATCGTTTTTGTTGACAATAAATATCAAATAAAGATTTACTGATAAAAAGCTGTTAAGTGTCTTATCATTATGTCCAGGTCAAAATCCTTAGAAAATGTTTTTCTCGAGAACTAAGAAATTTTGTTTTTTTTTAAACTACGGCTACTATGGTTTTCGAAGGCGAAAAAAATATGATAATCATAATTTTCCATTTACCTTTACCGTTCGGCTGATATCATCTTATCATTATGTCCAGCACTGTATGTGTTTGCATTACACAATGACACAATTCTTCTCTATGTTATACATTAAACATTAAACAATGTATTTATACATTTCTCAATTCTATTCTCATCCTTCTTTTAAATTCGATTTTGTCCTCAAAATTTTTTTTAAAAAATTGTTGTATATCATACCGACAACGTTCTCCTTCTTCATTCGCACTCTATATTGTGCTTGTGAGACGTTCTGGATTACGGTATGCGAGAAATCGCCCGCAGTGAATTTGGCTTCTGCCAACGAGAAAGCTGCCTCTTTCATCACTTCTCCCATCAGGACTTTATTCTGCGAAAGAGATTTTTGTTTTTGAAGTTAAACAGATGTTGACACACTGAGGAGAATCCGAATGTGCTAAATTAACTGATTCCTCGAGGAAAAAACGTTTTTAAATTTTAAAAATTCAGGTTCAAAAACCCTTACAACAGTTTTCGGTTCGCAAACTTAATTTCGATGGTGATAAGTATTCTATATCATATTAAATCTTTATCTTCAAATTCTAATTTACACATTTTAAAGGCAGTGACGCCTGGTCAAGATAACAAATTATTGAACTATCGCACAGAAAAAAGCTAGTCTGCCGGGCGGGATCGAACCCAGACCATCTCGACTCAAACCGGGAGCGCGTGTTACCATTACACTACGGGGACACATTGCTATTCCGTGCGATAGTCATCATTAAATATCATTAAATCTTTAGTTTAGAACGTTGAAACTTTGGTACGGACAAACCTCCACAATTTTCTTGAGAATTTCTCGGAACCTCATGTTGAGTGCGTCGGCTTTTTTTTTTAGAAGGGAATGGCCCTTTTGAGCTCCCTTCAGTCTGGCTTTCATCAATGTTTGAGCCCTGCATTATGTTTTGATAATTTCATTCGCCTAAAGTTTTCTCTCGAGACTACCTTGAGCTAAAAGATTTTCAATTAAAATTGGACACGTTGTTGTTGTTTTTCGAAAAGGTTTCGTAAAGTTGAAAGTGAAATTTTAAACCTACTTTAGCGATCGACCTATTGAAAAATCAAGACATATTTTACCTATGGAGTTGCCTTAGATGTTTCCCGCTATTATTCACTGTTTTTCCTCGCTTGGGCTTCGGCAAAGGTTAAGCTAACGAGTTCGTACGGTCCAGGAACGAGACCGCATGAAACAATTCCTCACATTATTATTTTGTCGATTCAGTGACTAAAATTGTTTTTTAAAAAATATTAAATTGTATATTAAATACAGTAGTTTGAACACACTGCAAACAAAAGCTCTCCCTGAACAAAGCACGCCCCCTCCCCAAGTAAAGCCCGGCCTGAGGAAAATATTGCTTAAAAATTATTTTCCAGATAACTTATTTTTAGTCGAGTATATTTTTAGTCGAGTTTATTTTTAGTCGAGTTTATTTTTAGTCGAGTTTATTTTTAGTCGAGTTTATTTTTAGTCGAGTTTTTTTAGTCGAGTCGACAAAGAAACCTGGTGGTGGAATGAAATCGTTCAAGCTGCGGTAAAGTTGAAGAAATCAGCTCTTAAGCAATGGAAAATTTCCAGATCGGAGGATGATCGAGCCAAATATATCTTTGCAAAAAGAGATGCAAAGAGAAGCGTAGCTAAATCTCGATCTATCGCTACTATGGAGATATATAACAAGCTTGACACGCCTCAAGGAGAGAAAGAAATTTTCCGAATTTGCAAAGCCAGAGCTACAGCAGCGAAGGACATCACCCACGTCAGACTCATAAGGGACCAGAACGGAAAACTTCTGCGCTCGAATAGCGACATATGTCAGCGTTGGAAAGAATATTTCGAACACATATCCAACATTGAGTTCGATCATCCACCACTTCCTTTATCTCTCCCAACAGAAGGACCAGTTCCCATGATTACGGAAGAAGAGGTGAGAAAAGCGCTGAAAAGAATGAAGCCAGGAAAAGCATGTGGACCAGACGATGCTTCATCAGTTGCATGGAAACTAGCAGGAGACTGTGGAGTCAACCACCATTCCAATCTACAAAGGCAAGGGAGATGTTACCGATTGCGCCAACTACCGTCCCATCAGACTTATGAATCACACAACTATACTCCTGGAAAATATCATCGAAGCACGCTTACGTGAGATCACCAACACAAGTGTGAATCAATGTGGCTTCGTGAAAGGAAAAGGGACGACACATGCGATCTTTGCCATCCGCTTATATCTAGAAAAACACCGAGAGAAGGCGAAATCTGTCCACTGTGCTTTCTTGGACCTAGAAAAGGCCTTTGACAGGATCCCCCATGATCTCATATGGTTTTCCCTTCGGGATCATTTGGTGCCAGAAGAATACATCAGGTGGATACAAATGATGTATGCCAACCCCAGGAGCGTCGTTAGGTCACCAGCAGGAAATTCTGAGCCATTCCAAATTTCTGTTGGAGTTCATCAAGGATCCACACTCTCGCCTTTGCTGTTCATCTTAGTCATGGACACAATAACCAGAGACCTCCAGCGAGACCCACCGGAGACACTCCTGTACGCCGACGACATCGTCTTATGCTCGGAGACAAGAGAAGATCTCGAACGTCAAGTGGTAAAATGGAATGATCGCTTTGCGGAGTACGGACTACGACTCAATGCATTGAAGACCGAGTATCTTGAAGCTGGAACATCGAGTACAATCCAAGACTCGAATGCACTCCTTCAACAGCAAAGACCCAGCAGATGCTCCATGTAATGGAAATGAAGATGTTGAGATGGAGCCTCGGAGTCACCCGGAAAGACATGATTCGCAACGAAACGATAAGAGCTCGTTTAGGAGTTGCCCCATTACCCGAAAAACTCAGAGAGTCAAGGCTTAGGTGGTACGGACACATGCTGAGATCCAATCCTGACTCCGTTCCCAAGCCTGCTTGGAACATAGAAATCCAGGGTAGAAGACCAAGAGGTAGACCGAAGCTTAGATTGAGAGACACCATAGAACAAGACATGGCGGCTATCGGGCTGATAGCCGAAGACGCCTCGAATCGTATGATGTGGCGAAGTGCTATCTACACAGCGGACCCCGCTCTTCAGCGGGAATAACGCTAGGAAGAAGAAGAAGAAGTCGAGTACCTTGGAACTAAGTTAAAAAATTGAATTTTGTGAACTCTTTTATAATTTTGATTCTATTATTTAGCAACAAAATCAATGTCTCAAACAGCTGTGCCTATATAACCAAGTCACTTTTCAGCTCTTAATTTTATAGCACTTAATTAAAACCCAGAGAAAAACAACTATATATTTCGAGTCAATCGTGACTGAATGATCTCAGAAATTTCGTTATTTTCTGAAAATAGAGCTGTTTCACGAACTTTGAGAATGAAAACACAAGCTCATTCCAGATTTGAAATGAACATGGTTACTAACATCCTTGAAGGGAAAAGCGCAATGCGATCTTTCCCACCTCCTCCTGACATTGTTCCTGCAAAAAAATTTTTTGCACGAATGACTATGTCAACGCCACAACTTGTATTAGATACAGAATTGAGTTAATCACAAAAAAACGAGCTTCATCCGAACAAAATAATGAATCAGAAAAACTTAAAAGCCATTCAATTCGATTCAATTCTTTATTCCAGTCAAACATTTACAAAGTATGCATGACAAGGAAAGTTTTCCTGTTTAAAAATTAGAAAAAAAGAGCGATATGAAAATTAAGTTGAATCAAAAATATCCACCATGAACAAGTCGAACCGCTTTTTAATAAAACTTTAGGTTTTTAAGAAATTCTCTAAAAACAATATTTTATTGTGTTCAAATACATAATTTCTCTTGTAAACATAAGCCAACGCTAGTTCGTGACTCGAGGCCAATGATTAGACAATGTGTGTCTCCCTGATTCAGGGTTTGTAACTTCAATGGCGGGAATTAAAAACTGGGCACATGTGATTTTACCGCTTAGGTAAACTGCAAACTGGGCAAAAAAATTCTAGGGCGATCGACCTACCGACCCTCTCCCTAACTCAAAATGAATGCATTACAGTTTTAGCAGCTAAAATTTGAAAATAACCTTCATTCCTCTACATAAATAGAAAGTTTGATTAGCCATAACTCAGATGTCGTAGGTTTGAAAGTGAAAATTTTAGCCTACATTAGCGTTCGACCTATTGAAAAATCAAGAAATGTTTTACCTATAATTTACCGCAGTGGTAAAGCCATTTACAAAAACATTTTGTGTAATGGTTTCAGAAATGCAGTACAAAATACCTGAAATCTTAAGCCAGAGCGAAGAACCGTTTTAAAAAACTGAAAGTATGTAGTGCATTTCAAATCCAACCTCACCTTATTCTGTCAATAGCGTGATTTTCAATTGCCGAATAGTGTTCGCCTAAATGGTGAACAGAAGAACGGACAGGAGAACTTAGACAATCAGAATTGAGATCGACTACTAACATGAAAGGAATATTAGACGTCGAAAAAAGATCGGATAAGAAATCGCAGAAGATTCGCCTCTGATCAAAAGTATTCTCCCATTCGTCGTGGATTAGAGCGGTCGACTCACTTCTCACTCTTCATTTCTATCGCCAAGAATGGAAGATTGTCGTCTCTAGCAGGATTTCGACACCTTGATGCCGTAATGTCCAAACCATGATCGACACTCCATTCAACGTTCTCATTCTTCTGTACTGTCCGGAGAATCAGATGGAGCTGTTCGATATGATGGCGCTTCATGTTCATGACATCGAGAATAGCGTTTGAATTGAATTGAAATTTTGAACGGCACGCAGTAGTCTTTCATTCTTCAACTCAGTGACTTCATTGAGCGGTTGTATAGTTTGACTTAAGGGGCCACACAGGTCCACATAAAGCGGTAATATGCGTGAACAAAGACTTGACAAAACTCTTTTTTTTGTGAACCTTGCTAACAAGTTATATTTTGCGAAAGATAATGAATGGGATTGAGTAATGATAGACACATCATGATTTTCCAGAAAATAAGAGCAGGTTGTACCAGGGGTATACAAATATATTTCGTATATCGGCCGATATTATTTTATAACTTTTTTCAATTTAAATAAAATAATAAATATCGTGTCCAGTCACAGAGGTCGAAACTCCTTTCCACTCCGTTCAACCTTCTTTCTTTTCAAATCGCTGTTGCATTCAAACATGACGCTTTCCACCTTGATTTTTTTAAAGACCTCATAAGTCATAATCTTATTCTTGGGTGATGATAAATAACTTTTGTTTAGATAAAAATTATCTTCAAAATTCACACCTTTGTTCAAACGTAACTTTCATGTAAACAAACTTATTGCTCGAAAATATCAGTTTTGAAATGATTTATTTCAGTACAATACAACACTTTACAAACGCCCAATTTGCGCCCACACAAATCTTTTCGCTCATCACCTATTCCTCGGCTTTCTTATAGCCTATATGGAACTGGATCAGAGGTTCATACAAAAGACCCCAATAACTCGAACTCTTCTAGAGTCCGATTTTGCTCATTTTAAGTAACGAAAAAAATGAGTGAATAAGCTATTAGTCAACGAGTTATGTATCCCTTAGAAATTTCCACACTATAGATACTGTAGCACTAAAAAATACCTTAACACTTGACAGTTGAAAACACATATTGAATTTTTTTAAAATAAGGTAGATGACAAGGATTTCATGCAAAACTATTTTCAACTAAAATTGATGCGATATGTGTTACGATAAACGAAATGCCCGTTCTTTCAAGCGGAAACCTGGAATAATGAGAATCAAGCGAGAGAGTAGGGGCAAAAAAGTAAGAGATTCGTTATTTCAGCCTCGCCTATTTTATTCTAGCCTCGCCTGCTCGGATGATCGGTCCTTTTCTACAATTTTCGGTGAGCTTTTTACGAAAAATGTTGTTGAAGATGCCGCAAGATCAATCCTCGAATGTTTCTTCCAGAAGAGGACGCCAAGCTTCCTTTTTCAACTCATTCAGTTCCTCCAACAGCTGAACGAAAAAATATTATGAATCTCATCATTCATATCCTAATTTCATCTTTTGGCGAGTTGACTTCAGCACATTGGTAGATCATACATTAACCCTACCTAATGAGCCCTTTTGAGATGATAGGTTCTACTCTTAAACTCAGGTAGATCATAAATCTACTATGACCAATGAGCCTTTGAAAAATGCCCTGACATCTAAGCTCAGCACAGGCACATCCTGACTCCCTCCACCCCATAAGAGGCAAACTTTCACTTCTAGAATCCTGTCCCCTGGAAACCATGAGCCCCTTCATAGGATAATTTCTACAGCTTGACTCTACTTGATCATGCGTCCTTCAAGTTCTACCTTTCTACCCCATTCTACCCTTTACTCGTCCACCTGAGCGGCCGCCACGTAATAAATCTCCCCACTACTAATCATCTCACCCTATTTTCGTCCTACAGAGCGGTTGTCATGTGGTAATTGAAGCTGTTTCCACTCGCCAAAAAAGTCAATAGTTTTTTTTTGCGGGAAGCGCCTAGATGTTATTCGCAGTGCGAGTGATAGAAACACCTTGATCCAGGGCGTTTCTTACTACCCGCACAATTTTTTTCGAGCTCATAGATTCTATAAATTTTCGGAAGTTTGAAAAAAATTGCAATGACTTATGAAATTCCCCCGGTAAGAATCTAGGAAAGGTTTCCAAGCGCATAAATTTCTATGTTTTTTTCGGGGTTTTCGGAAAGCGCATAGATTTTTTCTTCCTGCAGTGCGGGTCAGAGAAACATCATGCCTTGACCCTTTCCATCGCTGACTTATATGTATGCCTCCCCTATACCCCAGAAACCCAAAAATTAGATAGGAACCTCTAAAAATATTACCGCCAGAGCGGAATTGGTATAATGTTAAACTTGCTACTAACAACTTTCTTCTTATTGTCAGCTTGAGCCAATTTCTTCACGGTCTCAAGTGCTTCCTCATTGATCGATTCAATCTTAAATAGTTTTAACATTCATAATCCAAAAAAGAAGTCACAGAAAAAAGTGTGTAAATTGGTTAGTTTTTTTATAAGGGTCTCCCCTTATGATTTTGAAAAACAGAGGTCCGCCGACAGAAGGTCTTACATGAATATTTAATTCGACGTTCTCTGACAATAGGGAACTTTAGGTGTTCTGATATTTCTGCTCTCGGCTTAGATGGCTCAACTGAACAATCAAAAGACTAGAAACAAGACTTCTGAGGCCGTATGCATGGAAATCAGATTATAACAATCTGGATTGTTCAAATCCAAGGATTACAAAATCAAAAAAAGTTTTAAAAATTTAGGATTATGAAAATCGGTATGCATGGATGTCAGATTTCTTAAATTTGGAATATTGTCAAAAAGGACGCGGCGTAAGCACTAAAATGCATAAAAATGCGCTCTAAAAACTATAATTGTCGAAAACTAAATGCACTCTAAACACTATAATTGTCGAATATTAGTATTATTGTTATGTAATTACAACATTTTTTCAATTAACTTCGTTGTTTTTGTTGTTGTTAAAGCCGAGTTGAATGTTGAATGTAAAATTTGATGGAATTGGTATATAAAATTTTAAAATGAACATTTTCGACCTGTTTTAAATCAATCTGTTAGACGAAAGGTGATTTTTAGTAATCGTTGTACTCTATTTGGGACTTCAGCACTTTAGCCCCCTCTCCCCCCCTCCCAGAGGTTCTACGGCCTCGTTAGCGTAAACTTTTACTAAGCCTAAGCGCTTTCTGATGTAAAAATAACTTTTTTAATGTAAAAATAACTTTTGAAAATGTAAATGAGTCAGTAGTATGACCCATGGAACCTTTGGGAGAGGGGGGGAATAGCGTTTTCCACCTACTTGGGGAAGGTAAACTGTTTTGTCGAAGTAAACAGTTTTCCTCGAAAACGAAATGGTACGTACATACGGATTTTAGAAATTTTCTAGGAAAACGCTATTTACTTTAACATTTTCCAACAAAAATGGTACGTGCATACGGCCACATAGCAAATTAGAAAAAAATTCCGTTCCGTTTTACTTTCACTACACACTTCAAAAAGAGCAACATGAACGGAATGGGTCAAATTGAGCCGAGAATCCTTTCGGATTACTCACTAACCCACCTCCGGAGTAGGGTTACGAATTTTGTCGGATTATCTCTAATCCAAAAGTATTATAGCTTCCATGCATACCGGATTAGTGAAATGTATTTGGATAACTTCTAATCCAAGCTCATAATCCTTTTGGATTGCTCCATGCATACGGCCTGTGCTTACTCGAAAGTAAATTCAGAAAGTTAGTGGTTCAATAACCAGAATTGCTCGCCTGCCAAGTTCTTTAACACTTTAACACTCGGCCAATTAACTTCTTTATACTCAACAGTAAAAGAGCCTTAATGGAACACACAAATCAAAAACGAACCGTCCTTGTGAGTCGTATAGGACAAAAAACAGCAGAAGGTCACAATAATGGATGGAGATGAAGAGAGGTCCTCCAATTGACAATTTAGGACGAGAGTAGAGAAGTAAAGCAAGATCCTCTTTCAATGTGAGGCGAGGATATATGATAAAGGAGCGAGAGGAGAGAGAGGAGAGAGGTAGATCAAAATTATTGGATAAGTGGACAAAGATAAAAGGTAGTGAGAGACTTCACTACACTGGCCGGGGCCCAAAGAAAAATAAAACAACAGACAACATAGCTGAGGCCTGGAGAAAAGTTATAAGAATAATAACGATACTGGCCGGGGCCAAATAATTATGTGCTATAGTATAGAATAGCAATGTTGGCCGAAACCAAGAAAAATATAATACTATTAAATACCAAGCAAAATAACGGTAATACCACAATTATAATAATTATCAGATCGATTTCATATTAAAACGACATAGAATTCCTCAGTGGAGACGTTATTTCTCCGTTATGGTTCATAACAATATACTTAGATCGGAGTTGGATGCCGAGACGATCGAGATGTCGCCGAGCTCTGCCATCAGTGATTGTAGAAGGCCGGGTTGTCGGGACACATGACGGCGTGGTGACGTTTTGTGCAGAAGATGCATGGTCCTATCCGGCAACCTCCAGGATGATTGAAGGCGGCGCAAGAAGCACATCTACCAATCCGAGTCAGATGATTTCGTCGGTCCAGTCGAGAGGGCATCATAGTGCAAGCCGCTGCCAAGTGATTGCTGATCTTCGTGTTTCAACAATCTTCGTGTGAAACAAACTAGACCAAGCTTCTAGGTCTAAACAATAGGGCTGACCCCTTAACCTTCGAATATAAGTTATATACATTTAATTGGTCACGCAGGTGAGGCTGCGGCGGCGCCTACGCGCGGACGCTGCGCCAAAACTCGGGAATTTTAGCCAAGGAATGACACGTTCTGCGGGGGCGTTCATTGCGCTCACCCTTTGTCATTTTATCAGCTGTCTCTTCATCCGGAACTTCATTGTCATCTTCCATGTCGGAAGAGAGAACTTCGAGCGGTATCAGTAGATTCGGAGGTCTCAAGATTAACTTTCCGTTGCTCGTTTTCAACTGGACGCTGCGCTCTCCGAGGCTAATGATTGTGCCCAATGGCCATGAGCCTCTCGGTACCTTTTCCTCTTGGATGAGTACTACCTCTCCAACTTGAGGCTGTCGAACCTTTGCCCGCCCATTCCTATAGCTGGATTCTTGTTTTGCCTTCATAGAGGTTATGTAGGTAGACTGGTACAGCTCCCAGTACATCTTCAGACGCTTGTCCACTTCTTCGCATTGTTTCTGCAGCGAAGATGCAGTACTAGGAGTGGGTTCATAGTTCTCATCTTCATAGTCTTGACTTGACGTCATGGAAGCCCCCATTGGTGCTCCCAACGGAGCTATGAAATCTATTGGGTGAAGGATTCGTCCAATATCTTTGATGTCATTCGACAGCCTGATGAGTGGCCGACTATTTATCACAGTCTCTATTTCTATGATCACTGTCACAAACTCATCTTCGTTCAACAACTTTCTGCCGAAGGTCCTTGTGAGGCAACTCTTCGTTATTCCAACAAGCCGCTCGTATACTCCACCTTGCCAAGGAGCATGAGGGACTGTGAATGACCAGTTGATGCCCTTATGGGCCAAGTAGGATGAGAACATTTCATCCTTTAAAGTTTCTCCGCCGAGGATCATACTTGCAAATCTGAACGTTGGCGCGTTGTCCGACAGTATTGTTTCGGGCACTCCTCGGCGCGCTACAAATCTGCGGAACGCGTATGTGAAGGCGATCGCTGAGAGGCTCTTCACAACCTCTAGATGAGCTGCTCTCGTTGACATGCATGTTATCAACAGTACATAGTTCTTAGCCTGTCCTGCGTCAACCTTCACCGTGAACGGCCCAGCGAAATCTAGTCCAATGTGTTGGAACGGACGACCAATGTTTACCCGGCAATGTGGCAATGCGGGTGCCTTTGGGTATGCAAAGGGTAACGCGTATGCCTTTCTGCAGGCAACGCATTTCTTCAGAATCAGTTGTATCACTCGACGAGCTCGTGGAATCCAGAACTTTGCCCTGACGTGATCAAGTGTATGATTCTCTCCAGAATGCATCACTCTATGATGCGCGTCACGTACGACCATTCTCACAAAGGAGTCTTCTGCATTTCCGGGAATGAACATGGGAAAGCGGGTGTCGTATGGCAAAGTCGAGTTGCTAATTCTCAAGTGTCCGCATCTGTAGACATCTCGTTCATCACGAAAAAGCTCCAAATGCCTGTTGCCGCTATTGCTGATGGTTTTTACGTGCGTCATCTGGTGAATCTTGATACATGTGACTTCTGCACTCACTAGTTCTCGCGCGGTGAGTGAACCCTTGAGCGGGCCATGCCCTGTCAGACAGACAGTCTTTGGGCTGGAAGCTCTTCGAAGTTTTATTCTCAAGAACCTTTTTACGTAGGCCATTGTCCCTTTCAAGCGGGTCAAACTTGAGAATCTTGAGAACTGAATGGCGGTTTCACAAATTTCCATAACTGTCAACACAGTTAGGGGTGTGTTCTCCTCGTCTGCTCTTTTCACGACTGGTAGCGGAGCTTCTTCACAGTTCCAACTTGGCTGTGCACACAGGCCTTCTTCGGTGAGCCACTCTGGCCCTTTCCACCAGAGGTCATTTTTCATCAGTTTTCGACCACCGTCTTCTCTGGTTGCAACATCTGCAGGGTTGTCTTCCGTACGAACGTGTCGCAATGGAATGCAATCTCCCTTGAGATCACAATTTCTAAGATGATATGTCCTGCATATTGTGTGCCTCTCCTGGTTGATCGCTTTCACTGTGTTCGCGATTGATCGGTTGCCACGAAAATCGCTCTGCTCTTTGCTTCCAAGAGTCCAATACAGAGCTATCATACTGTCAGAGTACACGCCAAATTCGATCTTCCTCTGCATGCATGTTTTCGTGATACTGTTCACGACGAAGTTCAACAACTTCATAGCAAGAAGAATAGCTCTTAATTCCAAACGTGGGATCGTCAGCTTGTTCTTCAGTGGTGCCAGCTGAGATCTTGCCATCACAAGAAAGGCTTCATCTTCGTTCACTACGTAAACCGAGGCAGCTGTTGCTTTGCTGGAAGCGTCTGCGAAGGCGATGATCCTCAAGATATCTTGTGTCTGAGGAACTCTTCGAGGTATTCGGCGACTGAAAGACAGAGCTTCTGTTACGAGAACGCTCCATGTCACGGAGTCCTTCTCATTGAGTTGCTGATCCCAACCATACTGTTGCGTCCAAAGTGCTTGCACGAAGAGCTTCAGGGGTAGCAGAAGAGGAGCAAGCAATCCCAAAGGATCGAAACACGACGCAAGCATACTTAGGACCGTCCTCTTTGTCGGCGTTTTTTCTGCTTGAACGAGGTTCGCTGTGAGTAGGAGCGTGTCTTCCATTGAAGACCAAACTATGCACAAAACCTTCTGTTCTCCGACCATTCCTCGGTCTGCTTCAGGTATACCATCTACAAATGATGTGACATTCGACGTGAACTCTCTCAGGTTCATCGAAGCTTCTGCGAAAATGGACTTGGACTTTCTGTAGACAGACATCATGTCGGTGTGAGTCGCGCATTGGAAAACAGCATTATCAACATAAATGTTGTTCTCGAGCTGATCCAGCACGAATCTGGACACTTCGTCTTGTCCATTCGACTGTTCCAGAGCCAATTTGCTCTGCTGAATGTGATATCTGATTGACATATCGAGGATATAAGGACTCTGGGCTAGTCCGAAAGGCGCAACCGTGAATCGGTAATGGTCGATGTTGCTGTCGTGCATGGGTTTATTGACATTTTTAAGCCACAGGAACCTCATGAAGTCTCTTTGATCATCTTCGATCTTGATCTGGTGAAAGGCTGATTCGACATCGCATAGCATCACCGAGGGAGAGCATCTGAATCGCAGCAGCAGCGCTGGAATTCTCTCCACGTGTGTTTGGCAGTCTGTCATACATTCATTGATTGATAGCTTTCCTCTCTCCTTTGCAGACCCATCGAAAACGATTCTGATAGGCTTCGATGGCTTGTCAGGTCTATACACTGGATGATGGGGAAGGTAGGTAAACAACTGCTTGTCCGGAGGCAGAACTTTCTCGATGTGACCCTTCTTCAAGAGGTCTTTGATCACTACATCGTACTTGTTTACCATCTTCTTTGCTCGTAGACTTGCAACTACATTGCGAAGTCTTGCATGTGAACTGTGCCAATTTTCCGAAAGTTGGCTCAACCGTTGCTCTTTGAAGCAGTATCGCGTGGAAATTCTGCCGTTCTCCATTGCAACGTTATCCAGGAAGAACTTGTTCACTTCTGCGTGATCTGTTTTATCATCTGCTGGTTCAACAACCGTTTCTTCAAGAGCAAGAAACCTTTGCAGTGATTCATTGACCTTCTTCAAGGTCTCCTTTCTTCCGATAACAGCTGCTACGACGGAGGTCGAGTTTGGATGTTGGCGGCCTGCATTGCCTGATGCTATCCAACCGAAGACCGTTGGCAGCAGAGTCAGGCCACTCGGCAGTCGAATGCGCTTCTGCTTATGCAGTGTGGCGACCAGGTAATCATCATTTCCTAGCAGTACTTGGGGCTGAACGCTGCATGACCTGTCGCAGTCATCCGCCATACGGAGTCTTCGTTTTCGAATAACATCTCTGTCCTGCTTCGTCAACGGTGGGTACGTAAGCCTTCCCACCAAGGGGTCTGGATAACCTACAGCTTTCACGATCATCTGTTTTCCATTCATCGTTTGGAGGGGTACCTCGTACACTGGGTACAAATTTGAGCCTTCGCTTCTATCCCCCAGTCCACTGAAGGAAGACTTCACCTCGTGAAGTTTTGGCAAGGAAAGTTCTTCGGCAAGCTTTTTCGAAATCAAGCTCACGCTGGCACCTGTGTCTAGCATGAATGCCACCTTCCGTTCTGATCCGTGACCCTGTATTCGCACATTGCCTGTTTGAAGACGTGTTATGCCTGTTAGCATTTGCTCTTGTTGATTGCATGAGATGGTAGTCATCACTGGGCGTTGTTCATGCGTCGGTCTGTCTCTGATATGCTCTGACGTCTTTCTGCTTGGCCACCGGTTGGGGCGATTGCCCTTCGTTCGGGTCTCCTTTTTTCTCCTCTGATTCTGAATCATCGTCACAAATTTGAGGCAGATAGACTCATCGTGAGGCTTGTCGCATATCTTGCATTTGACGTCGCATCCATGAGAGGTTCCTCCCGGCTTCAAGCATGCCTGGCAAAGTCCCTGTCTTCCGAGAAACTCGATCCGGTCTTTCACCATTTCCATCGAGAAGCAGTCGTATGAGAATTTGTGTTTGCCACAGTAAACACATTTGATTTCTTTAGAATGAGGAGCGCTGTGTACCTGGCGGTCTATTCTTGATCGTTTGTCGGCTGTATTCTCAACAGAATAGCCTTGGACAGCGTTTACCACTTGGCTTGAAGTCGCTGACTTCTTAATTGGGGTTTTGCCGCTCATCCCTGCTACGAAAATCTCTTCTTTGATCATGGACTCAACCTTGTCCAGTAGAGACTTGACGGTGACGCTTTCAGAGTTGTAGATGTACCGATGTAAATTTTCACGGATATGCAGAGGGAACTTTCTGACGAGAATGTCTTGGAGCAACACATCTTGCTGCATGTTTTCGCTCATTCTTCCCATCCTCGCTATCGTTGATCTCAGAGAAAGGACCAAACTCAGCTGGTCATGCCACGAAGGACCCGGTGCGACGATACCATCCAGTGTAGACGCGAGAGTTCTTTCTTCTGTCTTCCTAGACTGAAAACTCTCGATCAGTCTTGCGATCGCCAAGTCATATCCTTCAGATGTGACTGGGAACGGCTCAACAGCCGTCTTCGCGAGACCATACACGCAGGACTGCAGGTACGCCATTTTGTCTAACTTCGACATTTGCGATCGGGAATGGATGAGCTCGTCGTATCGCTCAAACCAGTTTTGGAACTCTCCCTCCTGGCCTCCGAACATGGGTAGCGCCAAGGTTGGCAGCCGTAGTAGACAACTGGGACGACCTTCTGACGCAGAGTATTCTTCTTGGTTCCTCACTTCCAATGGTCTTCGAGCAGCTTCTGCTCTTACTGCTTGTGATTCAATCGATGATAAAGTCGTTTCTGAGAGAAAGCTTATCTCTGTCTCGAGTAGATCAACTCTTCTGCGCACTGCCAAGACGTGCCTCTCGCGATCATCGATCAACCATCTCTTGAACGATGCTTCGGCTTGTTGTTTCTCTGTTGCTTTCATCTTCGAAAGGACCGTCTCCATTTCTTCTACTGCAATGCAGTAATGCTTCACTTCGACCTCGATCCGCCTCAACTGGAGTTGCAACTTGCGAGGCGCTGAACTATATTCCGGTTCAAGGAGACGTTCGGCCTCAACAAGCCTACTAGCCGATTCAAGGAGACTTTCGGCCTCAACAAGCCTACTAGTCAACCTTTTGTACTGTTCAACAACAAGTACAAATGTAGGCGACGTCGCCTCCTCACCTGCTGTGCTCACCTGTGGGACCGATTTGTGTTCTAATTCCATCACTAATTACCTACGGCCGATGCACCATGTGCTTACTCGAAAGTAAATTCAGAAATTTTGTGGTTCAATAACCAGAATTGCTCGCCTGCCAAAGTTCTTTAACACTTTAACACTCGGCCAATTAACTTCTTTATACTCAACAGTAAAAGAGCCTTAATGGAACACACAAATCAAAAACGAACCGTCCTTGTGAGTCGTATAGGACAAAAAACAGCAGAAGGTCACAATAATGGATGGAGATGAAGAGAGGTCCTCCAATTGACAATTTAGGACGAGAGTAGAGAAGTAAAGCAAGATCCTCTTTCAATGTGAGGCGAGGATATATGATAAAGGAGCGAGAGGAGAGAGAGGAGAGAGGTAGATCAAAATTATTGGATAAGTGGACAAAGATAAAAGGTAGTGAGAGACTTCACTAATTAGGCCTCTGAAGTCGACGAGAAACTCACCTCTTTCTCAAAACTTTTCAAATCGATCGGCTTTTCTGCTGATTGAAACTGGACCGGAGCGTCTACCTTCAACCAATCATTAATCCATGTGCCAACATCAAAGTTTCCATGTTTTGCATGATGACTAATGATCCCATATAGACTGGAAATAATGAAGAATCGTGCTTTAAAGTCATTTTCTAACTAAAGAGGCAACCTAAAGTACACTCGGAATTTCCAACAGTTAAAGCTGCTGATGGATATGTCCCAAGAAAGTAACTGTAAGCACAATAAAATCGAATTCAATCAATATTTTTTTCAGTTCACGACACATTTTTCTATCCAAGTTTTTGATTAAGAAACCCTTCTCTTCATCATGTAAGACATGATTCTGAAAAAGGTATTTTTAGGCGATAAAGGTACCAACCAGTGGTTAAATGGTTACCAAATAAGCTATGTTTGCGCATACATCGCGCCAAAAATGATCTACATTCTCTCCTCCTTCCGTTCTATTCTACTATTATTCTATTTCTCTTTCCACTCTTTTTTCCTTTCCTCATACCTTTTTCAATTCGCTCTGCGCGTACAAACAAGCTTTAGACTCATTTTTAGCTTTAGACTTTAGACTCACCGGTCTCATTTAACGCCTGGTACCAATCAACTTACCGCGTTATTGATCCGATATTGGAGAGCTTCTTTCCTCATTTTAGCTACCTGTTTGGGAGCATCCTTGCGATAACGTGTCAATTGGTGTAACAACTGCAATAAGAAATTTTTTGATCTACAAAAAAAATTAATTTCTCTGGACTTGACAGCGTTTCCGACGCAGCTTCAAGAGTAGATAAGAAATGCTGACCCCACTAGGCTTCCTTCCACAAGCAACTTTGCTTTTAATTTTGTCATCCCGTGCTATTTCTCCGTGCTGAGCCGCCAAGTAGAATTCATGCTTTTCTGGTTTTTTGTAGGGTCGTTTTTATTCATTTCTATAAAAGTCAAACGAAGTGGCAGTTAATCAATGACTTTTGCAACAGAATACAAGTAGATTTACGAGGAAAAAGAAATAACACAAACGATGAAAATATGATGGGAGATTAACAGAAAGTATGAAAATTAAGCACTTTGTTACCTGGGGGATGCACTTTACTTTGAGGAAGCAGGTCATTTTAACTGAATTTTTCGTTTAGGCTTAGGTAAAATGTATGATAACGAGGCCGTATAGAACAATTAGCTAAGGTTTTTTTAGTTTTGGTTTCATTTCAGTTTTATGCAGTCTAATTGAGAAAATTGACTTAGCTGTTTTCAGCTATTATTCACTGGCAGGGGTTTTTTAGTGTGCGAGAAAAAGGTACACACGCCCGCCGTAAGCGGAAAAAATTTTCACATAAGAGTCCCCCCCTCATGATTTGGAAAGACACATAAGAGTCCCCCGCCGACAGAAGGTCCGACATGACTTTTTAACCCCTGTTCACTGACTTTTTTTCGTTCAGGCTCAGGCAAAGTTTACGGTAACGAGGCCGTACGGCTTAGGCTAACGAGACCGCATAAGAAAAATTCTCATATTATTTTTTTTGTCAATTCAATGACTAAATTTGTCAAAAATAAGAAAAGGTGTAATAAAAACGTTAGTTTGAAAACATTTAAAATAAAAGCCCCTCAATTAAAGTGCGGTCCCCTAAGTAGAATTGTGCCCAAAATTATTTGATAAGAAATTTTTTTAACTTCCTATTTAATCTCCGTTGGCTTAACAGATTGTCTAAACTGATATCGTGGCGCCAAACGCATTGACACACCAGTTTCTTAGCACCCGAACAACTTTTGTCGCATATTTGGAAAATTTCAGAGTTCAACATTCAATTTTTCCAATGATTTGGACTTTCCCTACGAAAAATCCGAGAAAATTTTTTTGCAAGCGCATAGATTTCAATGTTTTCCGTGGTTTTTGGAGAGCGCTTAAATTTTTTCCCCGCAGTGCGTGTCAGAGAAACATCCTGTGACACACTGCAGAGATATGTAGGCTTATCCCAACACAAGCATTTTCATTTAGTTTTTCACTCACATTTCGACTTTCCTCAAACTTAGGTTTTAAAAAATTTTTGCAAAAAAATGGTTTTTTTGTTGTTTCCTTTCACCGGGATATTACTAAGCACTCAAAATGTTAGGCACTTTTGCAGTTTAGGGCCCCCTTTCTTCCTAAAGGTTTAATTGGGTCAGGTGAGAGTGGAATTTTCTTGATACGATCTCGTTCTCCTAAGCCGTACGGCCTCGTTAGCGTGAACTTTTTTTTCTTTCTTAAGCCTAAGCGTTTTTTTTTTAATTTAAAAATAGTTTTTGATAGAAAAATTAATTTTGGCACAAGTTTACTGGGGGGGGGCTCCGCTTCACTTGGGGAGGCTCCTTTTGGTTCGTTCGAAAAAAAAATTTTTTAATACAAAAAAATGTAAATTTTCTTATGCGGTCTCGTTCGCCTAAGCCGTACGGCCTCGTTAGCGTAAACTTTTTCCTAAGCCTAAGCGTTTTTTTAATGTAAAAATAATCTTTTAAAAAGTTATTTTTAAAAAGCCTTTTAGTGAGAGGCGCGCCCCCCAAGTAAAAAAAAGAAATGTTATTTTTTAATGTAAAAATAACTTTTCTGTAAATGTAAATAAGTCAGAAGTATGACTTATGGAATCTCTAGGAGACGGGCCCTAAACTGCACAAGTTCCAAATGTTTAACTAACTGAATCAATCTTCATTTGCATGTTTAGTAGTATCTCTTCCTGGTCTTTCTCCGGAGAAGGTGAACGAGCCTGAAGAAAAAAATCGATTTTCTGGACATTTTTCAAACTCTAAACTAACTGATTAAACAGCTAATTATAACTTACAACTTCAAGTTTGTGTTGTTGATTAAATGTTAACCAGACAGAAAACAATTTTTTTCAAATAACGTAGCACTAGCCGAAAAAAAGTAACAGCATTACACAAGATTTTTTTTTCTGTTTACCTCGGTAGTCGTCGATTCCGCCATTTCAGTACCTCAAACGTGAACTAATTCACTGAAGATCGGTAACGAAAAACAACGTGATCGAAAGTGTTCAAATTACGCCCCATTTCCATTTCCATAGAGAAACTTGATGCTAAATCCCGGCATTGTGTTTTGAAAAGAACAAGTGTGATGTGTTTTCATTTTTTTAAGAAGCGACTTACACGTCTACCTTATTTAATAAAACGTATACCTATTTCAGTGAAAGATCGCTTTAATTTGAAAAAATCTTCCTTTGAAAAAAAATAATAAAAAATCTTCCTTCTACCTAATTTAGTGAAACGTCAACCTAATTTAGTGAAAAGTCTAACTACTCAAATTAAAGGTCTACTTACTTTAGTGAAACTTCTACTTTTTTGAACGAAGAGTCTACCTAATCCATAGAACTTTGATCAAAAAAATCAAATTACCACTTATTTTGTGTGACAAGTCAACGTTGTGCCAAGGTAGCATTCATTATAACAACCTTTGTTTGTAGTATTGAACATGTGACAAACATGAGAAAAAAAAATTTAAAAAAATTAAAAAAAAACAAACATAAGGAATTTTTGATAGCTCACATCGTCTGTTGAATAAATTTTTGTTCCTACTAAATCGAGAGATTAAGTTTTGATACTCACTTCTTCTCTGAAGTTTATTATTATTATTTTTACATGACGAGGAAAAATTGGCACAGGGGAAGGGCATGATCAACCCGCAATTACGGAGGTACATATGGAAATTCAGGATGAGAGTCAAATGATGAGAATGGTGGACTCGGGTTAACACCTTGTCGAAAGCTACCACATCCACGGATTGGACGATGCTCTCCACAAACAAAGAATCAAATTTTGGAACAAAATTTTAAAACTCAATTCTAGGCAATTTCTTAAAACTCAATTCTTTAAATGTTTTTTCGCCAATTTTCGCTGACGATTCAAGTTAGACGAACGACACAAATCCTTTTCGTATCTATCATGCGATTCTTATTTCTTTCAGGTAAACAAACTGTTTTCAAGCTAGAATCCTTTTCGTTTATGATTCCACTCGACCTCAGACGGCGCAAAAGTACACAGTTTCGTTTCAAAACTAACGAGGCTTCTGGTGTTTAGAATCTGATTTACCAATACGTTTAATATTTCAGCTTTCGCAATTCATGAGACTTATGAGTTTCAGTAGAAAACATAGATTACGATTGCTCTAGCAAAGTTTTACAGAATCTCGAGTGAAATATTGAATTCGGGAACAGTAGAGCAGTTCATAAGTCGTCTCCGTAACGAGAATGTGGTCCGTGAATTGGAGAACAACCAGTAACTTTTATAAATTTGCCTTATCTGTCGCCACACTTATGTATGTATCCTTTACAATGTCTCACCATAACCTTGCATTGTAAAATTTCGATAAAATAAATAAAGAAACTTCAATTCGAGAATATATCCTACTCAGAAATCTCTTGGATACTGTTACATAAAAGCCTATACGGCTGTTACAGGTCATGAAATTCTGAAGTCTTAAAGACCTCAAGTTGAATTCTCTAGAAAGATCGAAAATCTTATCTTTGAAGTTATGTTCAAATGTTATCTAATTAAACGCTGAAATTTTTTTATGAAACTCAATTGTTTTAGAATTTTTATTTGTTATGCTTTCATTAATACTGTACGGATAAATGAACAATAATAAAAAATTTGTTTGTTTTGCGGCTCAATATGACTTCTTTGATGAAAAAAAATCGTATGCTTTTCATTGAACATTTCACGTTTGAACTATTTAACCTGAGGGAATTTTAATTTTTGGAAAAAAATTGAGATTAAGAACAACTCAGAAAACAGAATATTTATTAAAGAAGAAAATGAAAAAAGAGACCGGGAGAGGGGAAGAGAAAGAAACATAATAGAAAAAAGTTACCAAAGAAATAGGTGAAAGATGAAAAAGAGGGATAAAGAAAAAAGGTACAGAAAACTTAATAAGGAGTTGAAGTTTTGAGCTATCAAATGGGAGGTTTCGAATTCGAGTTCATATAACGTGTTTTTATTATATAAATGAGCATTTCTTGAAACTCAGTTTTCATATTTTTTTCTAAAAAGGGTTTTTAGTTTTCAACTCTACTCTATGATTTTCCGCTTTCTTTATGCTTTTCTTTTCATCTCCTTTTATCCTATTTCTTTCTCTCTATTTCTTTCGTCTTCCGTCTCTTATGCTGGCTTGTGTATCCGCCCCTCCCAAGAGTATACAACATGCATTCTAAAAGGACATTGCCAAAGCTGTCTTCCGCGATGAACCTTCTGATTTTCCTCTCAATTTTTAAAATTTCTTGTTTCAATACATCTGAATCCGGACCATAGTGCGTTCTGAATCTCTTTGTTAGTACCAGTACTCTCTTAGTACGCCTAGTGTTGCCTAGTACAGTTTACGAGAAGTCATTTTTTAATATACATACATACATACATAAGCATAATCTGTTCCTAATTCTCTTTGCGATGCACTATATTCACTGTTTTCTCCTATGCATCTTGTTTATCTTTTCATTCTGTTTCTCTCTTTTCTCTCTCTCTTTTCTTTTTCGCTCACTCTCTTTTCCTCTCTTTTTGAATCTTTCTTCTTCTTCCCTCTACATATTGTCATGACGACTACAGCTGAAAGGGGTAGAGTCTGTTGAGAATATACTGGAAATATAAAAGACATCACGAATAAGACGACAAAATAGTCGTCGATTTTGATGTCGAAACTTGGGAAAAGAGAGAAACCGATTTAGAGCGGAAAAGAACGAGAGAGATATAGAGATAAAGAAGCGAGAGAGCGGAAAATAAAAGAAATAGATATAGAGAATGAGACAGAGAGAAAAAATTGAAAGAACGAGAGAGAGAGAGACAGAGTGAGAAGATTTAGAGGCAGAGAGATAGTTAGATAGAGATACAAAAATAGAGAAAGAGCGAAAGAGAGAGAGAGAGTGACAGAGAGAGAAAGAGAGAGAAATAGACCGAGATAGAAAAGGAGAGAGAGAAAGAGAGAGAAATAGACCGAGATAGAAAAGGAGAGAGAGAAAGAGAGAGAGAAATAGACCGAGATAGAAAAGGAGAGAGAGAAAGAGAGAGAAATAGACCGAGATAGAAAAGGAGAGAGAGAAAGAGAGAGAAATAGACCGAGATAGAAAAGGAGAGAGAGAAAGAGAGAGAAATAGACCGAGAAAGAAAAGGAGAGAGAAAGAGAGAGAAATAGACCGAGATAGAAAAGGAGAGAGAGAAAGAGAGAGAAATAGACCGAGATAGAAAAGGAGAGAGAGAAAGAGAGAGAAATAGACCGAGATAGAAAAGGTGAGAGAGAAAGAGAGAGAAATAGACCGATATAGAAAAGGAGAGAGAGAAAGAGAGAGAAATAGACCGAGATAGAAAAGGAGAGAGAGAAAGAGAGAGAAATAGACCGAGATAGAAAAGGAGAGAGAGAAAGAGAGAGAAAAAGACCGAGATAGAAAAGGAGAGAGAGAAAGAGAGAGAAATAGACCGAGATAGAAAAGGAGAGAGAGAAAAAGAGAGAAATAGACCGAGATAGAAAAGGAGAGAGAGAAAGAGAGAGAAATAGACCGAGATAGAAAAGGAGAGAGAGAAAGAGAGAGAAATAGACCGAGATAGAAAAGGAGAGAGAGAAAGAGAGAGAAAAAGACCGAGATAGAAAAGGAGAGAGAGAAAGAGAGAGAAATAGACCGAGATAGAAAAGGAGAGAGAGAAAGAGAGAGAAATAGACCGAGATAGAAAAGGAGAGAGAGGAAGAGAGAGAAATAGACCGAGATTGAAAAGGAGAGAGAGAGAGAGAGAGAGAGAGAGAGAGAGAGAGAGAGAGAGAGAGAGAAATAGACCGAGATAGAAAAGGACAGAGAGAAAGAGAGAGAAATAGACCGAGATAGAAAAGGAGAGAGAGAAAGAGAGAGAAATAGACCGAGATAGAAAAGGGGAGAGAGAAAGAGAGAGTAATAGACCGAGATATAAAAGGAGAGAGAGAAAGAGAGAGAAATAGACCGAGATAGAAAAGGAGAGAGAGAAAGAGAGAGAAATAGACCGAGATAGAAAAGGAGAGAGAGAAAGAGAGAGAAATAGGCCGAGATAGAAAAGGAGAGAGAGAAAGAGAGAGAAATAGACCGAGATAGAAAAGGAGAGAGAGAAAGAGAGAGAAATAGACCGAGATAGAAAAGGAGAGAGAGAAAGAGAGAGAAATAGACCGAGATTGAAAAGGAGAGAGAGAGAGAGAGAGAGAGAGAGAGAGAGAGAGAGAGAGAGAGAGAGAGAGAGAGAGAGAGAGAGAGAGAGAGAGAGAATAGACCGAGATAGAAAAGGACAGAGAGAAAGAGAGAGAAATAGACCGAGATAGAAAAGGAGAGAGAGAAAGAGAGAGAAATAGACCGAGATAGAAAAGGGGAGAGAGAAAGAGAGAGTAATAGACCGAGATATAAAAGGAGAGAGAGAAAGAGAGAGAAATAGACCGAGATAGAAAAGGAGAGAGAGAAAGAGAGAGAAATAGACCGAGATAGAAAAGGAGAGAGAGAAAGAGAGAGAAATAGACCGAGATAGAAAAGGAGAGAGACAGAGAGAGAAAGAGACAAGCGACAAGTTATCCTCAGCTATTCTTGACTCGCTTCAATCTCCGTCACTTTTTGTTTTCTATGTATGTCATATTTGGCATCAGTTTTTTTCACTTATGTTTTTCCAAATTAACTTCATCTCGTTTTCGTGTGATAATCTTCGTTGGAATTTTAGTGATCCAGTCACAGTTCTTTAAAAAGTTTTAGTGATCCTGTCACAGTTCTATTAAAAAACGGATGAATGCAGTCAGAAAGAGCTAATAACTTATCTTTCCCCTTGAATTACATGTTTTCCAATTTCATGGCTCTCAGTATAGTATTAGACTAGTCTCTAAATCTGGCAGATCAATTGTTGCGGGTTCGATTCTTATGTTAACAAGGCAAAAGGGGTTCGCTTTTTAATTTTCTGCTGGTAAGTATTACTCACCCGAACCTCAAGCAAAAATGAAAACTTTTTTGATGAGTAAATTGGTAATTAAGTGTTTTTTCAGACATTTCGATTAAGGGTCGCCCGAAAAACTATCCATTTCGCCCTCATTTTGAAGTAAGTCAAAGTGAAAACAGACTTTTGTTAGGTTCATGCATATAGGTTCATGCGTATGTTGTATTATGAACTCCGGTTGTGAAATTTCGCCAGACATTGAATGGCAACATTTGATCTCGCTTTGATGTCATTATCAGACAGTTGTTACGGGAGCGTTTTAGTGCCCGCGGTAAAGTTTAATGACCGGGTTTATCAAGTGTTGGGAGAGAGTCCCATAGAAAATAAATTAATTATAGCAGGGTTACTTGGGTTCTCAATTTAAAAATCATTAGTTTTGTTACCCCAGTCATATATAATTACTCGTACTCCACCAGTAATGGTGCACGATCATCACAACTCTACAAATCACCGTCTTAATCTTCTTTTTTTTCTAAATAGTTGTTGCGCGCAATTTCACGAACTAAGGCGTATTTTATTCCAAACAACAAAGAATTACAAATAATACTATTAATACATAATATAAATAGTAATATTAATAATAATAATAATAATAATAATAATAATAATAATAATAATAATAATAATAATAAAGTTTTGGATGTAATCCGAGGCGATATATACTCGTTTGCGGTTTGAGGCGATATATACTCGTTTGAGTTTTCAGGCGATATATACTCGTTTGAGGCGATATATACTCGTTTGAAGTTTGAGGCGATATATACTCGTTTGAGGTTTGAGGCGATATATACTCGTTTGAGTTTGCAGGCGATATATACTCGTTTGAGTTTGCAGGCGATATATACTCGTTTGAGGCGACATATACTCGTTTGAGGTTTTAGGCGATATATACTCGTTTGAGGTTTGAGGCGATATATACTCGTTTGAGTTTGCAGGCGATATATACTCGTTTGAGGCGACATATACTCGTTTGAGGTTTTAGGCGATATATACTCGTTTGAGGTTTGAGGCGATATATACTCGTTTGAGTTTGCAGGCGATATATACTCGTTTGAGTTTGCAGGCGATATATACTCGTTTGAGGCGACATATACTCGTTTGAGGTTTTAGGCGATATATACTCGTTTGAGGTTTGAGGCGATATATACTCGTTTGAGTTTGCAGGCGATATATACTCGTTTGAGGCGACATATACTCGTTTGAGGTTTTAGGCGATATATACTCGTTTGAGGTTTGAGGCGATATATACTCGTTTGAGTTTGCAGGCGATATATACTCGTTTGAGGCGACATATACTCGTTTGAGGTTTTAGGCGATATATACTCGTTTGAGGTTTGAGGCGATATATACTCGTTTGAGTTTGCAGGCGATATATACTCGTTTGAGGCGATATATACTCGTTTGAAGTTTGAGGCGACATAATCATTTGAGGCGATATATACTCGTTTGGATATACTCGTTTGATGCGAATAAAGCCTTCTAACTCCATTTCAGATGCGGCAATAGAACTCTATCAAGTTCATACGGTCCACATCTGCTAGAATTGTATCCAGTGACTCCAGCATTACATATTTTGAAATCCGTCACCGACATAAATCCCTTCCCAAAGTACGAATGGGCAGGAAACATTTATGCGCTCTTTGACATCGATATTGTAACCATTCCGTTGTTATCTTTATCCCGAGGACAGTTCTTGTCCATTTGTTCTTCACATAAACTCTCTCTTCTCTTTCTCTCTCCCTCTCCCCCCCCCCCTGAAACCTTCACCTGTAGTTCGCAATTTCCAAAGCTGTACAAATATTCCTGCTCGAGCACTCCTCTATTCCCGTGTAATCTGTTCGTAAGCTTTTTTATCCAATGTCAAAGACATGAGAAGATTCGAATTATATCTGAGTATTAAGGTTGGCTTCCAATTTGAACAATGACCTAATTTTAAAAGTCCCAATGACATAGTTAATAAAAAGTGACCCTTGGCTAAGATGACAATCTATTAAACTAATAAACGAAAAGACTAGTCTCCATGGCGGAATCAAAGATCGAGCAAATTTCACATGAATACTTAACAGTCCTAGAGCATATTAATATTGATAAAATTAATAATATTATTAATAGCTTATTAATAATAATAATATTCTGATTGATAACTTATTTCAAACTACAGTACCGCCCAAAATGTTATAATATATAGGGTTATTGAACATAACTTTTTTTAAAAAAAACGAATGAAGATCAAATTTTCAGATATTTTTTACAAGCCAAATTCACATGTTTCGAGTAATAGAACAAGTTTGGAAAATGCTTTATTAGGTTTATTCGTAAAAAAATGGAAATAGTAAAAAGTGCTTATAGAGATGTTCAGTTTTTTCGAAGTAATAAAACAAGTATTCTAGTATTTGGTGGCATATCCTTTCGAGTCAATGACTGCCTGACATCTACGAGGCATAGAATCAATCAAAGAGTCAATGGTTGCCTGCAAAATCGCCTTCCATTCCTCCTCTAGCTGCTTAAACTTTTCATCAGCATTTCTGCATGTTCTTCCCGTCAATTTTCGTTGCAAATGTTCCCATAAATTTTCGATGATGTTCAAATCGGGAGACTGGCTCGGCCAGTCCAAAACATCCACATGCCGACGGCGAAACCAGTTCTGAACGTGCTGAGATCGATGTTTCGGGTCGTTATCTTGTTGAAAGGTGAACCAACGGCCGAATTTGGAGAGGGCCCAAGGGCGCATAGTGCTTTCCATTATGTTCTCATAGCCGTAACGATCGAGATTTCCGACAATACGTCTAATTGGACCCATGCCGCTGGCGGAAAAACAGCCCCAGACCATCACAGAACCACCGCCATGTTTGACTGTGAGCGACTGGTATTGCGGCAGGAAACGCTTGCCCGCTGGACGTCTTACCCACCTCAGACCGTCACTGCAGAACATATTAAACTTGGATTCATCGCTCCAAACAATCTGAGACCACTCACGGCGTGTCCAACTGAGGTGATCCTAAGCCCACTGAACTCGAACTTTACGATTTTTTTCGCTGATGAAAGGCTTCTTTGCAGGCCGCCTTCCATTCAGTCCAGCGGCTTGCAAACGGCGTTTGATGGTAGTTGTTGAAGGAGCAGGAGTCGCGGGCGTTGATATGACAGCTTGAATGTCTGTAGCAGTGCGTTTCGGGTCTTCGCGAGATGCGCGCAGGATGCTTCGGTCCATGTACCTCGAAGTTACGCGGGGTCTCCCCGAACTTGTCTTCACGATGACTCGTCCCTGCAATTTTTTTGTGTTCCAAAGTTATTCAGTTGTAGAAAATTCGTTTACCTGGGTTCGAAAACGCCGGAGGATATGGGAGATAGCGCTCTGAGTTACCCCGAACTGCTGAGCGAGCTCGCTCTGTGACCGGCCCTGTTTCGCCCCAGCAACAACAGCTTCTTGCATTCTTTTACTTGTATTTCGATGTCCAACAGTTCGAACCATGACTTGAAACAAAATTTTTATGAATGAAGTTCGGTAAACAAAAAAAAATCAACTAAAAAAAATCATGGAGAAAAACTGAAAAATGGAAGATATACCAATTTCGGTGTATTTCCTGGAGATAAATAATAAATCACTCAAAACGACGTCAGGTACGGTACAGACACCCAAAAAAACTTCTGTGAAAATTTGAGCTTTGAATTTTATCTTTGAAAAAAGTTATTTTCAATAACCCTATATATTATAACACTTTGGGCGGTACTGTAGCTTTGAAAAGAGGGACTATTCTTTTGATTAAAGTGAAGCCTCAAAAATTCTATAAATAAAGTAAATATCGATAAGGTGTCACATAAGTATTTGTTGAGGCGTCAAATTTGCAAATTGAGAAAGAAGAGGTAGAAGAAAAAGTGTCAATATCGAGTATTAGAGTGAAAGAGAAGAACATGGGAAGAAAAAGAGTGACAAGTAACAGTCTTAAGGAGAGAGAGAGAGAGAGAGAGAGAGAGAGAGAGAGAGAGAGAGAGAGAGAGAGAGAGAGAGAGAGAGAGAGAGAGAGAGAGAGAGAGAGAGAGAAAGAAAAAGAAAGAGGTAGGGAGAATACTCTAACTAAAGACAGAGAAAGAAAGTAACGAAAGAGAGATTACAGGAAAGGCTCTACCAGAAAGAAGAGAACCAGAGGAAAAAGGCAGAAATTTAAAAGTCGCGCATATTATGCATGAATGACTGGCGACGCTTCTGGTGCCATGTCTCATTTTACTCTATACTTATCTCTCTTATTTTTCACTCCTTCTCTATTTCTCTCTTTCCTCGTTCCCTTTCTGTCTCCCTCTTCCTCTTTCCCTCCCTCTCTCTCTCTTTTTTCTCTCTTCTCTTTCTCTCTTTTCCTCTCTGTTTATCTTTCTCTCTCTCTCCATTTCTCTTCAACTCTTCTTTTGTGCTCATTCTCATTTACTCTCTTTTGCCCTATTCAACAATCTACCCGGTAGAACGAGCTACCTCTCTTTCTACGAGGACCTCTCCTCTCTCGAGTTCCCCCCCCCCCCACCGGCAGTGGATGTCATTCTTGCCAGACACCATAGCATCATTGGGACTGAAAATGCACTGAGATTCGCTGATTTTTCTTCGTTTTTTACGCCCTGTGCTAGAGCTTCCATGATTAATACCTATTGGACAGAGGAACAATCAAATTAAACCCGTTATGGTAACGCGCTCTAACTCCTGGTTGCGAGATGGCTGGGTTCGTTCCCGCGCAAAGCACTGGCTTTTTTAGTGCGATAGTTTGACCAATTGAGATAGATTGAAACTTTTCGCTGAAGATTCTCGGTATATCGCTTTTCCACCTCATCAATATTGGCGGTGAGTGAAGACCTTGTTCAAGTCAAGATTGTCAAATTTTGGGTGGTAAAAAATCAAGAGTCATCACTCAAGACGACAAAAAATCAAGATAAAAATCAAAATCAAGAGACGACCACTTTTAGCCTCACTAAAATGAAGGAACTTGAGCATGAAAGAACTTGTTGTTGTGAAGAATACTTCACTCTCATGTATGTACTCGTGTGCAAACAATTTTCTTGATGGCGACCTCCTATTCAGTGTTATTGCGAGAACTTACGGGTCACTTGCCGTGTCATCTAGGCAAAGTGGTGAGAAGAGAACTGCCTCCAAAAAACTGCTTCTCTCCTTTTTTTATATATCTCTCTCTTTTTCTCTCTCTCTCTTTTTCTCTTTTTCTTTCTCTATTTTTTCTCTCTCTCCCTCCTTCTGACTCTTACATTCAATTTGATTTTCTCTTACTTGGTGTCTCTCTTTCTTTCTAGGTTATTTTCTTTCCTTTCACTACAACCTGCCTCTCTTCTTTCTCTTTTCTCTCCATATTCCCCTTTATATTTCTCGAGCCCTCTCAGCTTTTTGATCGCCTTCACCTCCTTTCTACTTGTTACTCATACTTACCTTACTTCTGTGTTATTAGAGGCCGAAAACGCACACGAACTCTGTTTTTTGGCAGGCAGTTCTTGACAGGTGACTTCCAACTGTACCGGAGGGTCTCCAGTTGTTGAGTCTTGACAGGTGACTTCCAACTGTACCGGAGGGTCTCCAGTTGTTGAGTCATTGACAGGTGACTTCTAACTGTACCGGAGGGTCTCCAGTTGTTGAGTCATTGTGTCGAAACCGAAAGAGATAGTCTTACCTTAAGTGTTCTTAAATATTGATGATTGAATGATTAAAATTTAACAATTGTGAATTATGATTTATTTCATAGAATTCATAAGAGGATATTGAAAGTTTTTGAGCTCAGCCAACAAGCTGTCAGTTTATGGATTTCTCTTCTAAATTTAGCCCCCTCGGATATGGATTCCCGCTCAAAGTCCAGTTTACCAACTCATATTTCAAAACTACTACGATTTGACCAATGTAACCCACGAAGCATAACAAATCTTTTTAACGATAAACAAACTTCTGAAAGCTATGAAAGAATTTATGAAACGATCAACAGAATTTATGAAATTCCTATCAGAAAACCACGATGACTTTTTCACTATCGCCTTCCATATTCCCATTCCAGTCTTCTGCGAAAAATAAATATGTGAGGCGCTTCTCTTTTGTTTCAATTTTCGATACGAAATCTGTGTTATGTATCAATCTATGACGGTGTCATGCTCACTTTTATTCTTTCTTATAAATGTTATTATCAATTAATCTTTGAGAAGAACGGAATCGAATGACGAGTGAGAAAGAGGAGCAACAAGCGGAAGAAGAACGAGAGAAAGTCATCGAGGAGTGGAGTGAGGTTTGATCGTCCATTTTTATTATTTTTTAACTAATGATTTTTAATTCAGATGTTCATATACATACTTGTAGTTGATGTATTCGAATAATTCATAGGTATTCATATATAATAATAAGAATCTTCCTCGCGCTTGTTCCCGACTCGCGGCAGGGTACGCGCTCCCCTGAGATGCAGGACAGACCTATCCTGGTATAACCAGTGGCTGCCTGCTAGATCACTGCTTGTGTGAACAGCAGCAGTGGGGGGAGTCAGATTCGTGCAAGAGCCTTACCAACATTTTTAACCCCCTTGGTTTGGGTGGATCTGTCCGGGGTGGGAGTCGAACTCGGGACTCTACGCGCAATACGCGAACACACTACCATTATGCCACGCCCGGACTCATAGGTATTCATATACATATTCGTAGTTATTCTGATTTTAGTTATTGCATTGATGCATTGAGTTATCCATTTATTCATAGTTATCGTATTCTTTTCTCTAGTTATACTCGACGTGAACTAGTATTTATATATCACGAAGTGCCCTAGTTTTTGTTTAAACATAAAACTCTGTAGACTTTATTTCACAGCGCTAGAGGCAATACTTAGAGATTCTCTCATATCTCTAACTCTAAGCCCGAGCGTGATAACACTGGTTATACGTATAATACATCTTATGCCCATACATTCAAAAAATGATACTTAAATCAAATCTAAATAAGAATACAACTTCGAAGCCTTTGTTTTAAAAAAGTACGCGTTCACGTATTTCATCAAACGAACTGTGACCTAAATTTCCTAGTTGTCTTTCCCAGGGATTTATGTGGAACGATTAGCTCCAGATGTCGCTCATTACATGCAGAATAAATTTCCAGATCGAACTTCGCTACAAGGACGGGCCGCCCTCAATGCCAGAAGAGAACAACGAGAATGAAAAGGAGCACCTGGGAGAAAACACTCGAATACATGTCAGTTTTGGGTTCGATTTTTGCTTTATGGTAGGATGTCTGAATTCTGTTAGCGGGTTCTCTAGAACATGCCCTTCGCTTGTTTCCCGCCCAGATATAACCGAACCAGAAAAATTGAGGAACTTTGATTTTAATCAAATTTAACTTTCCCTACAGCTGCTATACTTAAAAGAAGAAATTCAGAAATCAGTCTATCTCGTCTCTAAACAGCACGAAGAAGACAGTTACAAGTCGAATATTTTTTGTAGGATTCAGCGTTGCACTTAGACTATCTCAGGGAACACTTGCAGCACCAGCCAACAGAGAAAATCCTCCAGAATGAGTTGTGGCGCCGAGTCTTTGAAATGAACTACGAGAATGCAAAGGTTAGAGAGGATCAACTAGTTAGTAATGATATGAAATAATTATGCGGGGATTTTCATAGCGCCAGTTTGTAATACTATAGGGCATGTATGATAAAGCAGAAAAAGGTCTGTTCGCGAAAAGATAGAGTTTATTGTAGAACGAATATATTTCTTTATAAATTAAATTAGTTCGCTTCTTTGTTCGCCAAATATATGAATTATGCTGTTTTAAGCGAAAGTTGTAGAGTATCACAAATATTCAGATTATTGTGGGAACTGTAATGAAAACAATTGAGAGTAGTTTATCGATTTATCGATTATCGATTTTATTTCAGAAGGAACGAGAATGGGTGATCTGAGTTGAGTTAGGTAAAGCTGCAAGCACAACTCTTGAATCTGTGAGCTTCTCCTTTTGCTATGACTACTCTAGAAGTCCTTGATCTAGCCGTCGATTAGCGACCGATCGACCGATCGAATCAATCGATACTCTCAGATCGCAGCGAAGAAAGAGGTCCAAGATGAGAACGGGAATAACTCATCTAAAGTCTCGGATTGGTCGGCAATTTCATCACTTCTCTTCATAAGAAGATGCGTATGCAGGTATGAAGTTCATCCGGAATCTTATTTAACATTGACCGTTTGATTCTCTTTTTCTCCTCGCATTCATTCTCTAAATTTCTTTTTTTTTTTGCAACCAAATGGTCAACACAAATCAGAAAGTTTTAACTAGTTTTTAGTTATATGAAAGAATAAATTTTTAGTTATATGAAAGAATAAATTTTTAGTTATATGAAAGAATAAATTTTTAGTTATATGAAAGAATAAAAAAAAAACTTTATTCACCGATAAACTTGGCAGTTTCAATTCGAAAAAAACTTCCAAATCGGTTTGTAAGATAGTGCTCCTATGTAGCTGTGTAAACCGCAGTTTTTTTCTCAATACTGTACCGCATCAGCAATGAATAAGATCTGCAAAAGCGTGTCACTTTGTAAACAAAGTGAGGTAATCGATAATCTATATAGACGTAGGCGAAAAGTCGCTAAGTCGCCATTCTCTTTTATAACGTTCAATTCTAAACAGAGAAGTTAACTTTCATAGACCTTGTTTAAGATCACAGTATTCAAATCTACGTTTAAACACTTAATTCTTGATGTCATAAGACATAAAGCGCCATCGATTCGAACAATTTAATCTGCTAATCCGGTTCTTGATAGTGAAAATGACAACATAGATCATAGACTGGTGTGTCGATTATGGTTCAGATATTACGGTATCTAGGTGCCCAATCCTGCCGGAATCCTACATTTTGGGCGATAGAATTGAAGAGAAGTGAGTCGACTTTCCTTAGCCAAGACAAAACTATGGAATTAGTACTGTTTTGATCGCATAATATAAAGATCGATGAGATTATTTAGTTTTTTTTCAAGAACAAACTAGTTTGAGAACTCATTTATATTCTGACTCGTATTTGATCCAACTCTTGGCCTACTATTTCCTTGGCTTTTGTTGATTGAGTCTTAACTAAGCCCTGTTTATTGATTGAGTCTTAACTCAGTCCTAATATAATTATGTATGTATATCTGATTGAGGCCCGCCTGCGAAGAAGTCGAACCAATAAAAAATGAGAGGCTTACTGAGCAGCGGTTGCTTCTATTGGCTTTGTCCAAAAGTTAGCTTTTCATTCAAGGAAACCTAAAGTATCAAAATTTTCATTCTAGCAAACCTACAGTATCAAAATTTTCATTTTAGGAAACCTACAATATCAAAATTTTCATTTTAGGAAACCTACAGTATCAAAATTTGGAAAATTGTAAACATTCACTGTATGTTATAATGAAAAGCGAGCAAGTCTTCATAGTTTTGACCTTTTCTATCTCTCAATTTACATACTATAGTGGGAGTACGGTATACTACGTGGAACATACTGATAAAATGGAAGCTTGAAATGAATGATGAACTTTAAGAGTGCCTTGATATGAGGTGTGGATCATGAAAATAAAGAAAATATTATGAAAGTCGCGAATGAAATCAAAAAGCAGCGTTGGTGCCACATTAAAAGTAAAAAGTTAGAGGTGCTCAGTCTCGACCACTGGGCTTTATTCTTTCTTCGATAATGGATGCAGGCGCATATTCATAGGTCCTTACTGTCGAATGTTTTGATCCAGTAAAAGTCTTCCTCGCGCTTGCTCCCGCCTGGTGGGGGGGGGCAATACGCGCTCCCCTGCATTGCAGGACAGACCAATCCTGGTAGAACCAGTGGCTGCTCGTTAAGTCACTGCTAGTGTGTGAGCACCAGTGGGATGAGTCAGATTCGTGTAACAGCACTACCAATGTTGAACTTGGCACTTGAGACTCAATAGTTGAGCACACTGCCATTATGCCACGCCTGGACGGAAAAGTATTGACCTAGTAACAGCTCAGCTGTTTCGCAGCTCCTTTTTCTGCGGCTTGCATCGAACACTGGCGGTTGCTGTGCGAGTTCTACAAGAGAGCTGCCATCGCGGCCATTGGTTAGCCAATCACGGTATACCTTTCATCTTGTCAACCTTTTCCCCCAACACTATTTACAACTTTTTACGATTCAAGAAGCATTTTAAACACAATGTACAATGAATAATTTGTTTAAACTATGTATTAGATTTTTTATACACCTAGCAGTTAAGGATTCATGTGCTTAAATCATACACATTTGTAAATGAAAAACATGGTGTTTGAAAATAACGCGCAAATCGGAGGTGGTTTCGTTATACAAATAGAGATTAAAACCATGCAAGTTCTGGAGTCAGAAAAGCCCGTTTCTGTTATTTTTAATCACTGAAAGAGAGAAAAAAGTTTTAAATGAAATCTCTGATAATTAAGTTTTCTAGTTTCATTCATTCATTCATTCATTCTTTATTCCAAGCATGTAGGTATTTAAGACAAAAGCAAATAACATATAAACAGAGGTAGGCATGGACTACATTACTATGCATGGACTACATTACAGTTTGAATTTTTGTTTGGTAAGTCGAAAGTTCTCGACCATTCCCTAACTAGTTCTTTGCTCGAAACACAAAAAAAATGCATTACAATAATTCATGGGTGCTCTTTTAATTCGTATGTTGATGTACAAAAATTCAAGCAAACGGCCGCTAAGGTGGAGAGAGATGGGCGGAGGGGGAGGGTCGAGAATGATGTTTTTTTTTATTGAAATAAGTCTTTTTTTATCCAAAACCAGATACGACGCATACTCTTACTGTATAAGGTAGACGTTTAGATACAATGACATGACTGGGCAAGTTCAGTAAAGGCTTCTTTTAGTTCCTGCTATTCGGCTAAACCCTCAATTAAAAATGCTTTGATTGACAGACTTATAGTAACATACTAGAGAAGCGTGACTGATAAGAACCTCGATAAGATTTTGTTTAAATGGTCTCCTATATAATTGTTTAGGAAGTTAGGTCTACTATTTTTCAGGAGACGTTCCAGAAGCTTCGCAGTGTCCCCGAACCGGCTCTCATTGGCAGATCGTCGGCTTTCAAGGTTTTCATTCTTCTTTGAGAGTTTCCGGGAATAATTCAATCTCTTAACGCGTTGCACCTCTCTGAACAAATCTCTCAACTTATCACGCTAAGACAACATTCAATGATTCACTAGGCATATACCGGGTGCGACAAAAGTCCAGGTGCCCAATTTTGTCAGAGCGAGAAGTGAGTCTACCGCTCTTAGCCACGAAGAGTTGAAGAAACTGTAGTATGTAAAGCGTTAAATTATTCCTTTTTTCTCGAAAATGACCTATATGTGCATTCTCTTTCTGGGGAATCTTCTTCTGTGGCTAGAATTTTTCGTAGTCAATTCGGTTTATTCCTGATTAAGTTTCATAAAATTTCAACCAGCCTGATAAACTTCCACCTACAATCGTCTAGAGTATTTTAATGTATACCATCAACCTGAAATTCTCTTTCTCTCTACAGGTGTCGACCCGTCGACTGATCTGCGCGGCGTCGGCCTACTGGGTCTGCTTCAATTGCATTATGTGGCTTCGGAGGGCGGGCTTACTCCGAGCGAGCTTTCGACAATCCTCAAACTATCAAGAGATGAGAAACAGGTAGGCCTGGAATACGCTCTCTCTTAAAATTACTTTTTGTTATGCGCGAAATTTTTGAACCTAAACGTTGACGGAATGACTATAGGAGTGGATGAAGAGTTGGCATGACGATGATGGGTTTGGGTAACTAGATGTAAATGATCTAAACATGCGAAAATCGGCTGTCAACAGTAAAACTGGAAGAAATGTTGAAAAAGAGAGCCATTATGGCCACAATTCGAACAAAGGAGATGAGGACTTTTAAGAGGAGATTGTCATTGAAAAGATTAGAATATTCGTAGTTTTTTTGGTCCGAAAGCCTACGAGGTCGCCTACAAAGAAATCAGTATGAAAAAGGACACACATGCGCTTTGAATGTATGACGATTTTTGGAAAGGAACTTTTGAAATTATACTCAATCATTAGAATCAATGAATCAGTCGAGAAGCAATATCGAATTCTTCGGTTTATTCAGAACTTTCCTTTCGCTTGCATCGGCCTCAATTTCACCTCGATGATCGCCAGTCGACTGCGCACTGGAGAACTCACTGCGTCCGTATAAATTACAATTTTAGACTTGTAGCTTCTTAAAGTTGTGCAAGTTCGCAAAGTGCCGTTTATATTCAATCGAAATTCGGCGTTCATACTCCTCTTCCCCTCATACTCAAGCGACCGTTCGCTCATACAAACACTGCCACTAGAAAGATCCACGATGATTACTTTCATAAAATGCGTATGAAGTGAAGAATGAATGAATATACAGAACATGTAATGTCTAAAACATACGTAAGCATTTCGTATATTTGAAGGAGAAGGTAAGTTCTACTGTTACTATATATTTTAATTATTAAAAAAAAGTGATGTCAGCACAGTATATTTTGTTTGGTCGGTTCTCCAATAGTCTAAGCTCATGAAGAACGGGTTTAGTATTAAGAATAGAACAAGGTGATTAGTGCCATTTCTTGTTTTTTTGCCATAACTTTTGAAATGTCTGGATAGATGTTTGAGAATTAATTGAAGTTCTTGAGATAATGGTTTGAGACTGCTGCTGGAAGCTACGGTTAGAAATCGGAATTTAACAGGAGTTTTGTGCATTTTGGGTATACCATATACTGTTGATATGTTTTATGTAGGTATAGGAATTTTGAGTTCTTTAGTTAATTCCAAGTTTTTTATGTTTAGAGTGTTTGAACTAGAAATGGGTTGACAGGTTCCAGTGTTTTCTGTGCTGGTATTCATCTCTTCATTCATGAATAGGAGATATTATTTCTTGCAAGTGAATGCGTAGTTATTACTAGCTTTATCAATAGGCGTTATTATGAACTTTTTCGAATTTCAAAAATGCTTCTGTAAATTTGTTTGTAATTAGTGGAATTAAAATAGGGGAACCTATCGAGATATCTAGAAATTATTTGAATGCAGTATTTTTGGAGTGTATTGTAAACCACAATACGGTCATATTGATTGAGATGGAATGTTTTGGTCATTTTCGTTACTGTGAGGTTAATCGATTGTTCCACTTCTGAAATAATTGTTTCTTTATCAAAGTTTTCACAAATACGGTATTTTGTACCTCGATTTAGAATTTGACGAAGAAATAAGACATGACTGATACTTGTATCTCCGGTACACATGTGCCCAAAGGTATTGTTTTTAAGTTTAGGGTATTTATAGCAATAACATTCGCATTCTAAAATATATATATATATATATATATATCGATTACAACTCAAAATCTTAAATTTGATTACTATATCAGCATGTGTTCAATTTTAACTCTTATTCCTGCTCCGTTAACATAGAATATTTATGTACATGTTTAGGATTGCGAACAGCCAGAGTAGCTTTTTGAACGCCATCAACTTGATCTTCCGCGGTTGCTTCATCGTCTTCTACCACGAATGGCTATCTCACGGTAGGACAATCATCGACACACAGGCAGCCTTGCAAGGTTTCTTTTTTAAAAATCATCACACAGACAAAAACTATTCCACAGGGTGGAATCGAACCCAGTAACCTCTAATCTGGCCGGGGTGCAAGCGCGTAAACAGTATTTCAATGATCTCTCTCACAAAAACTCTTTCAGCAATGAGTGCTCAAGATGCTCTTATTAAAAAAAAACCCTTTATTAATGAGTTTTGAAATTTTTTGTTCATTCTGTTTCAAACTTTGTTGATTTAATGAATGAAAGAAAAAAGTTTTAGTACTTGGGTAAATTGAATTTTAGGTCCCCACTTTAAAGCAATTGCACTGTAAGAAAGCAGGTTGTAGAACAGGTCCCCACTTCTGCTATTTCTCTCTCTGTTCTGCTGCCTTGCTGTCTCTACTGACTATCTGCTCCTAGTACTTTAATCAAGCTGGTACATTTCAATACTAATAATTTCTGATGAAAAAAATTCCTTATAGCTCTTGAGATAGACTATACAAGTCAACACTTTTTCTTCTACGAAAACATTCTTTCAGGCGTGGAGAAAGTGCTGAAACGCGACCCTTCAGCCCTTCTGATCCAGAAAATGAACGACGATCCGAAATCATAGCCAACTATCTTTATGCATGTACCTACTCAACCATGATCTTCTTCTTTGCTTTAAATCGGCGAGATACGCGCTTTTCTGATTCGATATACAGACTCCACATGATGGTCCACTTCTAGGCATCTACCAAAACGAGAGTAAGATATTTAAGGCAATTACCGAAAGGAGGCAAGAAGCCGGGAGGCATGAGGACGCCTTGAGTAAGGCCGCCTCGTTAGCTAAGCCGTACGGCCTCGTTAGCTAAGCCGTACGGCCTCGTTATCGTAAACTTTTACCAAGCCTAAGCGTTTTTTTTAATGTAAAAATATGTTTCAATGTAAAAATAAAACGCGCGGCCTCACTCAAGGCGTCCTCATGCCTCCCGGCTTCTTGCCTTCATATGTCAATTGCCGATATTTAAATCTTTTTCAACGTTTCGCAAACGTCTCGGTTTGGCGGAATGGGCGTGGAACTCTGACAAACAGGCCAATTCACTAGACCACCCCGAGAAGTACAAATGCATGATGATCACGACAGAATTTTTCGGCTCTCATATACTCAAGGGCACACCATGCCCTTTGTCTTGCAGACATTGGAAAACTAGACGGAAATTGGCTTTAAACGCTACGGTTTCGAAAACTTTCTTCATAGGTCATTTTGAGCATCAAAGACTCCGGTTCGTGAAAATTTTTTTTTACATCAAACAATTATTTTTTACATTAAAAAAGCTTAAGCTTAGTAAATGTTTACGCTAACGAGGCCGTACGGCTTAGGCTGACGAGACCGTATCACAACAAATGCCACTCTGCACTGTCTGGCGTCTTGTAGTATGCCCATGAGTATATAAGAGCCAATTTTTCAAACAAAGAAATTTTAGTTCATTGATATAGGTTTGCGCTAAATTAGCTAATTTTATACGAATTTTAACCATAGCCTATCGTCACAGGTTCGATACATTGTGCTGTGAAAAAATGAGGGACCTGTTTTTTTCACGCTGTACCCCGTTTTAGGTAATGGAGGGTAGAAAACGGGTAAATAGGCTCTTTTCGAAGTTAACGCCATCTCTTACGATAATTATTGCATTTAATGATCGGTCGTATTTCTTTTTAAGCTTAATTCATTAAAATTTTGAGCTTCATAAAATTTAATGAGTTCGTGAATTTTCGATAAACTATTTCGTTGATATAAATTTGTTATATAAATACTTCGACTAATTAGTTCATTGATACAACTAGATCGTTAAAAATGTTCATTCTCAGTTGCAGTTTCAAGATAATGACGCCGGAAAGTACATAATAGGATTTGGAACGTAAATAAAGCAAACCCCGGGGCGGGATCTAACCTAGTCATCTCCTTATTACGGTATACCATTGTGAATTTTTCTTTCCGTGTTAGTCGACGTGTTCTTCCCTCTTTTCCGGGTGTCTTTTCATGCATTGAACCAATTCCTCCTGTTTGTTCTTTGTACGAATCGCTCTTTGTTTTTAGGACTTCAAATTTTTAGGACTTCAAGTTTTCATACCTCAAGACCGTTTTCAATTAGGAAATTCTTAAATAGAACAAAACTCTAAGATGAGTAATATTTATTCATCAAAGAAGCGAACCAAAATCAATGAGAGATCGAATGTAACAAACTGATTGTTGATGGTTATTACATTATTCTTTTCAATAACAATAAAATTTGCAACTTAGAGAAAACTGTTTCGGAGTACAAAAAAAGACACAATACTCAACAGATCACTTTACCGATCAAATCACAACAAAGAAACGAAGATAATAATTCTTGAAAAAAGTTAGAAGAGGATCCTTGCATCCATGGATGATCACTGAAGAAAAAAATATGAATACTTCTCGAATTAAATGACTCTTTGAAATTTATTTGTAAAATCAGGTTGATTTAACTTTTTCAAAGTATACTGAAAGCAATTTTATTCTTTAAATGTGTTTCAATATCAAAAAACACAAAACATGAATATTTCCTTTAAAGGTTCGTATCGCTCGAGTATAGCTCGAATCAGTTCTGAATCTAATTTTTAAAAAAACATCAACAAACTCACAATAATGGTTCGGAACCATGACACGTCCTGTCCACAGATTTTGTGAATTGAACTAAACTATCAATTCGTAAACTACACTTGGTAAAATTAAACTAACGGAGATAAAGTGCTCCTTCGCTATATCCGTTCCTTTGGCTCCATGATGACGACTGAGTTACCTCTGATGACAACCATACCAAGACGGGTTGTCTCCCCAGACTTCAGATACTCGATGGCATCCTTTAAAAATAACTGTTCCAGCCAGGGGTTAAATGGAGCCGCCCAATTTGGGTTTACATGTATCTGCCGCTCAAAGTTTGGAGGAAAAAAGAAGAGGGGATGAAGGAAAGGGTAAGAAAGGAGAGGGAGTTTTTTTGTCAATAGTGTGTGTACATGTATCCGCCGACGGGACCGATCCGCTCACTGTTTAACCCCTAGTTCCAGCTTGCATATATGAGTCAAGCTCCACTTTTTTGTATTGTACTGTATTTGTCTGTATTGTACTGTATACTGTATTTTTGTATTAATCAGACTGTTCCGATCTATTCACCGCTTCAGACAAAGAGCGACGAAAAACTTTGAGAAATGGTGATAAAGCTCAAAAAACAACACCAATTTGAATCATAAAGGACCAAACACAATGGAACTAATACGGTCTCAAAATTTTCCAATTCTAAGTTACACAGTTTAAAGGCAGTGACGCCTGGTTAAGATGACAAATGATCTCAAAATTCCTACTTATTTACCAATGATGAATATTTCCAGATATGTGACCAGGCAGTGATTATTTCCGCGATGACCAGGCAGTGATTATCTTCCACGCACATTTTATCTCAGCGGCAGGGCACAAACTTTCTTAAAATTAGATACAACGTACATCTTACCTCTACTTGAGTACGGAAGTGAAGTGTGGGCTCCTATGTCTTTTGGCCTCGCGAATGATCTTTTATTCGTCGCATTCTCTTTAGAAATAGCATTATTGATCTCAGCTACTGTGAACGTCTAGATCTATTTAATCTTTCATCTCTAGAGCATCGGAAAGCCGCGGCCGATCTATACCTTATTCATAAATGTTTGCACGGAAATGCTGAATTGGAAACAACTTATCTTTACAAGTTGCAGTTTTTACCGTACAGTCGTAGAATATCTCACTCTTTAAGAATTTTATTACCGATCAAGCTTAAGGATTCTAGAAACTCATTTGTGTCACGCTTAATTGATGTCTGGAACAACTTCCCTAACGAAATCGTTACATTGAAATGATCTCAAGCTTTTAAAACCTCTATCTTATATATTTCTAGAGATGAAATCGTGCCTCGTTCTTTAATCCGAAATTAGATTTAGTTTTTTTCTCATTGAACTATGCCACGGTTCATTTTTACCTACTACTCTTCTCAGTGTGAACTTGCCACCTTCTTTTTGATTACTATTATTACTAACTTTCTCGAAGTTCAAACTCTCCGTGCTTGCTCGTATGTATTACCTAAACTGATATCACTTATGTGACAGTGATCCACTTTGCACACCTATTCTTGTAACACTAGTATGCAATTTGGAATAAAGATTGATTGATTGATACGAAGAGCTTACGCACATCTAACCAAAATGAAAAGAGAAAAAAAGCTACTTTTCCATGTTCAACAAAACAAATCATACAAAGTTTAGAAAAAACTTTTTTAAACGGCGCGGCTACCCTGTCTCATGATCTTCTTCTCTTTAAAACACCGAAAATGACCACCTTCTGCGATTTACTAATTTTCCTGCCACCCTGAATCAAAACCTACCGCCTTTGTTTCTAAATCACAGAAAAAAGTAAATCACAGAAAGATGTTACTTTCGGTGTTTTTGAAATGACAAGAAATTCAGGAGACGGTAACATTCCAATGATGGCACAAAGAAACCGCTTAACGAAATAATAAATTCGAACCAATACAAGAGCATCCGAACGTATTGGAACATTCTCGAACATTTTGGTAAACGAGGGATAATCTAAACAAGATATAAATGTGTTGAAACCTTTCGACGGCTTACTTAGCATGTAAATTTAAAACAGAGCTCTATAATTCGACACGGCGATTTGCATCAATTGCTTCAATTGAAATTTGGCACTTTTTGCGTTTAGTGCCCCCCAGAGGTTCAAATGGATCATACGTCTGACTCATTTACATTTACAAAAAATTAATTTTACATTAAAAAACGCTTAGGCAAAAGTTTACGCTAACGAGGCCGTATGGCTTAGGCTAACGAGACCGTATCAAAAAATGCCACTCTCATCTGACCATCATGAAAGAAATCCATCGCACGGGCAAAAATTGGTACTCGGCTGGGACCGAACCTCCGCTGCCTAACCGGGGCTTGCTAAGCGTTAACCAACACACCAACCGAGCAAACATTGTCCCATGCCATTTCTTGCTATGTCTTAGGCACATCTGACCCATTCAAACCTCTGGTTTGGCACTCAACGCAAAAAGTGCCTGAAATTTAATAAAAGTTAGCTCAAGCAACTTATTCAGGGCAAAATTTGATCGAGATCTAGGGCTGGAATTAGGGCAGGAGCTCTTCTGTAAATTTAAAACCGGAACTTAAACCGAACAACTGAACTGACATCGATCACCATGTTCATGAAGGGGTCAAATCCACGTAGAACTCCGGAAACTCGACGGTTGCCGTTTAAACGAAGTTCCATCTCCTTGTCCATGTACTTCTTCAACTCAGGCGGATGTGTCTTGCTCATCTTCCACTTGAGTTTCTTTTTGCTAGAAAAGACTGCATCCCACGAAAGTTTGAAATAAGTCATAAAGATGGCAAATTCAATTTCAAATTGACGAGAAAAACGAGAGAAAAAAACATAAAAACGGTGCGAAGCAAAAAATTGGAACGCTAAAAATTCTGATTTTTCAGAGTTAGTAAATATCGAAACTTTTCGAAAACAGTTTGTAAATAATGCTGGATACAAAACAACACTGGAACACTGTTGAATTACAACCTTCTGCAATCTTTACATTAAAATATATAAAAGAATCAATGAAGCGATGGAACTTTTCTGATCATGAGATTATCTTCAATAAACTCATCGGTCAGTCATCAGAATGGGTATTTTAAATCAATTTTTTAACAACAAAAAACAGTTAGAATTGGTTTAAATTTGCTGTGGAAGCGCTACTATTATGACTCGCTGATCGAAAAATCAGGCAGTTCCTTGATTTCTAATGCTCAAATAAATTTGTTAAAACTGATGTGATTAAATAGATTTCTGAAAAAATTTTGAATTTTATCAAGCCTCAAGGCCATTAACAGAAGTGACATGAAGGGACACGATGTTGACTTGACACTTGAGACAACACCAAAAATTAATGTTGTCAGGTTTGCTAAAGCAAATTAGTAAGTCACAGAAAAATTATTTTAGGTGTTAGCTCAAGTGCCAAGTCAGATCGTGTCACTTCGTGGCACTTTTGTTAAAGGCCAGCCTTAGTTCAAAAAATGCACCGTATACGGAATCACTTACACGTCGCTCATTCAATTCGTTGTGTCAACTTTATAAACAACCTTTTTTTTACATATGTTTACTTTTAATTTTAAATTTATAAAAAAACATGAATCTTTTTTCATGACTGAGTATGTAATTTTGGCAATGTTTGCCGCCCTACCAGAGGTTCCATGGGACAGATGAGAGTGACATTTTTTGATACGGTCTCGTCAGCCTAAGCCGTACGGCCTCGTTAGCGTAAACTTTTGCTTAATCCTAAGCGTTTTTAATTTAAAAATGTTTTTTTAATGTAAAAATAATTTTTTGTAAATGTAAATAAGTCAGACGTAAGGCCCCTTAGAAACTCTGGATTAGGGGGGGGGGGGCAAAACCCAAACAGTCCCTTAATTTTTACAATGTTCTATGACTTTAATGTGCCGAGATTTTTCTCCTTCCATTTGGCTTCTTTAAACAGAATTCTAGGTATATTTGAGCTGAGTGGGTAACCTTTGTTTTCACATAGAATGTTGCATCAGTTGTTATATTCATAGGAGGAAAATTTTTTATAATTTTGGTTTTATGAGCGTTATTGGTTTGTCAATGGTTTTGATTCTCAATTTGAATTTACGAATTATATGAATTTTTTTAAGTGTAAGTTTGTAGAGCTTTTATGCACAGTTCTGTGAGGATGCTGTCAGTGCTTCTGTTAGCATCTTTTCTGGCCTCACCCAGCGCAGCCTACTTCATCCACATTGATGCCAATGAAGAGCAGTGCTACTTCGACCGGGTGATCGCTGGTACAAATATCGGATTGATGTTCGAAGTTGCCGAAGGTGGATTCCTCGACATTGACGTCAAAGTAATGTTTATTTATCGGTGTCAATAAAATCGGCCTTTTCTTTTCAAAGCAGTATTCTTTCATACTTCTTGTGAATGAAGTGAAAAACCATAGCGTGTTCTAACGGAGAGCGGGAGCTTATGAACAAGGGTTTTTTAGTGTGCAAGACAAAGGTACAGACGCCCACCGCAAGGTAAAACTTTTTCCACATAACAGTCCCCCTTATGAAACCAAAACTGAGGCCCGCGAGCAAAAACGTTTTTGTTTTACATGAGAGTTTCCCCTTATGATTTAGAAAAACAGAGGCCCGCCGGCAAAAGGTCTGACATGACTATTTAACCCCCTGCTTATAAAACGCGACTAAGTTATGACATTAGAATTTAAATTCTTCATTATCACTGAAGAACAACTTTTGGCTCTGATAGAAACCTAGGTGTATCATCATGTAGATCATCGAAAACCTTCAACTAGTGTAAATAAGAGTTTCCCCTACTCCTCGTTGATCTCAAGCAACGGATTTTTATACCTATCAGAGGAGCGGATTGTTCGCAGAAACTTGTGCAAAAATCTTTTGGTATGACGAGAACCGAACCCGTGACCTAGCAGAGCCGGACAGTGCAGACAATTTCAATTTACAACATCTTACCGAATTTTAGAGAAACAGACCACACCTAAGTTTTCATGAGAGCCCTATTTTCTAGTTTATGACTTACAAAAATCTTGGATTGAAATGTTCAGGGAGAAAAGGGAGAGTCTTTAATATACAGAAATTGAATGCTGGTTTTCTCACTTAGATCGCTCAAAAGGCAAAAAGAAGTTAGGGAAAACTTGAGTTGACAACTGAGGGGGTTTTGTGAACAATCCTGGTAGATGGTTCTTCATAGTGCACTGATTTCGGAAAAGTTTAGTGATTCATTTAGTCCAAACATCGCGAAAATGAACTTCAGCAAAAAGAGACGAATACAAGTAATTTTCTTATAAAACATAGACTTGAAAATTTCTCTTGAATGAAAGATACAGAATGGTTAATGAAATGATTTCTTCGTGTGTTAAATCACCCACTCGTGAATTTATTATTTTAGCTTTTCCATAGCTCTATTAATACCCCTTGACATAGTTCACCAAACGTGTAGTCTGTTGTGAATTTAAAAAGAACGACCGCTCTCCGAGAGGGGGGGTCTGGAATGATGAGAAGCGAGTTTGAGAAAAAGAGCGGAGAAGGGATAGCTAATCATCATTCCCGAAATTCTCAACAGTGATGGTGACCTATGTCCCTTGATAAAAAATAACATCTGACTGATTAAGATTGTCGCTCCGGACAACAAGGAAGTATACAGAGGCGAGAGAGAATCATCGGGCAAGTACACCTTCAAAGCTGCCATGGATGGCATCTACACCTACTGCTTCGGCAATCAGGTCCATTTCAAGTGTATCTGGGTTTTTACCTCGTCTTGAAGTGGCACCTGGACGCGCCTTATCATGTAAGACCTCACACACCGTTACGAATTTGTTTTTCGTTGAGTGTAGAACGCCGTTGAGGTTGGTGTTTTAGTAGGTAAAGATTACGCGTTAAATCATACCGGTATAAGGCATGTTTGTACGCACCGAGCGGGTTTGTAAAGTAATGGGGAAAGGCAAAAGAGGAAAACTAGAAGAAGAGGTAAAGTAAAATAAAACGGAAGGAGAAGAGAATATAGATAATTTTTGGCGCCAACGTGTATGCGCCAACATAGCTGGTCCGGTAACCAAGGTGTTTCTCTGACCCGCACCGTGGGTAAAAAATTCTATGCGCTCTTCAAAAACCCCGAAAAACATTGAAATGTATGCGCTTGGTAAGTATTTCTTTCCGATTTTTCGTAGGGAAAGTCCGAGTCATTGGAAAAATTGAATTGAACTAAGAAATTTTTTTAAAAATCAGCGCGCTCGAAAAAATTTGTGCGGGTGCTAAAAAACACCATGCCGGTAATTATTCAACCCCTGGTAGAGATGCACTAAGCTCTGGATATGGCTTCTTCATTCTTGTTACCGAGATAAAGTTGAAAAATTGATTGAAAGGGCGGTTTTTGGTGCTGAGATAAAAAATTATGTGTTAGACACAACACACAATTGGACATGATGCCTTAACCGTACGGCGGAGTTCTTCTGTACTCTTAGGCAAGCTGAGAAATGTATCTTGTATGACATGCTGAAGAGCGTTCAGATAATAGGTACATATGTCTTTATTTTTCAATAGGTCGATCGCTAAATTAGACTAAAAATGTCCACTTTCATTTCAATGAAACCGGTTGAGACTGAGTTATAACATAAGAATCGTTCAAATCATTTAGAGAAATGAAGAATTTTTACTCCCACTTTTAGCTGAGAAAACTCTGATACATGCATTTGGACTGAGGAAGAGGTCGGTAGGTCATTCATTTATTCATTTGGAGTGAGGAAGAGGTCGGTAGTTCATTCTCTCTCGGCAGTTTACCTATGGTTCAGATCGAGAAAGACCAAGTGCATACGAAAAAAATAGATGAGAACAAAATGTCTATCTTTTTTATATAGTGTATATTTTGGCTGCGATGCGGATTTAAGTGACATGATGCTATGAAATTGAAGTATATGGAGAAAAGCCTTGCTCGAGTTGATTGGATGGTTCAGATGAGCACGATGACTCCGAAGTCAGTCATGTTCACCGTCGATGTGACGGCTCCACACGAAGCAGCAGCTGGTGCGGCAGAGAACCAAGAAGCTGGTCTGTTTGAAAGAGAGAGGGTTGAGAGAGGATTACCGGGGAAAAGGCTGCTCAATGAGATTGTACGATCGACTTGTGTTCTGAGTCACCCATTTTGCTGAAGCGATGCGTCGGGTCAGTATTGAAACAATGTGCAAAAAAAAATACAATGAAAACAGAAAAAGTGCGAAAAGATTAGGTAGAAATCAACTACAGATGTTGTATCCTGATGCCCTTAGGCTGAGACTAGGGCGATTCTTGAAGCAGATAACCAAAAACTGGATGAGATGGTACGAGAGCTGTCGACTGCGATGATGGCAGTTAAGCACGAGCAGGACTACATGGAGGTGCGCGAAAGGACGCACAGAGCTAGTCAGTTCGAGTCTTCAGGAAAATTTGAGTACATGGACTTTTCGGAATGGGTACATGGATCCTCCGAATGGGACAGCCTGAATGGTGACATGGGCTTCCCGAATGAGTACATAGACCCTCCGAATGGATATGTGGAACCCCCGAGTGGGTACAAAAATCCATCGATTAGGTAAGCAGACCCTCCGAATGAGAATGTGGAACCCCCGAATGGGTGCACAAACCCATTGATTAGGTAAGCAGACCCTCCGAATGAGTATGTGGAACCCCCGAATGGGTGCACAAACCCATTGATTAGGTAAGCAGACCCTCCGAATGAGTATGTGGAACCCCCGAATGGGTGCACAAACCCATTGATTAGGTAAGCATACCCTCTGAATGAGTATGTGGAACCCCCGAATGGGTGCACAAACCCATTGATTAGGTAAGCAGACCCTCCGAATGAGTATGTGGAACCCCGAATGGGTGCACAAACCCATTGATTAGGTAAGCAGACCCTCCGAATGGATACAATGAACGAGAAGATGAAGAGTAAAGAAAGTCGAGAGATTATTGTTGATAGAAAGGCCGAGGCAAGCCAGCAAAGAAAGTGGCATTCCTCAATCTAGTATTTGTAAAGTTGGTACTGAGTTAAACGCATTGGAGGAGTATCCAGAAGACAATACACTTATTTGCTGTGTCGTGCCTTTTTGAATGCGCTGTTGAAGAGACAAGGTGGGTCCGAACGTTTCGCTTTATCAAAGCATCTTCAGCGAATATATATCATCCAGGAATGATGATAATGATGAAGGGTCAGAGATGAGAGACCACCGTAGAAGAATATATTGACTATCAGAAAACTTTTAAGACGGAAAATTTTTTCAGAAAAAATTTCCTTTTTTTAGTAAACGAGAACACTAACTCGCGGGTCGTGCTGTGGGCCGTATTTGAGGCGATCGTTTTGGTTTCGATGACGCTGGGCCAAATCTGGTATCTGAAGCGATTCTTCGAAGTCAGGACGGTGGTGTAAGAGTGGCTGAGTGATCAGATTGCCAGAACCGGTGAGACAAAGACCTGACTTGAGTAGCCCGGTTCAAAAAGACCAATTCTGTCAGGAACGGTGTAAGTTTCCTTTCTTGCGCGAGAAATGCTCAGAGGATCCGAATTTTTTTCCGTTTGAAATAATGGAATGTAGTATTTATATGTAATTCGATTTCTTAGCTCTTTCGTCTGTTTTTGTTTGTTTTTTGTTGTAATGCGTTAGCTACGATAGAACAGTTTGCTACTATAAAAAGAAATTTTTACAAAGATGATATAATTATAAGTTGATTGTTTGTAGTTCTTGGTCTGTGAATGATTGAGAGCATTCACATTCAAAAGGAGCAATTCATGTTCAAAGCAATCGTTGGATGGTTTCTTTTGTGATTTGTGTGCTAGACAGGTATTTGCGTAGTTTTGAGCTACAAATTTTTAAGATTTTGTTTTTTCTGGTAGGGATAAATCGAATGTTGTTGCAAAATATAACTCGAAAATATTATGTCTTGTATAAGGCATGGTATTGATGGAAAGAAAATCAATAAAATCGTTTACATTTTTCAAGGCTCATTTGAATATTTCTTCACCAGGGAATAACTAAACCATCCACGAAGCTCATAAATTCGTGAGTTTCATATTTATAAAAGTTCCTAAATACTCTATGTTTTTTCGTGAAAAGGTTCACGAACATTCACGAGATCTTCACTTTTTGGTATTATTAATATTCATAGAAGTTCTTGTATGTTACTATTGCATTGGATAATTCTTTGCGCTTTCTTTTTTCTTGCTTTGATGTTTGCTTCATTAATTTTTCGGCGAATGAATTTTTGCATTGTGGGGAATCGTCTGATTATTGCCAGGAAACAACGAAGAACTCCTTTTTAACAAAAGCTTTTTAAAAAATTTTCTAACTTCAAATGTTCAGTTAGCAATTCATATTTTTCATTTTAATCAGAGCAGGAAGTAGTAACTTAAGCAAAATATTTTGAGCGAAAGTGGTTTTATTCTGTTCAAATCGTTCATTCTCTCGCGGTTTTGCGGTGCCAAAACAATTTTATTGATTTTGATTTATGCCACCGAAGAAGCTTCTTGAAATCAGCTGAATGGTCTTCTGAATCATCACGTCTCACGAATCTTTCAAGCAGTCGTCCGCCTTCACAGAAGCCTCCTATCAAATGTGAAGACCAATATCTTCTTTTCAGCCAAAGTCAAGACAAATATGATCGCACGAGAGCCCTGCTTAGTCTTCACTACTCAACGAGAATTAAAAACAATGGAAACATAATTTCAGAAAGCTTCTTAATGACTAAATACAAAGTAATCTAAAACTTTCTAACTTCTTGCGCATCCGTTTTGAACTGTGACCTAACAACATACGTTTGAAAACTACTCGAAATTTTAAAAAAATTATACGTTTAAAAATTACTTGAAATTTTGAAAAAATTTTCGAATGCTGAAATTAATTAGGGTACAAATTTCGTTAGCTCGGAAGCGATTCGATGAAAAGTTTAACGCGTGTTGTGCAACTGAAAAGATTTTTTTTAAAGTAACTACAAAACTTTCAACTTTTATGATAATGAAAATAATATTATCAGAAGAAAAGCGACACGAAACGTATTGTTTTATTTTGAGCCCGTGAAACATAATTTAAATGATTTCAAGACAAATGGAAAATCATCGTTGACTTTTGAATCTTAAGTATTTCATATGAAGAATTCACAGCAAAAGTTGAAATTTTTTCGTGAATATTCACAAACACATAAGAATTGGATCCACGACATTTGCTACCCACGACATTTGCTACCGCGACATTTGCTACCTTTGATTTAAGCTTGTTTTCTTTACATTTAATTGTTCCGTTTGTAGTTTTTTTGTAATTATATATTATTTAAGCTTATTTTTTACATTTAAGTGTTTTGTTTGTAGTTTTTTTGTATTTTTTTTTATTTAAGCTTGTTTTCTTTACATTTAATTGTTCCGTTTGTAGTTTTTTGTAATTATATATTATTTAAGCTTCTTTTTCACATTTAGTGTTCCGTTTGTAGTTTTTTTTTGTATTTTTATTATTTAAGCTTGTTTTCTTTATATTTAATTGTTTCGTTTGTAGTTTTTTGTAATTATATATTATTTAAGCTTCTTTTTTACATTTAAGTGTTTTGTTTGTAGTTTTTTTGTATTTTTTTTTATTTAAGCTTGTTTTCTTTACATTTAATTGTTCCGTTTGTAGTTTTTTGTAATTATATATTATTTAAGCTTCTTTTTCACATTTAGTGTTCCGTTTGTAGTTTTTTTTTGTATTTTTATTATTTAAGCTTGTTTTCTTTATATTTAATTGTTTCGTTTGTAGTTTTTTGTAATTATATATTATTTAAGCTTCTTTTTCACATTTAGTGTTCCGTTTGTAGTTTTTTTATTTTTATTATTTAAGCTTGTTTTCTTTACATTTAATTGTTCCGTTTGTAGTTTTTTTGTAATTATATATTATTTAAGCTTCTTTTTTACATTTAAGTGTTTTGTTTGTAGTTTTTTTGTATTTTTTTTTATTTAAGCTTGTTTTCTTTACATTTAATTGTTCCGTTTGTAGTTTTTTGTAATTATATATTATTTAAGCTTCTTTTTCACATTTAGTGTTCCGTTTGTAGTTTTTTTTTGTATTTTTATTATTTAAGCTTGTTTTCTTTATATTTAATTGTTTCGTTTGTAGTTTTTTGTAATTATATATTATTTAAGCTTCTTTTTCACATTTAGTGTTCCGTTTGTAGTTTTTTTATTTTTATTATTTAAGCTTGTTTTCTTTACATTTAATTGTTTCGTTTGTTGTAGTTTTTTTTTCTGTAATTGAGCTTTTTTTTGTTGCATTTACATGTTCCGTTTGTAGTTTTTTGTAATTATATATTCTTTAAGCTTCTTTTTTACATTTAGTTGTTCCGTTCGATTGGTACAATAGTCTCAGTATTATCGACTCCAAAACAGGCTCATCCCTCCCGGGTGGCCTACGGGACAGCTTTCGAAGTTGTTCGAGAACTCGCTCCAGATTTCCATCCAGAGAGCTGGATCGCCGACTTCGAGCTGGCCGCGTGGCAGGCCATTCAAGACACATGGGGTGTCCAAGTCTCAGGTTAGTAAGTCGGATAGACTTTACCCCCTGTCCCCCGAAAAGCAAAGAATTCAGTGAAAGAAAACTGGGGTTAATAGATTTACAAAGATTGGGGCTATATGTATTAACATGACCTGAATGACTTATTATATGTATAATGGTGACAATACACCTGAGCCACGTCCGAAAGCTTAACCGCGGGGAGCTTGGGGAAGCAGCACAGAGGCGGCGAGGATGTGAGGCAGTCGATACCCGTATAAAAGCTCTTGCCCGAGACTTCGCCGATCTACCTCTTCTCGCGTACATCAGGGCACAGTCCCACAACTTGGGCGCCAAGATTTGAGTTTGGTGACAGCATTGTTTTTCCGTATCTCTCCGGTTCGATTTACAGGGTGGCTGGAAAGTACGCAGTCCGAAAGTCAAACGCTTTTGTATCGTAATCAATAATCCAATTCCTCTCAATTCAACACATTTTATTCTCAACATATATATGCACAACTGGGTGAAGTCAGTTTTCAATGCGGCCGCCCTTGGCGCGGATGACTTGGCGGAGACGCTTGGGGAAAGCATCAGTCGTGGCACGCAGGTAATCAACGTCGAGTTCCTCCCAAGCTTTGAGCAGGGTATTCTTCAGAGACGCCAAATTGGGATGGGGACGAGCCGAGGCTTTCGCCTCGAGGACCGACCATACGGAATAGTCGAGCGGATTGAGATCCGGCGAGTAGGCGGGCCACTGCTTACTCGTTATGAAGGCGGGCAAGTTGTTCGCACACCACTCTTGCGTCACAACGGCCTTGTGAGCGGGCGCGGATTCCTGTTGGAAGCAGAAAGGGCGGCCAGCGAAGTGCGTACGGGTCCAGGGAAGCAAGGCGCCTTCGAGAATGTCTTTGATATAGTTCTGCTTGTTTATCTTCACGCCCTGTTCAACGAAGACGAGCGGAGACTTACTCGAAGCGCACACAGCCGCCCAGACCATCAACTGAGCTGGATGGGAGGTGCGGTTGACGACTCTTCCGTTGCGATCGGCTTCCTCAGGATCTCTGGCGATAACCCGCACGTTTTGGGAGTTGAAGGCCTCCTCGATCGTGAACAACTTCTCGTCTGAGAAGACTATCTCGTCGGCACCAGGTGCGGCCGTGTCGCGAAGCAAGGCCCGACTTCTCTTCACGCGCTCTGCCTTGTTCTTGGCAGACAACAAGGCACCCTTGCGAGTACGATAAGGGCGCATGCCGAGGTCATCCCTGACGATGGTCTGAGCCGACCAGCGGAATATTTCGAGCTCCTGGGACATCTTGTTAATGCTCCGCTTGGAGTTTCGGCGTATTCGCTCCCTCACTGCTTTTATCTTCGCCGGCGTCCGAGAAGATCGAGGTCGGCCAGTTTTTGAACGGTCCTCGAGATTTCCGAGCTCACGGTAACGTTTGATGGTATTCCAGACAAGATCTCGACGGACGACCAGGCGTTTCGCGATGTCGGAGTTGGAGTACCCGCGCTGGTGCAAATCGACAATAGCGGCACGCTGGAGATGGGGACCCGTCATTACCTTCAAATTTAAACAATCGTTGTCAAACTTCAACACGATGTTTAAAACACAATAAACTTCGAAAATAAAAAAAGGAATCGGTGCGTGCACGAAATAGGGCGTAGCACACTCCTAAACCACGGACTGCGTACTTTCCAGCCACCCTGTAGTTTACGAGTACTAGACGAGAATTTGGCTTTGAAAGCTACGGTCTCGAACATTTTCTTCTTAGGCGATCATTTTGGGCATCATGGAATCGTTATTGGAAAGGTTTGATTGAGTTTTGATTTCATTGATAATTGATAACCCAACGACTTTTCTTCAAAATGTTCTTCAAAATAAAAATTTTTACATCAAGAAATTCTTTACATTAAAAACGCTTAGGCTTAGGTAAAAGTTTACGCTAACGAGGCAGTACGGCTTAAACTTACAAGATTGTATCAAAAAATTAAGTAAATTTATTCTCAGAAAGCTTTATTGATATTTTTTTGACGGTGACAGATTTCTTGTTGTAGATCCTTCGTACGCAAATACAGGGTTCCCGAAGACACTAATTTGGATTCTCTCCGCTCATCTCTCTCCAAAGAAGGGCATCTCAGCATCGAGGCCCCTAAAAAGAAAACCGCCGATGGCCCTCAGCCTCGAGCCATAACAATCGAGAAGAACTGAAGGAGGTTTTGTAGTTTTTGAGCTAAACTCTCAATTTTTGTTGATATGCATATGCAATTCAGGTGATTATATGTGTTTCTTTAGTCTGAATACTTTTTACGTGTTTGTTTCTTAGAATCAGCTTTATCAATGAATCCCATGACCTTTTCTGAGACAATAGAAAACGGAAAATGTTATCTGTATTTATCGAAAGGTATGTCGTCTTGTGTTTTTTTTCGTTAGTTCCTTTCCTCGTTTAAAATTAAAAGTCGTCCTTAGTTTAGCAGTAATGAAAACTTCTCTGTACATAAACGTTTCGGTTATGGTAGGCTGTGTGAAATGAGTAATTGACTTCACGAGTAGCTAATAAGCATTTTTGCATTCAATTGTGTAATTAACTCTTTGTGTTTTTGCGGAATAAACTATGCGATTCGAGATCACTGTGGCTTGTGGGATGATATAAAGTAAAAAAAGAGCACATGTTTCAAAAAATAAGAAGAAAACAGGGCGCTTCATAGCCTGGAAGAAGTCTAATTTTTCTCGTCTTCTGGGCTCATTTAAGCTTATTTGAAACAGATAAGTTTCTTGAAATTGGCAGTTCGGTTCAACAACTGTACACATGAATAGGTAGGTAGAACAGCTAATTTGGTCGTGGTCTAGAAAATTACCCATAAATTTCAATATGTACAAGGTTCATTAATGATAAGCATTGTCAGAGCTGATATTTGTATTTTAGAACACAAGCCACTGCAGTGTGGCGAGCCAAATTTTTTCTTTCTTTTCCAAATGTACGGGAAATCATCCCTAGAACCGTTTGCAGCGAAAAAAAATTCACTTGAAAAGTAAAAATAAAAATACATTTTTTTCTTTCATCATTTGAAGTAGATCATTTTTCCCTTGAAGGATAAAATTTTTCTCAAAATTAGAGGATTCAAAAAATTTTAAAGAATGTTTTAGTAACTCAACATTTGCCTGAATGATACTATACAAACATAGGGCCTCTGAAGTGCTGACACCTGCCAACAAGGACTTGTATTTATTTTAAAATGTCTTGAAACCTTATCTGCAACCGAGTGTTGGTCAACTTCCACTGAAATTTGCTCATCAAAAAGGCACTTATGCCAAATAATAATAATAAGAAGAAATCGTTCTCGTAAGCACACAATCAACGATTTTCATCCATTGAGCATTCGATATATCCCCTACTGATGTAAAAATGCTTTTAAATACAATAATTAATGACACTCTGGGTAGAACATGGTGGTGTGCGCGACTATTGCACGAGGGACTGATTTTAACCGCAAATCCTATAATATTGTATTCAATCAACAATTTATCAAAAAGTTAAACAGTTAGTTGAAATTTTTTATAACGTTATGTTTAATCGGCACTCCATAATTCAGTAAGTTAGAAATTTTAATATAATATTGTAATCAATCAACAATTTATCAAAAAGTTGAACAGTTAGTTGAAATGGCACAATTTAACTTGGGGGCGCGCTTTACTTGGGGGGGGGGCTATTTTCGGTGCGTTCAAAAAAAGTTATAAATTACAAAAAAATGTTAATTTTCTTATGCGGTCTCGTTCGCCTAAGCATTAAGGCCTCGTTAGCGAAAACTTTTGCCTAAGCCTAACCGTTTTTAATGTACAGGGTGTACAGAAAGTCCAGGTGCGTAGTAATTTTCCGATAAAAACTTAACGGATTGAGCAAATCAAACAAAATTTTCATCAAAGTTTATTCAAATAGTTTGGGATATAATTGCGTTTTCAAGTTTAAAACGGCCCTCCTTTCTCCTTGACACAGGCGCGGAGTCGCTTGTGGAAGGCGCCCACCGTGGTGGACAGGTAAGCGACGTCAAGATCATCCCACGCCTTCTTTAGGGCGCGCTTCAAACTTTCCAAATTCTTGTGTTGGGAAGCACAGGCCTTGCTCTCAAGGACCGACCACACAGAGAAGTCCAGATGATTCAAATCAGGTGAGTACGGAGGCCATTCGGCGGATGTGATCATGGAGGGAAAATTGGTCTTGCAACAGTCTTGCACCCTTTAGCCTTGTGGGCGGGCGCAGAGTCCTGCTTGAACGCCCATTTGCGTCCCGCGAAAAGAGCCTGGCTCCAGGGAAGTACTTCCCTTATGAGAATGTCGTTCAGGTAGTTATTGGCATTCATTTTGACTCCCTGCTCGACGAAAACGAGCGGAGTCTTGCCAGTCGCGCAAATCCCGGCCCAGACCATGACAGAAGCGGGATGGCCCTTTCTCGAGACGTAACGGCCACTCTTATTGGCATCTTTGACCGATTTCGACCAAATCCTATCGTTCTGGTGGTTGAAGGACTGCTCAATGTTGAACAACTTCTCATCGGTGAAGAGAATATCCAAACAGTCCACCGGATTGAACCGCTTTGACAGTTCGATACATCTGCAAAGACGGGTCACCTTCATCTGGTCCGTCAATGTGAGAGTCTTCAGCAGCTTGATGGGGCGAAGTCCAATGCGGGATTTGACGATCGTCTTAACAGAACTAGCCGAGATATTCAGCTCCTTCGCGAGTTTCCTGAGACTCTGCTTGGGGTTATATCGAATCTTGTCTCGGTTGCTTCTCACGTTGAAGGAAGTGGTCGCGGTCACTGATCTGCCGCTCCTGGGAAGGTCATTCGTCGTACCAGTCTCACGAAAGCGACGTATTGTGTTTTGAATGGTGCTGCGGACGAATCCAGTGGTTCTGGCGATGTGCTTTTGAGTGTGACCGGACTGGCTCAAGCGCAGAATGTAGCATCGGTCCATATCAGGGAGCGTTACCAGAAAACGAAAAGAGTTATCATTCTGATTTTTTCAGGGTATGTTAGCAACATTATGAACAAGATACAAGCGAAAAATCACACGACCGCTACGCCAAACAAAAAAGATGCCAAGTGACAAAATCGGGCACCTGGACTTTCTGTGCACCCTGTAAAAATGATTTTATTTATTTATTTATTTATTCAATACATAATTATATATGTGACATCAGGTTGGCGGATATGATGTGAAGTTAAAACTGAAACAGGGAAAATATAGAAGAAAAAATTATTAAAAAATGATTTAAAAAAGAAATATGATTATAAATCGAAATGAGGTGATTCGAGCAATAACAACAAAAGAAAAGAACGACACAATTTTTTGTTTTTATCAACATAGAAAAAGATTTCAAAACTTATAAATTATAAATTCTCCACATAAACATCAAGGATCCTCAGTAGATTAGGGCAAGATAGAAGGAACTTCTTGAGAAGATTTTGATTGAGGTGGCTGAATGTTATATCTCCTAGTTTATTCAGAAAACTGGACGTGCGGTAGCCGAAGGAGTTCTTCAGATTCATTCTATTAAACTTTCTTATGGCCAGATAGAATGATGATCTTCTACCATGAGACGGACGAAATACATAAAAAGCGCTTGCCCGTACATTCACATCACATCTAATGATGCGGACTGCCAAAACAATATCGATCATGATACGTCTCAAATGGAGAGAAGACATGTTGAGTTGACATAGACGCTCATGATAAGAAGGTTGAACAATGTGATTCTAAAAGATCTTTAAAAAAGTTATTTTTAAAAAGCCCCTCCCAAGTGAAGCGCCGCCCCCCTCCACAAGTTAAAAAGAACCGTCGAAATTTGTCTCAACATTGTATTTAATCGGCACTCCATGATTCAGTTAATTTGAAATTATAATGTGTTCAATTAACAATTTATCAAAAGTTAAACAGTTAGTAGAAATTTATCAAAACATTGTATTTTATCGGCACTCCGTGAATTAGTTAGTTTAAAGAAAAAAATTAACAATTTGTTCAATCAACACGTCATGAATAAGTTAGTCAAAATAATTCAAAACAATATATTTAATCAAACTTAATAATCAGTAAACATTAGTTTTTAAAAAAACCTCGTGAAGTTTAATTTTGCTCAAAAAATTCCATTTGGGATCGCAGAGAGAGAAAAGCTTGATAAGTAGCGAGAGCTGATATTTGGGAGAGTTTGACGAAATGCTTTACCAGTACTGACACAATCAGTACTCAGAGTACACATGAAACCTCTCTCTCTAATTCTCTCTCATCTCAACTTGAAGTTCATTTCATCTCAACTTAAATCTATTGAGATTTAAATAGCGATTATTGTAATGAATAACTGAGACCAACGATTTAATGGCTGATTATTGGCTAATGTAGATGAAGTGTTTATTTATTCATTTTATGAAGAGGGATGGCAAAGATATTTGAGCATTCTCCGCGTCCCTACTCTGGGTCAATGTTACTATATCTTCCAATCTGTTAACCCTGCCTTAGGCTTAGGCATACGGTCTGAACAGCCTGAGTAAACTACAGGGCAGGTGTGGTTCAATCAATGGGTTTGAGCAGGGCGGCCAAACACTGCAGACGTCGATCACCCGAAACAGTCTCGTGGGCTCGGTCTAGAAGATCTTCAAACCTTCTTCGTAGCCGTTCCCAAACGAAGATTGGAAAGCACTCAGGGGTCTCCCTAAAGGTCCCTTCAGAACCACCTCGAAGAGGAAATATTCCTGTTTTGGAGTCGATAATACTGAGGCTATTGTACCAATCAAACGAAACAACTAAATGTAAAAACTAATCTTAAAGATTATATAATTACAAAAAACTACAAACTGAACATGTAAATGCAACAAAAAAGCTCAATTATATAAAAATTAAAAAAAACTACAACAAACGAAACAATTAAATGTAAAGAAAACAAGCTTAAATAATAAAACTTCAAAAAACTACAAACGGAACACTAAATGTGAAAAAGAAGCTTAAATAATATATAATTACACAAAAAACTACAAACGGAACAATTAAGTGTAAAGAAAAAAAGCTTAAATAATAAAAATACAAAAAAACTACAAACGGAACACTAAATGTAAAAAAGAAGCTTAAATAATATATAATAACAAAAAAACTACAAACGGAACAATTAAATGTAAAGAAAACAAGCTTAAATAAAAAAAATACAAAAAACTACAAACAAAACACTTAAATGTAAAAAAGAAGCTTAAATAATATATAATTACAAAAAAACTACAAACGGAACAATTAAATGTAAAGAAAACAAGCTTAAATAATAAAAATACACAAAAAAACTACAAACGGAACAATTAAATGTAAAAAATAAGCTTAAATAATATATAATTACAAAAAAACTACAAACGGAACAATTAAATGTAAAGAAAACAAGCTTAAATCAAAGGTAGCAAATGTCGCGGTAGCAAATGTCGTGGGTAGCAAATGTCGTGGGTAGCAAATGTCGCGGTAGCAAATGTCGTGGGTAGCAAATGTCGTAGGTAGCAAATGTCGCGGTAGCAAATGTCGTGGGTAGCAAATGTCGTGGTAGCAAATGTCGGGAAGCAAGTGTCGTGGTAGCAAATGTCGTGGTAGCAAAAGTCGTGATACCATAAGAATTGGTTCCTGTGAAGAAAGGTTTGTACGGTGGAAAAAAAAAGAACGAAAAGGTAGAACAAAAACTAGTATACGGTAGAATGCTTTAAAACTTGTTAAAACGGTAACACGATACCTTGCAAAGCGACACCTTGCACCGGTCACTTTGCAGAGCGACACCTTGCACCGGACACTTTGCAGAGCGGTACCTTACACCGGACACTTTGCAGAGCGACTTTCTTGGCCTTTAACAAAGTGTACACCCTACGGCCTGGCTTTAACAAAGTGTACACCCTACGGCCTGGCTCAATTAATTAGTATTCTTTTTTCTTTCTCTTTTTTTATTTTTTTCTCTTTCTTTTTTCTTACTTGTTCTCTTACCTTCTTTTTTCTTTCTCTTACTTTTCTTTTCCTTTTTTAAAAAATTATCTTTATAAATTTTTATTTTTACATCAGAAAATTATTTTTACATTAAAAAACGCTTAGGCTTAGTAAAAAATTGGCTTTAATCTACTTTAGTAGTCCAAAGATTTTTTTATCAGGAAGAGATTTTATTCATGAAAACTCCCTCTCCCTTCTTTCTCCTTAGGGCCCCCCTTCCCCCTCCCCCCTCCCCCTCTAGGGCCCCTACCCCCCTTTGCTTTGGTAGGGCCCTCTTCCTCCCCCCTTCCCCCTTTAGGGCTCCTCCTCCCTTCCCTGCTTAGGTAAACGCCCTCCCCCTTTCCTTTCCACAAAATTTATAAAGATAAGTTTTTTAAAAAAGGAAAAGAAAAGAAAGAGAAAAAAGAAAGAGAACAAGAAACTCTTGAAAATCGTCGTGCTATATCTGACCTTTTATTTATTCATAAATGTGTCCACAAAAAATGTGAACTTGAAACTATGAACTTGTTTCAGTTGTCTGCAGTACAGAGATTTTCTCGCCATTCTCATGAGCTCAGGCTAAAAACACCTCATAATATTAGCAAATGTTCTATTTCTACATGTGTTTCTCGCCAGCTATCAGTATGGAATTCATTACCTTTTGAGATCGTCAGTACACGTCAGTACACCAGTACTGCTAGTTTCAAAAAACAATTATTATCTCTGCCTACTGAAAAGATATTACCTAAACGTTTCGTTCATGACTAATATAATTGTCGATTTTAAGTATATCACCCTCCCCCACCTTTTTTTTCATCTATACCGCTACCCCTAAACACCGCCACTTAGAAGAAAGTCCATGCATTTAACTTTGTTTTTGTTTGTGTTTTCATGATATCTCATGTGCTTGGAATAAAGAAATTTAAAAAAAATTTAACAAGTAAGAAAAAAGAAAGAAAAAAACAAAAAAGAGAAAGAAAAAAGAATACTAATTAATTGAGCCAGGCCGTAGGGTGGACACTTTGTTAAAGCCAGGCCGTAGGGTGTACACTTTGTTAAAAGCCAAGAAAGTCGCTCTGCAAGGTGTCGCTCTGCAATGTGTCGCTCTGCAAGGTGTCGCTCTGCAAAGTGCGCGGTGCAAGGTGTCGCTCTGCAAGATGTCATGGAACCTGTTGAAACGCCAATTTCCAGTTAAGAACACGGAAACTTATGCGACGATAAGAGTATATGTACGGTATCACGACATTTCGCACCATGACAACTCACACCCTAAATTTCACAATCGGAACATTTCCATGTATTTTTTCATTGGAATTTGTGCTTAGGCTCAGGTAAAGATTATGCTAACGAGGCCTTACGGCTTAGTACGAGACCGTATACAACGAACAGCGGCTTAGTACGAGACCGTATGCAACGAACAGCGGCTTAGTACGAGACCGTATACAACGATCAGCTTATCACGACATTTTTGTACTCGCGACACTTATTATCCAATACTTTGTACCCGCGACACTGTAGCGTGACATTTTATACCGCAAAATTTTGTTCTTAAAAAATTATTTCTCACTTTTTTCGCTCAGGCTTAAGTAAAGATTCGCTAACGAGGCCGTTCAACTTAGAAACGAGACCGTTTGAAAAAAACATTCACACCATATAAATTTTTCGCCTATTTGATCATGTGTACAAAGTTCCGGGTACAAAGTGTCGCGGTACAAAATTTCGGTGATGCGAAAAGTCATGGAATTCGGTAGTACTCTTCGAAGCTTGGAATGACACCCAGTTTAATTTACGAACATTAAAAAATTCTGGGACGAAAACGAGTGACTCTAGAAAGCTCTTAATTTTTCCCCATGTTTCAATTTTCAAGAATTTTTAACATGAGCCACCGACATGAATGAGTTTTGGCATATCACCAAAAAGGATATATTTCCCCTGACTTTTGTAAATTAATTGTAACTGGTGAAACACTAAAAATGTGTCCAGTGTCTCGAAAAACTCGATCCTTACCTTTCCGCCATGTTGATCAAAGTTTCCCTGGAGGAAACGAACTTTCAATAGAGAGTATAAACGAACTACCTGTTGAGGTGAAACTGAAAAGTAATTGAGGGAAAATGAAGTTTAGATGAAAACGTCCATCCAAAAAGTCTCTGTAAGGGTTAAAAAAGTAAATGCGTTTTCAGAGCTTGATATGAGTCAAATACCAATATTTTTTCATTCTACACGACTGTTTTCAGTCCTAAAACAGGACTGAAAACAAAAAAGATGACACGCGAAATCACATCTTTTCATTTTGCCTAGTATGAGAGTATTCTTTTCACGGATCGATTTTGCTAAACCTTATATGTATATGAGAATCCATCCTCTCGCAAGGTCGCATGTGAGAAATTTTACAAATTTCTCGAAAAAAGCGGTCGAGCACATTTCTTATTGGTTTACCACTAAGCGGTTAACTGCAATACCTCAGTTGCTTATTACTCTGACCAAACTTCCCATTTTGAAACTGCTTTTGATAAATATAAGTTAATTAACGATGTACCTGAGCGGTTTAGTTTTTTTTACAAGTATGATATCATATGATCAGCAAATTATGCTCGATTGTATGTAGGTAAATATGACCTGCAGATGGCTATTGGACACACGGTGCATGAATGAGATGAAGCACTCGAAGCGAGTCCAACACTGCTCCTTTTTTCACATTAAAAATATTCTCTGCTCTTCTATTTCCCCCGGAACTATTTCCCCGGAACTATAAGCTTCTATATTTCTTCTATATTTCCTCTTCTAAAATTGAATTTTTAACTCTGAAATTTTAAAAATCTATGCGCTCGAAAAAGTTGTGCAGATGCTAAGAAGCACCCTGGTAAAAACATCGTGCCGCATTTAGGGGAAGGTGGAAAACGATCAGCCGCAGTTTTTGTCGAGTAAAACAAACTTGTGAATATTGCGGTAGATGGTTGTTAACAATGAAAATTTCGGCACGACTGCATTTGATTTAAATAAAGTTTTGGCACAAATCTCAATACCAGGGTGTTTCTCTGACTCGCATTGCAGGTAAAAAAAATTTAAAAAATAGAAGAGGAAATATAGAAGCTGCCATGTAACGTCAATGAATAAACACTGCCGTAATGTTCTTCTTCTTCTGTCTTCTCAAATGGCCGCTTTGTAACGATGCCGAACAGACCTCAGTTTTCAAAAAAAAATTCAATTCAATTCAAACGCTTTATTCTCGATGTCATGGGACATGAAGCGCCATCATTTCGAACAGCTCCATCTGTTTCTCCGAGCAGTACAGAAGAATGAGAACGTTGAATGTCGACTGGAGTGTCGATCATGGTTTGGACATAACTACCTCAAGGTGTCAAAATCCTGCTAGAGAATCAGCCATTCTTGGCGATGGAAATGAAGAGTGAGAAGTGAGTCGACCGCTCTCAGCCCCGACGAATGGAAGGAATTTTTTGAAATACCATATTATATTGCCGCCTGAAGCCTATTCTACCCCACATCTCATAAGACTTCATCTTCACAAAAAAACCCATTATGCTCTATCATACATTGTTTGATAAAACAGTTCAAATCAAATTTCCTTCAATTTTATCATTGTCACAACGCCTTTCAGTTTGTCTCACTGCAAGCTACGAGTTGATCAGTTTGCCCCTTTCAGTTTGTCTCACTGCAAGCTACGAGTTGATCAGTTTGCCCCTTTCAGTTTGTCTCACTGCAAGCTACGAGTTGATCAGTTTGCCCCTTTCAGTTTGTCTCACTGCAAGCTACGAATTGATCAGTTTGCCCCTTTCAGTTTTTCTCACTGCAAGCTACGAGTTGATCAGTTTGTCCCTTTCAGTTTGTCTCACTGCAAGCTACGAGTTGATCAGTTTGCCCCTTTCAGTTTGTCTCACTGCAAGCTACAAGTTGATCAGTTTGCCCTTTCAGTTTGTCTCACTGCAAGCTACGAGTTGATCAGTTTGCTCTTTCAGTTTGTCTCACTGCAAGCTACGAGTTGATCAGTTTGCTCCTTTCAGTTTGTCTCACTGCAAGCAACGAGTTGATCAGTTTGCCCCTTTCAGTTTGTCTCACTGCAAGCTACGAGTTGATCAGTTTGCCCCTTTCAGTTTGTCTCACTGCAAGCTACGAGTTGATCAGTTTGCCCTAGTGCATTCCCCTTGCAGCTGATCGTATTCATTGTCGGACAATCAGTTTTTCTTTCGTTCGGTGATGACTTTGTCTTGGAGCTCAAAGTTTGAGCAGACGAGCCATTGTTCAGGCTCTCATTTATTTAACGCTGTGACGAGATCAGTTTTTTTTCTTGACCATTACACGAGCTAGGTTGAGATGGTTCAATTTGAAAAGCCTTTTTCATTAAAAAAAAAGAAAACAACAACGGTAAATTAATTAATTTTTTTCGACATGAGAAGTTCGATAAATAAATGTATGCTATTCTAAGAAGCGTCCAATGAAAGAAAGGAGAAGTGAGACAAAATTACTTTCATGAAAATTGATTTTTAAAAGCAACTCAGATTCATCATTTAACTTCCATTCTTTTGATTTTTATATATTTTTCAAAGAGCTACGTACTTTGAACATACAGAAATTATCTGAATCAGAAGTTCCATTAGAAAATACTTTTAAATTTTTTCTAGTTCTCAAATTTGATTGTACTCTCTGTGCATAATCTAAAATTCTACGACTTTATATAAAGAAAACAATCGAAAACTTTTTCGCAGAATCTTTAAACAATTTTTTAACTTTGTAAAAAATTTGTAAAGTTTTTTGTCAGTTTTATTGACAAGAAGCGCTATAGTTCGAAAAATTCAACACAATTATACTTCTATTTTTGTTCCTCATGAAGTACAAGCGTAGAGACAAGAGAATAAAAACCAAGATAGAACAGTATAGTCTCACAGTGTTTCAATCCTGCCAGAGACCGAGCTCAACCATGCTAATGAGAAAGATGATAAAAGGTGGAGTATAATTGTGTTAAATTTTACGAACTATAGTGCTTCATGTCAATAAAACTGATGAGAAAAAATTTAAAACATTTTTATGCAAAAATAAATTATTTAAAGATTTTGCAAAAAACTTTTTTGATTGTATGAGAATAACAACCGCTCTTTTGCAGGTCATCATAGGAACCGAACCCGCCACTTGAGAGTTCTGACACTGATGTATAGTCTAGTGGTCTACCATTGTGGCCATCGCAGGCTCATAGATGTATTTTATTTGTAACTTGGTTTTTTTCCATACATTATTTAAAATGTGAAAACACATGAAAATGAAGAAAAAACAAGGAGAAATAATGAAAACAAATAGAGAACTCGTTATTCTGTTTCAAATAGACGAAAATATTATTTTTTAATTGTGTTAAATTATTCATGATGTAGTTTTTTAGTGATGAATCATTTCAGAAAATATAAAAGAATAAAGCGTAAAGTGTTTTCTAATGTATTCACCATCTTTACTTTGATCCACCATCAAACTTGTAATGTGCATTACTCGCCCATCCTTTTCTCATGCGAGCGAATATAGGAAAAACGGTTTATTTGCAGAGTATTATGTTCTGCGTAGTGATTCATAGGTGCTGTGTGTCAACAGGATTGAGGATTCATGCTTTCAGATGTTTCCAATCATCCTCACACCCATAGTTAATGATAATTACCAATGTTATAGGAAAATTTTCTTCATCCGCCTACCTCCGAAGGGCCTATGCTTTCCGTTTTCTCTCTCTTCCCCTGATCCTATAAAAAACAACTTTTTCTATCTTCCCCTGGCTAGCACTTTCTCTTTATGTCTCTATCCTACTTTTATCCCATCTCTATATCTCGCTCTCTCTATGGCTCTGTAACTGCCTTTTCCTCTTTCTCCCTGTCTCCCTCTTTTTTTCTCTCTCTTTTTCTCTTTCTCTTCCCACCCCTCTCCAATGCTTATACACTCTTATTTCCATTTCTATTCACCAGCCTATTCCTCTCGTTTCCATCCAACCTCTTTATCCACCCTCACCCTCTTTGCCGTTCGGTCCAAATTATCGCCTGTTATAACAGCAATAAATGTGTAGCAGAAGCCATCAATCACTGCTTCATCGATGGTTTCCGTTGATGAGAGAAAAGTGTCCATCAAATATCTATTCTACGGCTTTATATTGCCTGGTTCCTCTTTTGATTTAGCCAATCTTGCTTTTAAAGAAGCGTTTTATGATTATTCGTACCCAACTAAAATAACATGAATTGTAAGAAATCCATCGCACGGGCAAAAATGGCACTCGGCCGCGACTGAACCTCCGCTGCCTCCCCGTTGCTTGTACATAGAGCGTTAACAATACAAAAACCGAGAACACATTGTCCCATGCGATAAAATAAATTGTGTCATATTTCTTCATTGCATGAAAAAATGATTGCAAAATCAGCATAATTTTTTGTTGAGAATAGCATCATCTTTTTTTAGAAGCTGAGACAGAGATATTTTTAACTTTTATAAGGGGATAAAGTAAGATTTTTTACTTATAGGAAGGGAATAAAGTAAGATTTTTTACTTATAGGGAGGGGATAAAGTAAGACTTTTTACTTATAGGAGGGGATAAAGTAATGTAGGGGATAAAGTAAAATAAAGTAAAATGTAAAAACTCTTTGCTCTGGCCCTTATTTTCTTTTTTCATGAATCATAGAACAAATCAAAAAATAATAATGCATTAATGTTGACTGATCTTCTTTCATGTATATTTATTTGTTTTCTCGCTTTTTGATTGATGTTCTAAGTATCCTCTTATATTTTCTGTCATGAGGTCTGCCGTCCTTCTTCATCTTATTCTATCTCATTGGCACTCATTTCAACACCGACTCTTCCTATATTTTCTTCACTTCATCTCTATATCATCACAATCTTTCGGTTTCTCTATTCCTCAATCTCGCTCTCTATATCTTTCTTACTTACTATATGATTACCTCTTTCTCTCTCTCTCTCTTTTTCTCTCTTTCTTTCTTTCTTTCTTTCTTTCTTTCTTTCATCTCTCTGTCACTTTTTTACTGTCTTGTCCCCTCTCTGTTCTAATTTCGGCATCTTTCCCCGCCCCTTTTTTTAAGGTGGTTTTGTGAGACGAAAAACAGGGGCGGGACTATGTCATCAGTTGTGCTGTTGTGTTTGTGTTGCGTTAGGTGCATCTTTTGGACTTTCATGAATCTCTTCAAGAAGATTCACTCAAATTTTTTACGTCTTTTAGCGTGATTATTCTGACACACCTTCACAATACATATCAGTCTAACATTATCAATCAACTTTTCATTCATCAAAGTAACTCATAAGTATTTAAAATGTTTTTAATGGTAATTTTTTGTGAGTCAGTTATAACTAATCTCATCTGTATAACTCGTCTGTAAAATAGGTATCAATTAGGTAGAACTCATCTGTAAATTAGGTATCAATTAGGTATAAATCATCTGTGAAATTTGAATTTATGGATGGTTAGATTGCTCTTATTATGGTTTCAAGTGAAGAAGAAGCACGGATTATTGCAACGAAGTCAAGCTCGACTGGTAATGCGAGAATAACTATGAATTTCTAAAATAATCAATTTTTCTACTTTATTACTTCATACTGGACCCTGATGAAAATTTATTCAACTATCACGCGAAAAAATGTAGTTTACTTTGCGTAACCGTCTTTCCGAACAGAGATAGGAGAGATGGCTGGTTTCAAAACCGCCCGACGCCATAGAGTTTTTTTTTCGTTTGAAAGTTCAATCAACTGTCTGCGTAACAAGGCGGTGCTGTTTTAAAGCTTTGTAACTGAAAATTTGTAGATGTGTATGAATGTCTAAAGGGTTCTGATGTATGAATGTCTGAAGGGTTTATTCTGACGACTGCTGACGACTGCTCGCAGCACAGGTATGTCGTGTCGCCTCTCTAACTACGGTGTGGTGGAAGAACCTGCTGCGTTCCGCTCTCTTGCCTGCGCGCAATGCCTCTACTTCATATATATCATCACGTACAAAGATTATAATGTTAGTTGTTATCATTATTTATATTAATATTTTCGTTATTTTTCGTTTTTTCTTTTATTAATAATATTATTATGTTTTTATTCATTAAATTTTCTATGGTTGTTGATATTATTAGTTATCATATTCTCAAATGCTTGCTCAAATTCTGACACTTTTACTTTGCTAGGTGAAGGGGACGGGGATAGCGCATATAAAGAAAGAATGAAGAGATGTAGTAGAAGTCAGGAGTAGAGAACGATAGAGGGTGCAGATATGTACATATAGAAAGAGAAGGTGAAAGAGAAAGAGAGAGAGAAAAAAAGCTCACAGAAAAAAAGGCAGAACAAAATGCATGCATATAACAGCACCAGATTGCAATCGTGAAATTATCAAAGAGAAATGTGAATTTAGCACTTTGATTGTGTTGTTAGTCACAATGAAGGGTCGAAAATTTCTATAAACTATGCGGTCGGTCGTATATTTTGAGACAGCTAAAAGGGCATTTGTCATAGATTATTGGTTGAGTGAGAGACAAGAAGGGGAAGAGAGAGATACAAAGATAGAAGAAAGAGCGTTAGTGAGAGGGGAGAGAAAGACAGAGAAATATAAGAAAGAGCGTGGGTGAGAGAGGGAGAGTAACAGAGAGAAAACGAAAGAGAAAGAGACGGAGAGGTTGGAGTAGAGATGAACTTCTTCTGTCATTTGAAAAAAAACAACATTATTTGAAAGATTCAGGAGAAAAAATTAATCGAAAAGGTCAATATTGATCATATCCTGAGCCTTTCAATACCATCTTGAACCCTAAAAATATAACAACTGTTTTAAGTATAACTCGGATAGGGCGTTCAAATTGAGCTGTTTCCTGAACTATAATCACCTAATTTTTTTTGTATCCGCAGTGCGAATTTCAGAAAGAATAATGTACAAACTTTGTCAGATTTTGGGTGAAAAAAGAGTTAGCACCCCATAAAAGTCCTCATTGGAATAGTACTTTGTTTTATGCTGATGGGAAGGAAAACCGGAGTCACAGTAAAGAATAAATTCCCATCTATGGGGTTTAGGGTCCAAGTCGTTATCCTCAGTACCACAGCGCGTAGGGGAGGAGATAGAAAAGATCAGGAACAAAGAAACGAAGAGAAAGTGAGGAAGATAAAGCAAAAAAGAGAGACAAAGAGGGGAGAGAAGTGTGAAACAGAAAAAAAGGGATGACAGAGGATATTATGTTACAAAGAAAAATAAGAAGGAAGAAAGATGAAAATTTATTCGGAAAAGTAGAAAGAAAATCAGAAAAAAAGCAAAGTTTGAAAAATAGAGGAGTGTAATGCAAGAGAAAAGGGGTCAAGTTGTCTCTCTTAGAGCTTGTAGTCTAGGGTCGGGGGTGCTCCGAGGGTCTCTGTGTGAGGGCTTCTGTTTTGAGGACCTCTGTGTGGGTCCCAAAAAAACAGAGATATCGGGTTATCAACTCTCTGCATCAAATTCTCTTTTTCTTTCATATATCTATTCTCGTAATTAATACTATCTTTCTCTCTCGAAGCAAAAGCTTTCACCATTCAAATGTTTCAGTGATCACTCCAATTGATCCTTCCATTTTCCTGTCTTCTTTTTTATTATCTCTCTCTCTCAATATCTCTCTTCCTTTCCTCTGTTTTGAGTTTGAGTTTATTACGCATGGAAAACGCGTGGTGAGGTATAAGGAAGGGGGCTTCCATGTGATGGGAAACATGAGGTCGAAAGAGTTGATAACATATGAGATCGAAGGGTCCACATTGATTTCGGAAGGAACTTTCGAGTGATTAATCGGCCCTACTCCAGTGGTAGCGTCGTGTGGGTAGGCGGTGAAGGACTAGGCGATACAGCTTCAAGGTGTCCAATTCCTCGTTGAAGCCGGATTGCATCTTGTCCACTAAACGAAATGAATAGAGCAGAGAGCGGATGGGAAGTCTACCACTCCAGTCATGGCGAACAAGATAGAATTTCTTATTCTTTCTTTTCTCTTTTTTCTCTCTCCACTTCTAACTTTCTCGCAGTTTTTAAATTTGATTAATAAGATTAACGATTAAATAAGAATAACATTTAAAACCTGGAATTAATAAAAAGAATAACAATTAATTTATCCGTCCGATTATCTATCTGCCTTGGTTTCTTTCTCTTCCTTTTTTCACAACATTTCAGTTCTATTAATCTTTACATTTTCTTTCTCTATCTCTATGTATTACTTCAAAATTTTCTTCTTTTTTATTTTCGTTTCCATTCACTGATCCCTCCTTCCTCCTCTTGAACTCTTCCTCCTCTCTCACCTCTCTTTATCAACTCTCTCCTCTTCTCCGAGTTTGCCTTCTGTCTTTTCTCTTTTGCTCCAAGAGCTTCAGCACTCGTTGCGGGTGGTCCTCTCAGCCCAGTACCAAAACACCAAAAAGGGTTCTAAGAGCGTGAGGTGGTAATCAGATTTGGAAAAACCACACATAGTGGATCTCATTCGAGAAGGCACATACGCATGCATAACGCATTTAGTTACATTCTCTTGGAGGAAGAAGGTGAGAGAGGAAGAGAGGTGGAGAGAGAGAGAGAGAGAGCGAAAGAGAGAGAAAAAACTAGAGAGAAGAGAAAGGAGAGACGTAGAAAGAGAGTAAGATAGAGATAGAAAGAGGGAAAGAGAGACTTTGCAGTAATCATTGTTAGCAAGCCGTAAAAGGCAAAAATGATTTTTTTTGAAGAGATGAAAGAGTCAAAGAGTTTTTGTCTGTAAAATAATGAAAATTTGTCAGTAATAATACGTATACGTGGAGAGCTTCTGAAGAACATTCTTTTAAGAAAATAAAGAAATTGATTGATGCATCTTGTGAAGGTTCCGAAGCATGGGATGTCAAGGCAGGATCCCTCATCACATTTCTTCCCAACACTTAATCACCTTGATACTTGTTTGCCTTTCTATTTAGAAAACTGCTACTTATTGGATCCTCTGAATTTTCAAGGGAATCGAAACTTTTAACATCATATCATCTACAGGTTTCACTACAAAACAATTACCTGTATTTCGAGAAAATAGGTTCATTTTTAAGGCTCTCCCCGTCCGCCAAAAGATATTTAATCAATTGCAATGGTCCAGTGAAGAGGAAGTTTGTTCAAAAGGTCTTCATTTTAGTTGTACGGATGATCAACTCAGTCCAAGTGTAACATTATAACTAGAAAACGCTCATTGAAAAGAATCGAAATCGTCGAAGAGGGAACAGGACTAAGCGCTTTAAAAACTGAAGAAAAAAAAAAGAGCTTAAAATGGTTTCAGAATATATTGCTTTAAAAAAGGAATATGTTTAACATTGTAGGTTCCTTTAAGTGCTCAGTTACTCAGTTTAAAGAAGCCTGGTTAAGACGACAATATATTGAACTAAAGTTAAATTTATTGCCATAATTGTAGGCTTCCTTTGAGCAGTTTATTCTGTGACGTAGAAACGCTTAGGAAAGTTGAAACATTTTAAAAGTCGGAAGTTTTACTTTTTATATATTTTTGAGTTGTTGCTGTAAACTCTTTTTATGCTTCCTCTGACTTTCTAACTGACAATTTTCTTAGAGTATCTTCATTACTCTCTGCCTTTTCCGAGTTTCTCTACTCTTTACTTTTTCTTTCTCTACTTCTTTCACCGGAAATACTTCTGTTCAGCTATTTTGTACTTGTCTGATAATCTCTTGACACCCAATATTTTTTGTTCGCAGCTCTAGTATGTAGTCTCCATATTTCGAATCCTTATACATAGTTTGTCGTCTCTTTACATCTCTCTCTCTTCTCTCTCTCTCTCTCTTACTCTGTCTTTGTCTCTCCCTCTCTCTTACATACTTTCCGTTTCTCTTCTTTTCAAATCTCTTTTACCTCCTCTCTCTCTCTCTCTCTATTTATTTTTCTTTCTTTCACCAAGCCTTTCGCTCTTTTTCTCTCTTGCTCTTTTTCTCCCTTTTCTCTTCCTCTTTCTCTTACTTAATTATTTCTTTCTCTCTCTTTCTCTTTGCATTTCTTCGTTTCTCTCTCTAATTCTCTCTTCCGTTCTCTCTATCTCTCTCTTTTTCATTCTCAACGCTCGTGTATTCAGTGGCAGAACAGCTTTCAGAAGTTACATTGAAGAATTTTTTCTTCCATGATCTAGTGCATTTCGCAAATTGACACAAAGACAATGGCAATTTTATAATTGAACCTTCATCGACTACGATTCGAGGTAAATCATGAACGAAGCATTAAAAATTTGGAATCAAAAAAGAGCTGAAATAAAAGGGTTAAGAATTTGAAGCTGTGCTAGAGGTTCGAGAAACTATGTAGATGTACTCCAACTGAAGGAATGAGGGAATACAAGAGTAAAGAAGAAAAGAGAAAGTCCATTCGAAATGCCCTTCGATGCATTTCGAATAGACTTTTTCCAGTGAAGTAAATGGATCCCTCATTAAGAGCACTTTGAATAGTTTTTTGTTGCCATATTTCCTAGCGAGGACTAACTTGAGAAAAAATATTTCAGGTCTTCCTCAATCTCGTTATTTTTTGGCTTTTCCTTTAATATTTTCTCATTCTCTCTCTTTCTCTCTCTCTTCTCTCTCTCTCTTCTCTCTCTTCTGTCTCGCTCTTTTCTCTCTCTTCTCTCTCTCTTCTCTCTCTTCTCTCTCGTTCTTCTCTCACTCTTCTCTCTCTCTCTCATCCACAAACTCTTTCCGGTATTTTCACGATTCAATCTTCATGTTTACGCGAGCGTTTTTTTCCGGCGTAAATTGCGATTCAAATGGGATCAATCAAAGGGAATGTGAATTTGAAATTAAGAGCATCTCTAGCCAACTCGAAGATATATTTGAAAAAGACCTTTGCATAAATAAAAGTCTCAAATTTTAGTTCAACTTCTATCATTTGAGTCTTTTTATACGAGCATTTGGATGATATCCCATCGCATTCATCGTTTTCATGGAGGAATGGCTAGATACCGTAATAATAGCTTGCTTTTCAATTATCATTAGATAAATATCTACCCCACATAAATTTAAATTATATATCCCACATAATTACCAACATGATAAAATATTCAATCAATCAGTTTTGTAATCCATCCCATCGAAATCATGTGATCTGTATGAAGTTATTCGAATTTACTTAATCAAAAAATTTTCTTATTGGATATGTTTCTCTTGCGTGATTATTGCACCGTTCATATTGTTGCATTTTTCTGCTTCGTCAGAATTTTTCATCACTTACCAGACCATGGGTACTACCATGGGTACACTTACCAGACCATGGGTACTACCATGGGTACACTTACCAGACCATGGGTACTACCATGGGTACACTTACCAGACCATGGGTACTATGTATGTGCATTCTAAAAAGGATCGTGGAGATACAAAATAAATGGCTGTACAGGTTTCCGAATCTAATTGAAAGATCCTTTTTCGTCTACAGAGCCATTTCGTTTGAATTCCAATCACCGAATCGAGCACAAAACAAGTTCTAGGCTTCCATTTCTGTGCAGAAATAGAACCATTTTTTCTTATGGGTCGAATTTCAAATGCTTTTTCGGCATTCGAAACTAGCGTTTAAAAGCGTTTAAAAATCAAACTGATTAAAAAACTTTTTTGTTAATAGTCGTTTTTATGGTTTGTAGAACATGAATAAAGAGAGAGAGAAAAAGGTAAAGAGAGAGAGAAAAAGGTAAAGAGAGAGAGAAAAAGGTAAAGAGAGAGAGAAAAAGGGAAAGAGAGGGAGAAAGAGAAAGAGTGAGAGAAAGAGAAAAAGAAAGAGAAATATAAAGATAAAGAGAAAGAGAAAGAGAAAGAGAGAGAGTTAGAGAAAGAGAAAGAAAAAGAGAGAGAGAGAGAGAGTTAGAGAAAGAGAAAGAGAAAGAGAAAGAGAGAGAGAGTTAGAGAAACATAAAGAAAAAGAGAGAAAGAGAGTTAGAGAAAGAGAGGGCAATAGTAAGAGGAGAGAGAGAATAGAGCGAGAGCAAGAGAGGGAGGCAAAAAACTTAAGGACAAACGTGGACAAATGAATGCGGCTATGTTATCAGCGTTATTTCTGTGGCCTAAAAATCAAGCTAATCCTTAACATAAATCATTCCAAATTTTAATAAATAATAAATAAATAAGTTAATTATTTAAGTAAGTAAGTCAAACATCTAGAATGATAAACAAAATTTCGGTGAAGAATCTCAAACTAGATCCGAATTTAGAGTCAGTAGAACAAAACCTCTACAGCATACCACAGTACACCATAAATCAGTAAACATACGGTATAAATAATACTACTGTATTAAGAAGTCGCAACAGATTACCCTTTTTTGTTTTGTTGTTTCATGTGTTTACTTGCTTCATGTTTACTTAAACTTTCCATCTTCACCTTCCGTTTGTCACTTAAATTTTTCTCGGCTTCGAACTGTAATGAAATGAATAAATGAAACTAGTTCGAGGAGTCTAAAAATCTACAAAAACCGAAAAGGGGAATTCCTACTTACAGAACAGATTATGTCCTGCTGGACTCGCAATTTGTGACGTCAATGCTGAATGCGACTGTGATGATGCCAGCATCATCTACAACATACCACAGTACACCATAAATCAGTCAGTAGACATACGCTATAAATAATTCCAGTGAGAAAAGTTTATATAATAATTTCATCTTTCTGCAACTAGGCCTCTTTGTGCTAAGCAACAGCTTTGAAGTCAAATAGAAACACTTCTCGCTCTTTTTCAAAAGCAATTCAGCCTTTGTTCTTCTTCTACTTTATCTTCTACTTTATCTAGAAACAAACGAGAATGCGAAGAAACAAACGAGAATGCGAAGAAACAAACGAGAATGCGAAGAAACAAACGAGAATGCGAAGAAACAAACGAGAATGCGAAGAAACAAACGAGAATGCGAAGAAACAAACGAGAATGCGAAGAAACAAACGAGAAGGCGAAGAAACAAACGAGAATGCGAAGAAACAAACGAGAATGCGAAGAAACAAACGAGAATGCGAAGAAACAAACGAGAATGCGAAGAAACAAACGAGAATGCGAAGAAACAAACGAGAATGCGAAGAAACAAACGAGAATGCGAAGAAACAAACGAGAATGCGAAGAAACAAACGAGAATGCGAAGAAACAAACGAGAATGCGAAGAAACAAACGAGAATGCGAAGAAACAAACGAGAATGCGAAGAAACAAACGAGAATGCGAAGAAACAAACGAGAATGCGAAGAAACAAACGAGAATGCGAAGAAACAAACGAGAATGCGAAGAAACAAACGAGAATGCGAAGAAACAAACGAGAATGCGAAGAAACAAACGAGAATGCGAAGAAACAAACGAGAATGCGAAGAAACAAACGAGAATGCGAAGAAACAAACGAGAATGCGAAGAAACAAACGAGAATGCGAAGAAACAAACGAAAATGCGAAGAAACAAACGAGAATGCGAAGAAACAAACGAGAATGCGAAGAAACAAACGAGAATGCGAAGAAACAAACGAGAATGCGAAGAAACAAACGAGAATGCGAAGAAACAAACGAGAATGCGAAGAAACAAACGAGAATGCGAAGAAACAAGCGAGAATGCGAAGAAACAAACGAGAATGCGAAGAAACAAACGAGAATGCGAAGAAACAAACGAGAATGCGAAGAAACAAACGAGAATGCGAAGAAACAAACGAGAATGCGAAGAAACAAACGAGAATGCGAAGAAACAAACGAGAATGCGAAGAAACAAACGAGAATGCGAAGAAACAAACGAGAATGCGAAGAAACAAACGAGAATGCGAAGAAACAAACGAAAATGCGAAGAAACAAACGAGAATGCGAAGAAACAAACGAGAATGCGAAGAAACAAACGAGAATGCGAAGAAACAAACGAGAATGCGAAGAAACAAACGAGAATGCGAAGAAACAAACGAGAATGCGAAGAAACAAACGAGAATGCGAAGAAACAAGCGAGAATGCGAAGAAACAAACGAGAATGCGAAGAAACAAACGAGAATGCGAAGAAACAAACGAGAATGCGAAGAAACAAACGAGAATGCGAAGAAACAAACGAGAATGCGAAGAAACAAACGAGAATGCGAAGAAACAAACGAGAATGCGAAGAAACAAACGAGAATGCGAAGAAACAAACGAGAATGCGAAGAAACAAACGAGAATGCGAAGAAAAACATACAAATTATTTCAGAGCAAAAATTATAAACATTTTGTACAAGAGCAATATAATTTTCTTCTAATGTTCTATTGACTATATTTTGATATTGTCGTCCTTCTCTCTTCTTTACTATTATTCTTGTTATTCTTCGAAAACATTCACAGGAAGAACTGAAGATTGAGCTAGTTTTCTTCATAGAATTAGATCGAAATGATCTTCAAAATACTCAAAGCAAAGATGTTTTGTTTGTGAATGAGATTTTCCATGACAAAAAAGAATTTCTGAATAATGGCGCGGAATCTAATTCGAATGATAGACGTTTGCGAGAAGCTGCTCAAGAGGAATAAACTACATAGTATACTCAGAACTACCAATGTATGTATATAGCGACCTCTTATTGAATATATCTCCAAAAATTAAATTAGTGCTTTCTAGTTTGTTTTTTCCTTACACTTTAATTGACTTGAAATCGAGATTTAAGAGGGTTCACCTCAAATCATCCTTTATTCACATGAAAATACATATTCATGCAATCTACAATATGAAAGATGCTATATAATAATAGGAAACAAGAAATCAAGAAAACTTGAAGAAGCTTCAAATATATCGGAGAAAAATTTTATAGACCCAAAGTGAAAAGTGAGAGAGATAGAGATCCCACCGAGTCTCAGAAAGAGTGAGAGAAAGAGAAAAGAGCAAAACATAATTATAGAGAGCGAGCTAAAACGAGAGACGAGAAACAGAGAGAGTGAGCGCGCGCAAAATAGATTTCAAAAATAGATCTTCCGCCAAACCGAACACCAATGCGATTCTTTTCATATTTTTTCTTTGAATTTATAAGATTATGTTTGAAATTCGATGAAAGACATCAAATTTAGTATTCTGATAGTATGACGTAAAGACAAAGAGCAGTCATATAAGGCATACGATTACGAGCGATTGAAGATAGAAATGGGTGGGTGGAGAGAGCGAGTGAGAGAGAGAAATAGGAGAAAGATAAAGAGAGAGAGAGAGAGATGTAGAGAAATTTGAAGAGCGCTAATAAGTAAGAAAGTCGAAAAAAAGTCAAAGAACGGAAGCAGAAAAAGGCGATCGAGGCTAAAGAGCGAGAGACTCTTAGGAATATATTTTTCTCTTTTATTTCTCTCTTCCTATCAAGAAAAAAAAAAGAAAAAATGAATCCTCGTGAAAAAAGGTGAAAAGACGGTAGTATAAAGCGCAAGAAATAGGGATGTTATTGTAAGTGAGAACAAAGGTGAGGGAAAGATACCTAAAGAGAAGAAACCCGCTTTGGAAATAGGTAATGATTCATTTAAAAGCCGATAAAAAATGAAAAGATTAAAGAGAAATAAGGAGAGAGTGTTAGTTTGAAAGAGAGAGAGAGATGTAGAGAAATTTGAAGAGCGCTAATAAGTAAGAAAGTCGAAAAAAAGTCAAAGAACGAAAGCAGAAAAAGGCGATCGAGGCTAAAGAGCGAGAGACTCTTAGGAATATATATTTTTTCTTTTATTTCTCTCTTCCTATCAAGAAAAAAAGAAAAAAAATGAATCCTCGTGAAAAAATGGTGAAAAGACGGTGGTATAAAGCGCAAGAAATAGGGATGTTATTGTAAGTGAGAACAAAGGTGAGGGAAAGATACCTAAAGAGAAGAAACCCGCTTTGGAAATAGGTAAAGATTCATTTAAAAGCCGATAAAAAAGATGAAAAGATTAAAGAGAAATAAGGAGAGAGTGTTAGTTTGAAAGAGAGAGAGGGAGAGAGAGAGAGGGAGGAGAAAGAGCGAAAGAGAGATTTACGAAATCGAAAGAGAAAAACAGAGAAACTACTACAACCTGAAACAGATTCAAATGCTGTTAGAGAACAGCGAACCAAAAAGTACTCCGAGTCCACATTCAGCTATCTTTTTTGTTGTTGAGTATAGGATGACGAGTCCACTCTATCTTCTTTGTTGTTGAGTATAGGATGACGAGTCCACTCTATCTTCTTTGTTGTTGAGTATAGGATGACGAGTCCACTCTATCTTCTTTGTTGTTGAGTATACAGGGTGGCTGGAAAGTACGCAGTCCGAAAGTAGGATGAAAAAATGCGAAAAGACTCACACAATTTTATTCAATTTTCCAAAAACGAGAGAAATGACAACTGCAAAAGCTTTTGTAGCTTATCAAATTACATTTGAAGTAGAATAGAAAATTCTTCGAAAAATTTGGCTGAACTGTCGATACACGCAGGAAAATTTAAGATATTGAACTAAAAAATATGAGTAGTATTTAAAAAAAAAGTTTCTTTGTCAAAAAAATCTAGAAAAATTATCTTACTTTGTATAGTGTTAGATTGTTGCACAAGTTCTGCCTCATTAACAAATATTTCTAATAATTATAACTTTTAAAAAAAATTTTGCGGTCAATTCGAAATACGAACAGTGACTTCTGGAGATGGTATTAACTTTCAGCTTTTTGCTAGATTTACTTAAATTCTCATGTTGCTCGAGGGCTTAAAAAGTCATTCAAAGGCTGAAAACTTTCCAGATGAGATTCAGGGTTGGATGGGGGGGTTGATCTATTCAAGATGGAAGGCGCGAAGGACGTAGTTGACCGGGTGGCATAAGTTCTGGTTATTGGACAATTACGAGAGAGGACCGAATGATCCGGCGTCCGCCTAAGCAACTTTTACTGCTCTCTAAGAAAGTAAAAATCAGCTTCTAATGGGAACACCAGGGGCCGTATTCAGAGCCAAAAGTTTAAACTAAAATTTATGGTAAACTCTATACCAAGTTGTAGTTTCGCCAAAATGGAATTCAGAGAGTAGACTTTAGGGTAAACTTCTTACTAAAGTTTAGTAGGAAACTGAGACGCTCTCACCCGTCTTGTCTCTGAATACAGAACTGAGTTGAACTTCCACAATATACTAGGGTGAAATTTACCCCCGAGTTCATCTTAGATCTCTGAATACGGCCCCAGCTGTTTTTTAAAAAAAGTTTCTACTTGAGAATTTGACAAGTTGTGGACTTTTTTTGGTAATGGACCTCCAAGAAACTCATCGTTTTTTGCTGGATAGGAGAATAAGAAATCAATCAACAATTTTCTGTTGATTATAGATGCTTCTAAAAAATTTTCCGGGTTTTGATCCCAAAAAGGTTCAAAACAAAGCACGTCAAATATTGTTTTTTAAAAAACAAACGCGTTTTGAACAATTTATTGAGTCAAAAACTTTAATATGTATGTATTGAATAAAAAATTCTTGCAAGGTCTTAAGTTAACAAATCAGATTACTTAAAATTTGTATCAGCCATTAAAAAATCAGAGAACTTTAGAAAAAAATCAGAAGATACTGAGAACTTGAAAGAAGCCTGATTGATCTTGTCAATGAAACGTTTTAGTTTTAGTGTTTTTGAAGAATCATATTTCAAACTGCCTAATAGGTAGAAACTCATTTTTGTGTTCATCTTTTAAAACTCTGACTAGACAAGGCAGGTATAGATCGTTAGCTCCTAGTACGCATACTTTTTTTAATTTTTTGATTCATCGTAAATAGTATTATAATAATGGCTCTCTTGCCTTTTTTGCCTATAAAGATTATCTATTTCTTTTTCGTATTTTTTTTTTACAGTTTTGTTATTTTTTATTTCCTATCTTTTTTGGTTGAGCACTTTTTTCTTCATCTCATGTTTATTTAATGTTTATTTAACCTCATGCAAAGTGTTCGGGTTGAGACTTTTCTTTAATGCTGTAATTACAGATTCCGGGCTAGTCACTGACATAAAGTCACTGACATGAAAAGATACTTATCAAGTTTTTCATTTCAAAAAAGAAATGTTTAATTTTCAAGGCGAAACTCAGGGACTTAAGAAGGCTAGAAATAGAAGACTTTGCAGGGAATTATTCACTGAACGGATGAACAAGATGTGAGAAAGGATTAAAGAGTATCGGGAGTTCAAAATAACGAAAAAGGAATTTGATAGTCCTAGAAAAATTCCAGACAAACAAGAAACAGGTTCGAGAAAGCCAGGGTCAACAAAAAAAGAAAAAAAATTGAGAGAGGAGAAAAAGGAGTGAAAAAGACAGAGGAATAGAGAGAAAAGAGAGACAAAGAGAGGAAAAGGAGATTTAATAAGTAAGTCTGTTTTAAAAAGGAAGAAACAGAGAGGGTGAAAAAGATGGGTTTTTTCGATAGTAATTAACAAAAATCTCGAGATTGGTTACTAGTTAATCCCCATGCTTTTGTTTGAATGGTCAGACTTGTTCAAAAAGCGCATGTTAATTGAACTTCTGAATTGAAAAAAAGTTATTCAACTTTATAATTTTCAATTAGCATTATCATACAACAAGAAGCGTGACTAAGAGAACAAGGCATATGAGCCTTTCATATAACACTATCGCACGGAATATCAATGTGTCCCCGTGGTGTAATGATAACACACGCTTCCGGTTTGAGTCGAGATGGTCTGGGTTCGATCCCTCCCGGAGGACTAGCTTTTTTCTGTGCGATAGTTCAATCATTTGTCATCTTAACCAGGCGTCACTGCCTTTAAACTGTGTAACTTAGAATTTGAAGAACAAGAAGAGTCTTTAAAGTCAATCAAAAAAGTAACTTTCGAAGTATGAATTGTAAAAAAAAAAGAAGAATAACAAGGCGGGAGTTCGTAGTCCAAGAAACAGACCGCGAGCCGAAATTTTACATTTTGTTCCTGTAGAGCACTTCCTAAATTTATTGTTTTTAAAAAATAGTTTTTATAAGGTACAATAAATCTAAAAACTTCAAGATAAAAAAATTCTATTAGTTGCAATTTTCTTTATGATCATGGTTAAACAACGAATGAAAAATATTTTTCTCTCCGTGTTTTTGTCTTGATATTAAATTAAGTTCTGTATTAAATTATTGTATGTTGATAATTCTGTATTAAAATCTTGATAATTAATTATAATAAAAACATCATGCAAGGACAGTTTCTTTCACATATAACTTGTTTTCAATATTTTGAATACGATGATCTTCAATGGAAAACCTATTATCGAAAAAAGGTGAATTCTGGTGTTTGAGGTTTTCCAGAGCCAATGCAGTCTGGGTACAGGGTATAACTATGTACTGTGTACTGGGTATAACTATGTCTGTGTTCTGGGTATAATTATGTCTGTGTACTGGGTATAACTATGTCTGTGTACTGGGTATAACTATGTCTGTGTACTGGGTATAACTATGTCTTTGTACTGGGTATAACTATGTCTGTGTACTGGGTATAACTATGTCTGTGTACTGGGTTTAACTATGTCTTTGTACTGGGTATAACTATGTCTGTGTACTGGGTATAACTATGTCTGTGTACTTGGTATAACTATGCCTGTGTACTGGGTATAACTATGTCTGTGTACTGGGTATAACTATGTCTGTGTACTGGGTATAACTATGTCTTTGTACTGAGTATAAATATGTCTGTGTACTGGGTATAACTATGTCTGTGTACTGGGTATAACTATGTCTGTGTACTGGGTTTAACTATGTCTTTGTACTGGGTATAACTATGTCTGTGTTCTGGGTATAATTATGTCTGTGTACTGGGTATAACTATGTCTGTGTACAGGGTATAACTATGTCTTTGTACTGGGTATAACTATGTCTGTGTACTGGGTATAACTATGTATGTGTACTGGGTTTAACTATGTCTTTGTACTGGGTATAACTATGTCTGTGTACTGGGTATAACTATGTCTGTGTACTTGGTATAACTATGCCTGTGTACTGGGTATAACTATGTCTGTGTACTGGGTATAACTATGTCTGTGTACTGGGTATAACTATGTCTTTGTACTGGGTATAAATATGTCTGTGTACTGGGTATAACTATGTCTGTGTACTGGGTATAACTATGTCTGTGTACTGGGTATAACTATGTCTGTGTACTGGGTATAACTATGTCTGTGTACTGGGTATAACTATGTCTGTGTACTGAGTATAACTATGTGAGTACGATGCTTGGGGTTATTCCGATGTGTTGGATGACAGAAGCGGGTTAAATGGAACGGTCACTGATCTCTCCATGATGAAAGGCTCAGAAGTGTGTTCTACTGGCATCATCTTAGCCTTCCATCCAAAGAGGTGGAATTCTTTAGGACTCACTTTCTTTTCACTTCACCTTTTTGAATGACTTCGAAATGATAAATGAGACTCGTAAATTTCGCACTCCTTTTCTCAAGCTCATTTTCATTCTTTTTCACACTCTCTCTTACTTTCTTTCTTTTCTATCTGTTTCTCACTCGTCCTCTTTCTCTTTCTCTTTCCCTTTCTTTCTCTTTCTTTTTATCCCTCTTTCATTTTCACTTCTCTTTATATTTCTTTCTCTTTTTTCTCTCTCTCTATTTCTGAATTAGTCTCTCTTTTTCACGCACTCCGCTAACAGCTTGTTCAGTTTCCAATTCTCAGCTGAGCAAAAAGAGAAGAATCACACTCTATGATGGAGCGAAAACTTATTCATAACCTCGAAGGTGTTTCCATCAGAGATGTCACTATGTCACCAAATGCCACCATCAGAAATGACACATCAGAAATGTCACTATTTCATTCATATTCCGCGCCTATTCCACACTCTTTACATCACTGTCATTCTCTATTTTTTTGTCTGTATATGATTATATATCTGTTTCCTCTAATTCCTTCCTTTTTCATCTCTTAGAATTCTGAACTCAGCTCAGTTATCTTCGCTCTCTCCGCAACTTTGAATGAATAAGAGAAGAAAAAAAACCAAAATAATAGAAATCACATGCATGCTACCGAAATTGATAGATAGAGACCCAGCAAAATATAAATTTTAGGGGAGAATTTGGGGAGAACAGAAAAATAAAATAAAAATATATTTTTGAACTGAAGTGTTCATAATTAAGAAAGCTAAAACGACAGTTTTTAAGAAGAAAAAGGAATAACTTAATTTGCTTTTTTTAGAAAAAAAAGCGAGCAAAGTTTTGGAAAAACCATTTTTGATTTAACAGCTATAGTTGAATAAATATTCCATTTTTCACTCCTTTTTTCTTGCATTACTAATGGAAATTCAGAAAGACAAAATGAACAGGTGTATGTAGAACAAATTGCAAATTACCAATCATCCATGTTTCCTTTTTTTTGAAAACATTCCAGTCTTCCAATCTTGTAGTTTTTTTTGGCCTTTAGCAAGGCATGCTCACGCGCCCACGCTCTCACATGCTCACGCGTCGGCGGGCATACCCACGCGTCAGCGGTTTCTAAAACACGGCCTCAACTTAAAAACGGCTTAGCTCAATTAATTAGTATTATTTTTCTTTCTCTTTTTTATTTTTTAAATTATGTTTATAAATTTTAGTTTTTACATCAGAAAATTATTTTTACATTAAAAAAACGCTTAGGCTTAGTAAAAGTTTACGATAACGAGGCCGTACGGCTTAGCTAACGAGGCCGTACGGCTTAGCTAACGAGGCCGTAAGGCTTAGTTGAGGCCGTGAAAGGCCAAAAAACCTGACGAATAGCAGTCATGAAAGTCATGAATGTAATTAATTGAGCTAAACCGTTTTTAAGTTGAGGCCGTGTTTTAGAAACCGCTGACGCGTGGGTATGCCCGCCGACGCGTGAGCATGTGAGCATGAGCATGCCTTGCTAAAGGCCGTTTTTTTTATGGAAACGACTTTGTATGTGGAACAAATAATTTGGGTGACTACCTGATTACATTATTTGTCCAGTAAAACATCTTTGTACAATGCACCAGTGAAAAAACTTGAGAGTCATTTTTGACCTAATGTTTATGTGCATCAACTATTTTTTGGAGAAAATTTAAAGAACCATTCATTCTTCGTCATTGTTAGCTCTCATATCTCAATTTCATTTCAATTGCTACTTTTGTCTATTTCTTTTCTCGTGTTAATTATATAAATTACAATCGTATTCGGCTCAAGTTTTGGGCTTTTTGCGTTTCTCTAGAATATTAAATCCCTTGGTTACCATTTATTTGGTTCCACTTTTATATTTAACAGCGTATGTAATCCCACTTCTATACTTGACACCAAATAATGTTTTTATGAAGCATTATCTCTCTTCCCTTCACTGATGTTATGTGAGATTTTAAAGAGGAGTTTATAAACAGAAGAGTAAAAACGGAAGACTCATAGTATGTATTTTGAATTGTAACAAGACACCGAAAAGAAGACGAGATATAATATTTTCACTTTCGAATTCCCTTCGAATTTCACATGCTATTTCTGATTACTCTTTTCCCCGATACTCATTGAACGCTTCCGCGTTCATCCAAGAAACACCACCTTTATATAATACATTCGAAATTTCAGAATTTCCGGGCAGAGATATATGACGCCTAATCTTATCTTTAAAAACAAAGACTTCTAAAAAACAGGGTTTGCAAGTCTAGAATTGGTTTTCGTCTTCGACCAAAACATGATTCCAGTTCAAAAGTTTAAATGAAAGTTAGAGAAAACAAAGAAAATTTCGAAAAGAAAACCGGGAGAAATGAGAGAACAGAAATCAATTTGAAACAAAAAATGAAAACATAATCAACAGAGCTTGAATTTTATTCTATAAATTACTTTACCAAAGACATTTGATATTGGATTAACTTTATTCATTTTACCACCGTTCGATTAGTTCATTCGAACATAACCTTGAGCAAGAAAATGAACTATTCTACCCAATAGTTGACAAATGATTGAACTATCGCAGAGAAAAAAGCTAGTCCACCGGGCGGGATCGAACCCAGACCATCTCGACTCAAACTTGTGTCCCCGTGGCTTAATGGTAACACGCGCTCCCGGTTTTAGTCGAGATGGTCTGGGTTCGATCCCGCCAGGTGGACTAGCTTTTTTTCTGTGCGAAAGTTCAATCATTTGTCATCTTAACCAGGCGTCACTGCCTTTAAACTGTGTAACTTAGAATTTGAAGATTCACCCAATAGTTATTGAACATGAGTGGTTGGAAACATTACCAAACTTATAACAATCTTCGTGTTATAGTAGAATTTCAGTAACATTTAGTGCATCAACCATTTTTTCTCGATGATTTAGAATATGAATAAACATATATTGGAGTTATAGGCTTAGAACGGACAATACCTCTTGGCAGCTTTCCATTTTATTCATGAACTGGAGTATAACAAAATAACAGCCAGCTAAAGATATGTTGTAATTGGACGATCAAATTCCTCAAGTTCTATTCCTGAAAGGAAGCAGGAAAGTTATGAATTATCAAGTTTTTATTTTCTTGAACTAAAAGTTATGAATTATCAAGTTTTTATTTTCTTGAACTAAAAAGTTTATTAGGTTTATGTGATGTTCAAATAAAGAGATACAAATTTCAAATGCATTAGCGAAATTCGAATTTTATCAAAACAACCCTGGTTTCCGCCTTTTGATTGACTGGTCGGGTTCGTATTTGATTGACTGGTCGGGTTCGTATTTGATTGACTGGTCGGGTTCGTATTTGATTGACTGGTCGGGTTAGTATTTTTCACGAACTCTCAGCCCGTTCCAAACATCGCTATCTCGCACTCAACTAATATGATGACTGCAAAGCAGGAGGATTCTTTTCTGAAGGTATTCGTCATTCAAGTTGGCAATACAAAAGGCGAAGATAATCTCTCCAATTTTTCTTGTCACTTTTTCTTCAACTTTTTCGCATAATAACTCTCTCTCTGTCTTTCTTTTTCTTCTCTATTTTCACCCTCTCTTCCTATATCTCTCGCTCTTTCTCTATTTTCCTTGCGAAGTTGTCTATTTGTTGCTGGTAATACATTTCAGATTTTTTGAAGCATTCGGTAGCACTTCCATGGTGGTCCTTATCAACTTTGTGGGAGACTTTTTTTGTAGAAAAACGAAAGTGTGAAAAGAAAACATTTCGAGGTATCAAAGAATAGAAGGAGGAAGAGAATTTAAAAGAGAATGAAAAAGGAGAGAAAGAAGAGAGAGAGAGAGATAGAGAGAGAGAGGAAATGCGATGGACAGTGTGAATGAAGAATAGAAAAAAGAGTAAAGGCGGAGCAACAAAGATAGAGGGAGAGAAGTATAAGACCACAAAAGAAAAGTATGTAATTATATGAAAGGATGATGAAGGGCTTCGGGTGTGAGCACGAGCCTAACGGCTACCGAAAAAAAAAGACACTTAGGCAAGCATGAACAGAAAGGAAAGCCATGCGATACCTCCTCACTCAACAGAAAAGCCCTTATAAAGGGTTTCTCCTTCACGACTCATTGGTTATTGGGAACCGAGTCGCAGATGCCAAAACCTTTGGGAACAAAAGTACTCGGTCCTTTTTTAATTAAAAAAGTTTCGAAAAAGGGAGATGACTTAAAAGTTTGAAAGTAAACTTTTATAAGGGTCCTAGCTAAAAAAGCTTTGTTCGAAAAAAGAAAAGAAAACTCGATCTATATTTTTTGAAAAACAGGCTGAATATTATTCTTGTACGATGCACAATTTTTTTGTTATTCGATTATTTTGAAATGTTACTTTTATAACAGAAAACTACGGTTTTTATGTAAGAATTTCCCACAAAACCTTCCAACAAAAAATCTTTTTTTTAAACATAGGATTGGCTTTGCAAGAATGAACTTATTGTCCTTCAAAGTCCAACAGTCTTGTCTTTATTAGCCCTTTTCCGTGGCGCATAAGCCAATCGTTGTTATAAACTACCAAATTCTTCGTTTTCTCCATTTTTTTCTAAGTGTTGACTGACTAGTTACTCAGAGATCGAATAGTATTTGTTCAACGTAAATTTCATCAAACCAAATCTGTAAAAAGGTTTTTGATCATTGGCCTCGTATCCATGAATTTTGATGTTGAGAGAAGGAAATGCATAATTTGGTCAGATTTGTCATCTGTCAACTGCAATTTTATTCCTTCTTTAAATACGCTTTTTTCTGATTCGAGACAAGGACTTAGCCTGGTAAATTGGTCAATGACTGCTTCCTGGGTCACTGTTGTGGCAAAGATAGTAAGATTCGGGCAAGCACTAAATATCTTCAATGAAATAATCAATTTGGGTTAATCTGTAGGTCAAATTTGGGACCTATGAGGGTCAAATTTAGGACCTGATCCGCTCCAAACATGACCATCATTTACACTCAGTGTACTGTGAAATTAGTCCGTATTTCTTCATAAAGCACTTTCCATTCAGGCATCATGAGCTTTTTTTTAAACATTCGAAGCGTTTTTCGAGATGCTTCACTGGTTAGAAAGTGTTCTGAAAAAGAAGAACACAAGACACTCAGAAAGTGACAGCTTTGAAATATAACCCGCTTCATTCAGAGGCCATGGGTTAAGACTCTCTTCCTCGGCCTATTCATTCTTATTCAGCTCCATTTTGCCTACTCACTCTTTCTCTCTTTCTCTATCTTTCTCTCCCTCTCTCTTTCCCTCTCTCTCTCTCTTATACGCCATTTTTTCTCTTTCATTCTCTCTCTCTCTATTTTTCAACAACTCTAAACTTGTTAAGGAATTGTGAAAAAAGACAAAAGAGAGTGTTGAAGTGAAAACAAATTGTACAAAAAAGCTCAGTCATCGCGACTTCGTTGTTTCTTTTCAACATCATCCCTATTTTCTCTTTTTCACATTCTCAATTTTCTCTCTCTTTCCTTTTATGTATAGTTCTCTTGTTTCTCACTTTCAATGCTTAAACTCGCGCTAAAACTTGCAAACTCTCCTACATATTTCTCCATCACCGACATTGTTTTAAACGAAACACAATTGTTAGCAATACTTCTGACATCTCTCCAGAGGTGATTGATAGAGTCCTATCCCATTTACAGCCATGCAGATGAAGCTGTCGGGGAAGAAAAAGGTTTTTTCTTCGAATGCTATCTCTCCACTGCTAGCTAGTAGACAATTTACTCGATTATCGGGAAAGAACGCTCCTGTTTACACAAAAAAAACATGAAAAGGAGTTGATAAACTCGATAATGGGAGAAGAGAAGAGTTACAGTATTCAGTATTCACGGGAAAGGAGTAAAGGGAGAAAAAAACACGAAAAGCACGCAAGCATAATGTCTCGAAGCAGAAAGGCCCGTCTTCTTTTCTCAATAAGTTATACGTTCTGCTCAATTCTAGAGTTTTATCAAAGGCTATGTTCCAGAAGAAATCATATCTGCTGTTGAGATAACGCCTCCATTGTTGTTCAAAAACAAGGAAAGATGAATGTTTAGAGAAAGCAGCTTAACCGTTCTGCTGGAAGTGATCATAAAAAAAAATGTAGTGTTCTTACGCATTTATTTATTACTTATTTATTTATTACATGTTGTTCATATAATATACAATGATAGTACACAAACATCATGTGGGTTATAGTGATTCCAACAAGTTGGAAGATAATATGCATTAAAGGAACAAACCAAACATTAGATCATAAACATTACAACTGAACACATGAACGCATGATTCTTATAAGGTGCTACCTTGTCGCATGAAGTTCTCAAGAGTTTTTCTATAATAAAATCATTAAATGATGAAACTGGTTTATCTCTTTCCTAATTTGATTCCGACATAGTCGACAGTTTCAAAAAAAGAGTAACCAAAGGCCTGTCTGTTTATGCACAATGCCTGGAAGAATGGAAATTTTTGAAAACACTAAAATTATCGTTGTTCGGAAGTTATCAGAGTTTAAAACTAAGAAATTTTTTATCTGTAACTGTTTCACAGCATATTATTATGTAGTTTTATAATAAAAAGTTCTAATATGTTGTATGTTAAACGTTACATCATCTTACAATGAATAAGCAATCACCTCGAACGATAGTTCTAAGCCTTGAAAGCCAAGTCAGTATTGTATTGAAAATAGTAACAAAACTATAACAAAAATTATTTCAACTCTTAACCAACCAACTAGTTTTGCGGGCATCCGAAAAGTCTGATAAAATTCACAGAGATACTTATGTAATAAGTTCAATCTGTTTCCCAGGTCCGCAATAACCGAGCTGTCCAAACTGCGCGCTAAAATCCCGTCCCTCTCGCCTGCCTACGAATACTTGGTTGGCCAATGCTGTCAAGCGGCTGCGCAATGCTGTGAGACTGTACTAGCACCATCGGAAAAGTCTCACGCTGAGTTCGGTGAGTTTGCTCAGCTTAAGACTACGGTAGGAGTTTCTTCAACTAAGGTTGGATCAAATAGATAAAAAGTTACTGTATGTTTTAAGTGGTTAAAGTTTAAACCTTAGTCAGATCGAGCGCCGTAATTTTTAGCCACTGACTGAGAGACGCGACAAAAACGAAAACTGCTACAGTGCTCTTTCATCTGAATATCTTATACAATTCATATTCTATTTACATACGGGAAAATTCAGAAATTCCGTTTTCCTAGACGCTACATGTGCATCGGAAACTTCACTGGTTTTTTTTATTTATTCCCGGAAATTAAAGACAATCATGTTCGCATTTATTTTAGTTTTCCTATGTTCAACTTCCGTCTGTAACTGGATGTAGGATGTTTTTCAAAATTTTTCATGATCAAATCCTCTAACCTGCTCTCTCTCTCTCTCTCTCTCTCTCTCTCTCTCTCTCTCTCTCTCTCTCTCTCTCTCTCTCTCTCTCTCTCTCTCTCTCTCTCTCTCTCTCTCTCTCTGAACCCCTGTCCCTTCTGTTCTTAAAAATCAATTTGTCTAGTTTTTCAGAAAGATCATTTTTTTTGTAGTTTTTCGTGAGAGATTGTATTTTTTGATTAAACACTCTAATAGTTCATTTTTCCAATATCCAGCTTTTGCTCAAGTTTTTTAGGTAATAAATTTTGAATACATCTAATATTCAAAAACCGCATTCCGGAAAATAACCGAAGAAAATTTATTGGCATTTATACTTTTTATGTATTAATTTGAAACAATAATTACGGTTTTTCTGATCTTTCTGTGAAATTCTCTCGCTATTCCCGTCTAAACTCTCTCTAAAAAAAATTCTGCGCACTTTTAATCTTTAAATCTTGAAGTACATTCTTATCGAACCCTGTCTTCTTTTTAACAGTGAAAAATATTATCTTATCATATCTTCTCTGCATTCTCTCTGAATAATTTTCTCGATTTTGGAAAAATATAGACGAGAAGATAAGAATTTTGTTGCGAGTTCAAGATTGCAGGCAAGAAATGAAACACTTCCTTGTTTTTAAATTAGACTTTTGCTCGCAAATTAGGCTCTTGTGAAGAGAAAGATGCTTGACAGTTTGAAACATTTCATTGATGGAGATTAATCAGATTAGGTGGAAGAGTTTCCTGGAGAAAAAAAAGAGAGAGAGGAAGGATGAAAGTAGAGAAAGAGAGGGAGTGGGGAAAAGAGAGAGAACGAGAGAGAAGGTCAAAAAGTAAGGGTACAGATAACAAGAGTATTATAAGGGTTTCAGGGAAAAGTTTGTTCTAAGAAAATTGTTGCAACGCATAATAGTAAGGAAATTTTCCTGCTAAAATAAATAATCTCTTTATGCTAAAATAGAACATAAAAAGTAATTAAGTAAATGAAAGACTTTTTCATCACTTTTCACGGCACGCCACGGCAACTAAAAAACCTTTTTTTCTGTTGCAAGAGTGACGTAACACCAATTGAAATGATTTCTTAAGTTAATTTATTAATTTAGATTATATTGAAATATTTTCGCTAAATACAAAGAGCAACGACTTTAATAATTCGTTAGAAAATGATGAATTTAAAGAATTTTTAAATCAACCAAAATAAAAAAATGAATGAAGTCAAAACAATAAATAAATAAAAAATTCAAAAGCGGTTCGCACTTCTCTTCAAGTTACCTCAGCCTCAGAGTACGTGTGTATCTAGATATGTAGATCCATAGATGTATGGTATTCGTTGCCTTCAAATGCTGTGTCATATAAGTCACCGAGTGTATTTAAAAGTTTTCTTCTCCAACTTTCCGAATCTGTGATTGTCGTTTCCTCGAAACTTTGCCTTAACTGACTTACTTACGATTTTTCCTAATATGAACATGCCATAAATCCGTTGTTTGTTTTTTTGAAGTTTTAACTCTCGGTGTTTGCTTGTATCATAAAACTGATCTCACTTACATATGTGACAGTGATCCGCTTTGTATATGTACCTATTCATACAACATATGTATAATGTAACCTGAAATATAGAACGCAATGCATTAAAAAACTGTTTTTGACAATTTTTTTATCATAGAAAGTTTCGTTCATGAAACAGTTTGCCCGGCGACGTGGGATGGCTGGCACTGTTTCGAAGCTTCCAATCCGCGGCAGATCAAAACCTCATGTCCTCCATACATCTACGGAGATCGATACAGAGAACACGATGGAGAACGTATGAGTTGGAAGAATGATGCAGATACGAGACTTGAGAGGCTTAAAAGCGTGAATAAAAAAAAGTTTCTCGATAGTCTTTTCTTTTTTTAAAGTTTCTCGAAAGTTTCTCGATATGGTCACAACGGGAGGTGTATAACAATAATTATGTGAAGTATAAAAAAAGTAATTGAGCGTTTTGGGAAGGTTCATAGGTTACCTTCCTCATGTTATTTTTGAAATATTTTAGATGGTTACGTCACGAAATTACCACAATTCGATGAATCTATCGTAATATAAAATTCATAAAAAAAATCAGAGTTATAAATTTTGTAAAAATTTTATTAGAGTCATGCAATGGGCTGATGAAGTTTTATAAATTTCTGACTACAAATACAAGTAAAATCTGCCCTTTCTGGCTACAGACACGAGTAAAATGTGCATGGAAGATGGGTGGCAGAAGATAACCGAGTGGACGGACAACCAGACAACCGAGTGGACGAATTACCTGGGATGCCACATGAAAGAGGTCGTGTTTTTACTTTTTCCTGACTTGTTTTGACGCGTGTTTACCGGGGCTGGAATTTTATCAGCACGTGAGAAACTTGATGGAAAAGTTAACTTTATTATTTTCATTTTTGCCACGTTTCTACAAATTGCTCTACCCGCCGAAATGAAATTGAGTCTACAATAGTATAGTTGAAGTGTTAAAAAACATCGAAAAGATTAAATATGTATGTTTCGGACAATCACTAATTTAATCAGAATATTCCATTTGATGGATTAATCGCTTATTTAAGCTTGGCGGTTGGGCACAGATCAAGAAGACAGCAGCCATAATGGCATACGCTATGAGTGTGCTGGCTATCATCCCCGCATTGATCATCATTGCCTCATTCAGGTAAGCTTTGGAGTTGGTCCTCTCTTTTCTGACTTCAGCCGAGCCAAAACGTTTGCTTTACAATTTTGCCAAGAAGACGAAGCTAGAAGCACCGAAACGTGTTCTCAAATGCTTCTCTCTGCACAAAACAGCTGTTCACAATTTTTCATTAAGGGGGCCCCCTTTCAGTAAGGGGGGCCTAGATTTCTTAGCGAAATACTTGATTCCGAGTAGATGAAAGGTGCGTGTTAAGAAGCCTGCGAGCTCAGTCCGTCTTCGTTATCCACAACAATCTGCTGATTTCCTTCCTCCTTGTCTCGGTCTTCTACCTCTTCAACAACTTCTTCTTCATTGTTGACGGTGCACCCGGCGAAGACTTATTCGTTACCAATCATGTATCTTTACCTTTTAAAAAAAAGAACAGACATTGTTTGAGTAAGAGATTGATTTTTACAAAGTGTTCGACCAAAAAATTTTTAAGTACATTAAACATTACCATTTATACTACTTAGAAATGTTTCTGATAAATCAATTTTGTTTCACGCACCATTCCTATTTCAATTCAAGCTTGTTGAACACGTCCGTTTGTTTCCTTAGTAATACGATTATACTTTTTCGATCAAGAATGTACATAATGTGTGATTATCTCCTTTCTATGTCTTCCGCCTACTCTTCGACATCCTTTTCCGCGTTTATTTTTCTCGCCTCTTCTTCGACCTTTTCTTCCGCGTCCTTTTCCGCTCTTTGGAAAATTTATCTTTCAGTTATCGTGCCGCATTCTGTTCACGATGCAGCTGCGATTCGCCCGCATGGCGACGTACACGTGGATGCTGGCGGAAGGAGTCTATCTCTTCCGCCTCCTCTTCCGCTCTTTCGCAGACAACGAAAACCTGGCTACCTACAAAATCGTCTGCTGGGGTTGGTTTTTCGTGTTTGCGGAAGAACTCAAAGCTTCATAAGCAATTGACGTCCAAAATCGTTGGCAAGGGTCGAAACCAACTCAATGCTTGCCGCCAAGCTTTAGGCTTTAAAAAATGTGTGGTAGCTTGTTCGTATTGTTTGCGCGATTATGCCTTTTTATAAACTTGACATCGCGTAACAGATATCCATGTAAAGAGAAGTCTTGCTTCGATTGCTTCGATGAATTGTCGATCACGGATCACGGTATTAGCCGCTCTTGCGAAACTTTGCGGGCTTTCGGTAAAAAGTCTATCAGTTAATCTCTTGCTATGCTATGAGAGCTTTCGGAGAAATTTTTCAGTCTATTTACACTGAAACCCGGATCCAGAGGTTTTTCAAAAGTTATTTGAAAGTTTGAAAAAGAGAAAATTGTTAGGAAAAATTTTCTGTCGTTGCTTGAGGTATTCCATTCCTGATGACAATGTTCTATTCTCTGCTGCGGATTCTGTACGATAACGAGACGTGTTGGGTTCCGAATGCCGAACCGGCGATTGAGGCCGTCATGCTAGTGCCCTGTCTGCTATGCCTATTCGTACGCTTTTCTTATGATCTTTCATGGTAATCAAATGAGAGAGAAGTAGGGGAGTGGTTAAACTACCGGTTTTTAAAAGGAGCAATAACGTTTTTTTAAAGGCTGTATTTCACTGCACGTCAATTTTTAAAACGCCTTTCTTTTAAGATCCCTCTTATAGAAAGTTTAGGTAATTTTAATATCTTACGCAGAACCAGTTAGTAATCGAAACAGATAAGTGGTTCTTAGAAATAAAAACTCATCGAGCATGGAAAAAAGGGGATCAACAGAGCAGAGATTTTGTACGTTCATTAGTCTCGTCATGAATTGCTTTGAAATGCAAATGGATTACGGTTTTGTTCGATCGCTACTTCTTGTTGGGAAATGATTGCTTCCTTTAAAAAAATATAACATTATTTATAATAAAAAAACACCGTGATTTATTCGCATTCTATGGCAATTTGGGTTGATACAAATGAACTTATTTGCTCCTGCTCACGTGATCTTACACCATAACCGTTTTTCTTCTTATTTTAACGCTCCATTACATAGTTGACACACAACCAAGCATTCATATCTTTTTGTACATCAGGAAAGTTATCAAGTCTTGCATTTGTTCATTTGAAGTTTAACTATAAGATTATAATGCAGTTTTAATAGTCATTCGAGGGAACGAGGCTGATGAATTTATGCAAAGCGTATTCAGGCGAACACAGTACTTGTCGCAATCATACTGTATGTTCTCATCAAGAAACTACGGTACAATCCTCATCTCGAGCCTATGTCCTACAGGTACACAGGAGATTTTCAATTTCATTGTTTTATGATCGAGCGACACTAAACACTCTCTAAATTACGTATAAAAATTGCTCGGAACCTGACTCAGATCTGAGCAGAATTCAAACAAGAACAGTCTTCCTAGAACAATAACTAGTCTTCCTAGATCAAATCAACAATTACTAGTCATATGATTGCCAAAAAGAAAGAAAAAAATTGTGAGAGACGTACGTTTTCAGTTAGTCGGGGAAAAGAGAAAGAAAGAAAAAATAATACGGAGAGAGAGAGAGAGAGAGAGAGAGAGAGAGAGAGAGAGAGAGAGAGAGAGAGAGAGAGAGAGAGAAGAGAGTGGCTCAATGTACAGAATTAGTCTCGTGGCGATTTAACAGAAGAATAATTATTTATAACAATGAGTAAAACCAGTCAAAAAACGACCAATGAATGTTATTTTAACTTTTTTTATTTGAAGAGAGTAAATAAGATATGAATAATGAGTAAATGGAACAGGAAAGCAGTGCGGGCGGCCGTGATGCTTGTTCCGGTCTTCGGTCTGCACCTCCTCTTCACCATCGTCCGCATTGACAGCAACTCCGCTCATCAGATCATAAACATCGCCATGGATGGTTTACAGGTTAAAGTTGTTCTTCACCAATTTATTAAATCATTCATTCATTTATTCATTCTTTACCTGCAAAAATGGAAGAAAATCTGCGAATTCTTACGTTCTAGTCAGGTCATTTGATTTTTTGCTCTTTACATGAACCAATACATTAATTCATGTAATAATGGCGTTACTAGGTTTTAAGTGTAAACCGCGCTAGCAATGAAGAACCTTAGCTTCGAAAAAAAAGAAAAGTAAGAAGAAGACGCTATATTCGGAAGTTTCTAAAATCTCTTTTAGTTAGCTTCTAGATGAATTCCCATATTAGTTGCAAGAATCTTAAAAGATTTTTTTGTTTATCCTCTTTTCCAAACAAAAGGACAATAATGAGTTTTTCAGTCCCAACTGAATTGTCTCAACATTCTTTCAGGGCCTCGCCGTATCCGTCATTCTCTGCTATGCTAATAATGGAGTAGCCGAACGGGTAAAAAGTTGCCTCAAGTCCATAGAGGAAGCCCGCTCTCTTCGGAGAGAATGCAGGTGCTTAGCTAGAAAAGTATACATTGAGTACGTAGTAAATCGTGTTCATGATTGAACTCTGCAAATAACAATTTCGGTTCCATGGCTTTTCGCAGCACGAAATTTCGCACCGCGACAACTCGCACCCGTATTTTACAATATTTTTATCTCCAAATCTCTAATTATGTGGCTGTCGTTGTATACGGTCTCGTACTAACCCTTACGGCCTCGTTAGCACAAATTCCAATGAACCTAAGCACAAATTCCAAATAAATGGAGATATTTCGGTTGGGAAATTTAGGGTGTGAGTTGTCATGGTGCTGAATGTCGTGAAACCAACAATTTCACTTTTTAACATAGTTTAGGGTTTTACATGAGCAGTCAACTAGATATATTCAATGCGTCATCGTTGATTCTAGATGCCAGGTTTAGGTCGATTTTCTTGATTGTTTTCTAACAATTTACCGCGAAACGAGGAATAATCTCAAATAACTATATTAGTTCTTTTCTGAATGGTTTAAGACTCATGTCCGTGTACAACATGGCTTTTTCGGGCTCGCTTGAAAACCGCTCGCTTTTGATTCTTTCACATTCCTCGTTTTCTGTATTTTTTAAAGGCAATAGTTCTGATAACTCGTAAAATTTATTTTGTTAAACGAAAACATGAGCATTAGACTGTGAAATAGAAAACAATTTCATTGCAGGGCTCATTCGAACGCTTTCATCGAAACTAAATCTCATATCACGCGGTTTTCTACTAAAAAAGTAAGTTTTTTGCCGAAAAAAGATTATATTGACGGGGATGGTGTAGTCTTGAGACGGGGATGGTGTAGTCTTGAGCATACGTACATAATGAAAGTATGAGTTTAAAATCTACATGTGCTTTGTTACAAGACCAGAAAGCAAAAGATTTTCTAAACTTCTATAAACTCAATGATAAGATCCTTTAGATATGTGTTTATTCAATTTCACAAGACTTTGAATTTTGATCTTTTCAAAAGTTTATAACAGCAAGATAAGCTAGTTTCAGTCTAGTGTGATCTAATTCAACAACTTTTTAAAATATACTGCCGTCTAAGACAACATAACATTTTCTTATATTGACATTCGCCCATTCTCCCCAAAAATGACATTCGCCCCAGAAGCATTGAAAGGCGAATGTCATTTTCAGCAGAAAGATTTGCCAGCAGACGTAGTTTGTCCGATTCTGAGCTACGAAGTCAATGGAAATGCCCGGACTCCACTGGTTCGCATGAATCGGGAGCTGAAGAACATCGATGAGCAGCACTCAGAGCAATTATGAGGCTGACGGAACGGAGTAATAATGAGACTGAAGTGCTGGATTTATAATGAGACCGGCCAAAGATCAGAGAAAAGATGAGACAAACGAAAGTTCAACCGAAAAATCAACCTTTACTAGTCGATTCAAATGAATTACCGGTTCGAGTGCATGGAGTAAGTATACTTTGTGGAACATAAAGTTGCAGGCGGTTAACTCTTGCTACGCTCACGCACAATTTTAAAGCATCTTTTTCAGCTTTTATTATTAAGTTGACTCTAATTCAGAATGTTCTCAACTTAATTTGAAACCTTATGTCAATGATTCGATGAGAAAACCAGACAAGTTCTAATAAGTGATTCACGCTATGGTTGTTATTCGAATGAGTGACCGTTTTCGCGAGGCTTAATTGTACATTAAGTGTCAATTGTGTATATATTGTGGAGCGAGACAGATTTCTGTGAATGGTGTAGAAACAGTGAATTTATACTTTATGCTGGAATTCTTTTATATAATACTCTACAATAACAATAATACATATTATTGACGGTAACAGTACATTGCTGTTTTCGTTAGATTAAATCTTATGTGGATTTTGAAATAGAATAGGATACATGTTTGTAGGTACTACAGCTGCCTTGGAATGAGAGGACTAAAAAGTTAATGGAATGATTCCGTGATAAACAGAGAAATTTCTATTTCTTCTCATGGTTAGTTGTTTCGCTGTAGAAATTTCCTCAATTTACAGCCGAGAAATCAGAAGTATTAAAATAACCACTAAGAAATAGAAAAACTGAAAAGTATAACACGGTTGCAGAAAGTATAACACGGTTGCAGAAAGCTTCGAAAAAATTAAGAGAGGGGAAGAGATAAAAAGATGGAGAGGCGTTAAGAGATTGCAAAAATATGAAGTTTTTTAAGTAATAGAGAAACTTAATGAGACAAACACACACACACACAGAGAGAGAGAGAGAGAGAGAGAGAGAGAGAGAGAGAGAGAGAGAGAGAGAGAGAGAGAGAGAGAGAGAGAGAGAGAGAGAGAGAGAGAGAGAGAGAGAGAGAGAGAGAGAGAGAGAGAGAGAGAGAGAGAGAGAGAGAGAGAGAGTCTATCGGGTCAAAAAGGGTAAGATAAGCGAGCGAGAAAAATATGGAAATTGGAGGATGAAAATTCGTTTCGTACTCATGAAACTGATAAGCTTTATCTGGACACTTTTTGAGGTGACTGGCGACTTCTTTAAAATGAGAAGAGACAATGAAATATCGCGTTTTTGTTTTGGTTGATATCGCTAAGAACAACTGTGAAACTCTTTGTCGTTTTAAGAAATATGTTATGTATTTCTGTGGTTTTTTGCGTTGTTTTCACTCTTGATCGCTATACATTTATCGATCGATAATTGATCGATAAGAACGAACATTGATCGATAAACATTTATCAATCACACAAAATGAGCTTATTAAATCAAAAAGTTAACATGAGAAAATTTTGCCAAGGTTTTTTTAAAAAAAAACTAATTATGTTTTTCACTCAAATAAATTCTTCCACATGGGCTACAGTTTCAATAGACGAATTCAGATACTGTTTTGAGATGCAGAATTCAACTGATAGAGTCAGCGACTGCTTTCTTGGACATCACTAGTGTGTAGCAGCGAGAGACATTGAGGCGTGCTAGCCCTATTTATCCACATTTCTTAACACCTCGGTGTGAGTGGATTTGCTAGGGGTGCCGGTCAAACTTGGAATACATCGTACAATTGTCAAACACAATACAATTGTCAAAGCCTTGCTTCCCATTGGGACATCGTGAAAATAATTTAGCGATTCGAATACTCTCTTTGCACAAAATTATCTAAAAAGTGAAAACAAAATAAAATGAAAAAATAGTGACGGAGGGAAAATAATCGTATAAAAAATCTTTTCTCAATTCAGTTTTTTTCTTTAATATCTTTTAGTCTTTTTTTAGTATAGTCCCTCTACCAAACCGTTTCAAATCAGGAAGAATTTTCAAATTATCGTTTCAATTTATCAAATTTATTCTTCGATGAAAAATATGTAGAATTCAGTGCCTTATATGTACACATATACATAGTACATACTATGTGCATAAGGTACTGTAATCTTTCCATATCTCTCTTAATGTTTTCTCTCGTTTTTCTCTGTCATTCTTTCTCTTTATTTCTTGCTCTCTTTTTTTATTCTCTTTCTGTTTCTCTCTCTCACTTTCCCTCTATCTCTCTCACTCCCTCTCTAGATACCACGCAAAGGAATTTTTTTGAGTCGGCGATCATTTGGTGTCCAAACGCCACTTAAAAACCTTTGAAAGAGTAAAAGAGGTGATAAATGTTTTATGACTCAATTTCCGGTAGATTAGAACTTTAAAAGATCAGTTCATAACTTCAGAAGACCGAAATATTACTTTTAAAAAAATGGAATCTAAGTTCACTTTCTGCGCTTATCAGCTGAACATCTTTATTCAAAAGGTGCTAAACCTGAACGTTCGTTTGAATGTCCTATTCAACCATTAAGCTCTGATTCCTTCAGACAGAGCAGTTCTTTATAGAGTCTTTGACTGGAAGGACCAAAGCAACGCAGGGAATACTAGTTTCCAGGACACTTCTTTGCACATTTTCCGAAAACCGCACTTTCACTTTTAACTCTCTGCCTGACTTTCGGGTTTTCGTGACCCCTGTTGTAATTCAAATCAATTTTATTCAATTTAAACGCTTTATCAAGATCAAGATCGCTACTGCTTGCCTCGGATCGCTACTGCTTGCCTCGCTCAACCTCCGCTCAACGCTCAGATCCGTTATTCGAGGATTTCACGATGTGGCTTGTTTCATTTGTTGATCTTGATATGTTGATCTTGATGTTGATCTTGATAAAGCGTTTAAATTGAAAAATTTAAAATCAAGATCAACAAGCCACATCGGGTATATAACATCATCTATTATGGGATTTGTAGCGACATGTGACGTCTCCACTCCTTCCTTAGGAATTGGGGACCAACTGCTTTGACAAAGTCGTCCCTCCATCTCATGGCCCACGCGGGTGCCACTCTAGAACAGCCCGCGCCCACCAACTGGGGTCGAGCCTCGCAATTCGGCAAACGCCACCTCCTTTCACGGCAGATTCTGACCACGTCCATTATGCCCGTCTGACCGCGCACCCACTCGTTAGTCCGCCTGTCGAGTAACGAGCACCCCAGCAAAGAGCGCTCCCATCTACGCTGCGCCGCAGCCAATCTGTTCTGTTGTAATAGCTCATCATAATACGGTCGAATCCAAGAAAACTTTCTCTCTCTCACGTCGAAAAGCGTCCTTTGCTTTAGCTATAACTCGGTTGAACCTGGTATCTGACATAAATGAAACACCTTGAAGCTGTTCGAACCATGTATTACTTATTCGTAGGCACTCTAAACGTTCTAACACCATCCTACACGTTTCAGAACCTCGGCATTTCTTTTCCTTTAACCTTGATAATACATCGTGTGGAAAAGAGTTTTTTTATCACATCGTTTTAAATTTCCAGATTAATGCATTCAGTATGTTCCGTTCTCAGGCAGGCTTCTGACGTTGTTACTAATGAGTTTTACAATCCAATCATTTGTTCTCTACCTTTTCCAAATTATGGAATGAAACTTGGTGAGAGACCTTTGTGCCTTGAACTCCTGCGCCTTGAACTATATTTTTTCTCACTTTTACTCTATGCATATTATCTCGTTGCATCATTTATTGAACATGTATTCGAGAATTTGCTCATTGCTTATCTTGTGTGGAAAAATTTACGAAATTTTCTATGAAATTTAAGTGATACAGTAAATCGAGTCATTCGAGGAGCTCTCGGAGACGTCAGATAGTGAAGATGTCAGAAGAAGAAGAGGCTTCGATTAGCCCGTCCACACAGGATTACTACATCGACGACATCGACAGCGACTCGGAAGAAGAGAAAGACTTGCCCAAAATTAAAATATTTGGAAATCGCACTAGATTCGTTCTCCTAGTTCTCATCCTGCTCTGCACGACGTCTATAAGGTTAAAATCGATCTCCAGTTGGGATCCATTCGAAATCGTATTAGCGCACTGTTCCCCAACCTCTACCTCCTTCACACACAAAAAGTGACCCGAAGGAGCACTGAAAGGTTTTACCAAATTAGGTATGGTTACCATTTCATGCAAACGCGTAACAGGCATGAACAAGCACAAAGAAGATTCTCTTGAGTATCGAAATTTGTTTTAATATTTAAGAATCAAAACCTCAAAAAACACTGGTCATTGGAATGTTCTAAATAATCTCTGAATCAGACTTTTTTTATCAAAAAATTCCGTATCTTACCTGAGTTAAAGTTTTTCGATGATCTTGGTTGTTAAGAGTTCTCTTAATTTTTTCGCTTATCAAGTTTCAGAAATCGATACCTTTTAGGCCATTTCCATCAGCGTTTTATATTTTCTTTATCTAAAAGTTTTTGTGTTTTTTTGTTATTATTAATAGTTTCTTTATACACAATTTATGTAGATACAGAAATATTTTTTTCAAATACCAACATATGAAAGAAAAAAAGCGTCTTCGGATTGTATTATCTATTCAATTTTTACACCTTATCAATGATGATCTTAAACAAGACTAATACTTTTGATGAAGTATAAAAATGTATAAGTTCTTTCATATATAAAGAAATAAATAAATGAATAAATATATCTCTTACAGGTCCAATATCCTTTCTTACGAGATGGCTGTGATTTGCATGGCCCCCATAAAAAACGGAACCGCCAAACAGAACGCGGATCGTTATCAGTACAACAATGGTGAGATGTACAAATTGTTATCAGTACAACAATGGTGAGATATATACATTTCATGAAAGGATAGTAAGTTCTGGGAGAGAGGAGCAATATAATGAAGAGAAGAGAAAAAGAGACCGAAAAATAATGGTCATGAAGGTAACTGTTAGAGAGGGAGAAAGAGGTAAAGTGAGAAAAAGAGCAAGGTGAAGAGAGATCAAAAGAGCAAAAAGAAACAGAGTTAGAGAAAAATTTAGGTTAAGATAGAGAAAAATGAAAAGGCAGTGAGGGGAAAAAGCTAGAATTTTTTTAGAGAATGGAAACGTTAGGTATAGCGTGAGTAAAAAAGAGACAGAGTGAGGGTGAGGTGAGCACAGAGAAAGAGAGAGAAGGACGGAGAGAGAAAGAGAGAAAGAGAGAGAGAGAAGGGGAGAGAGAAAGAGAGAGAGAAAGAACTAGATAGAGAAACAGACGATGATTTAAGAGAGTAAGAAAGAGTGAGAGAGAAAAATGATAGAAATCGAAGAAGATCAAGAGGGATAAAGAAAGAACGAGGAATATGTATGCAGAAAATTATGAAACTAGATAAGGAAACCAAGGAAAACAGAGAGTCAAAAGACCGGAGATCTGAGAGTTTCCATTATTTCAAACATCATAAAGTCACACTTTGACTGAGTGATAGAATTGTTATCAGCCTTTTCAAAGGCCGTAAATTTGTTTTGAGTTTCTTTCACAAGAGTCAAGCGATATATTCGGTTATTTAGTACTCAGCAAATCACCTGGAAAAAACTTTTCAAAAAAGATCTAACTGAGTGAATACTGATTGCATGTACAAGATAATCTAGATTACTGATTGCATGTACAAGATAATCTAGATTGCATGTCATAACCTAGAGTTTTCTATTCTCCATAGTTTGGTTTTTTGACATGAAAGATAAAGCGAAATCTACGAAATAACTACGAATTTAGAACTCAATGATCACTGAGACAAAAAAAATTACAAAATACCGTGCAGATAAAAAATTAAATTAATAAAAAACTTGCATTTTTCAAATCTAACAAATACAACCTCATTACTGACCGGAATCAGTTTTTTCTTAATCATTTTGAATGAAGGTTTCTGTTGAATTTACTTTGACATCACACAATTGAACTTTTCGAAAAAAATGAGTGCTTATATGTCAGCACGCTCACATCATCATAAGTTTTTCATTGAAGTCGTTTTTCATATGACAATTCATGTAAAAGTTCATGCGTCATTTCATGTGACATTTCATGTAAAATTTCTTGTGACAGTTCACGTGACATTTCATAGCGGTCTTTTCCTTCTTTCAGATCAAGCAACATGGCTAGCGGCGATCGTTCCGATCGGAGCTCTGCTCAATAATGTTCCCTCAGTCACAATCGCCAATAGAAGGGGCATCCGTGGCCTCTTCACTGTACTCGGATTCATTTCCACTCTCGCCACGATTCTCCTGCCTACCGCAATCAAAGTACGTCCCAAGCTCTTGTGAGTGATTCGTTTCAATTGCACAGACAAATTTTAATCACTTGAAACGATTCAAACTTTTCCGGGAAAGGACTTTATTCGAACATATTCAAACATAATTATTATTATAATTATTCAAACTATCAAACTAAGAAAGGCATAATTATTCAAACCTCACCGGCCTATATACATTTTTCTCTCTCTCTGGATCAATCGGCGAAGTGAATGGGGATCAAAGCCTGATATTTTTTTATAGGGAATCACCGCGTTTCTTGTATATGTATACACAGTAGTGATTAAACAAACTTTGAGTTATCACAACAAAACCAAAAATGGAAGGCATTGATTATAAAAGCACATCAGATGACTCTGTCAAAACTATTTGCCAGATAACAGATAACCAGACAATGCCAGATAACTCTTTGCCAGATAACCGGAACAAAAATAACACTTTCATGCATAGGTAAAAAGGTATTTCTTCATAGTTCATTGATTATACAAGCACATCAGATGACTCTGTAAAACTACTAACTTTTTGTTTCAGGCGGGCTTCCCCTACGTGATGGTTCTCCGCTTCTTCCAAGGCATCGCCTTCTCCGGTAACTTCCCCGTCATTGGCGTTTTCTGTGACAAGTGGACTTTTTACAAACAGGTTTGCTTTCTTTTCACCTTTATTCGAGAACAAGCTAAAGGTTTTCTGGTGGTTGGGTCAGTTTTTACGTGGAAGACGGCTCACTAAAACCGCCTGGTTTTGATAATGCTTTCAAACTAACTTTGGTCAGGGAATTAGCTTAATCACGCAGTTTTACTTAGGTAATAATCATTATGATCAAGCTGCCGTTTAAAAAGCTCTTGGTGTTTACATAATTAAGCGACTTGGAGTCAATAATCTCACGAAAAGATTTGAAAATCAGTTCTACGCTCTGGTAGATGATTCTGTCAAATTATCAAGATGCGACCATAATTTTTGATCAAATATGTGAAAAATCATTGGTAAAAATAATATATTCTTTTCGTATTGTAAGAACCGATTCAAAAACCTCAATGAATCGTACAATGTTTCTGATAACAACAATGTGGCAATAACTGATACTTCAGTGAAAGCCGAGATGTTCTCCTCCTACTTTTATTCCATTTCTTCACAAAATGTATTACCGGCTCCTTATGTTCGTAGCAATTTATCGAACCTCGATTCCATTGATGACTCCATGATACTGAAAGCTATTTCGCAACTTGAGAATAAGGCTAACACCTCTCCTGATCTTATTCCAAACTTTTTTTATCAAGAAATGTAAATTTGCTCTTTTAGCTCCTCTCAGAATTATTTTCAATAACTGTATTATAACCGGACAAATACCTGATTCAGTTCGCAATTGTCAAACCCATTCCTAAAGTAAGAGGGTCGTCGAGTCTTTCCAACTATATACCCATTTCTCTAACGTGCTCCTTGTCCAAAGTTTTCGAAAAATTCTAGCGAATTTCTTATACATGTGTATTGAGAATAATGATCTATGTACTGTCCCAATTCCAATGTGGGTTTCAATCTAAACATTCAATCATAACCTCACTCGCTGAATCACATTCTTTCATGATAAACCATCTAATTCCACGATCTCCCGTCGACTTTATGTTTCTCGACATTTCCAATGCTTTCGATTGCGTTGATCATACATATAAACTTAAATGTTTAGGTATCAGGGAGTCCATTGTTAAGTTGATTACAGGCTTTTTAGACAATCGTAAACATTCTGTATCTCTAAATGGCGTTTATTCTCAACCCGCAGTAGTATCCAGTGGAGTTCCTCAAGGCTCTTCAATTGACCCTTTATTGTTTCTGCTGTTCATAGACGATCTTAAAAAGTTATTCTTACGACGATTCGATATAGCATTTTTGCCGACGATCTTAAGTTGTTTGCCGAAGTCCCATCACATCACAGTGACTTGCAGTTAGCCATAAACAACATTTGCGACTGGTGTATAGAATGGAACTTAACTCTGTCTCCTAGTAAATGTACTGTTTTGCACCTTGGTGAACAACCTGTTGAGCTCAATCATAAAATCAAAAATTCTATCCTGAGCAAATATTCTTCTGCTAAAGATTTAGGTATAACGATTGATGATAATATGAGCTACAAGCCTCATATAGAGATTATTTGCAAAAAAAGCTTCTTCTTTAGCTAATATGATCCTCAGAGCATTTAAATCTAAATCCCATTCTCTCCTCATGCAGTCATTCAATGTTCATGTTCGTCCGATACTCGAGTATGGTACGGAAATTTGGTCACCTGTCTCCAAACAACTAGTCAATGATATTGAATATTTGCAGCGTAATTACACTAGAAGAGTTTTCTATAGATGTGGCCTTGGCAATGCTTCCTACCCCGAAAGATTGAAATTTCTTGGTACTGAATCGCTTGAACTCCGTCGCACTATAAGAGTTCTATGTTTTCTCCATAAGAGCCGTCATTCAAACTTATCCATCTCATTTGACACTTCTCATTTGTATACACTTAATCCTCATCAGCACAATACACGGCATGGTCACCAATTGAACATTAGACTCCCCATTCTCTATCCTGCTAGATTGTCTACTTTTGTATCCAGATCGATCTTTTGTATCCAGATTTCTATATGGGAATGTCTACCTAGTATATGGGAATGTCTACCTAGTATATGGGAATGTCTACCTAGTATATGGGAATGTCTACCTAGTATATGGGAATGTCTACCTAGTGAAGTCAATTCATTGCAGAGCTCCTCTGCTCTGTTTAAAGAGAACTACTTAGCATAAACTCCTTGGTTCACTTGTAGCTTTTTAAAAATAGAACATTTGTTTCCATCTTTCTTTTTATGACTACATAGATTGTCTCCAGCATCAGTGTTTAGAAGATGTTCCTTCTGTTCGATTATATATCATAGTCCATGCTCTAATTTGCCTTATTAACTTCGTGATATTGTTTATAATGTTGCGTGGAACAATAAATGAAATGAAATGAAACCTCCATTAAGATTCACCCATTTGTTTACCCTCTTTAGTATTATTCCATCCTGCATCTTTTTTAAAGGCATCCAATCATCGCCGAGAAATTTTTCAATTTGTTTTCGGAACTTGAAGTTAGTAGTGGGATCACAAAAAAAGACATGGAACAGCCCACTGCAAAAAATGAGCGATAAGTTGAACTTTCATCGCAGCCTAGCGACTTCCAAAACCAACTTGATCTTCAAATTTTTCAAAACACGAAATGTGTATTTTTTGCAGTTTAAGGTATAGACAAGCAGTTTTGTCCTTGAATTCTAAACCGTTTGACAGTCCGTTGTGGTTGACTCGAAAAAATATAGAGGTTAGAGTTTAGAGAAGCCAAAACTTCTGATGTGGAATAGACTCTCTGCGTTGAATTGAAGGGTTTCCCTCTGTACAAATTGGTAATTTTCGATGTAATTTTTAAAAAAACTCTCTAAAAGTCTTTGATGATTCTTTCGAGCCTGAATCGAATGTTTCTAGCTTTGCAGACGGGTCTTTTCGTCTCAGTCCTGGTTGCGTATCTACAGTTGGCTCCAGTAGTCACTAACACGATTTCTGGATCGCTCTGTGCATGGTAAGTGACTCTGTTTTATTCTCATTTGCTACCTATCCCTCTATCTCTCACTCTCTATATCACTCTTTCTCACTCTCGCTCACTCTCTCTAACTCTCTCTCTCAAAATCTCTCTCACTCTCTCTCACTGTCTCTCTTACTCTCACTCTCTTTCACTCTCTCCCTCAATCTCTCTCACTCTTTCTCTCACTCTTACTCTCTCCTTACCCCTCTCTTTCACTCTCTATCTCTCCCTCTCTCTCTAACTCTCTTTCTCTCTTTCTCTGACTCTCTCACACACTCTTACTCTCTCTCACTCTCTCGCTCACTCACTCTCTATCTCTCTCACACACTCTTTCTCTCACTCTCACACTATCTCTCCCTCTCAGTCTCTCTTCTCTACTACTGTGTAGGTCGTGGGAGTAAATTTTCTATTGTACATAATGTTCATGGGAGTCGTTCGTCAACTAAAAGTCCACCTTCTATTGTAATGGTCGTGGTAGTTACACACAAAAAAAGAGTATAAATAGTCATATTTTCGAAGTTATGATAATGGAACTATTCATTCATTCATTCATTCATTCTTTATTCCTTGCACAGATTATATTCAACTTCGGTTAAAAATGAATAATAAAAATAGCGGATATGCATAAACTGTCTTTCTAGTGGCAGTGTGCGTAAGCAAAAGGTTGCTTAACTAAAGGAGGGGGGAGATAGAAAATGCTATTAATAAAGAAACGAGCCTTTAGTTATCAGAAACAAAATTATTTTGTAAAACTAGGTTGACAGGCAATTTAAGTAAATTGTTCTTAAATACCTTGCAATTAGGATCGTTACCGATTTCAAAATCCAATGAATTCCATACTTATAACTGACGAGAAACGCATGTTGATATGAAAGACTGTTTAATATTATTGGGCGGAATAAGACGCGAAGAATGAGAATGTCGAGAATAACGTTCAACAGCTGATATTTTATATAAGTTAATAGTATCTATGTATGTTACATTTCTCATGGATACATTTGTGAATGAAAGTAAGGTCAGCAAGGGCTCGACGGTATTCAAGAGTTTGAAGTTCTAACAATAATATCCGCTCTGAGTACGGAAGTATAGGATGACCGGCTCTAGCTAGAATTCGTCTCGTAAACGAACGTTGTACTTTCTCGATAAGTTTCACTAGTCCCGAGGACGATGGGTTCTAGAGCTCGCTAGCATATTCTAATAACGGTCGTACATAGATTTTAAAGGCAGAAGTCAGAAGAGGAAGGGATGGCGATTTGAACGCTTTTAATAACATATTCACAACAGAAGAGGCCTTTTTACATTTCTCATTTATATGTTTACGATAAGAAAAACCATCGGATATTATTACTCCAAGGTCTTTGGCTGATTCACTAGCTAGAATGGGTATATTGCTCATATGATAAACATTACGAAAATTAGATGAACCAAGGTGTAAAACACTACATTTAGATAGCGATAAACACAAGTTCCACTCTAAGCACCATGCTGAAACACAGTTGAGAGCGAACTGCATCTCCTTTACAGAAAGAGGGAGTCGTCCCATATATACTTTAAAAGTATCCATATCATCCCGCACTCATTGATAGACCTTGTCAATGATTTGGAAAGAGTTCAACGTAGTTTCACTCGCCGTGTGATGTATAAAGCAGGTATAACCGACCTAGATTACCCCTCACGTCTGAAGCTATTGAGTCTCTATACACTTGAGCACCGTAAAGCTATAAAAGATCTTTTTTCATACATTAGTGCATACATGGCCATTTTGAGCTCGATTACTCGACTTTGTTTGCCGTCAAGCCGTGTCCTTACAATAATAGGAATTCACATCCTCTTCGCATTAGTCTACCCTTTAAATTGTCACATTCGCACACTACTTGTGCCTCTCGTGCTATAAAATTGTGGAATGCTTTACCTATTCAAATGGTAACAATTTCTTCCTGCTCAGCTTTCAATTTCAATTTTATTACGTGAAAACATTACATGCAGCAACGCATAAATTAATCACGTGGTACGAGAGATTAGACAATTGAATTGTTTGAATTACATAAATAGGTGAAACAATGCAGATTACAACCAGGCAAACATATATCATTCATCAACACTATTAATTTCGGTGAATATACGAGCTGATCGTATAGAGAAGGCATTTCTTCTGCAAATAGTTCTCGGAGCAGGGTGGATTATTTTGAAAAATGCGCCTCTAGTGTTGGAAGCTCTTATTTCAAAGTTGTGGTGCGTCCTGTTAGAGAGTACTTTTTTCCCAAATATCAGTTTCAAGAGTAGTTTGAGGTCGTTAGATTCTCTAACAGACAGAAGAGATACTAGGCCTAGTTGATTGTTTCTCGTCTGACTACTTGGCATATTATTAAACGAACAACCAAAGCACCGGCGAAAAACTCGACGCGTAAAATAATTTTGAACCTTCTCTAGTACAGCTATGTCCTTAGCGAAATGTGGGGAGTAAACAGTTGTACAGTGTTCTACAATAGATTTAATGTATATCTTGTAAGCGTTAACAAGTACATCCGGTTTACGACTCTTGAGAACTTTAAGAATAAGATGACATTTACGCTTTGCTTTCTGAGCTATTGTTGAGCAATGAGCAGAAAAAGTCAACTTGTTGTCTACAATAAATCCTAAATCACGAATCTCGTTGAGGTAGGGTAGGGAGTGACTATTTATAGAATATGGAAAATGAGGGGAACTCTGGGTACCAATTCTTAACACAGCACATTTTGGTAGAGATAAAGGTAATTGCCAAGCGTCGCACCACTCCACTATGGTATCAATCGAGTGTTGCAGTGTTGTATGAGAGTCTGTTTTAGAAAAAGACTTATAAACTTTCATGTCGTCTGCAAATACTTTAATTTTACAATTAGAAGAAGTTATCATATTCACTATCTCAGATGTATAAATGATGAATAATAATGGGCCTAAGACACTGCCTTGGGGAACACCACTGGTAACCATGAAACTATTAGAAAGGGATTGATTAACTCGAACTTGGTAGGTTCTATTACCTAAATAAGCTTCGATCCACGAAATAATTCTGGGAGGGAGTTGAATGGACTTTAGTTTATAAATAAGTTTAGAGTGAGAAACTTTATCGAAGGCTTTCTCAAAATCGAAATAAATGATATCTGTGAACTTTTTCTGGTCTACGGCTACAGAACAGTCTTCAAGGAACAGTAACATCAACTGTTCTATTGATCTCTTATGGCGAAACCCGAATTGATCATCTGGCAAAATCTGGTTTATCTCACAATGTTTCTCTATTTCTTTACTCAACACTTTCTCGAATATACGGGAAAATAGTGATGTTATACTGATGGGACGGTAATTGGAAGGACTATTGTAAGGATGCTTCTTCTTAACTGGTGTGACTATGGAATGTTTCCATCTGTTCGGGATTTCAGATGAAAGGAAAGATTGGTTATAAATTATTTCAAGCGGAATAGACAGAGGGACAGCGATTTTCTTGATAAAAAGCATATTCAGATGATCTGGGGTAGTACAAGAAGACATTGGGTATTTCTCTATTAGTCTACAAATATCATGACGCGTAAACAAGGGTTCTTCTAGAGAGGATGCTCTCAAGACTGATTTATGAGAGAGTGGAGGAAGCTTACCATTGTCTATGGTGTATGACTTCTGGAAGAATTCTCCAAGAAGATTTGCTTTTTCTAAGTCTTTAGATACTGAGATGCCGAGTTCATTCACCAAAGTGTCGACACCGCTTTGTTTCTGGGATGTATTAGACCTTATATACTTGAAGAACAAGTTTTTGTTCTTACTATTAACAATGTTCTTTTCTACATTTAGGTTGAATTTATCTACAAACTTTTTGCATTTCTTACTGGCTTTAACATAAATGTCATAGTCCTCACTTAGTCCACTAGAAACATAGTTGTTCCAGAAGAGAAAACGCTTTTCTTGAGCTCTCTGTATATGCGTTGGAAGAGATGCATGGGTCGCTAGAGAGACCTTCTGGATAGGAGCGAATTGCTCGGAAAAGTCCTCTATTATGGATAGTAACAATTCGTACATTGAATCTGTATCTTTGATGGGGTTGAATAAGCAATGCCAATCTAAATTACATAATGAAGGGAGTAATAAGGAATAGTTTATTTTACTGTATATGCGTCGATACGAGTAAAGAGGAATTTCGTGGAATAGGGAAAGTTCGAAACTGATTGATTCGTGGTCTGAATTACTGAATGAGGGAGTGACACATGGGTTCTTCCATAAATCTTTGCTATTGGAGAGGAGGAGGTCTAGAATGTGTGATCCTCTCGTAGGGCATCTAATATATTGATTCATCTGAGTGGCTGAGCAAAATTCAAGAAATGATTTGGAAGCGGGATTCGATGAGGCTAGAGGGGATTTATTCCAGTCTATGTCGGGTAAGTTAAAATCTCCCATTATAATACATGGGTGGTTGCAGGTGACTAGATCAATCAAGAGGTTTAATAACCTCTCGCTCTTCGGTGTGTTTATATGAGGGACTCGATATAGACTAATGAAACGTATCACGTGAGATTCTATTTCAATATCAATAGCTAGGATTTCATGAGAATTCTTGATTGATTGAGAATAGATAATTTTGAATGATAATAAAGAGTGTATGAGAAATAGCACTCCCCCGCCATTAGTTATTTCGCTCCTATCACATCGAACAATGTTATATTGAGAGATGAAGGAGGAGAGAACAAAAGAGTCCGGGTATCTATCCGATAGCCATGTCTCACAAAAAGAAATTATAGAGTATCTCTTTGACAGCAAAAGTTGTAGATCATTAATCTTATTCACTAGAGATCTAACATTTGCGAAATAACAATTCACGTGACTTGTGGAAGACCGGCGATTTTGGTCTAGTTTAAAGAACGATTAGGACGAGGTGACATGAATCTTCGAGGAGGTTCAATACGCTCGGCCATCAGTGGGCGAGGTTTGCTATAACTCAGAGGGGGACCGAAAAGAGGAATATGAGGTTTTGGCTTACTCCTATCAGCCAGCCAAGCACGGACTGCCCGGTCATAAGTTCTCTCAGCTCTAGTCTGTGAATGTCTCAAATACAAATCGGAGGAAAAACGGGAAAGTACATCGCGACATAGAAGAGTTTCTTGTTGATGTCCTATTGTTGGGAGTACTATTTTGAGTGGGCGGGGAGGAGCATTTGGTGATTTCGGACGATGAGAAGGCATGCGATAGACTTTAACAGGACACGCTTCAATTTGCATCGCGTCTAGAATGCAACGAACTCTTTCCCAGTCGTCATCGACACGTTGCAAAGCGTTGGGGGAACGGGACTCAGGAATGCGGAAAAGTACTACACTGCGATGTCTCTCCATCCGATCAGCTATTTCGGATGGAGACTCGTAATACTTGAATGATGGAGAAGTAAGCGGTGGTGGCTGCGGCGTAGGGGTAAAATTGATGATCGGGGGAGGTACAGAAGTAGATGAGAGAGGCTTAGTAGAAGTGGTAATAATCGAAGAGGGAGAAGTATTGCCATGAACACACTGGGGGCTAGCATTCACTTTCAACAATTGTTCGGCGAGTTCCTCTACTTTCATAGTAAGATTCTTAATGAGTTGACCTTGGGCGTCAACAAGGGAGGGACGTCAACCTTGGGCGTCAACAAGGGAGGCCAACTTGGTGTTCTTCTGCTCCAGTAGAAGGTTCTTCTCATCACTTTTCTTCAAATAGTTATAGAGCTCAGTTAGAGGGTCCGCTTCCTCGGTCACTCGTCTTCCTCTCAAGAAAATGCTTATCAATTTTCAAGAAAATGCTTATCAATTTGCCTATCGACTTCATTGAACCATTGTCCCGCCTAGGTTTGTGATACTTTTTCTTTCTTGTAGAATTGAATCTCTATATGAAAATACTGTATTTTGCCTTCACACTGATCTCACATCGTGACAGTTATCCGTTTTATGTCTGAAACATAACAACTGGAATGAAGATTGATTGATTGAACAAGTATTCATAGTTTGAAAATATGACTATCAATAAAATAAAAGCATGCTAGGGATACTTCGAAAGTATGCTGTCAATACAATGAAATTATTCTTAATATACTTTGTAAGTATGCTGTGTACAAAAAGAAAGTATGATGTTTCTCCGGTTTTTAATTCAAAATTTTTCTTTGTTTCTAATTTTCCCGAAAGGCCTTTTTTCCGGAAGACGTTCCCGAAGGACCTTCTTCAAGGAGAGCGCTTCACAATCAAAAATTTTTTTCCAAAATTTTTTTCCCAGAATGTTTGGGTAAATTAATTTTCTCGATACGATTTGTATGTGAGCTTCTCTCATTTCAAGAAATCGAGATCATAAGTCTTTATAGAGTTCTTTATAGAGGTCACCCGGGTTCGATAAATGGATAAGTGCCAAGAAAAGGAAGAGAAGCCACGAAGACATACTTTCAAAAGTTTTCCATTCATACATTGATTGTATTCCTCTCGAGCATACTTTCATACTTGTGCGCAGGAATACTTTTAAAGTGTTAGTATTCATAAATCACATGTACAGTACCGCCCAAAATGTTAACATATATTGAATTATTGAACATAACTTTTTTCAAAAAAAACGAATGAAGCTCAAATTTTCAGATATTTTTTACAAGCCAAGTTCACATGTTTCGAGTAATAGAACAACTTTGGAAAATGTTTTATTAGGTTCATTCGTTAAAAAAATGGAAATAGTAAAAAGTGCTTATAGAGATGTTCAATTTTTTTTGAAGTATCAAAACAAATATTCTAGTATTTGGTGGCATATCCTTTGGAGTCAATGACTGCCTGACATCTACGAAATATAGAATCAATCAAAGAGTCAATGGTTACCTGCGAAATCGCCTTCCATTCCTCCTCTAGCTGCTTAAACTTTTCATCAGCATTTCTGCATGTTTTTCCCGTCAATTTTCTTTGCAAATGTTCCCATAAATGTTCGATGATGTTCAAATCGGGAGACTGGCATGGCCAGTCCGAAACATCCACATGCCGACGCCGTATCCAGTTCTGAACGTGCTGAGGTCGATGTTTCGGGTCGTTATCTTGTTGAAAGGTGAATCCACGACCGAATTTGGAGAGGGCCCAAGGGCGCATAGTGCTTTCCATTTTGTTCTCATAGCCGTAACGGTCGAGATTTCCGACAATACGTCTCAGTGGACCCATGCCGCTGGCGGAAAAACAGCCCCAGACCATCACAGAACCACCGCCTTGTTTGACTGTGAGCGACTGGTATTGCGGCAGGAAACGCTTGCCCGCTGGACGTCTTACCCACCTCAGACCGTCACTGCAGAACATATTAAACTTGGATTCATCGCTCCAAACAATCTGAGACCACTCACGGCGTGTCCAACTGAGGTGATCCTTAGCCCACTGAACTCGAACTTTACGATTTTTTCGCTGATGAAAGGCTTCTTTGCAGGCCGCCTTCCATTCAGTCCAGCGGCTTGCAAACGGCGTTTGATGGTAGTTATTGAAGGAGCTGGAGTCGCGGGCGTTGATATGACAGCTTGAATGTCTGTAGCAGTGCGTTTCGGGTCTTCGCGAGATGCGCGCAGGATGCATCGGTCCATGTACCTCGAAGTTACGCGGGGTCTCCCCGAACTTGTCTTCACGATGACTCGTCCCTGCATTTTTTTTGTGTTCCAAAGTTATTCAGTTGTATAAAATTCGTTTACCTGGGTTCGAAAACGCCGGAGGATACGGGAGATAGCGCTCTGAGTTACCCCGAACTGCTGGGCGAGCTCGCTCTGTGACCGGCCCTGTTTCGCCCCAGCAACAACAGGTTCTTACATTCTTTTACTTGTATTTCGATGTCCAACAGTTCGAATCATGACTTGAAACAAAATTTTTATGAATGAAGTTCGAAAAACAAAAAAAAATTAACAAAAAAATCATGGAGAAAAAACTTTAAAATGGAAGATATACCAATTTTGGTGTATTTCTCGGAGATAATTAATAAATCACTCCAAATGATGTCCGGTACGGTACAGACACCCCAAAAAACTTCTGTGAAAATTTGAGCTTTTAATTTTATCTTTGAAAAAAGTTATGTTCAATAATTCAATATATGTTAACATTTTGGGCGGTACTGTATGCCTTTTTAGCATACTTTTCCAAACTCATCATTTTTTGTGTGTGTATTTTCAACTGTAATGGTCGTGATAGTTCATCTTTCTTTCTTTAGGTTGTGGGAGTCCATCTTCTGTATAGGGTGTGGGAGTCCATCTTCTACTGTGTAGGTCGTGGGAGTCCTTTTTTTTAATGCAACGGTCGTGGGAGTCCATCTTCTACTATAATGGTCGTTCGAGTACATCTTCTCTTGTGTAGGTCGTGGGAGTCCATCTTCTACGTCCACTCGATCGCGTCATTTTCCTTCTTCACGGTCTACTACTTTTTCTATCGCAACGATCCCGCCCATCATCGTTTTGTGGGAGCCGCCGAACTGAACAAAATCCAGCGCACCAAAATACAAAACATCGGGTTTGTCGCTTAAGATAAATTAAGATAAAAATCATGGACACGAGAAAATTGATTGCGAGCAAAGAAAATGTCGAGCCACTCTGTTTTCAATCATAGAGAAAGAAGCACGTTACCTTAAAACTATACCTCCGTAAGAATCAAAAAGCTGAAATGATTCGGGCCAGATTATTCCAATGCTCACGTTCTGTGATGTTAGAGTGCACACACAAAAAAACAAGTATGGAAAACGATACATATAAATTTAAAAGTGGGACTATCCATACTTATGAACTATAAATTTATGAATAGACGTGCATATAAGTATGAATACTATTCCAACATCACCGGTAATAACTTATAAGTATGAAGAGTCCTACTTTCAAATTTATATGTGTCGTTTTCCATACTTATTTTTTGTGTGTGGTTACCGATTTTCATACTCACAGATGAAAATATATTCTTGTGTCAGCTTAAAATACAAGTTTCTCAACACATTTGTGGCAAGTCTCGACAGTAATTCTCTTCTTTGTTTCCCTAGCTGGGAAACAAGGCCACTGACCAGTTAATGGGGTCCAAATCCTGCTAGAAGGGAAACAAGGCCACTGACCAGTTAAATCGTTCAGATCAATTAAAAAAAGGGTTTGATTCAATATGAACTGCTCAGTTCAATTATTAAAACAAACCCCTGTAATTCTTAATTGAGCTTCAACACAGTTATAACCGCCCCGCTTTTTGAGGAAGAAATATTCCCATTTCTTACAAACTCTCAAATTAATTTTTGGAATGTATTGTATATAAAGTTCATAAACGAAGTGAATCTTTTATCGGCACGTTTCCTTGGAACCTATATTAGTTCCTAGGTTATTAACTCCTCACCCCGATAAGATAAGCCACTGAAAGGCTCTGAAAGTCGCGAGAAAAGGTTCTTCGAAGATCAGCAAGAAAGTGCAAAGAAAAGGGGCTTTGACTTTTATGCAGAGTTTTATCGCCTTTGCAAACTTGAACAAACGAGTTTAACACTAGAGAGACCCACAATTAATTTTTTCGGGCATTTTTATCGGGCAAAAAGTTTGAATTCATCACGTGGGAATGCCGATAAAGGGCTTGATGAGATGAGAAGAATAGTAGAGGAAGAGTTAATGAATGCGAAGGAATAAGTTTGATGAAAACTTGTTCGTAAGAAAAGTTTCGAATGGAAGTTGAAGTGGAAAAGGTACATCTTTGATGTCATTACATGGTAGACATTCGAGAGGACGAGGTAAGAAAATATGTAATGATCAGAAGAGTTATCCCATAAAGAGAAGTTACTTGAAAAAATCGTAAACCTAAAAATTTAAATTAATTAACGAAAAATAAAAACTCAAATCTTGGAAGGTAAATGAGCGAGCAGCTTTTTTTTCCTTTTGCAGACCCCCCGTGTAGTGGCTTATTAAAGAAATCTTACAAGATGAGCACCCTATTATCAAACCTTATTGTTAGCTCACTCGCATGACATTGATTCATTTTGTATACCTTCATTTATGCAACCTGAAAAAACATTGAACCCGAATAGTTCATAGAACGTTTAGATTTAGGAGAAAAAAGTTTTAGGGATTTAGAGTTCGATCTAGTTGTTAAAAGTAAGCTGACAACTAACTAAAGTGCGGCCCCTAAAGTAAATTACCCCCTCCCAAGTAACATTGTGCCAAAAAATTAAAAAGGGTACAGGAAGCGAGCTCTGCAACAAATTCCCTACAAGGATATTCTGAAGACTCCGGCGGTCTGGGCGATTTGGCTGGGTGCCACGGGCTACTACACGGCGGTGAATCTTCTGCTCATATACTCACCCACATATTATGCTAAATGTTAGTTTTACAAAATAGTAGATCCATTATACCGATCACATCGAAGGACGGAGAAATCAATCAATTAAAAAACTCAATAAACTACTTATTTACATACATATTCCACTTATAAAAGATATAAAATAAACGTCAAACTACATATTTCTGAAAAACTTCTACTTATATCAAGAAACATCTACCTGATTAAAAAATATTCCAACTAATCTAGTGACACGTCTACCTATTTTAGCGAAACGTCTGCCCTTTTTGGAGAAAAAACTTCTACCTAAATAAGTGACATGTCTACCTATTTCAGTGAAACGTCTACCTTTTTTAGTACAACTTATATCTTTTTCGAGCAAAACTTCCAACTTCCAACAAAACTTCCAACAAAACAACCAACATTCTCTCATTCGTCTCCCTCCGTGCACGGTTGCTCCTCGCACCGTCTCTTCCCTCGTCTGTGAGAGTCCTTTCCCGAGAAGATTTGGCGCTCCGGGATCGTAGCGCCATCATGAGCGACAGAAGAATGAGATGGAGGGACTACTTTGTCAAAGCTGTTAGCCCCCAATTCATAAGGAAGGCAGAGAACGCTGAGGAGTGGAGTCGTCAAATGTCGCAACAGATCCCATAATCGATGATGTTATACATACATATTACCGATGTGGCTTGCTGATCTTGAAAAAGCGTTAAAAAAAATATCTTTTTCGAGCAAAACTTCCAACTATTTTAATGAAACTTCTACCAACAACAAAAAAAACAACACACGTCACCCTTTTTCACACGTCGACCTAATTTTGAAAACAATTGCAACGTGAAAAAAATACAAATAATATTTTTAACTGAGAAATTTAAGTGCTTACATTTCTCATCGTTGTGAGCGTGTTAGTAAATTCTGAAAAAAAAGAAGATATTGGTTATCTCTTCACTTTTATAATCTGCTGATAACTTCTCTTTCTCAGTTCACTCTCAATTGTCGAAATACGGTAAGTTGCAAATAGAAATCTTTTTTTGTGATCCAGTGACTGGTCGCGCCTTTAATCTATACGAGATCAGATCATCGCAGAGATGATCTCGTTGATTTGAAAAAAAGATCACATTATCGGAATGCTCATCTATTTGCCAACAACAGAAATCTTTAGATTTGTCTTGCACGGAAGTGCCTTTGATTTAAACCTAAAAACGCGTAAGATTTTCAGCGCGTGGTGTTTCTTTTGTAGTATACAAACTAAAGTCGCGGGTATATGTTGTCGTAGTTCCTTTTCCGTAGTAGTCAGGATGTTTCTTACCCCTTACCTTTCCGTGCTCATAGATTTCAATGCTTTTCGGGTTTTTTGGAGAGCGCATGAATTGTTTACTACTCGCAGTGCGGGTGAGAGAAAAAAATAGTAGTCCATCCGTTTCGTAAAATGGATCATGGTTGTCTCACGTTGTGGCTTTAGCGCAAGGCTCCGCTCTACTTCGGGAGGGGGGGGGGGCGTTTTTCGGTTACGTTTTTTGGTGCGGTGTGCTTTGAAGTACTGTAGCGAATACGATGGGGGTCTAAAGAAAGGAAGGGGGCCCTAAAAAAACAGGGGCGGGGAAATTAAAAAAAATAATTTTTAAAAAAATATAAAAATATAATGGATGACTTGTACAAGTTAGCGTTCAAATTTATTTATTTCTTTATTTCAATACATAATTTATATATGACATCAGGTTGGAGGATATGGCGTGAAGTTAAAAACTGAGACAGGGAAAAGTATAGAAAAAAATTATAGAAAAATGATAGAATATGATTATAAATGGAAATAAAGTTAATTAAACAACAACAACAATAAAAAAACAAAAGAACGACACAATTTGTAGTTTTTGTCGAGAAAGTTTCAAAATTTATAAATTATAAATTCTCCACATAAACATCAAGGATCCTCAGTAGATTAGGTAAAAAGAATTTAAAACTTCAATTAGAATCAAACAGTACAAAGAATTTAAAACTTTAATGAGACTGTTATTAAATATTTCTTATTCAATTAATTTGATAAAGCCGATGTATGGAGGTGCGTAATTCGAAAAAAACAGAGCTTTAATCTAAAGCCCCCCTCCCCCTACAAAGTGAAGTGCGGCATTTCGGAGTGAATTGCGGCCCCTCGAAGTGAAGTGCGTCCTCCCGAAGTGAAGTGCGGCCCCCTCCCATAGTAAAATTGTGCCGTACTGCTTTGCCTATATATTATACTAAAACTTGAGATAAAAACAACAAATAACCACGCAAATCATTAAAGATTGCTAAATTGTACGAAAAAGTTGAGAAAAAACAACAAAAATCGCTAATAAACTCATCAAGTTTCAATTTATCTAATGTTTATGCGCAGAATAACATCGCTCAATAATAATATATATTTCAAATAACTTATAAGAAAAAATTTTTAATTAAAAATTTAATAATTTTTTTAAGGATGTTAAATTTGTATTATTAGTTTACGAATAGGCAATAAATACGGTAGGTTCCTACGAGCATTATTTTAATTTGGAAAGGTAGACAGGATATGAAATCCTTTCTTCTCCTACTTTGACATACTGTTTCACTTTCTCTCTCCATGTCATCGCATAGTTCCCGGATCAATCCATTCTGCCGCGCGCTGGATATAGTGGTCAGTAAAGCGACAAGATGTCTGAATCAGAACCGGTTTTTTTCGTTTTTGGTTTTTTTTTACATTTTTCGAAAGAAAAACTTTTTTTGAAAATTCGAAAAGGAATTAGTCAAAAATTTTTTTTTCAAAAACTCGAAAAACAAAATAGTCGAAAATTAACTTTTTTCGAAAATTCGAAAAACAAAATAGTCGAAAAAAACTTTTTTCGAAAATTCGAAAAACCAAAATATCGAGAAAAAAATTTTGTTGGAAATTTCGAAAAAAAATTCCAACAAAAGTTTTTTTCGAAGTGTCGAAAAAATTTTCGAGATCAAACCAAAAAAAAAACCGAAAAAGGGCCAAAAATAGAGTTTTTGCAGTGGTTTTGGTGTTGCCTGCCTGGCAAATGTTTCAGTGCTTTTTACAAACATAGTTTTAGCGCTTGCGTGCTAATAATTAATTAACCCGGTATTCTCGAAGTTTATATTTTTCCAATGTGACTGCTATTGTTAAAAATTACAAAATTCCTGTCAGCGGGTTTCGATTAAATTCATCCATGTGGCATTACAACTTATAGTGTGAGGAATGAGTTCTGGTTTTGTTTATGAACCTTTTTTCAAGCACAGATACTTTTGAGAATGGCCTAAATACGTCTAGGTTTTTATTGAGTTTGAGTTTGAGTTTATTACGCATGGAAAATGCGTGGTAAGTTATAAGGAAGGCGGTTTTTTATTGAGGGGAAACATGAGGTCGAAGGAGGTGTATAACATATGAGGTCTAAGGGGTTCACATTGATTTTGGATGGAAAGAACTTGCGAGTGATTGGTCGGTCCTACTTCTTTGGTCCTACTAAAGAAATTGGTCCTACTCAACAACAAAAAACAAGTCTCTTCGATGTTAACCTTTCATTTGAAGGAGGTTATTAAAAGAACGTGGGAGTTCTATAAACATTTTCTTACGCTATTGTATCAGAGATTAATAATTTGTTTGTTGTTGTTTTTGCTAAACGAGTCTTTAGCTTTAAACGGTGATTTTCGTGATGTATGATTGTTGCAAACTGGTAATTAGAGACAATCTTCATCTGAGATGAATAAATATATTACAACTTTGAGAAGCATCATAAAATAACACTTTAAATTTTAAAAAACTTTTCATTCAGATAAAACTTTTTTCTGTTTTTTTGTGGTTTTTTTTTGGTTTTTAAAATCGAAAAAAAAAGTTCGAAATAACTTTTTCGATTTTCAAATTCGAAAAAAAAAGTCGAAAAAAATTTTTTGGTTTTCAAAATCGAAAAAAAAGTTCGAAAAAAATTTTTTGGTTTTTTTTTTCGTACATCCCTGGTCTGAATGAGCTAAACCTGGTATTGTGTAGTCACTATTCTCTCGCGCTGATTACCCCGATGGCGTATGTGGGGCCTCTCCCGCAAGCGGATGGGAGACTTGGTGGCTTTGCCATGGCTGACCAAAGAGGGGCTTAGGCTAGTGAGCGTCGCGGGTGGGTGTGGGAACTGAGCAGCCCACATTCTATAAAATTCTCGCTCACTGTTATCTCACTGGCCTAAGGGACACGGTCAAGAGGCGTGTCCAAAAAATAACCTCTAGCCCACATAGCCCAAAATCCCGGGTTATGTGACCCAAAGGGTCGTAAACGGACGTCAGGCTGGACTATCGACTTGGATGTTTGTGCGACAAGCCGGTCTATGAAGAAACCGTCGCATCCCCCCAAGATGCACCATCAGAGTAACCCGAATGCTAGAGCGTCCCCTTCAAGCGAAGCGCGTCGAATCCCGATCGACGTGAGAAATATGCGAGGGTCTTCGAGGAATAATAGGCCGCGTCCTCGATTTAATCAAATAGCAGTGCCTGCACGTCTCCGACTAGCTACCTTGAACGTCGGAAGTCTCTCTGGGAAGTCCATGGAAGTCTGTGACATGCTGGCAAAAAGAGGAGTACATCTAGCATGCCTCCAGGAAACTAGGTGGAAAGGAGGGAAAGCAAAGCAGCTCGACGGGAGGTATAAGCTGTGGTACTCGGGCAATACTTCATCAGCGGCCCGCAATGGCGTCGGAATTATCGCTGCCTCCTACCTTACCACATCCGTCACGGAAGTTTGTCGCATCTCAGATCGTTCGATGTCCATCTCCTTGGAATGCAATAGCAAACTCTTGAAAATAGTAAGTGCATATGCACCGCAGGCAGGATGCAGCGACTCCGAGAAAGACGAGTTTTGGGAAGACTTCGATGACGTCATCAGAAAATGCCCTCCGGAAGAAACTCTCATAATCGGAGGAGACTTGAACGGGCACGTAGGAAGAAGATGCGAAGCCCATAAGAGAGCTCATGGAGGCTGTAGAGAGACGCGCCCTATTATTGCTTGTGCCGTTATAATGTAGTGATCTACATTTGTATGTTTCTTTTTGTTATTATATTTCTTTTGGAGGCCTCCTTTCTATGTCTCCTTTCGATATTTCCTTTTAATGTTAGGTTTGCGTACCTCTCGCGCAGTTCGGCTGGCCAGCCATATTGTTGTTCATTTTTGTTTTGATTGAGTTTTTCTTCTGTGTTTCGTTCTTTTCGATTTAGAGTTGTGTTTTTAAATAAAGAGAGATACTCTCGCGTCCGTTGTACACCGCAACGAGAGTTTCCCAGGGAGGGGAACTAACCTACAAGGCAATGGTTATGGTTTGCCGAATGCAGAAGGAGAGCGAATCTTGAGTTTTGCCGAAGAGCACGATCTTTCCATCTGCAATACCTTCTTCAGCAAACGAGAGTCTCACCTCACCACGTATTGCAGTGGTGGAAGGAAAACCCAAATCGACTTCTGGATGACGCAAAGAATCAATCTGAGACTAATCACTGATTGCAAGGTGATTTCGAGCGATAATGTCTCTTCGCAGCACCATCCAGTTATAATCGATCTCCGATTTTCCCAGAAGCAATGCTACGTAAAGCCCCTGAACGAAGTTTCTCGGATAAAATGGTGGAAGGTACGTGACAACAAGGTTCGCTTCATGCATCAGCTTCTTCTCGCCCTATCTCCGGACACTCTCCAAAAAACGTTCCCAGACTCCATTGAGGAGCACTGGCGGTTCGTTCGAGACAAGATGAAGGCTGTAGGAGAAGTCACTCTGGGCTCAACAAAACCAGGTCGCAAACGCATTGTAGACAAGGAGACATGGTGGTGGAACGAAGACGTTCAAACTGCTGTCAAGGAGAAGAAAGCGGCTCTCAAGCAATGGAAACGATCCGGAACCGAAGCTGACCGAGCCCTGTACCTATGTATGAAGAGAGAAGCTAAGAGAGCCGTAGCGAAGGCACGCTCCGCAGCCATTCATGAAATCTACAGTAAGCTCGACACGCCTCAAGGGGAGAAGGAAATTTTCCGGATTTGTAAAGCACGAGCCACAGCAGCAAAAGACCTTTCTCACGTGAGGACAATCAAGAATCGGGACCGCATACTTCTCCGATCCAATGTCGAAATTTTTCAGCGATGGAGAGAACACTTCGAGGAAATCTCGAACATCGAGTTCGACCACCCTTCCATCCCACTGTCCCTACCAGTAGAAGGACCAGTTCCCACCATCTCAGAGATTGAAGTAAGAGAAGCCCTTCAGAAAATGAAGCATGGAAAGACATGTGGGCCAGATGATCTCGCCGCCTCTGCATGGAGACTCGCAGGTGATTGTGGACTTTTCCATCTTACGACCCTCTTTCAAAAAGCCACTGCTCGCCTGGAGTATCCCGAAGACTGGAGTAGATCATCTACAATACCCATCTACAAAGGAAAAGAAGATGTCACAATATGCTCCAACTACCGGCCGATAAGAATCATTCCTCATATCACAATGATCTTGGAAAAGATCATCGAAGCACGGCTCCGCAAAATTGTAAGCACAACCGTCAATCAGTGTGGGTTCATCAAAGGAAGTGGAACAACGGATGCTATTTTCGTCATTCGTCTTTATCTAGAGAAACACGGGGAAAAGGCGAAATCAGTCCATTGCGCTTTCCTTGACTTGGAGAAAGCTTTCGATCGTATGCCTCATGAGCTAACTGATATGGTTCCCTCTTCGAGACCACCTAGTCCCAGAAGAGTACATAAGATGGATTCAAATGATGTACGCTGACCCTAGAAGTACCTTAAGAAGTCCAGCGGGTACTTCGGAGTCATTCAAGGTTGCTGTAGGAGTTCATCAAGGTTCCGCGCTTTCCCCTCTGCTCTTTATACTGATAATGGAGACGATCACCAGAGATCTACAAACAAGTCCTCCGAAAACTCTACTGTATGCTGACGACGTTGTGTTATGTTCCAACACATCAGAGGACTTGGAGAGACAGCTAGGAGAGTGGAACGAACGCTTCAATGACTATGTTCTACAATTAAACCTCCAAAAGACCGAGTACTTGGAATTGGGAAAGAGTACTTCGAATACCTCGAATACCATCAAAGTCAAGAACACCGAACTCCGGAAAATGGATGGCTTCAAGTACCTCGGATCCTACATCACCTCAGACCTAGACCCCAAAGCTACAGTTGATGCGAGAGTCAATGCTGCCTGGCTCAAATGGAGAGAATCAACCGGTATACTATGCGACAAGCGAATGCCTGACAGACTGAAAAGTAAAATTTACCAATCAGTTGTCAGACCAATCGCGTTGTACGGCCTCGAATGTGCTCCATGCACAGCAAAGACTCTACAGATGCTGCATGTTATGGAGATGAAAATGCTGAGATGGAGCCTCGGACTCACTCTTCTAGACATGGTGCGAAATGAAACAATCCGAGATCGTCTGGGCATCGCCCCTATATCTGAAAAGCTCCGAGAGTCAAGGCTGAGATGGTACGGGCACGTGATGAGATCAAATCTCCATTCTGTTTCTTAATCGTCCTGGAATCTCGAAGTAGAGGGCAAAAGACCCCGAGGCAGACCCAAAACTAGGTGGCGAGACTGCATCGAAGTAGACATGAAGACGACCGGGCTGAAGACTGAAGACGCAGCTGATCGGGTGAAATGGCGTGGTGCAGTCTACAAAGCGGACCCTGCCCGGCGGCGGGATAAACGCTAGGAAGAAGAAGAACCTCCTTCTGTGATTCACAAAAATTTTCCCTGATTTGAAAACCACGGTGGTAGCATTTGCTGGAGGGGTGATTCCAAAGGATAAGAAAAATCAGTAAACAGTAAAACTAATTATTAGTTTTACTTTTTTTACGGTTAATAACAGTTGGTGAGCAAAAAAGTGCGCAGCCCTAAAGCGTTATTCGTAAAATGCACTACATCCACCATACACAACACTTTCTGCTCAATTCAATGCGCAGCCCCCTTCATTTGGGCAATTACCGAAAGGAGGCAAGAAACCGGGAGGCATGAGGGAAGACGCGCGTTTTATTTTTATATTAAAAGATATTTTTACATTAAAAAAACGCTTAGCCTTAGTAAAAGTTTACGATAACGAGGCCGTACGGCTTAGCTAACGAGGCCGTACGGCTAAGCTAACGAGACGTTCTCCCTCATGCCTCCCTCTTGCCTCCTTTCGGTAATTGCCCTTCATTTGTCAACTTTCTGCTCACATTTTGAATGACACACTTTCTCAGAATTTTTAAAATCCAGCTATAAATCCACTAAATCTCGGCTTAGGCTAAGGTCAAGTTCACGCTAACGAGACCGTAAGGCGATTACGCTAACGAAGCCGTATGGTTTAGGAACGAGACCTTTCGAAAAATTTCTCACAATATCATTTCTTTGCCGACTTGATCGTTGGTACAAAGTGTCGCGGGTAGAAAGTGCCGGTGATCCGAGAGAGGATGAATGTTTCAAAAAATAGATGTTTTAGTGCAAGTTAAAAACTGAACTACAAACTATATTTTTGACTTTTTTCTTAATCCTAAACATGAAAAATTTCTTTAAAAAAACGCTTTTTTCGTTGAAAAAATTGTACTCTTCATTCAAGCACTGATTCTGCAATGTTTTTTCTCGTGTTTATTGAATTTAAGTTGTCTCGAAGGGCCCAAAACCGCATTTTTCTGATTTGAATCAAAATTCAGTATATTCGGGATTTCAAGTTATTACAGATTGAAATTCAGATTCATTCTGCGAGTTTTTATTTATCTAGCGCTCTTCTGAAGAGTGCACTTTGAACAAGATGTTCTCATTTCCGGCACTTTTTGCGTTTAGTCCCCCCCTACCAGAGGTTCCATGGGTCATACATCTGACTTATTTAAATTTACAAAAAAATTTATTCTACATAAAAAATTTATTTTAACATCAAAAATTTTTTAACATCAAACAACGTTTAGGCTTAGGTAAAAGTGGAACTTTTTAACTTTAGGCCCCCCCTCTCATAGGTTCAATTGTGTCATTTTCTTGATACTGTCTCGTTCGCCTAAGCCGTACGGCCTCGTTAGCGTAAACTTTTTCCTAAGCCTGAGCGTTTTTACTGTAAAAATTGTTTTTTAATGTAAAAATAACTTTTTAAATGTAAAAATACCTTTTGAAAATCTAAATTAGTCAGAAGTATGACCCATGGAACCTCTGGGAGGGGGGAGGCCTAAAGGGAAAAAATGCCGAAAAAGTTTATACTAACAAGGCCCTACGGCTTAGGCTAACGAGACCGTATAAAAAAAAAAGCCACTCTCATCTGACCCAATTGAACCTCTGGAAGGAAGCCCTAAACGCAAAAAGTGCCTCATTTCCTAAGAAATAAACCGTGATGTCGAAAAACATGCACTATATGTTTGTGGGCACAATTAAACTTGGGGGGGGCTCTTTTCGGTGCGTTCAAAAAATGTTTTAAAAAATTCAACTTTTTACTAAGCCTAAGCTTTTTTTAATGTAAAAGTAATCTTTAAAATGGTATTTTTAAAAAGCCCCCCCTCCCAAAGTAAAGCGCGCCCCCCAAGTTAAAAAGATCCGTTTCTTGAATACTCGAAGAAAATTCTCTTTATTTGAGCGCTTAAACTGGACACAAACGAGGCGGGTTTGAGTGCAGCCGCGCCTCCATTCGCGGAGTTCTGGATGAAGCTCTTATGCGGTTATCTTTCTTTCCGCAATATCTTATATTAATATATAATAACTCAACTGCCTTTTCACTCAAAAAAGACTGCCTATTCGAAATGAGGCTTCGAATGATGAGTGAGTGAAAGGTGAAAGGTTTAGAAGGAAGATAGATTAAGAAATTTCAGTAGGTCAAGTTTAAGAAATTTTGAAGACATTTCTAATCATACTGCACTTCCAGCTCGAATTAGCGGTCGTTTTTTGGCTTTTAACAATTACGGTAAAAAAAAGTTTGACGAAAGAGCGTAGAGTGTAATCGTAGAGGGTGAAGTTTGTTAAAGGACCGGGTGACAAGAGCGTAGAAACTAGTAAATAGGATTTCGGTCAGAAAATTACGGTAAGAAAAGTTTGACAAAAAAGCGTAGAAACTAGTAAACAGGATTTCGGTGAGCTGATTACGGTTAGAAAAGTTTGTCGAAAGAGCGTAAGCGTAGAGGGTGGAGTTTGTTAAGGGCCGTTGTTTTTCTTTTTTTTGACAAGTTCTGGTGACCTCATAAAGTGAGGTACTTTCCCAGTTCGACGTAGGCTCCGCCCATCTTCCCCTTGGGGGGTGGAGTCACGGATTTGGTTATAAAATGCTCTCGCCGAGAGAAATATAGAAATTTTACACCAAGATCTAAGCCGTACGGCCTCGTTAGCGTAAACTATTACTTAGCCTAATCGGGAGAGGGATGAGAAAGAGAGAAAAGAGCATCATTGTCATAGGTAAACTACCAACTCATCTCCAACTTACCTTGGAAAGAATTTTTTAAAAAGTTTAAACGGCTAACAATTGCAAAAGATCACTTTGTTGTTACAATTGAAACGGATTATTTTCAGACAAGATTGAAGCTTCTCATTATAATCGGGCGTTTGACCTATTGAAAAATTAATACATATCTCATCTATGATCATTGTGCATCAAAATGCGACATAACGCGTCCCCCAACGAGAGAGCGAGGAGCCGACGTCGATCTGATGCCCTAAGTGCACCATAATAAGCAGTGTTTAATTCTTTCCGTGTTAATTGTGTTTATGCCCCCCTACCAGAGGTTTTGTGTGTCAGATGAGTGGCTTTTTTGATACGGTCTCGTTAGCCTAAGCCGTACGACCTCGTTAGCGTGAAGTTTTGCCTAATACTAAGCGTTTTTTAATGTAAATGTAATTTTTTGATGTAAAAATAATTTTTGTTAATGTAAACAAGTCAGACGTATGACCCATGGAACCTCTGGTATGGGGGGGTTGGGCATAAACGCAAACAGTGCCATTCTTTCTCCCTGATTTAGCAATAGTCAACTCCTACCGTCTGTTGATGTTCGTCTGTCTGGAACTCTTATGTTTATCTGTCGCTTTTTGAATAACATGCCTCTAGATGTTAACCCTTTTTCTGCCCATGAAACTAACATTTCGGCGCAATCTTACATGGGCACTCACACTTTACTTTAGGGAGGCTGCGCTTTACTCAAGAGGTTAAAATTCAATTCCTATCATCTGTTTTCGGGCCTCTGTTCCCAACTTTACGGGTCTATGATCACTTTACGAGAGCAGAAATTCGCGTGAAAACCCGCATTCTCTAGGCAAAACGTCCGGTTTTTGCTCTCTGGGTCTCTTTTCAGGCTTATTTTTAGTTTCGATGGGTCTCTTTGTCTTTTGCGGACGCAGTATAAAACCTATGCTCGTGAAGGGCCGCATTTTACTAAAGGATGCGCGTTTTACTTGAAGGGGCTGTGCTTTACTTAAGGAGGCACTTTATGTTGGGGATCAGGGGTTGAATGGAATCGCCCAATTTGGGTTTACAAGTATCCGCCGCTCAAAGTTTGTAGGAAAAAAGAAGAGGGGATGAAGGAAAAGGGTAAGAAAAGAGAGGGAGTTTTTTGTCAATAGTGTGTGTACATGTATCCGCCGACGCGACCGATCCGGTCACTATTTAACCCCTGTTGGGGATGCGCTTAACTTTTGCTGGACTTTTTCTCCTCGACAAACTCAGTCCATTGAACCCACAAATATAAAAATACTGAAATGAGTCTGTTGTGTGCAAGAATGATCTGCCTCTCGCGCGCGATGCGTATCGCGTAAGAGAGCGAGACTAAGAATTAGATTGGCTGCAATTGAACTATATTTATATTTGGACTCTACACTACTCGGACTATATATTTATCATCTCTGGAATCTTTGGACTACAAGGCAAGGTACATAACAGTGGCGATCAGGATTCTGGAAGGAGGACTTCGAAGAGGATTTGGAGGAGGACTTCAAATTTGAAAGAGAGGCAAACGCGCAGAGCTAAAGGTTGCTCTGTGGTCAGTTCCTCATTGAGAGAGGCAAACGCGCAAAGCTAAAAGTTGCTTTGTGGTCAGTCCCTCGTTGTAAGAGAGGCAAACGCGCAGAGCTAAAGGTTGCTCTGTGGTCAGTTCCTCATTGAAAGAGGCAAACGCGCAAAGCTAAAGGTTGCTTTGTGGTCAGTCCCTCGTTCGAAGTTCTTCTACTTGTAATCGTACAAGTCGAACTCAAGAGGCCAGAGAAAGAGCAATAAAGTAAAGAAATGGAGGACAAAGGTGTCCAACAGATTTTGCTGGCAATGCAAATGCAACAAGAGCAACATGCGAAGCAACAACAAGAGCAGAGCGCCCTCGTCAATGCCCTGCTAGAAAGACTTGCAATGAGAGAAGGTAGCAGTCAGGCTAAACCTGCAGGACCATCGATTGATGCGCTTGAGAAACGCATCACAGACTTCGCATATGAGCCAGAAGAAGGTGCAACCTTCGAGAAGTGGTACAGCAGATATGAAGATCTGTTTGAAAAGGATGCTGAAGCTTTGGAAGAAGATGCCAAAGTAAGAATGTTGCTGAGGCATGTGAATTTCTCTGTGGAAAATCGATACCTGGATACAATCGCTCCACACAAGGCAAGCAACTATACTCTGAAAGAGACGGTTGAGAAACTCAAGAAAATGTTCGGAGACAAAAGCACAATCTTTGAGAAAAGATTGAAGATGCTGAACATGAGAATGAGTAAATCACATACTGATGATTTGAGAGTGATGGCAAGCACAATAAACAGAGCAGTGGAAAGTGCACAAGTGAAAGACATTAAAGTGGAACAATTCAAGACAATGATGTTCCTTACTTCTATTGATCTACCTCAATTTGAAGAAACGCGTTTCCACCTGTTGAGTGTTTTGAGAAAGAACGAAGAGACAAGTATGGAAACACTGCTGGATGAATGTGATCGATTGCATTCATTACATCAAGAGTCAATGGCAGTCCAAACGCAAGGTAGAACATCTCAACTCAATTATGTGAAAAAGAATCAACAACGGAATCCATCGGAGAAAGGAAGGAAGAAACAGTTCGATGAGCAACGGAAAGAGAAATGCAATCGATGTGGAGTATCACACAGCAATGAATGTTTCTTCCTAAACAAAGAATGTTTGGCTTGTGGAAAAAAGGGCCACAAGAGCACGATGTGTAAGAATAAGCCAAAAGAGAAAAGAAGCAAGCAGTCAATGAATTCAATCAGAGTGATGAAAGTGAAGTCAGAAGATTTTGAGATAGAAATGCAGATGAATGGGAAAGCCGTAAGACTACAGGTTGATACGGGAGCAGATCTGACATTCATCTCGAAGGAAATCTGGAAGGACATTGGAGAACCGGAGTGTTCACTTTCGGATTGCAAACCAATTTGCGCAAATGGAACGCCACTAATGATTGTAGGAAAGTTCAAGGCAAACTTGGAAGTCAATGGAAAATGCGCACAAGGGTACGTTCACGTTACCACAGCGCCACTCAGACTCCTCGGAAAAGACTTCATTTCACAACTGGAAGTTCTGAAGTTGAATTGGACTAGAGACGCAACTTCGAATGTATGGAAAGTCATGAATAAGGAGCCGCAGTCTACTAAAGAGTATGAAGAGTGGATAAAGAAGGAATATCCGGGAATAGTTGAAGAAGGACTGGGCCTTTGCACAAAGGTAAAGGCAACGTTAAAGCTCAAAGAAGGAGCTCAGCCAGTCTTCAGGAATAAAAGACCGGTACCCCTCGCAAGCATAACTAAAGTGGAAAAGGAACTGGACAGGCTAGAAAAATTGAATGTCATCAGGAAGGTCGACACAGCCAAATGGGCTGCCCCCATTATAGTGGTAGAGAAAGCGAATGGAAGCACAAGGCTCTGTGCCGATTTTTCCACCGGGTTGAACGAGGCGATAGAGCTTCATGCTCATCCACTACCTCTGCCGGAGACGATATTCGCTGGGCTGAACGGTGGCAAACTTTTTAGTCAGATTGACTTTGCCGATGCTTACCTGCAAATTGAGCTTGATGAAAAAGCAAAGGAAATGTGCGGTATCAACACGCACAAAGGACTTTACCGGTACGAAAGGTTACCATTCGGAGTGAAGTCGGCCCCAGGAATCTTCCAACAAGTGATGGATACAATGTTGGCAGGAAGTGAAGGTGCCGTGGCCTATTTGGACGACCTCATAATAATGGGGAAGACAAAGAAAGAACACGATGATAACTTGAGGGGAGTATTAAGTCGGATCTCTAATTTCGGATTCAAGCTGAAGCTGGAGAAGTGCAAGTTCGGCAGTACAAGCATCAAATATCTCGGGTTCATTGTGGATAAAGATGGCAGGAAACCGGATCCGAACAAAATCGATGCGATTCGATTGATGCCCGCACCTACAGATGTAGCTACCCTGAGGTCGTTCCTCGGAATGGTGACGTATTACGGACAGTTCATAGCCGGATTGCATGAACTGAGAGCACCACTAGACAATTTGTTGAGGAAAGACGTGGAGTGGACGTGGTCTGAGACATGTCAGAACGCGTTCAAGAAGATCCTCGAAGTGCTAGAAACAGATTTGAGTCTGGTCCATTACGACCCAAGTAAAGAGATTTTCGTGGCTGCTGATGCCAGCGGTCACGGAATCGGTGCAGTTTTGATGCACAGAGCGTCTAATGGAGCAATGAAGGCTATTTTCCATGCTTCAAGAGCATTGAAACCAGCGGAGCGGAACTATGGGCAAATTGACAAGGAAGGTCTAGCATTGATCTTTGCCGTAAAGAAGTTCCACCGGTTCATATATGGACGGCGATTTACCCTACAAACCGACCATAAGCCACTCTTGGCAATTTTCGGTTCCAAGACAGGAGTACCCGTCCATACGGCGAATAGGCTTCAGAGATGGGCAACGATGCTAGTCGCGTATGACTTTCGGATTGAGTATGTGAGCACGAACAGTTTTGGATACGCGGATGCGCTTTCGAGATTGATCGCAAATTGTCCGTCCCCAGATGAAGACGTAGTCATCGCGAGCATTCAGGTCGATGAAGACGTCATGAGCTTGTTCAAGCGTGACATAAGAGCCCTACCATTGACAGCTGAAGATGTACGTCGAGAAACTCAGAAGGATCTTACCCTGACAAAGGTCATGACATGGCACAAGAAAGACGCATGGCCCAAGAAAGTTTCCAAGGACATTTTACCTCTCTACAGAAGAAGAGACACTTTTTCAATAGTGGGAGAGTGCCTGATGTCGGCTGAAAGGGTTGTGATACCAGTCACACTTCAAAAACTGGTTTTGAAAGAGCTGCATGCAGGACATCCAGGAATGGTGAGAATGAAAGCAATGGCAAAAAGCATTTGTTATTGGAATGGTATCGACGGTGATATTGAGGGAGTTGTGAAAAGTTGCGAAAGATGCGCGAACAGCTCGAAGAATCCCGTTAAAGTTCCATTGGAACCTTGGCCAAAGGCAACCAGATCCTGGCAAACAGTCCATCTGGATTTTGCAGGACCAATCGATGGAGAAAGTTATCTCATAATGGTAGATGCTTTCAGCAAATGGCCAGAAATTCTATCAACGAACAGCATGACGGCTACCGCTACGGTACGCGCGTTGGAATCCTGTGTTGCTCGGTATGGGCTTCCTGAAGTAGTCGTGACAGACAATGGAACGCAATTCACATCTGCGTTGTTCAAAAACTATTGTGTGAGAAATGGTGTCAGACATATTACAAGTCCACCGTATCATCCACAGTCGAACGGACAAGCAGAAAGGTTCGTAGATACATTAAAAAGAAGTTTGATCAAGATGAAAAGAGAAATGCCCACAGCGGAAATCTTGCACTCTTTCTTGTTTCACTACAGAAAGAACCCGAATGGCCAATGCGAGGAAGGGAAAAGCCCTGCGCAGCTGTTCATCGGAAGACAGATAAGAGGAAGAGTTGATTTGCTGAAGCCTTGTCAAAATTCTCAGGAAGTTGACCAGAAAATGAAAGCACAGTTCGATAAGCATCACGGAGTGAAGCCGAAAAAGTTCTCCGTTGGAGATCGAGTGAAATACAAAATCGGCGTGATTAAGAACGACGTATACTGGCAAACTGGAGAAATAGTTGCAAAACAAGGCAAGGTTGCTTATTGGGTATTGCTAGATCAAGGCAGAAAAATCAAAGCTCATAGTAATCAGCTCACCCTAAGTATGGGAAATGTGACAGAGGAAATCAAGAAATCATGCTTGCCTCTGCACATACTGAGCGAATCCTTTGGGTTGGTTACAGAAAAAGATAATGAATCAGAAACAGAAAGAGCGGAGCCAAACCACAGAAGTGATGAACCCTCTTTCCCGAGAATTGTCAGAGACCCTGTCTCAACCCAAACGAACGAAGCACAACCTGGTGCCAGTTCACACAGTCGACCAAAAAGGGCTATAAAGGCGCCGGTGCGACTGGAGGTCAATCCTCACAAGAAGTTTTATTAGATTCGAGCATCGAGTCTAGGCAACATATGTATATAGAATTGATAAAATGTTGCCATGTTTGTTTGTTTGTTTAATTTCTAATGCAAACTATATTGCTCTAATATTGTAAAATAATAGCAATATGGTTTATGCTTTGACTTGTTGTTTTCTCTTCATGGTTACGAGAGAAATTTGAAGATTTTTTACTTCCCAAGTGAAGGTGGGCTATGATATGCCTATCTTTTGAGATAATGATATTTATCTCAAGGGGGAGGTGTTGTGTGCAAGAATGATCTGCCTCTCGCGCGCGATGCGTATCGCGTAAGAGAGCGAGACTAAGAATTAGATTGGCTGCAATTGAACTATATTTATATTTGGACTCTACACTACTCGGACTATATATTTATCATCTCTGGAATCTTTGGACTACAAGGCAAGGTACATAACAGAGTCGTTTCATGCGGTCTCGTTAACGAGTCGTTTCATGCGGTCTCGTTCCTCAAACCGTCGTCAACTTAAGTTTTTCTTGAATCTTGAGCCCTAGAAACAGTTGAAAGGATCTGAAGTAAAGCATCTTCCCTCCCTTAAAGAAGACGTCGTATTAGAAGAATTGAAAGCCGATGTTCCCTTGCGCCCAACTCCTCATTGTCTTCCAACTTAATCTGGGACAAGTAGTGTGTGATTGATGTGAAATGCGTATGCTTTTGATGATGCAAAAGAAAATTTTAAAGGAACAAAATTAGAATCAATTGATAAAAAGTTTAGTGGGAAAGTGATTAAGTGTTATGCGAATGAAAGATCGATTGTAAATTCTAAATCAGAACAATGCGTTGAGACACAGCGATTCTTTCCAGAAAATAATCAAAAAATAACAATATGTGCCATATTATAAGTTCAAACAATAGAGAATCAAACATTGTTCTTTCGTACACAAAACATTCAAAAACTACATTTACAGGAGAATAAAAAAGAACTCATATTAATACAAATAAAAATCCAGTCCTAGTGGCGGGACCAAACAGGTCATCTATCAAAAAGAAACATAGGTCACCAAGGGGTACCAAAAACCTCCGGCCCCCCACCTCAAAAGGAAAAAAACAGTCCATTCATCATTTTATTCAAGTTGAAGAAAAAAGTCAAAAACTTGCTAAAGAAATTGCTTTTACAATAATCAAACTGCAATTTTTTCATTGCTGACCACGAAGTCAGTTCTAAAAAAATCAGTTCTACAATAAGGAATCAAATTCATACACAAAACTCGAAAAAAAATTTTCACCGCACGGTCCCCCGCTCACGAAAACTTTTTTGACAAATTTAGTTGACCTATGAACAGAAAAAGAGCACGTAGTTACCAAACTTACGATAAAATTACTAGCGTGGGCGAAAGCGTTACGAAAAAAATTTCTCAGCATACAATCACTCATTTATGGGAAGAGTTTGCTGCAGCGCTGGCTTGCTGTATGCGTTTCCGCATACTTTCAATTTGATCCGCCAAGCTCGGGCCAGGGGGATGAGTGCGTAAAAGGTGTTGATAGTTATGGCGCTCAAGAATTTCTGCCCTCATTTGTGCTGCATCCTGGTCATGAGTCGCTTCGGCGATTCTTTCTTTTTTTCTTAGAGCTGACTCCTGGGATGGTTTTTCCCCTCTCGGTCGCTTTAATTCCGTGCCGTTCTTCGAATTGGCAGAACCTGATGTTACATGTTTTGTTTGCTGTATAGACATTTTGAGCTCTCTCCCTTGGTTTCTCGTTCAATGCAATATTCGTCACAGGTTGAAAATACTCTTCTAAGTTTTTCAATTGATCTAATTGTTCCCTTTTCTAAACTAAGACTTGCATAGTATTCGAATAGTGCTAAGAGAAATATTAATTTTGAACTCGCACCTCGAACCTTGTGATCAATCGTAATTTAGATCGCAAAGAATCAAGGTGAATGTACATATGTTTTATCCTATTGCCTCGAACTGAATCAACATGTGACAGTTATCCATCCTACAATATATAAACCATGTGCAAAGAAGAATAATGAACCTCCAGCTCTGGTTCGCAATCGCAATAAGCGGGAAGATTCTCGTTGACCGGCTTCGGGCTGCTCGGAGCCATCCATGGACTCCTCTCTGTGTTTCTTTGATGTCGATGGTCCTGATTCGCCGTCGTCTTCATCTTCTTCGTCTCGATCACGGTCCTCGTTGACTCGCTGCATGTCTCGTGTCATGGCACGATGCTTACGCGCTCGATCGGCTGCTTCTTTTGCTGCAGCCTTGGCAGCTTCTTTTTCCTCCTTCGTTAGAGGTTTCGCTTTTTCTTTTTTTGCCTTTAGCTCCTGCCTGGCTCGCCTTCTTTCCTCCTTTAGTTGCCTTCTCTCTTTCTGCCTGGCTTCGTTCTCTTTGCTCATGTCCAGCGCGACACGACGGGCCAACGCCCCCGCTTCTTCAGCATTGCATGGCATGTCGCTGAAGAACTCTTTCTCATACTGTGCAGCCTTAGTGCTTTGATCTGGGAATTGATGCACCTTACTGGCTCTCCCGCTTATTTTAGAATGGGCACCTTTTTTCACCAGCATGTCTATCTGCTTCGTCGTCAGTGGTGTGCCTATGTCATCTGGTGGCTTCGCCGTGTCTTTTCCGACTCGATCCAGTCGGGTCACGCTTCCGTCATCAGCGACTGCAACCACGATACGTCCGAAGAACTCAAAAGCGATGTCTCGGATGCACGCATTCGACACGTGAACCTTGTGATTCTCACGCAGCGCTTCATCAATTGGCTCCTGTTTAAACTGATCGAGTCGATAGAACCGCAGTTCACCTATTCGATTGCCTGCCACGAAAATCCTCCTTCGAGGGTCGATGTTGTACTTGCAAAACCAGTGGTCTGACTCAGGACAGTCCAGAGTTCTTACCAGTGAAGCCATGTCTTCCACACCACGCTCAATGTCAACTGGCATGTTGTAACCTAGTCTTCCCGTGTCTCCTTGTAGCGGGTCTCGGAAGTCACCAAATTTCCAAACGCAAACTTCGTTTTCCACTGATTTGGATACGATGAAGTTGCCAAACACTCGTACGCAGTCGACATAATTTGTGTGTATGTCAGACGTCTCGCAACAAGGCATTTGTATGAAAATTGGCTCTTCGATTTCATAATTTACTTCGCCGGGTCCCATTAATCGAGAAAATTTCTTCTCAGCCTTTTTGCTCGTAAAGAGATCGAAGTTATCAGTGATCGTTGTTTCGATCCTCACTTCCAGCTTGTCAACTACTTTCCACAATCTAATGTGGTGATCCATCGAGCCAGTAACGATGAACTTGCCGTCCCAGCTCCAATCCAACGACAAGAATTGATCGTGGACTCCTTCAGGGTTCAAGATCGTTGCCAGAGGAAAGGGGAGACGAACGTTCCAGATTCGAACTGTAGCGTCGCGTGAGGCTGACGCGAAGATCAACGGCAGGACAGGGTGACGTTTGATTTCGTTGATGATGTGACCATGTCCTCGCATAGAATGAGAAAAGGCTCTGCGGGTGTAGTTAACGACGCGAATGCTGGCATTCTCTCCTCCGAAGACTATGTACTCTTCTTTTTCGTGTTGATCTGCCACCCACTCTACCGAGTAGTACTGCTCGTACTCCAATGGCTTCCCATGTTCGCGCGCCGTCTGCGGTTTTGGATTCGTATCGGTCCACAGTAAAATTGGCTCCAGGACGCGGTTATCGAGAGGGCAAACATAGATTGTGAGTCGGTTGTCCCCGACTGTCGCCAGAATGGCTGGGTCATTGACGCGGTCCCCCCAGCACGGCTTGAAGGAGCACGCGTATATTGGCTTCCGATGATCTTCGTATTCTCGCTTAGTGATAACGAACGGCCTTCGGATGTGATCGCTCTCGAAGATGCCCTCCCAGTTTCCTGTTCGGAAACCCGCCATAAACTTTCTGTAGAGAGCTTCTTCGTCTGCACTCCTCTTGCTGTACTTGTTGGCCATCTCTGCCGCGCCTAGAACACATCAAATTTGACGAGTATCAAAAAATCGTTTGAATTCACAATTAAACATGCTAAGCTCAGTTCTTGAGGTAATAGTGAGAAGCTTTACGAAATGAAACGATATCCGATCAGACGATTTTAAAAACATTAAGTCAAAATTTGAAATTGGTTACTAACGTTTAAAAAGTATCGGACTGCAGCGGGAGATGAATATCAATCACGACTGATTGGAAGCTGAAGTTAACAACTCCGTATATAAAAATATTGAAATTTGAGTTTTTTATCATGAATTCTCACTAATTCAACTCTAGTTTCTTATTGAAATGTCTTTTCCATTCCAAACTCTTCGAACCGTTGTTTCCGCGTTTTACTTAACCGCGCATATGTTACATGCAGTATTTATTCTCCAGAACTAGTTTCTCACAAATTTAACTATTAAACCAAATTCGTAATTTCATTTCCCCCTGAAAAAAACTTTTGTGTAGTAACCTAATATTACTTTTTTGGTGAATTTGTCTGATTTCATCAGACCAGAAAAACAAAGTGCAGTGGTATGCTTTATTTTTCAATTTATTCAAAAACTTACCATTGTATTGAAAGCTGAGAAAATGGATTTCAAAACTAAATAATAAATCCCCTGAAATCTAAAACTAAAACTTAAAAAAGTTTTTTTTTACCTTTGTTTCGTGGAAGTAGTTTTTTTGCCGGGGTAGACGCGAAACTTCTTCGAATGATCAGTGACTGTACCTTCAACAAGATGATACATAAATTCGAGTTTTAGCGTTTTCTAATGAAAAAATATAACGAGGACTGAAAATCTTTTTGATCTTGAACATACTTTGAATAATTTTATTAATCAGAGAAAACAATGTGAAATTTTATCAATATTAATATATTTTCAATCAACAACTTAAAAATTTGTTTCGAATCACTGAATCAAGAAGTTATAAACTCGGAATCCCTGAGAATGAATCAAAAGTGTCTTGATACTGAGCTGATTACAATGATGATGTCCTTACTTAAACGTAAGGGGCAAATTTAAGAGTTCAAAACATACTTTCTAACCAGAAAAAGGTTTCCTTAAAAGCTTCTCGTGGCTATAAAAGTCCATTTCGGCTCATCAAATATTTTTTTATTGGAGAAAAGGTGCTGCGTGAAGAAGGAAGAATGAAGAAGAAGATTGAAACAACAGAAAATTCTGCTAAATATGTAGATTTAACTCCCTACCACGAAGGAAAAATTATGTAGTCCAAAAAAGTAATTGAAACATATGTAGTTTGGAACAACTAAAACTTGGGTAGTTTGAAGCTTGAAATTCGGTTTTTTTTTCTATTAAGGACTAACTTTTTTATACGCAAAAAACATACTAAGAACACGTTAAAACGTTTTGAGCGCCAAACTTGGAAGAAAATCGTATATAAAGAAAAATAATATTTATTTTGAGAAATTTAAACTTTATGATTATTTCTATAGACGTAATAAAATAACATTAATCTTTTGGATGTTTTAATGATTGTTATTGTCTTTCGAAAGCAAAATTGTTACATGAGGAAAGCTAAAATAAAAGACTAGGCCCAAATTAATGGCTCGCCAGGCTAACCAATACCTAACACTCAAACAACACCACTTAAAAATTCATAGCGTCGCTTCATGCGAGGGTTTCGGACGCGTTACGCGCGGGTTTTGGACGCGTTATGCGCGAGTTTTGGACGCGTTATGTTCAAATATTTGGACGGGTTTTGCGCGGGTATTTGGACTTGCGCCTTTAATAGGGGCGTCTTACTTTTGAGAAAAAATTGTTTTGTTTATGAAAAATTTCACACTAAATTGCAAAAAAATTGATTTAAAATCTTTAAAAAAACATTTAAAACTTAAAGTATTCCTTGAAGTTAGGAATACTGTTGAAAGAGCAATGTTTTGATATCTGTAACGTACTTTAGTTCAGTTGCGTGTAGAAGCAAACTTTATAGACACAATGAAGTTGTAAAGTTAATACAGACAATGAAGTGCTATAAAAGTTAACTTGAATAAACAAAATCTCTCAGGATCACAGACCAGGCCACTCGCTAGAAACTATCATAAGTAAATTCCTGTTGTTGTAGATTGCCCGCCGTAGGTCTCCGGCTGGGTAGACGAGGTCTTCTTTGACATGGCTCAGAAAACAATAACCTTACTTACATCATTTATCTAATTACATTATTTCTCTTTCTCTCTCGGGGTTTATTTTATTTTATTTTTTTTTTTTTTATATTTTTTTTTTTTATATTTTTTTTTATTTTTTTTTATTTTTTTTTTTTTTATTTTTTTTATTTTTTTTTTATTTATTTTTTTTTTTTTTTTTTATTTTTTATTTTTTTTCCCCTTTTTTTTTTTTTTTTTTTTGAGAGAGAGAAAGGAATCACTGGTATAAGAACTTAACAACAGACGTCGGGCTATTCCACAAATCTATACTTCTTAAAAGTGTGTGGTCACAGCGACACGAGAATAAATGACTAGTTGTATGTGGCTCTTCTAAACATTTTGGGCAAAGAGGTGATAGGGCAGCTCCTATTCTGTGTAGGTAGCTGTTAAGGGAACTTGCATAGCCACTACGTAGTTGCGATAATGTTATTTGTTGTTCCCTGGGAAGTTGATTCGTTGATTTATGGATTCTGGGAGGTTTCTTACCTAGAACTGGGTTAGGTGAGCAAGATCTAATGAAATTTCTAACAGTTTCAGTATGTATTCTTTTAAGTGCGGCTTTCTGATCACTGTCTACTAGCATAATTTCTAAGTCCTTGGCATGTTTACGAATAGTTCTAGGTGGTTTGGGTTCCATGCATCGACGATGGGAGGGGTGGTTTGGGAGGAGTCTTGCTCTTGCAACGAATTGCTTGGTAAGCATCGTGTTGTGCTCCTTTATGGGTAACATTTCGCTTTCTAGAGCTAAGTGCTCTGTGCCGGCCATTGCTAGGTTTCCTGTTGCGATCCGAATTGCTCTATTTTGGTTTGCCTGTAGTTTTTTCCAGTTCGTCTCGGCCAATTGAGGGGAGTAAATTGGTGCGGCGTAGTTGAGAACGGATCTGGTCATTGTTTTGTAGGTTGCAAGAAGGGTGTTTTTCTGTTGGCCCCATGTTCTTCCTCCGAGGGCACGTAGTATATTCAGTCTTTTGGCCGTTCTCTGTTTAAGGTATTCTGCATGTTGTCGGAAGGTGCCGAGTTGGTCTAAGACGACACCGAGTATTTTGGGTGTTTTAGTTGTCGGCAGAAGGGTTCCGTGGATTTCTACCTTGGGTTCTTTTTTACATTCGCCTGTATGGGTTGTGAAAAGGGTGACCGTAGTCTTTTCCTTGGATATGATCATTTTACGTTGTTCCAATTCTTCTACGAGTTTCGGTAGGAAGTGGTTGATCTGATCTTCACAGGTTTCAATACAGGGGCTTGAGGAGAGAATTGATATGTCGTCGGCGTAGGCTGTCATCTGCGTGTTTCCTGTGGGTTGCGGGAGGTTGTTTATGTAGAGATTGAATAAGAGGGGGCTGAGCACTGCTCCTTGTGGGACACCAGATCTGCATGTGAGACGTCGACTGCTTTTTCCTTGGAAATCTACCTTGATTGTACGGCCTCTTAGGTAGCTGGACATCCATCGGACGATGGCTCTTGGCATATTCGTTTCAGTGAGTTTCTTGCAGAGAAGGGATATGTTCACTAAGTCATATGCTGCAGTGAGGTCAAGGGCGACCATGAGAGTGCGGTCCGGGGGTGGTTTCCGATTGAAGCCGTTTGTTATTTTCCCGGTTATTTCCAGGAGTGCGGTAGTAGTCGAGTGCTCTTTGCGGAATCCATGTTGCCAGTCAGCGATTTGAAAGCCTTCCGCCAGGAATGGTAATAAGACCCGTTCGAATGTTTTGGCTATAGGGGATAGTATTGATATTGGTCTATAGCCGTTCAGGTTGCTGGAGTCCTTTCCTGGTTTAGGTAACATTATCACTCTTGCATCTTTCCATCTGGACGGGATAATACCTGTCTGCAGCGTGTTATTGAAGAGGATGCAGAGGCATTTTCTGAAGTTTTCACCGGCCATTTTGAGAAGTAGAGGGCAGATGCCTTCACTGTCTGGGCATTTGGAACCTTTGGTTTTCTTGATTGCTTCTTCGATCTGTGCCAGGGAAATTTGGGGAGCGTCTGTCCGTTTGAGGCCTTTAATTAGTCGTGTTGTGCTTCTTGCTGATTTGTCGACCTCTTTAGGGGCTTGTTTAGCTAATTTTCTGGCAAAAGCGTTTGAGGCAGATGTTGGGCATAGACTTTTCCCGTCGTGGCTGATGGTCAAGTGCGTCGGTTTAATTGATTTGCCGTCGATAGCCTTTATCGTTTTCCAGAGTTTGTTGCCCGGTTCGTTGTGGCTAATTTCAGATATGTACTTTTCCCAAGCCTTCCTCTTTTCGAGGTTGATGCGGAAGGAGATTTCGGCCATTATTGAGGGGAGTGAGGGGTCCGTAGGATTGTCCCTCCTCATTTGGTCCCGTTCTGCAATCAGCTTCTTCACATCTTCACTCAAGTGAGGCGTGTATTTTGGCACCTTTCCACGGGGAATGTTGTTCTTAGCCGCTTTGGTCAAGGTGGTGGTCAGGAATTTGTGCATCTGAACTGAGTTGCCGGCGAATGGGAAATCCATGAGAATCTTGTTGATGTCCCTTTCGAAGCCTTCCCAATTCGCTTTGTTGTAATTTGTATAACAACGTGCGTTTGAGATGCTGGATGGCTGTGTTTCGACGTCAATCAGGCATGGGAGGTGGTCAGAGTTCATTCTGTTGATTGTTGACCAGTTGCAGTCGATGGCTATGTCGTTCGAGGCGAGAGTGATGTCTGGTGATGCTTTTTGTCTTGTGGGCATCTTTGAGTTGTTGAGACATACAAGATCGCTGTCGTCAATGAAGTCGCATAGTTCATCTCCTCTGCTATCCTCCGTACCTTCACTCCAAACTTTATTGTGTGCGTTGAAGTCTCCACCGACAATGAATGGTTTCTTCTGTGTTAGGAGTCGGTTGAAGTTCGGCGCGTATGTGTTGGGGCATGACGATCGAGGTGGGATGTAAATGTTGCAGATTCTTATGGTTCCTTGGTCGGTTGGCACGTCCACGCTGAGTGTTTCGGCTGTCTGGTCCGTTGTTGGGGAGGTCACGTTAGCATAGCGAATATTAAATTCCTGATATGGATAGCTCTTGAATAAATAATCTAGCGCGACTAGAGTGACCCAGTAAAACAGGGAATTGAATATTACCATAAGTGATGAAATATTACTTAAGAGATTGCAAATTTGAAAACACGAATAAATGCTGATAAATTACCAGCCGGCTCATTTTTTCGCTATGATATAGTTTGTCACTGGATCGATTCGTAGATCAAGCAGCCTCATCTGTTCACATAGAAGCAGGTAACTCGTTGCAGGTTTCATCTCGGATCGATGGGAAACATACTCAGAGCAAAACAAGTTTCGAGCCTTCAACTCGATCGCTTTCACCGGGAGTGCAGTGTTTTTTGTTGCGCTCGGATTCACAGGAGGAGATAACCCAGTAAGGGATATTCATTATTGAGTTGTTTGGCTATGACGAGGACAAAAGCTAGTCCATGCAAAGTTATCGAACCCAATCGTATCTTTCTTACCGGAAACTGAACCTAGATTGAACCTAGCGTCACAGTCTTCAAATTGAGACTGAACTTGTTTTATTTTCTGAGAATCAATGGTTTCTGTATACATCTGTTACAATTCGTTTGACTCGACTCAGCAGTGAACGAGAAAACTCGTTTGACTCGACTCAGCAGTGAACGAGAAAACTCGTTTGACTCGACTCAGCAGTGAACGAGAAAACTCGTTTGACTCGACTCAGCAGTGAGCGAGAAAACTCGTTTGACTCGACTCAGCAGTGAACGAGAAAACTCGTTTGACTCGACTCAGCAGTGAACGAGAAAACTCGTTTGACTCCACTCAGCAGTGAACGATAAAACTCCATTTAAGTTTTTTTGCTAATTCACTCAATCCATGTTTTCGAAATATCAGTTTCTGAAGCTCAATAAATTTGAGGAGATCAACGTGACGCTCATGAGTTTCGTGGCTGCGATTCTGGGAATAGCTACGGGAGGCTTCTTCAAAGCAGCTCCTATATTATCGCGACAGTACAGGTCACCTTTTTCGGGTCTTCAAACGAAAACTTCTGAAATTGAAGGAAACGCATAGCTCTTTGCAGTATACTGAAGATCATGTTGCAGTCTATTCGTGACGGGAAACATTGCGCTTACAATGACGTTCACTAACATCGTCATTCCCTTCATCGTCGCTCCCATCGCACCACACAAAACGTTGAAGGAATGGCGGATTGTCTTTCTTGGCGCAGCTGGAGTCCTGGTTCGTTGTCTTCCTAAGCTTTTGGCTTCTGAAGAATCGATCTTTAACTTTGTAAAATGGGCCTTACCTAAAATGTGCATTATCATGTGTGCGTGTGTATCTCAGTGGGAAGAGCATTCGCCCGGAATGCGAAAGGTCACGGGTTCGGTTCCCGTCACACCAGGGAATACTCTTATTCACAACTTCAACCGAAACATATGTATGTAAAGCCTCAACATACATACATACAATCAATTAGAGTTCCACATGCCAACATAAAGTTTACGAAGACTGATTGGGTTTCTGATTCCCAAGATGAATTTTAGGAAAGGAGAAACCGGGAATGAGTAGGGGCTCGTTATGCAAACATGGATTAATCAGAGACCTCTCGATGAGAAGCTTTGTCTTCGTTGAAGACCGATGTCAATTGTCGACCGATGTTATAAAGATCACATGCAAGCATATATTGCTTACATAAGCAAAAGTATTTCTTTAAGATCCTATCCAACATTCTCTTCGTCGTCTTTGTGAGTGGTGAAGCTGCAGAATGGACGCAAGAGAAGTACGTGAGAAAGTTCACGAGAAAATTCACTGATCGCGAGCGAGAGAAGAGAAAGGCAGCCATTAGAAGAGCGGCGACAGAGCGTCTCCAGGCGGGCCTCCAACCGAAGCTGCCAGCCAAGATTCTCGCCAAGGTCAGCCGGTTCGCTCACAAGGCTACAGATCTTTAGAGCAAATTTCGGTCTTGCTGGGGCGTCGCTTGATTGGGCAAAGCACTGAGATATCTGTCGTGAAGCTCTCGAAGTGCAAGAGAAAGCAAAAGACACAGGCACCTTTCTAATGATCGGTTTTTGCATGTGTTTATTAAAGCATAATCCGTTCTTCTGTTAACATATCGATCGAATTCGATAATGTCTCGTTCCATTATCCTTCAGTTTGACTTGTTTCTTTTCCGTCCACGTCCAAAATTTCACCAATCTTCATGTGAGTGTAACTTTCAGCGGAGAAGCATATCGATAACGGTAATAGAAGATCTGCAATGTCGTGACCCGACAGGCCTACAGAGACTTAGGGCTCGGGAGTTCTTGGGCTTGGAGAATTCCTCGCTTGAAAAGGATAAATACTGAAGATGAAGAACGTGGATTGTGTAACCAGACTTCTGTGGAATTATATTTGGATACATCACTCATGTGACAGTGATCCACTTTGTATACCTATCCATGTACCATACTAGTTTGCAGTTATAAAGATTTGATTACGTTCGATAATACTATAATTTAAAAATGAAATTTATTGAATGAAAAAATGTCTTTTTTTGACCCGAGTGACATTATTAATGTATTGTAGAATAAGAAGATAAAATAATCTTCGAAATGAATTTCCGATCGGTTAATTTCGATTGATGAGAGTAGGTAAGATTCAATGCAGATCAGGGTGTTTCTCTGAGCCGCACTGCGGGTAAAAAATATATGCGCTCCCCAAAAACATTGAAATCTATGCGCTTGGAAAAAGTTGTGCGGGTGCTAAGAAACACCCAGATACAGATTATTCTCTGGATTAATTTTTGTGTTCTCTAAGTTTTTAATTTCAGAAACGTACAGCAAAGTTATATTGGCTCGAATTTGTATTCTTAGATTTTTTTCCTTCTATGCTAAAATGTGGTATTGAATAGAAAGAAACATGAACTAGCAACGTTTTCTCGGTAGTTTATAAGAGTTTACCTTGGTTTTTAGAAAGAGTTCGGGAGAAAACATTTCAAAAAAGTTTTGAACCTTTTCGAAATTGAAAGCTTCTCTCTTTGCGTTCATATTATAATTTTTATGCATATCTCATGAGACATGACCATGTTATCTTGTTTACCTTGTCTAAGTTCTCGATTGCTTCATAAATTAGTCTGCAAGTAGGAGAGCGAGATTATGGAAAGATAGCAACAATATGCGGCAAACTTCAGTCTTCTAAGGTGAACTTTTTAAATTCGTGATATCGATGCATATTATGATGTTCTGTACAGGGTTTATATTTATTTTAGTTCTTTTGTTATTTTTCTTTGAAAAAAATTTCTCGCTCGAGCATGGATGGAAAAAATCGGTAGAAAATACAAGTCCTGAATGAATGAAGCTTTTTTGTCTTACAAAGAAGACCCGTACTTTAGGAAATGAGAATAGGGAAAGCTTAGAAATGCAATGCATCAATGATCGCGACGCTGCGAGGAAGATCCACCCGAAAAGACCCATTTATAAGCCCACTTCTTTTTTATTTTTTTGTCGTTCAAATCGCTGTATATAGGTTTGTTTGTTTGTTTTTCCCCTGTTTATTTCCTTATTTTTAATTAATTTAATTTAAACGCTTTATCAAGATCAACAAGCCACATCGGGAAATCCTCGATTATGGGATCTGAGCGTTGAGCGGAGGTTGAGCGAGGCAAGCAGTAGCGATCGAAGTGCTACTCTTCCTCTTCTGTCGCTCATCATGGCGCTACGATCCCGGAGCGCCAAATCTTCTCGGGAAAGGACTCTCACAGACGAGGGAAGAGACGGTGCGGGGAGCAACCGCTTACGGAGGAAGATATTTCCTTATATAAAAGTCAAATTCCTGTATCGCTATCGTTATCGAATTTATTTGAAAATTGTTGAGCTGATCTATTCATTCCTTATTTTCAATTGTAATTAAACTTGTGCGTTATTGCAACGAAAGATGTAGATAAAATATATATATATATATATATATATATATATATAGTCCTGAATATCTCATAGTAAGAATATCGTTTCTTCTTCTCGCTATTTCAACAAAAATCTTCAGATATTTTTCTAGTTTTCTTTAGTTCTTCACCTGGTCCTACTCGAGATCGATGCCTAAATGCCCCGTCTCAAAGGGATACCTAGAACTGTCATGAACGTCATTACATCACAACCCTTTTAAGCAGTTTTTGCCATATGCCGATGTTCAAATTGTTGTTCAGGAGAGATGGTGGTAAGGTTTAGCCAATCAAAGGCGTTTTTTTCAAGTATGAAAAGGTTCATTAACAAGTTAGCAGCATGCATTGAGTACATCTTGCACACACAAAAATACAGAATTTTGTCTCGTCTGCTGAGTTTAACAAGCCGCCCGGATTTGTCTTATAAAAGGGACCAGAAGCTTACCCACCAGGGTCTATAAACGAATTCATTGACAGTTACTTTAGATTTAAGAATCCAGTACTAGTTGGGATTTATGATATGATTAAAAGTTTTCGGGTTAATTTGGCATAGCTGGATTCTCTAGAGATCCTTAAAATCAATATCAGATTGTGAAAATCGTTTGCTGAGTTTGTTTCAAGCCAAATATCAATGAGAATCTCCCTCTTCTATCTCTTAATGAGAATCTCCCTCTCTCTATCAATGAGAATCTCCCTCTTCCCTTCCCTTTCCCATTCTTCCCTTCCCTTTCCTCTAGAAACGGCTGCTACGGAGCGGCTCTTCTTACCTCTCCCCTCTGTTATGAAGCCTCTATGACCCCTTCGTCGTATCATTCATCCTTATCCCTCTCCTCTCCAATGGCTGATTCCGAACGGCTATCAATGATCGTCTCACCATTTTTCTGCTCCTACTTACCATCAGAAGCTCCTCAGCCTTTTTGAACCATGTTTTCTTCCCTTCCCCTTCTTATACATACAGGGTGGTCCATAAATAAAGTTACAAATGTTCGAAAACATTTCCTGGGAAAGTGACCGCACGTAGCGGTGACTTTTCTCGTTTTCCTGATCCCCCGTTTTTTTTAGTACGTGTCAAGTGAGTTGCGATTGATTCCATCGATGTTTAGGGTAATGACAGCGTCGAATCGCTTGCGCATTGCGATCATTCGCCTACACACTCTTGGCCACGCTCCTACTCGCATTGCTGAAACGCTTCGCCTGCCTCGCATGACAGTGTATCGAGCGATCAAAAGATTCGAGGAGCTTGGCACATCTTTGGACCGTCCAAGGCGAGGTCGTCCTCGCACTGTTCGCACGACACCACTCATCGAAAACGTTCGGAGTCGGATCAACCGAAATTCACGACGAAGCATCAGACAGATGGCGCAGCAGCTCCCGATGAGCCGAACTTCATTGAAACGAATAGTCACGGAGGAGCTGGGACTCAGGTCGTATCGTACACGGAAGGCCGCTTTTCTGTCGGCTCGCAACAAGTCGGGAAGAGTCAAAAGATGTCGCGACCGTCTTCGCCGTACGCAGCTAGGCGAACATTTCAATATGGTGTCCTCTGACGAAAAGCTGTTCACCGTGGAAGAAGTCCACAACTCAAAAAACGTCAGAGTGCTTGCGAAGGACGCAGAGCAAACCGATAGCAAGGGTAGAACGGTCCAACGCAGTGCACATCCAACTCAAGTCATGGTCTGCGCCACAGGAAAAACACCGCTTGTTTTTGTCGAGAAAGGCGTCAAGATCGACACGGAATACTACCTGAACATGTTCTGCAAGACGTGCTCCATCCATGGTCTCAATCGCATTTCAATCAGAGGACATGGACCTTTCAACAAGACTCAGCACCAGCCCACAAAGCTAAAAAGGTCCAAACGTGGTGCAAGGAAAGTTTTCCCGGCTTCATTACAACATCAAAATGGCCGGCCTCATCACCCGACCTGAACCCGCTGGATTATTCCGTTTGAGCCTACTTGGAGTCCAAGGTCAACTCTCGCTCCCACTCAAATATTGATTCCCTGAAGAATGCTCTTCAGGCAGAATGGGACAACATCGGAGTCGAATACCTCCGTACAGTGGTAGAGGCGTTCCCAAAGAGACTTCGAGCTGTAGTTCGAGCAAAAGACGATAGTTTGAGCTGAACTTTCGCGTGAATGTTGACATTTATGTTGTTGATAAAATATGTTAATTTGAGATGATTTTCTCTGTTTTGAAAAAAGGTATAACAATTCCAATTTGTAACACTATTTATGGACCACCCTGTACATCCCATCAAGCACCATCAATTTTTCACGTGATACATCTGTTTCGCGTAATAAAAAATTCAAAGTTCAAAGTTCTTGCTGTCAAATTACTGAATGAATCCGGGCGGCTTGTTATACTTAGCAGACGAGAAAAAATTCTCTATTTTTGTGTGTGCAAGATGTACCAAGAGCGAGAACTGAACTGATTGAATAAAAATCCGAGACTGTACGCTTTAGTTATGAATAGAAGATTGTGGGTACAAAGCTCATAATTGGCAGGCGTTCAAACTCATTGAATAGACGACCACAATCCATACATGATACATCACCTTTAACTGTCAAAAAATGAAAAAAAACTACCCCTCATGCGATAGTAGACTTAGAATGATGAGAAGCGGGCGAGGATGAAGGAAAAAAATAAGAGCCCGCGATTGCTCAAACGGTAATGCACTCGACTATCAAACTGGCAGCTCTCAAGTCGCGAATTCGAGCACATGCTGACGGACAAAAGATAAAATGTTTCTTTACGTCCAATCTTGATTTCTCCACTCATTAGAGTGGTTAATCTCGGTCTCTGGCAAAGTTTGAACCCCTTGAGACCGCTCCGTTGAACCCCTTGAGCAACGATGTTACACATTCATGTATATAAATCCTATTTTTTGCTGAACTTTTTTCCCCTGAACCTGACCTATTGTAAAAACAGGACATAATTTCATTTTCTTCATCAGTTAAATTTCTCAACGATTCATAATGTTCTTCAGTTCCAAAAAAATGCTTTTGTCAACCGTGAATATCTATATCTCATAGTGAGAATAACGTTACTCAATGTCTTTATACCATGAATATTTAATTATTACACCTCGTAATTTATGTAAAAATAAAACAATAATTCACACGTCATGAACTATTTTAATAAAATTTTGGAAGAATAATTATGTGCATACATATGTATGTATAAACTCGACCTAAATTACCCCTTCGACAGTCATTTGTTATGCCTGATTCATGTGCAAATAAATAAATGAATTAGTGAATAAACATAATTGACAGTCGAACTGCTCTGAACTGTGTTAATTATGGCACTTAGAGCCTATATATGCTGGCATTGACTATGAAAGCGAATTAATAGAGGAACTCCGGGTTAATATTATGATAATTGACAAGATGAACATGAAAATGTGACTTCACATGAAAATTGAATTAAGTTAGATAAAACAGAGCGACAAAAAACAACATTATAAAATAAAAAATTGCATTTTCAAAAAACGAAGTCTAGGATATTAAGTAAAGGGGAATTATATACGGTTATTGAAGACTAAACTCTGAAAAACATTTGAAATAATCTGAGTTTTTAATTTCTTTTTCATTCGGGTATTGTTCAAAACTACAATTGAATCAAGCTGACAGCTTCAAAAAAAAAGACATTCATTCAACTGTGAATAAATTTATTCTCTTCTCTTCTCAAAACGAAACCGTAACTTAACGAGAGATTCTCTCTCTTACTAAATAGCGGAGCTTGAGAAGTAGAAAGGCGCCAATTTTATTAAATTTCGTTGATTTCAACAAAAAAAATTCACAGGACGGGTTTTTTTTGTGTCATTCTCGGCCAATTCGCAATCGAAAGCTCTGGATTGCGCTGAATGCTAGTGCGTGAAAATTTACGGCGTGATTTCTACGATGCTGTTAGAAAAAAAGTTGGTTTTTCTAATATTTTGTTAACATAAGCACCGATTTTGTTCAAAAAGTGCAGATAAGCATCTATGATCACTGTTGATATGGTAGGTCATACAATTTTGTTCGGCCTTGGCTCAGATATAATTTCGTGCTCTCTGGGTGGGGCTCATCAGCGAATGCCCAGAGGGTACGAATACGGGGCGGGGTTATTCTGCTTGTAGATCATAGGTTACCTACACTTGCCAAGAATTTAAAGTAAAATTAGGAGGCAGGGTCAGAGGATTTAAAAGCGAACGAATCTGCCGGTCAAATCTCATTCGATTCTGATTACTGCAGAAAAAACTGGTTAAAAAAATTTTTGACAGGTACAGGTAATTAATTATATGTTCAAACACAACTCGCGAAAAAAAAACTCAGAAAGTTTCAAGTTCTGAGTCGAAGTGACTTTCTGAGTAATATGAACAGAATTTTTAATATTACTTGAGAGATTTTCAGACTTCAAACTTTCTCATTAACATCATTTTTTCAAACTAGAAGTCTTCGTAAAGTTCTTGAAAAAGAATCAAAAAGTTTCTCGAAGCAGAAAAAAAGAAGAAATTACTAGATCTATTATTATTATTATAACTATTAAAAACGTATGTTTAAATTTTTTTGAAGGGACTGCAGTTTCTAATATAGTTCGCACTCTTTCAATTGATAATAACGCTCACTTATTGAAATTTTTTCTCTCGGTTTTCTCTTCTTCTAATGAAAACAGACATACATGCATAAGCGGGTGAAGTTTTCTTTGAAAACTTTGAAAAAAGTTTTCAAAATCTAAATCTCGGAATACCGTGGAAGTTATGCTACTAGAAATGTCCGTACGTCTTGGAGTTGTGGTCAGGCTAACCTAAAACCAAAATTTTTTTTTATAGAAAAGATGACTTTAAGGTCATCGGAGTCACGAGTTGAATAGTTAATAATTGAATTATTTTTGTTGTTTTAGCATGTGATTCTACTCGTCGCGAATGATGCGGACGCTTTGTGTGCAGCCGCCATTCTCATGGTAGTTTGTTTATCGCGTGATATATTAAATCAAAAAATAGAGTGTGGTGCTGTAAGTCTTTTATTTTGAAGAATACTCTTCCAAAGGTTCCCCGAAAGTTTTCATACCAGGTTTTTAAAAGTAAACCATTGAGGGTATGAAGTAGTAGGGTGAGGTAAATACCAGGTTTTTAAAAGTAAACCATTGAGGGTATGAAGTAGTAGGGTGAGGTAAATACCAGGTTTTTAAAAGTAAACCATTGAGGGTATGAAGTAGTAGGGTGAGGTAAATACCAGGTTTTTAAAAGTAAACCATTGAGAGTATGAAGTAGTAGGGTGAGGTAAATACCAGGTTTTTAAAAGTAAACCATTGAGGGTATGAAGTAGTAGGGTGAGGTAAATACTTCTAGAGGCCTACAACCATTCAAAGATGTAGCCGCCCATGATGCATTTAAAGGGATACATTCAAGTGTTGGTTTCTGTAAGACTTGCATTTCTCTAAGACATTTAAAAAAAATTTTTATCGAGTTTTGAGGTTCAGCTCGAAGGGGAACACGTATTTTCGCGAGTATCCCTTGAAGGGGAACACGAGCTTGAAGGGGAACACGTATTTTTGCGAGTTTACCTTAGAGAGTGTTATCAATCTTGTTTCCCTGTGGAAGACCGAAAAACATAGCTTACCAACCCCTTTCAAAAAATTTAAAACTGACCACTCGGCCGACCGAGGGGCCTAAAATAATGAGAAAGTTAGAGGGGAATGGCGGTAAAGTAAGAGAGCACCCTTACCGCCCCCCCTTCCGCTCGGATGAATGTTCATTTTTGACAAGTGCTGATTAGCTTTGCCAACGAACTGAAATTTCATATTGACTTCTTCCATATTCTAGCACCTGTTCGTTTGTGACGACGTTTCATTCTCCATGACGCCTATCGCCAATTATAGCGATTTGGAGCGGTTATTGAGGGATCACTTCGAGCAAGGTTTGCAGAGGATGTGCTCTTGATTGAGATGCGTTTCTTTTAGAGTGCGTTTTACTAGTACAAACCATTTCAAAACATTTGTTTGCTTTCATGGAACGACTTTCCAATAGTTAATAAGTTAATAGAATTGTGATTTGCTTGCAGATATCAACATTGTTCTGCTGAATTGTGGTGGGAATAAAGGGCTCTCGAATATGTCGATCCCGCCTTCCTCTCAAGTCAGTTTTTGATTTGAACAGGGTTTTGAGAAATGTCATAAGATTGACTTGTAATTGAGTGAAAGTCATGAGAGTGAGCAATATAGTCATTGAATGGACTGGTGAAGATTCAAGGGCAGTTATGAAAGTGACTTAAGAAGTCATCGAGAGTTATTGGTAAAGTATTCCATAGCAGTCATCAAAGTGAGTGGGGTGAACTTATCGAATGTAAATGAAATTCACCAAAAAAAGTCTCTTTTTTTGCAGCTTTTCATAATTGACTCGCATCGCCCTTTTGACCTGGACAATATCTACAATGGCTCACACATAAACATAGTCGTCAACGATAAAGAAGTGGAAGAGGAACTAAAGTTAGACCCTTACTCTCGAGGTATTCTGTGCGTTTACATCATACAAGTAAATGTTGCGCAGTAGTTTTCGAAATAGTAATTTACAAGCGAAATCTGTAATTTCTGAGTTGCTAGCAGGCGTTAAATGAGACCGGTCTAAGGCATGTTTGTACGCACCGAGCGAGTGGAAAAGGAATGGGGAAAAGCAAAAAGACTGAAAAGAGAAGTAGAGAAAAAGTGAAACAGAACGGAAGAAGAAGAGAATGTAGATCATTCTCGGCGCGAACATGTACGCGCCAACATAGCTGGTCCGGTAACCATTTAACCCCTGGTTGCTAGGGGCGCTTTCTGATGCATTATCGACGATTTCTTGAAAACACCTACAAGGGTAGTAGGTCTTTCTGTAACCGTACTGTCAACAGGGGTTTAACAATGCTTCCGAGAAAGAATCAGATACCCGCAAGAAGTGAAAGAATGTCGGATAAGAGAGCCTTTCGAGGATTTGTTGAGTAGATTCAAAGAAGAGGTGTTTTCTAATAAGATCTGCTCTTAAAATGGGAACAGAGCACAGCCGAAATACGAAACTGGGGCCCGACAACTGACGGTAGTACTTTACGATTCAACTCCTGACTGCGGATAAAATTTAGGCGCAAATCTATGCGCTATTTAGCAGAGCTAGTTGGACGAATTCTCTTCTTGGCCGCACGCACTAAAGCTTCCAAAGTCTGCCGTTCTCTCATGATTATTACTTTTGATCTACGCGCTTTTCTCGCGTTCAGTATGAAAAATTTTGAAGTAGATTGCAGGTTGTTTCTTAGCACCCACACAACTTTTTTCGAGCGCATAGATTTTTGACATTTCAAAGTTCAACATTCAATTTTTCCAAATATTTAGACTTTCCCTACGAAAAATCCAAAAAAAATTCAAGCGCGTATATTTCAATGTTTTTCGGGGTTTAGGAAAGCGCATATATTTTTCACCCGCAGTGCGGGTCAGAGAAACATCCTGGTAGATTGGTCTTCTTGCAGGATTCCACCAGCAGCTCAATTGTATCAGGAAGAGAGCGAAGACGAAGATGAGGAACCCGTAGAGGGGGTGAGAACTTCTATTTATTCTACAACCACAGTTTTTTTAGCCTTTCTTTCTAAGTAGCTGTCTTGCAATAATTTTCTTCACGCTTAACTTCAGAAATCACCTTTGAAAAAAATTTAAATATTAAAAAATTATTATTAAATACTTACTCCAGATCACAGTTTAACATAAGTCACTCGAATTTGTTCAGAAAACCATTTTTGAGCCTGGAACTGAGAAATAATGAGAAGCAATCTAGAGGAAAAAGGCAGATAAGAGAGAGTTTTAATTATTCGAGACTTGTGCTCAAGAAAGGTTTTTCCCCCAAAATTTCCCCTATGCTCGTGGCCGATCCTCTAGATCTCCTTGTTGAGCCCATCGTGATCTGCCTCCCTGACCTTACAGTCTATCCTAGCGATTTGTAACATTATTTCGCGTAATTCAGTTCAATTCAATTGAAATCTTTGGAAATGGAAAAGGTCGCTCCCCAATCCGAGAAAGAGTTTTCATTCTGATAGAATGTATACACAAAACTCCCCATTATGAACATTAAATTTTCCAAAAGTAAAAAAAGTTTGTGACCCTTTTTCATAATAAAGTTTGTGACCCTTTTTCATAATAAACTTCTTCTCAGATCTTGACAAAAAACAAACTAGCAATAGGCTCAAAAAGTATTTATCAATTTGTTTTTTTTATCACCTGTGTTGTTTTGAGGATGAAGAGAACTCGGAGAATCGAGAAACACCCAGAGAAGAAAGTACGGTGGATAAAATCATCCGGAAGGTTTGTCAATCGAAGCATTGGGAAAGGCTTCCTGGTAAATTTAAGACACTCAAACCGTAACCAGGGTTTTTGTATCACCGCACTGCGAATAATACCTATGCGCAAATCTATGCGCCGTGCCAAAAGTATACATATATATTGAAAAATAAATATTTAAACAAACCCAAGTCCGCATTTTTTTCAGGAAGCGAAGCGAAATGAAAGGCGGCAATGGGAGAGAAAAAGGGCGGATTTGATGTGGGAGTACTACGAGAACTCGTGGATTTCCTTATCGGTAAACTAGTATTCTTATCCTTATTTTCGTCGGTTATTTAGTACCGAGACTTTGATGAACTAGTATTTGTTTGAAAAGGCTTCAAAAGCCAGATCGAATATGTTCCAAGAATGTGTCTCTTATCAGTTCTAGTACTAACCAGGATGTTTCTTAGCACCCGCACAACTTTTTCGAACGCATAGATTTTTAAAATTTCAGAGTTCAACATTCAAATTTTCCAATGATTTGGACTTTTTCTACAAAAAATCCGAGAAAAAAATTTCTCCAAGCGCATAGATTTCAATGTTTTCCAGGGTTTTTGGAGAGCGCATAGATTTTTTTCACCAGCAGTGCGGGTCAGAGAAGCATCCTGATACTAACGCTTTATCTCAATAACAAAAAGTACCAAAAAATTCTGCATTTTTGGGGCTTTTCAAGGAGAGAAAAGGGCAATTCAGTATTTTTTCCATGACCGATTGGATTTATTTTGAAACCGCATTTAGTTGACGGCTTCGGCTGTCCATTCTTCTGCTAAAAGCCAAGTTCTAGCTTGATAAGACGAAACGGAAACATCAGAGAGGAACAATGAGTTCGACTGCTCTAGACATTGCGTGCTGCAATGGGGAACTTGATTGAAGTGTGCCGTGATGCTGCTGGAAGTGGCTGCAGATCTGTCGCGGGCGACAGCTGAGCTTGTATGGCTGGCAGTGATCGGCCTCTCCTCGCAGCTTAACCAGGGCTGCATCTCGGTTGATGGATACACCCTGGTCTGCCTGGACTACCTTCAACCGTGAGTTGGGTTGCATTCCAGGGTAGAATAGACGCCCAAGTTAGAGGTATAGGAGCATGTTATAATTTAATTTAATTTATTTATCGTGGCAGGGGTGAGGTGAGGGCAAAGGGAGGACTGCTTCATTTGGCGTTGTATTGTCCATTGCAAATGGATTGAGAGGCGGTCATTGTTCGAATAGGAGAAAGAGGATTAAAGCCAACCGAGGAACTTCGGTTGCAATAGCAGTTTTCTTGAAAAGAAGCAATCATACCTGGTGAAATAGTACTTAACAGCATTTTTTAAAAACCAAATCTACCTATTTTTCACTTGATGTTAGAGATAGCTATAACCGAGTAGTCATTTGAAAATGAAAGAATTCATGAAACATACGTTTAAACTGTAGTTGGAGCGGGATTTCAGCTGAAGACTACCCAGATGAAAAGAACAGCAATAGTTGTATTTAATTCGATTCTAATCAGTTTCATCACGAAATTCGCGCCGAAACGCGCCCCTCCGCGGGCTGATGATCTCCTGCGCATCAAATTTGAGCGGGAGCTACCCTTGTCCCTCTATCAACAATGGACCCTCTACGACGCTATGAAAGTCGGTTTCTGCTACCATTCCCTTATTTTCCTTTCATGTCTCTTCCTACCGCTTTATCTACAACTATTCATCAATCGTAATCTTCCGGAACTCTAACCCTCTATGTCTATCGATTAGAAACAAGTGTGAAAAGGCTTCTGGAAAATGTAGTAGAAACTATTTTATATGATTCAATCAATAAAGGTTGATTGATTAAAAGTAGATCAAGGAGCAGTGTTTCACAGAGGAGAGTGAAAAAAGTTTTTGTAATACAAATGTCTCAGATTTTTGAATGAGGAGGATAAGAGTTTTTAGGGAAAGATTGTAGGAAAGAAATCAAGGTTTTCTTGCAGGTGAACAAGTATTTTGCTTGCTTGACCAAGAATTGGCAGCAGCGTGGGAATTCGGATATGAAGCATCTTTTGTCGAGGATTGGGTAGACCCTTTTTCTCCTTGTTTTGTTGATGAAGAATAAGCAGGATCCGTAACGGGATCGCAAGGAATATCAACCTGTATTCGGTAGAGAAGTGGTAACGCGGTTTTCCCATTAAGTCTTGGTTCGATCGCTTCTCGAGGGAGGATAATTTTTGTTCTTCTGCTCAGTTGATCCAAGAATTCCACGTTTTTGAAAGTAAAAATTAAGACCAGTCGAGCTTACTTAGAATTATGTTACCCTTGTTAGCGTAGGCTGTGATTTATTTGAAAGATCGTAGGTCATTCCAGTCGAAACATGTGTCGGTTCAGATTAACTCTTGACGAATGCCGGCAAAAGTTTAGCGCTATGGCCACCGAGCGAAAAACAGAGGTCACAGAAGCTTTCATCTTTACTTTATTTAGTTATTTGTTCATACATCAATACATTGGTAATAACAATGATAGCAAGTGATGCACCTATTTTTTGCAATTGAATAGTAATAAAACAAAACCGTATCACAACCAAAACGAGTCACTGGAACAAAATACAGGAAAATTTTTTACTTTCATGCAATTAAAAAGTATCTATATCCAAATCAATAAGGCTTAGAATATCTATGCGTTTTAACCTATTCTTGAACACTCAATAACATGACGAAGTAATGATTTCAGAAGGTAGTCTAGTCATCCATCTAGCAGTTCTCACCGCGAAAGAGTTGAAAGTCAATTTCTGTCGTAAAAAATCTTTTCAAAAAAACTGTCGTTAAAAAATATTTTCGTTCTTTGTCTCTATCTCTCTTGTTCAATCTCACTCTATCTCTCTCTTTCTCTTTATCTCTCTCTTTTTCCTATCTCTCTATCTCTCTCTCTTAAATCCACTCCACTTCCACGTCATCTCTATTTCCCCCTCTCATGCACTATTTTTCTGCAGGTCATCGGGCTGCTGGAGAAAGAGATGAATTCGCAGCTGGCGACGTTCTTTGTACATCATGGATTCAACGAACGAGTGAGCTCATTGGACGTGGCTCGAGGACTGGCAGCGAGGTTTTGTTGAGAAAGGGACACTCCTAACTTGAGCAGCTCAGACTCGAGGACTGGCAGCGAGGTTTTGTTGAGAAAGGGACACTCCTAACTTGAGCAGCTCAGACTCGAGGACTGGCAGCAAGGTTTTGTTGAGAAAGGGACACTCCTAACTTGAGCAGCTCAGACTCGAGGACTGGCAGCGAGGTTTTGTTGAGAAAGGGACACTCCTAACTTGAGCAGCTCAGACTCGAGGACTGGCAGCGAGGTTTTGTTGAGAAAGGGACACTCCTAACTTGAGCAGCTCAGACTCGAGGACTGGCAGCGAGGTTTTGTTGAGAAAGGGACACTCCTAACTTGAGCAGCTCAGACTCGAGGACTGGCAGCGAGGTTTTGTTGAGAAAGGGACACTCCTAACTTGAGCAGCTCAGACTCGAGGACTGGCAGCGAGGTTTTGTTGAGAAAGGGACACTCCTAACTTGAGCAGCTCAGACTCGAGGACTGGTAGCGAGGTTTTGTTGAGAAAGGGACACTCCTAACTTGAGCAGTTCAGACTCGAGGACTGGCAGCAAGGTTTTGTTGAGAAAGGGACACTCCTAACTTGAGCAGCTCAGACTCGAGGACTGGCAGCAAGGTTTTGTTGAGAAAGGGACACTCCTAACTTGAGCAGCTCAGACTCGAGGACTGGCAGCGAGGTTTTGTTGAGAAAGGGACACTCCTAACTTGAGCAGCTCAGACTCGAGGACTGGCAGCGAGGTTTTGTTGAGAAAGGGACACTCCTAACTTGAGCAGCTCAGACTCGAGGACTGGCAGCGAGGTTTTGTTGAGAAAGGGACACTCCTAACTTGAGCAGCTCAGAATCTTTCACTTATAACTGTGGGATTCAGTGGTCAAGTACTGATTGTTGTAGGATGTGGTTATGAAATACTGTTTACTGTATCAAGAAGTTATGTTTATGAAATTCGCCATATATCTGAAGTTTTATGATGCTTTCGAAAAAAGTCGCAGAAGCCTGCCGGAGATTTTTGAGAAAAAAAACTTATCTGGGAGCGGATGAATTTAGTTTTTTTGCGGAGCAGAAAGCGATTTCTATGTAATGGTCTGGTCTCTTCAAATGAACACGCTCGCGAGAATCAAGAACACAAACTACTGAAACAGAATCCAGATTTAAACTAGACTTTTTTCTGGGGCAAAAATAGTTTGTTAAACAGGGACAGACATTCCATCTTCAATTGATGAAAGCGAATGTTATCTCAGGTTAGGTCATCCAGTGGGAGGAGAGAACCTGGCGGACCGTTTCGAAGAAGCCCGGAGGGTGCTGGAGGCATTCTTGAAGGGCCACTCGGACAAGCAGATGTTGGAAGAGTTCTTCGCCGAGGCCAAGGTTGAAAACCACTTGAGAAGCCGTATGCTCGTACCATTTTAGATCTAGAAAACTGCGTTATCCATTGAAGTGCTCGAAATCTGTGTTTATGTACAGAAATTTTGTAGGAAAGCTATTGAGTGAACGTTTTTACATAACCGAAAGATTGGAGAAAATTTTGAGTTTCAAATGACTTTGTTCACCAAAGGATGACTTGTCAAGACTCATCTACTGACAAGGGGAGACTCATCTACTGACAAGGGGAGACTCATCTACTGACAAGGGGAGACTCATCTACTGACAAGGGGAGACTCATCTACTGACAAGGGGAGACTCATCTACTGACGAGGGGAGACTCATCTACTGACAAGGGGAGACTCATCTACTGACAAGGGGAGACTCATCTACTGACAAGGGGAGACTCATCTACTGACAAGGGGAGACTCATCTACTGACAAGGGGAGACTCATCTACTGACAAGGGGAGACTCATCTACTGACAATGGGAGACTCATCTACTGACAAGGGGAGACTCATCTACTGACAAGGGGAGACTCATCTACTGACAAGGGGAGACTCATCTACAGACAAGGGGAGACTCATCTACTGACAAGGGGAGACTCATCTACTGACAAGGGGAGACTCATCTACTGACAAGGGGAGACTCATCTACTGACAAGGGGAGACTCATCTACTGACAAGGGGAGACTCATCTACTGACAAGGGGAGACTCATCTACTGACAAGGGGAGACTCATCTACTGACAAGGGGAGACTCATCTACTGACAAGGGGAGACTCATCTACTGACAAGGGGAGACTCATCTACTGACAAGGGGAGACTCATCTACTGACAAGGGGAGACTCATCTACTGACAAGGGGAGACTCATCTACTGACAAGGGGAGTACACAGGAAGATAATGATCAATTTAAAAAGTAAACACTGCGTAGAATTCGTCGAGATCTGTTTAGTAGAGTCGTCGAGATCTCGACGACTCTACTAATTCGTCGAGATCTGTTTGTACGCGCCGAGCGTGATGTGAAAGGGGTGGGGAGAGGCAAAAAGACGAATAAGAAGTAGAAGAAAAGTAAAATAGAACAGAAAAGGAGATAATGTAGATCATTCTCTGTGAGAACATGTATGCGCCAGCAGAGCTGGTCTGGTAGCTATTTAACCCCTGAGGCCGTATGCATGGAGCAATCCAAATGGATTAAGAGCTTGGATTAGAAGTTATCCAAATACATTTCACTAATCCGGTATGCATGGAAGCTATAATACTTTTGGATTTGAGATAATCCGACAAAATTCGTAACCCTACTCCGGAGGTGGGTTAGCGAGCAATCGTTGTTGTTGTTGTTGCCGGCAAGATTCCCGCATCGAAGACTTGGTTATGAACACTCTCTTTAATGAGAGAAGTTCTCGTGTTCTTCGGACAAGATGCGTCCGGAGAAGGGTTTTGATGTCCTTTGCAGTCCTGAGACTGTCATGCTGCACCTTGTGAAGGCGGACATCGTTGTAGCAACCTGTTCATGCTATAGGCCTTGTGAGTGGGTGGTCAAGCCGGCCTAGCATCGTTTTGGGTGGGAGTAGAGACGTCTCGCCTGTCGTTGACCGGAGATAGGCAAGAGGCTATTTGACTGGCGCCTCGACTCGCCATTGAAAAGTATAGCGGAGTATCGGCTGATGTTTTGTCCGGTGGCATGCCCAGGCCGGTCCGGCATCACCCTCCTTTGACGAGCTATACTACCCAGTTTTGGTCCGCGGCGGGATTTCTCCCGCTACCTCCCAGCACGAATAATTCGTAGGGAGGCATCCCTCTATCCGCCACCTGAGGTCGCGCTCGATTCTGGACTGGATGATCCGGCTCCATCCGTGACAGGCTCTTAAGGCTGTAGAGTCACGAATGGCCACTGTTGCCAGTGTGTTTTGAGTTAGCGAGCAATCCGAAAGGATTGTCGGCTCAATTTGACCCATTCCGTTCATGTTGCTCTTTTTGAAGTGTGTATTGAAAGTGTTTTACTTTGAAAAGGAACGGAATTTTACATATTTTTTGCATGTTCTCTTGTTTAGTGCTTCTTTTATGTTTATTTCATGGCTAATTTTTTTCTACTTCGTGTTTTTTAATCATTACTTCGTATATTGAGGTTCCATGGGTCATACTACTGACTCATTTACATTTTCAAAAGTTATTTTTACATTAATAAAAGTTATTTTTACATCAGAAGGCGCTTAGGCTTAGTAAAAGTTTACGATAACGAGGCCGTATCAAGAACATGATCCAATTGAACTGACCCATGGAACCTCTGCGAGGGGGGGAGAGGGGGCTAAAGTGCAGAAGTCCCAAATAGAGTACAACAATTACTAAAAATCACCTTTCATCTAACAGATTGATTTTAAACAGGTTCAAAATGTTCATATTAATATTTTATATACCAATTCCATCAAACTTTACATTCAACATTCAACTCGGCTTTAAACAAACAAAAAATGAAAACATAACAACAACAAAAACAACGAAATTAATTGAAAAAATGTTGTAATTATATAACAATACTAATATTCGACAATTATAGTGTTTAGAGTGCATTTAGTTATCGACAATTACAGTTTTTAGAGTGCATTTTAGTGCTTCCGTTTGTCTTTCCGCGTCCTTTTTGACAATAATCCAAGTTTAAGAAATCTGACATCCATGCATACCGATTTTCCTAATCCTAAATTTTTAAACTTTTTTGGATTTTCTAATCCTTGGATTTGACTAATCCAGATTGTTCTAATCTGTTTTCCATGCATACGGCCTCTGGGCATAGGTCACCAGCACTGATGAGAATTATGAAAAACGACCGGTCTTTGAGTGATGGAGTATAGAATAATGACTAGCTCTCCCTTCTCCGCTCTTCACCTTGAGCTCGCTTCTTTCCGGACTCTCCCGCTCGATAAATGGTCTTTCTTTCTAAATTTTCCAATGTTGAACTAGACCTTTGGTGAGCTAGGAGTCTAGCAATTAACCTTAGCTATCCTAATTTTTTAAAATGATAGTTTATGTATTACTTATTCGGCTTTTCTTGTAGGTAGAGTGCATGCGTTCGGGGGCTCGAGTTAAAAGCATTATTTGTCTCATTAGTTTCTTTCAAGAAACCAAAAAAATTGAAATGAAGCTATTTGGTTTAAGGAAGAGCTGGTCGTTATTTGGGATACTGTAAGAACCGCAATCAACCAGTCCGAAGTCATTACCAACGGCCATTTCTACATGTATTCAACTAATAGACAAAGGTTGGTCAAAAATGCAAAATTAGTTGTTGTGAAGTTTGAGTTGACTTGAGATAATGAGGTACAATTTCGAGTTTCTCAGCTTACAGAGGAAGAAATTACCGGGGAACTGCCAATGTACTTTTTAAAGTGCAAAATAATGTTTGAGTTGGGTGCTCAGCTGGAAACAGCATTTTTGGTAAGCGAAAATGCGTGTTGAATCACCGCCCAATCACAATTTTTTTTGCTAAAATTCCTCCCAGCAAGGTCTATTTCTCTATGCGAACTTAATCAAAATAACTCGTATTGGTGGAGCATCTTTACTTTTTACCGTAACCCATAACATTATTTTCAAGACACAGTCGACTATGGAGTCGTTCAGCGCTCTTTCCGCTTGCGCAGTTCCTGGCTGCGGCGTACGCGGCTTCTAGGAAGGGGCGGAGCCAGAAGCCGCTAATTTTGACTTTCCCGCATATGGAGGAAGTCGGCGGGGAGGAGACTGGTCAGAATCAGTTTTTGGTATTCGATCAAAGAGGGTTGGGCTAGTATTCACAAGTAACAAAATAGGAGGGCTAGTATTAACTAGGTAGAAGGGATGGGCTAGTAATCACTAGGTACAAAATAGGATGGCTAGTACTAACTGGGTAGAAGCAAAGGTTCAATGTTCAACCCTACCGTCTAAGAGAGCCTTTATCTAAAAACTTTTCATTTAAAAATATCCTTACATAAGAAACACTATATATCGTTTACTGCCTAGTTCTGTGTCATTTTAGGACGCTTTTAGAAGCTCCTGGATCATAGGTAAACTGCCAACTGCCAAAAAAAATACTGGGGCGACCGACCCATCGACTCTCTCCCTCACTCGAAATGATTGTGTGAGAGTTTTCAAAGCTAAAATTTTAAAAATAAAATTTTTAGAAAGAAAAAAATCTCCATTAATAAAAAGTTTCATTAGCCATAATTCATCTTCAACCGGTTTCGCAAAGTTAAAAGTGAAGCTTTTAACCTAACTTAGCGATCGACCTATTGAAACATCAAGACATATTTAACCTATTTTTGATCTTTGTTAATCGTTTAAAGCAACGATGGGCTGAGACTATAATGAATGAATCGCACGGGCAAAAATCTGGCACTTGGCTGGGACCGAACATCCGCTGCCTAACCGGGGCTTGTAGAGAGTTAACCAATACACCAACCGAGCACACATTGTCCCATGCGATTTTCTTGCTTCATGAGCATGCGTGACTAGAAAGAACGGCGAGACGTCTCTACTCCCACCCAAAACGATGCTAGGCCGGGTTGACCACCCACTCACAAGGCCTATAGCATGAACAGGTTGCTACAACGATGTCCGTCTTCACAAGGTGCAGCATGACAGTCTCAGGACTGCAAAGGACATCAAAACCCTTCTCCGGACGCATCTTGTCCGAAGAACACGAGAACCTCTCTCATTAAAGAGAGTGTTCAAAACCAAAAGTCTTCGATGCGGGCTACTTGCCGGCAACAACAACAACAACTAGAAAGAACGGCCATCGTGCCTTAGACATAGCAGGAAATCGCATGGGACAATGTGTGCTCGGTTGGTGTATTGGTTAACTCTCTATGTACAAGCCCCGGTTAGGCAGCGGAGGTTCGGTCCCAGCCGAGTGCCAGATTTTTGCCCGTGCGATGGATTTCATTCATATTTTACCTATGTCCTAGATGGAAGGTATTGACTTTGTAGTTGGTAATTTGAAGAGCTTTCCATTAGTTTAAGGGCTTAGGTGAAATAAGTAGTCCTTTTGAGGCCATTACTAAACCACGCCCTTCTTGCCCGTTCATTGCTAATCCACGCCACAGCGTGGGAAAGAGAGAAAGAGTGTTTCACGCACTATCATGTACAATTTTCTGATACGGTCTCGTTAACCTAAGCCGTACGGCCTCATTAGCGTAAAGTTTTGCCTAAGCAGAAAAAACATGAAAAACTTTTTTAAAACTAAATTCCCGCGCAGTGGCGTGGATTAGTAATTGACGGGCGTGAAGGGCGTGAGGGGAGTGGTTTATCAATAGCCCGTTTTGAAGACGATTTGTAGAAAGAAAAAATTGTGTTTATGTTTAGGCTATCACCGCTACATGTTTAGGTGAGACCGAGGCAAAATTATTAGAAAAGAGAAAAAATAGACTTTTTTTAAAGTAGAGATTTAATTTTGAATATGTGTGATGTTTTATGTAGAAAAATCAACAACAGCTTTGCGGAGTTAGCGAAAACTTCCGAAAGATCAAACCAAAAAACTGTTACAGGTTTTCATCTAGTTCTTGGTGTAATGCCATTCGCGACGGTTTACGGTACCAGTCATCAAAAATCGTGGGTTCAGTTTTGAAATGATTGCAATTTTATTTCTAGAATGTAATGGAAATTGTACATAGGTGACGATCACTGTTGAAAATTTTTGGAAACGACCGTTTTTCGAGCGATGGAGTCTAGAATAATGACATGTTCTCCCTTCTCCGCTTGAAGAGTGGTCGTTACATTTGAATTTTTAACAGCCTAACTAGAAGTTTTGTGAACTTTGAAATTTTATGTTAGATTCATTTTTTGTCTTGTGATCTCAGAAGAAGAGTGATCTCATATCTAGTTTCCTCATAATGTTGAAAAGATAGTTTACTGATAATTTTCGTCAGGAAAACATACATAGTTTTCGAATAGTTTTTGAGGTTCCATGACTTTTCGCATGACGACAATTCGCACCCGGATTTCGCAAAAAAATTCTCCCCAAAGCGCTAATTATGAGGCTGGTGTACAACATACGGTCTCGTACTAAGCCGCTCGGCCTCGTTAGCGTAATCTTTACCTGGGCCTAAGCACAAATTTCAATGAAAATATACATGTAATGTCTTGATACCAGTTTTTGAAGAGAGAGGATAGGTTTTAGCGAAAAATTGGGAAAATGAAACCATGAAAACAAAGCGTCCACGATTCATCTGAAGTCATTTTTATGGGGAGGAAAAGGGGTTGGTATTGGAAAAAAAGATGATATGATAATGGGAAAGGGGAGGTTTTAGAACCAAGAAGTATCACTCTTCTTTGGGAACGAGCAGAGACCGGTCTAAGGCATGTTTGTACGCGCCGAGCGAGTGAAAAAGGAATGGGAAAAAAGAGTGAAGAGAGGAGTAGAGAAAAAGGGAAATAGAACGGAAGGAGAAGAGAATGTAGATCATTCTTGGCGCGAACATGTATGCGCCAACATAGCTGGTACGGTAACCATTTAACCCCTGAGAACGAGTGGTTTACATCGCGCTACTGATAACTTATCATCATGCTTTTTATCAGATTATTGAAGACATGAAGAATCCATGGAGACTTCGATTTGGTAAAAAATCGATACTGAGGGGGCTAATAATAAGCATAACAATAAGAATTATAAGAATAACCAAAGTCTATGAAATATTTGAAATGAGTTATTGCAGATTTCTCGGACGCGCATTCGAAAGAATATCGCAAAGACCAAATATAACAGTGAAAAGAGATTTTTTCGACTCTAATAGTTAGTTTTATCCGAGTTTCGCTCAGTAAAGTTACGTAATTTTTTAAGTTTTTAATCAGCCAAGTACCAATGAAAAAAGGTGAGAGTACTCACAATTTAATTTTTTTTGCAATTATAAAAAATTTGCTAATTTTTGTTCGATTTTTGAACTGAATGATCAAGAAATAATGTTTTCAGTGGTCTTGGTCAAAACAGAAGATCGCAGTCGGTTTTTTGACGCTCTACAGACAGTTTTAGAGACAGTCAACTAAAAAATCGTATTCGAGAAAATCGTATTGTTTTCTCTCAATATTTTTGCTAGATTAATAATTTTTTCGTTTATATGAATCGTTCGGTTTTTCTCTACTGCTTGGTGAATTATAACTGTGAATGTCTTTCTCGTTGGCTATCGCTCTCTTCAGTCCTATACATAATCAATTTTAAGACTCGGTATGGTGTTTCTCAGTATTAAAGTTACTTTGAATTTGTTCTCTCTCTCTCTCTCTCTCTCTTTATTATATTTTCCCTCTGGCTTACTTTTTCAAAAATGTATTTTTGGAAGATAAAAGTTCACAATTAGCCCTTGATATTTCTGTCTTCTCCCTAGATCCTATGTTGAAATTTTTAGACCAAAATGTACTCTTGGTCTTCAGAACTTTTCTAAACAGCTTCAAACTTTTTTAGGTCTCAGATTGGGTTCTTTTTTAGGTCTCAGATTGGGTTCTTTTTTAGTTCTCAGATTGGGTTCTTTTTTAGGTCTCAGATTGGGTTCTTTTTTAGGTCTCAGATTGGGTTCTTTTTTAGGTCTCAGATTGGGTTCTTTTTTAGGTCTCAGATTGGGTTCTTTTTTAGGTCTCAGATTGTGTTCTCATAACTTTGATGTATAAAATTATAATGATAATCTAATATATAATATTGAAACCTATTGAAGTTGCAATTCAAGAATGAATTGCCTTTTCTATCAGATACAACCGTTCGCTTATACTCAATTAACTAGTCCCATTGAAACGTTGAGCTATGTAATTCGAATTAATGTGCTTTGTTGCACTGTTTTTGTTTTCGACTGCGACTCGTCTTGGAAAAGAAGGAACCGAGTTCAATACTCTGGGAAGGAAGATTGGATGAAAAAACATTTGCCTTGCTTTTTTTCTCGAACAAAGACATATTTCAGAAAACATTTGTTTGTAGATTTTTTTGTCCTTCGGAGAGCAAGATTGCGACTGGAATTATAAAATGAAAACACCTGCCGCGCCTTCAATTTCACTGTGTTGAAGTAACCACTGACATCAACTCAGCGCTATACTGGTTGCGTTAGTTGCAATTCGACGTTTATCAGTTATAATAACATTGAAGATTTTATCAACTAGCTTGCTCTAGTGGGAACTATCTCCTGAGCACACTAGTACGAACTTTTTTATTGTGAAATTGAAGGCGCGGCTGCTTTTTTGGATTGAGTATCAATTTCTTCAATAAAACCGGCTTTCTTATTCTCGAGTCAATAGATTTCTTTTAAACTGGCCCAAGTCAGACTAGACTATTTCTTGATGATCCAGCAGCCGAAGTCAGCACCACAAACACAGACGAGCTTAGTTATTCAGCTTGTAGTCTCGTGGGTTACAACAAGATCATAGAACGAATATGTGGGGACAAAAGCACCTGGTGAAGAAATTTGATGAAGAAAAGGGGTGTAAACAACTTGTGGGGGTAGATTCGTTTACATTAATATACGGAAATTTTTATTTTGTTTCAGTTCCAAAGACTGCCTTTAATGAGACATCTTGTTTTAAAATACCTGAATGGGTTTCATGACACTGCGCATCCAAAATTTAACACTTTTGCTTTCCAAAGCTGTATTAATGTAACAAAAAATTACGGAAACGCTCGAATAACCGAGCAAAAAAGAAAGTCGGTTACCTCAAATCAAAAATAGATGCGTTCAAATGGGGAGTAGGAACTTCAATGAGTGATAAATTTTAGTTCGGATTGAGCTCAAAAAAATAGAATTGAATAACAAATCATATGAAGAGACCTCTGAATACTCGTATCTACTATTCATCAGGCAGTGTTTATAAAACATCATGGTTATCCGAATAAACCCATGTATTTTTTGACTTTTATTTCAGTCGAGAAAGCTATTTCTAACGATTTGTTGATGGAAGTGAGAACGTAATTAAATAACAAGCAAGTCATTCCTCTTTCATCTCAACTGAGAGTTTAGGCGAAAGAGAAAGCTGCGTAACTCGGAATTTGTTTTCTCATTTCAAAATGAAAATATATTTTGAATTTTTAATAGAAACATAGTTTATATAAAAAAATATATAAACATTGTTTACTCTGTGCACGAATTTTACTCAGAAACAACGATCATTGTGAATAGACATAGGCTTCATTACGAGTGACAGTGTGTTATTATGTGAAAGAGGCTTCATTACGAGTGACAGTGTGTTATTATGTGAAAGAGGCTTCATTACGAGTGACAGTGTGTTATTATGTGAAAGAGGCTTCATTACGAGTCACAGTGTGTTATTATGTGAAAGAGGCTTCATTACGAGTGACAGTGTGTTATTATGTGAAAGAGGCTTCATTACGAGTGACAGTGTGTTATTATGTGAAAGTCCGCTAGAATGGGGTCAATTTTTTAAGGCTCGTGGTAGGAATTCATAAGTAACCGTTGACTGCAACATAGAATTCTAGAAAACGTTAAGAAGATACAATGGAAGAATGCTGCTGTCAAGTGATAAAAAGGAATGAGTTTATTCGAGATGACTAACAACTGCTGGAATAGATAAACAACTTGACAATGTGACAACTAAACGCCAAAGAGGTATGAGCGCCTAGTCTAATCTCTAGTCTATTCACTCTAGTGTAGTCACAGATAATCAGCGCCTAGTCTAATCTCTAGTCTATTCACTCTAGTGTAGTCACAGATAATCAGCGCCTAGTCTAATCTCTAGTCTATTCACTCCAGTGTAGTCACAGATAATCAGCGCCTAGTCTAATCTCTAGTCTATTCACTCTAGTGTAGTCACAGATAATCAGCTCAAGTTGTTTGTTTATTCAGCGCTCTATGATTTTCTAGAAAACGGATTTATTTTTTCTCTGTTTCCTCTTAACCTCGATCTATCTTATCTCATCTTTTTATCATCGCATACCTTCCCATTCACCATATCATCAGATATGGTGAATGGGAAGGTATGGAGGAAGAGAGTAATTGTGACGGGGTTGAGTTGTCTTCTACGAATAATGGGGTAGGGCAAGCATGATAATTGGGAGCTGTTTCAAAGCAGAAGTTCCGGGGTAACGAGTTGCAGAAGAATGATGAGCATTTATTGAAAGAAGTTTCGGTAGCAGCCGTTCATGAAGGAGGGAGGAGAGAAAAATTGTTTTGACCCCGTACTTAACAAAAACGCTCTTTGTCAAAAATTATTTAACAAAAAATCTCTCTCTTTCTCTATCTCGCTCTATTTGTTTGTATCTGTCTCGTACTCTCTCCCTCTCTCTCTTTCTCCTTTATATCTCTCATCTTTTCTTTCCCCTGACTCTTTTTCCTCTCTCTCTCTCTCTCTCTCTCTCTCTCTCTCTCTCTTTCTTTCTATCGCTTTCTCTAGCTGATTTTCTCTCTTTGCTTCTTTATCTTTCCTTCTTGTACTTCATGAAAAGCTCGGGTTAGTTTTCAGCAGAAGCAGATAATGAAACACAAAGAAAAAGTTTCTTCAAAACCAGAAGATTCGAGCACTTCAAAGATCTCATCAACTAGAATTTAAACCCACTCTAACGCATTTAATGCTTTCGGGGAAGAACGTTCGCTTTTTACAGCCTCGCAACCTTAGTTTCCAAGACTTGTATTTTTTTAAATTTCAATGCCTCCCAACCTTTCCACTTCGTTAAAGTAGTTTTAACGATAAATACTTACCGTTGAATGCCGTTGAAATAAGAAAAATACTGAACGATAAAAACTTGAACGATAAATACTTGCATTTCGCCACTTTTTGAAGTAAATTGATAAAATTCCATACAATTGGCTTCGTGTTGAGCATACACCTTCTAAACTTGAAAAGCATAAAAATAAACCTTTTCGTTCTATCCAGTTCCTGCAGTACCGAAAACTGCTCGTTTTGAATCTCTGAGGTTTAGTATTTTACTACAGCACTTTTTGTCTTGCTTGGGATTTTATTATAAACAGCAAAACTTCTAGAGTTTTGAATGCCTCATTATTATTCTAATTATATGTTCTACGGTCGCAATTATTCGTGAAAAAATGCGGAAGGAGACGAATATGTTGCGAAAAATTGGGTCTCAAACTCAGACTTTCCCCAGTCCTGAAAACGTCCTCGAGATGATCTTCGGGAAGGCAGAATTCTAAATCAAGGCAGAAGAAATAAATAGCGGAATTTCACGGGGTGTGAAAGAAGAGTGGCAGGCAGAGGCAGATCTTGTTTGGTCAGCTCTTTGAGAAGAATGAGCCAGAGAGGGGGAAAAGAAAGATAACAATAAGGGATTGGAAGTAGCTGAGACACCAGAGATAGACAGACAAAAGAGAGAGAGAGTGTGATACAAACAGAGAGAGAGGAAGATCGAAAAATTTAGAGAATGAAGAGCTTGAGGTGAGAAAAGAGAGAGGTAGAGAGAGGAGAGACAGATAAGGAGTGCACCTGAGAAAGAGAAGAAGAGAGAGAAAGAAAGGGAGGGAGATAGATAACAGAAGATATGACATGTTCGGATAGATGTCTGAATCTCTCTCACTTTCTCATCCCTGCCTTTTTCCGCTTCTCACAACTTCCCAACTGCCTCTCTCCAGAAAGATGGTGATCTTTCTAAGCGTCCTTCTAGCACTTTCCAAATACGTCGATTTCTCTAACTCATCCTCGCCACATTCTTTTCCCACGATTCTCAGATCTTATTCGCTTCTCTAAATTTCATTTTCCGCTCTCTCTCTTGTGTTGCTTGACTCGGTCACTTTTCTCTCTCTTTCTCTCTCTCAAATTCTTTCTCTTACTTCATCTTTTTCTTATTTCTCTCACTACGTCACTCTATATCTTTCTTCCCCTTTCTCTTATCTATCTCGTTCGCTGCCCTTCATTCGCTCTATCTCTCACTCCCTCTCTTTTCCTCTTCCTCTAATACTCTTCCTCTTTCACTTAATCTCTCTTCCTGAGTCTCCGTGGGTTCTTTCTCTCGTCTGCATACCCTCGCTCAGCCTGCCCTCCCCGTTCTCTCTTCTCTCCATTCTCCGCCCTCTTCGGCCTCTGGTTTCTCTAAACGTGTACGAGCGCTTTTTTCTTGTTCTTTTCACTCAAATTGGAGAAAGCTGTTGCTGTGTACTCCGCTATTCCCATGTTATAATCTCTAGGAGAGTATAGCCTTGTGGCGGACTGATGTAAGCATTCCATTGAGGGCTTTGAAGTCTCTTTCAACCCAATTATGTACCTTGAGCTTACCCAAGAAAAAAACCGTTCAAAAACCAGGTTTTTTTTAATCATTATTGTGTGTTGCAAAATGTTCTAGTTATGCCTAAGTTTTATTCTTTTCTCCTCAAGAAAAATAAACATTTCTATGTTTTGAGAATTTCTCAACAGTTATTTTACCGTTTCATCAGATGCTCAATATTATATTGAACATTCATTGACCATTGATCCAATTAACTCCGTTTCTTGATATGAATTGAATGGAATCACAGTGGGTATTTTTTCTATGTTCCATTATTGTTATCGCGATTTCATTCATTTTTCACTAAAGAAGATCATTCAATGATTTTTTTCATCTCAAGTAACAGTCAATATAACTTAATTCTGAAACCAAGTATTGGCGTGCGTAACTTTAAGTAATAACCGCTTGCAGACGTTCTAAGGAGGGACTGAGAACGAACATTCCAGGCGTTTTTGGAAATCAGAAATAAAATAAACTTCCGGATCTTTATGGGAAAGATAAGTCGTAACAGGTAGCAGCATAACTGGTAACGCGCTCTGTTATTCCAGGTAAAAATATTACTAGGTTAGATCCCGTTCTGTAGGCTAAGTTTTGTTCGAGTGATATGTAGTAGTTTTAAAGCATGAAAAAACCAGTGGTTCTTTTCGCATAATTTTATGGTAATCTGATTACTGTCGATGAATAGAGTTTAGTTTTGTGCCCTCTTTTGGTGTTCAAACTACATATCAACAGAAAAAGGTTGAAGAGAGTACACCACTTCTGAATGCTTGGTTGCCTGAGAACGACTTGGTCAATGTAGCTTCCAGTGCAAGAAACATCTCATTCATATATTTATAATGAATGAAATCCATCGCAAAACATATATTTGTACATTACATATGCGTAACATCAAGTGAAGCCGAATATATCCGGCTTGGGTGACAGAAAGGTGAAAGGGCATTTTTGTTTATCGGAAAAAAAGTCGATAGATCTTATCTGCCACGTGTAAAAATACCAGGTCCCTAAAGAATGTAGAGGAATGCATCTTATCTGATGCGATTCATCTCAGTCACCACAAAACGCGGGCTCGTTAACTCAACCATCTTGTCTTGTCAACCTTTTGTATTCCCCTCCTCTAAGCAATTCTTATGTCAAAGAGTTTCTTTTTCTGTTGATATTTTTCTTCACTCCCTAGAAAACTCTAGAACTTTCGCCTGTTATAGTTTCAAATAAAAAATTGGGTTTTTCCTGTTATAGGGTTTCAAATAGAAAAGGTGTTGTAGTTGGCTTCTTAAGTGAACTATTGCTTCGGAACTTCTTCATAGCATTGTTAGCGCTAAGCTACGAAAAGTAGTTGCGCGCGCATATTAACCAACATAATCTTCGAAACACACTGGCAACAGTGACCATTCGTGACTCTACAGCCTTAAGAGCCTGTCACGGATGGAGCCGGATCATCCAGTCCAGAATCGAGCGCGACCTCAGGTGGCGGATAGAGGGACGCCTCCCTACGAAGAATTCGTGTTGGGAGGTAGCGGGAGAAATCCCGCCGCGGACCAAAACTGGGTAGTATAGCTCGTCAAAGGAGGGCGATGCCGGACCGGCCTGGGCATGCCACCGGACAAAACATCAGCCGATACTCCGCTATACTTTTCAATGGCGAGTCGAGGCGCCAGTCAAATAGCCTCTTGACTATCTCCGGTCAACGACAGGCGAGACGTCTCTACTCCCACCAAAAACGATGCTAGGCCGGCTTGACCACCCACTCACAAGGCCTATAGCATGAACAGGTTGCTACAACGATGTCCGCCTTCACAAGGTGCAGCATGACAGTCTCACGACTGCAAAGGACATCAAAACCCTTCTCCGGACGCATCTTGTCCGAAGAACACGAGAACTTTTCTCATTAAAGAGAGTGTTCATAACCTCTTCTTCGATGCGGGATGCTTCCCGGCAACAACAACAACAACCAACATAATCAGCTCCTAGCTGATTCTCGGAAGAGCTTACAACGGGAGAAAAGACGGTACTGAGGACGTGCCTTGGTATGGTATGGAGAGGATTTCCAGAGTTACACTACAACTGAAGCCAGTCCAAACCTAAATCTAAACCTGAAGTCATTTCAAGCACCCAAAGTCAGTTATGGTCGTCTGATAACGTTCGCTATCCAGCAATGAGCGTTATCCAGCAATGAGCGCTATCCAGCAATGAGCGCTATCCAGCAATGAGCTATCCAGCAATGTTTGCCTGGATGTAATCTGCATTGTTTCACCTATTTATGTAATTCAAACAATTCAATTGTTTAATCTCGTACCACGTGACTAATTTATGCGTTGCTGCATGTAATGTTTTCACGTAATAAAATTGAATTATCAGACGACTATCCGATGAGGAATATAGTTCAACCAAGCATCACTGTTTTCAAACTGTAACCGAGCATTTGTCGAATGATTATCTCATCTTCCATCACTCTTCTCTTTTAATCATGAATTAAGATGTGACTTTCATGTCGCATTCATTTCTGACGCATTTATTTAGTGCGAGCAGTTTTTGACAGGAAAAGACATTAGTCACTTTCAAATAGCAGACTCTCATAGAAAAGCAACGTTCCCAATCGGTTAAGAGGTGAGAATTTCGCTCCTTATTAGAAAAAGATGGCTAAGTTCCATTTCATGGAATACATTTCATGAAATACATAGACCTGCTTTTGCCCATGCGGTCATATAGTTCTAACTCAATAGGTCCTAAGTGTATGGAATAGCTCTATCTGCTCACTCGGCCCTCTCATTTGAAGCAGATACAGAAGTTTTTGCGAGAGCGGTACCTTCGGGGCTGAATTGGCTTTTATGTTTCTGATAAGCCTCTGTTCACCAAACACCCTCAGTCTTAACCTTCTCCTCACTTTGACAACTGAGAAAGATATACATACTTGAGAAGCAAAAAAAGAAGGGAAAGGCAGGTCCGAAGTTTTCGCTCATTGAACTCTTCATTTCATACTGAAGTCCTCTGGGAATATGCATATGGTGGAGAAAAGGGCTCGCGTTTTTTTTGCATGTCATATGAGTACGAGAAGTTTGAAAAATGACAAGACACTTAGAAGTCGAGTCCTGATGTTCACTTTGACGGTTTGCTAGTTATTGACTAACTTTTATCCGCTGGCAAGTACAATAGATCAGAGATCATGAACTTGCTACAACTCATCTTGCTTTTATCATCTTTAATGTCTACGGGTGTTCGGCCGTTTTTCTACCTCCAACATATGCTAACACGGTTAATTCCTTCAAACCTGGTAACCTTTTTTGAAAGAATAATTTTCTTGGTGATCTTCTATATTTATTTTGCGGCTTAACCCAAAAACAATTTTGCACTCTTTTCATTGATACTAAATGAAAGTTTTGTCACCATATGGAAAAGTTAAATTACTACACATTGACTGACGCTACATGTATGTAATGTATGTATGTACTGTATGTATGTACTGTATGTATGTACTGTATGTATGTACCGTATGTATGTACTGTATGTATGTACTGTATGTATGTACTGTATGTATGTACTGTATGTATGTACTGTATGTATGTACTGTATGTATGTACTGTATGTATGTACTGTATGTATGTACATACATATGTATGTATGTATGTATCTATGTATGTATGTACTGTATGTATTTATGTATGTACGTATGTATGGTACTGTACATATGTAGCACATATACTCATCCTATTTTATTAAATTCAAATCGATGTTAAATCAGAAAACTTCCTGTTTTTGTCCTTCTCATTTTCTGACCAAAATTATAAAAAGTTTTTTTGAATTCTTGTGAATTGGGAGCTGCATACCGCGTTTCAAGGTTAGAACAACTAATTAATAAAGATCATTGGCCACGTCTGGAAGATTCTTGGCTTCCTCCTGGCAAATCTAACTGGGCTAGTCATCAAATTCTGTTTTCCGGGTTTGTCTTAAGTTAATTTCTTCGGCCTTTTTCTAGAATTTCCAATGTTTTCCTTTCTCTATCTCCCGCCCATTTCCCTTCCTCCATATTTATTCAATACGCTTCTTACCCCGACGAACGGCACCCTCCGCTTTATCTCGATAGCAATAGCTTGATGTCTACTTCTCTAAAACTTTCTGATTGCCCAAATATAGCAGACTACAATTCACAAGTGAACCCAGATTACCGGAAACTTTCATGTTGGAGAGTGATGCTAAAGTCGGATATCCCTCTACCGTAGAGAGGGAGTTTAAAGAGAAAGGAGAAAAAGGTTTCCTGCCCCTCAAAGCCTCAAAACCTACGCATGCTCTAGTATGGAAGCATTCAATCAAACGTCGGGGAGAAATGCGAAAAAAAGCCTGGAATTTAATTCAGAAGATTGGGAATTTCGATGCAGGCGACTAAGGCCGGAAATTCGACAATGAGATAGATTAGACGGGCGAGAAAATTTCTATTGAGGGAACTCCCCCCTCTCTTTTTTTTATCTCTCCGCAATAGAAAGGAGGAGAAGGTTTAAATTTGGAAAATAGTCTACCGACAAGGATTAGAGTTTAAAAAATTAGTTTGTTAAGGAAAAAAATGTATAACTCACAGAATTGGGAGAGGAGTATTTCTTATGAAACTCAGAGAAATCAATGTACTAGCTGAAGTTTAAGTGTTTAGTTCAAGCTTATTGGTATGTGTAGATCTCTTATTAATTACTATGCAATAAATGACACTGGGAGTGTAAGAAAAAAGAGAAATCCTCATGTAATATGTTTTTCGAGAAGCTCTTAGATATCACACTGCTGTTATCTTCGTGTTATTCACTATTTACTCTCTGCAAGATTAACAGTTTCCCTTTTGTTTGTTTTCAGGAGGAATGGTGTGTGATCAAAGCTTCAAAGCATTCAATATAGATGTTTGTGTTTCAATATAGATGTGTTTCCTTACTCATATCTTCCTTTTATATCGCGAAAAGCTAACCATAAAAATGATTCTCCACGATAAATTTATTTTTCTTGTTTCTTTGCTACATGCTAATTTTATTTTATTTTTTTTCTCGCTTTGTTGCTTTAATTTTCTGCTTCGCATCGATTTTTTTAAACAAACAGGGAAACTTCTGGGCAAAATTTTATTGAGGACATTGTTGACTTCCATTGATTATGTTATATGCACTGTCTAAATAAGCATAATGAGTCATTCCCAGCACTTCACCCGTGCTGGAAAATCTAAATTATAAATGAAAAAGATTTATCTGTTACAAACGTCGGGTATTTGATGTTTATTTGTAGTATACAGCTTCTAAAACATTTGAAGTGGGGTTGTGTGTAATAGCTGTTCTCTCTTTATAAACCTAACTTTACTCTTTATAATAATAATAACAATTTATCTACATTATTCAATGCAAAAATGTGGCGATAAGCACAGAATAAAAAAAACATTTATTCTTTTTTTTCTTCATGTCATTCTATTGTCTATACAACTTCTTTAACTGTCGTATTAAACAAAAATATTACTCAAGAATTTAACTAAGTTTTTACATAAAATAGTATTCTACTTTAAATTCGCTTGCAATACATGCTTTTTATTTTACGTTACGTGCTAATTAATAACGTGCAAAGAGAATTAAATCGTCTGCAAATGTTCATGTCTCTTCATTTTCTGCTATTTTCTATGACACTATTCGAGAGAAACGTTCTGTTTGCGTCCCTTATCTCCTCAGTCTAGTGGTTTTTTTATTGCCTGTGAGTTATTTTTATAGCCCTCACTATTCCTTTTTGGCTTTCTTAGAGAGGAAAGAGATAAACAGAAGAAAATATAAAGGGATAAGAGGGGTAGGAAACAAAAAAGAAAGAGTCCGGGCCGAATCAAAAGGCAGAGTCTATGCCATCGGAACATCAAAGTGCTATTTACGGGTGGAGTATATCGGGCAACGAATAAAACAACAACAACAACAAAACGGTCTGTGGTGGCCATTCAATACAGCAGAGAATTAAGAAAACCCGAGAAATCGCTCCTTTTCTACCGATGTATCCCTCACCTTCGGAAGTTCTGCCTTTGAGGTTACTTGTATTGAAAAAAGAAGATACTTCTAGCCATAGGTTACCAAGGGGTACAAAAAACCTCCCGGCCCCCCGCCAGGGAAGGTAATTTTTTCTCGCGTTCATAAGCTTTTATCCGATGCAGATTTATTTCCTCATGTTTTATTGTGGTGTTTGATAAAGTATGTAGCAGTCCATTTGCCATTTCATTTAAGTTGAAGAAGTTACGGTCAAAAACTCAATTGAGAAAAAAATTCCAATAACACAACAAACTTTTTTTTCATTACTTGAATGTTAATTTAAGAAAATACAATAATAAACCGAATTTGTACACAAAACCACGCCCGGTCCCCCGCGAATTTTTTTTTTTGACAAATTTAGGTGACCTATGCTTCTAGCGTGAAACATCTTTTATTTTCATATTATAATAGTTTTATTGGCCACTAAGAATCAAAGAATGACGTAAGTTAAAGACACTCTGGTGTTGGAGATGCAAAGGGAGTACAACGGTCCTTTTAACTCAACAATTTTATTGACTTACTAAAATCACACATTCAAAATGTATCTTTTCGGTGAGCTTACAGTTCAGCTAAAGGTTGAAAAGTGCAAGAGGAGATTGAGCTTTGTCTGAGTACCTACCTGATTCAAAGACTGGGTATTGGCGTACTTAAGCCTTGTCTTTGAATTAGGTGGCTACTCAGACAGGATTAATAGGTGCAAAGAAGAACAAGATGAATGACTCTGATGAAAATGACTAGAAAAATGTATGGGTACGAGGTTTTGAAATTCCTCGCTATTCTGTTTTGATATCCAGACCTAACATGATGAAACCAAATGCTGTTTCCTGGTTCACTGCTAGTGCGTGTAAAAAAAAGTAAGAGTCGAAGAAGTGCAGGCTTTTATGGAATTTCGAGACATTATCGGTTTTGCTGAATGTTTCCGGTAATCGAGGGTTGGGTCAAACACGGCACCTGTTAATTAGTAGTCAGGCACTGAAGTCAGGCGGAAAAAATTGAAAGAGTTAGTGAACTTTTGAACAAAAAAGCTCCAAGTTTGTCAGCGAGTCTTTTTTGTCTTTCGAGGAGGCACCTATTCAACTTGGCGACATAAGCTACTCAAGCTTTAAGAAAAGTCTACGGCGATGTTGGCTCGTGAAAGCAAAGTTCTCTTTTTCCGCTCTTTTCTCTCACAAATTATTACTTTCTATTTGAATATATTCATCTTTCTCCTCTCCCTCCCTCTCCGACGCTTTTATTATACATTATGCAAAAGCAGACGACCTTTTACGTGTAGTTCATTTTTTTAAGGAAGAGAAAAAATCTTGACTTAATAGTTTGTTCCAAATTTTTTTAGATTAGAGAGTTGTCAGAAAACACATTTTAAGTTCATATAATCAAATTAGTTCTTTCATTCGTCTCCCTCCGTAAGCGGTTGCTCCCCGCACCGTCTCTTCCCTCGTATGTGAGAATCCTTTCCCGAGAAGATTTGGCGCTCCGGGATCGTAGCGCCATCATGAGCGACAGAAGAATGAGATGGAAGAACTACTTTGTCAAAGCCGTTAGTCCCCAATTCCTAAGGAAGGCAGAGAACGCTGAGGAGTGGAGTCGTCACATGTTGCAACAGATCCCATAATCGATGATGTTATATCTCCGATGTGGCTTGCTGATCTTGATAAAGCGTTTAAATTGAAAAATGAAAATTGAATCAAATAAGTAGGGTGCAAAATCAGAAGAAGATAACAAAAAGTCTCCAATGTAATGAGTTTGTGATGCAACACCAAACACTCAATGGGTTTGGCTTGGGGTTTTATCAACCACGGGATTCTTGATTCACTTGATCAAGGAGAGAGACAGCAAGAGAAAGAGGGAGAGAGAGAAAAAAGATTGTGAAAGATAGATACAGAGAGACAGCGAGGGAGACAGAGATGTCTATGAAAATCACGACCGATTCTGCTCTGCTGAAGTAGCAAAGGAAGGTTACTTGCCAGAATGAAACAATGTGTTTTAAAATGCCGTAAGGACATTAGCGAAAAAAACAGCCTTCGCAACTGATTTGCTCCATTCTCTTTGCAAGAGTTTTCCAGGAAGGTTGCATTGGCACGTGGGTAATTTGGGGGTTTGAACTTTGATAAGAAGTAACGGTGTTTCTTCACATTATTTTTTTTTCTCAATCTTTCTTCTCTCTCTCTCTCTCTCTCTCTCTCTCTCTCTCTCTCTCTCTCTCTCTCTCTCTCTCTCTCTCTCTCTCTGATCTTGGTTTGTGAAAATATCATACTCTCTCGTTTTTGTTTCATTTTTTGTCTCTCTGTGTCACTCTTTCTATCGCTCTTTCTCTCACTCTCCGATTTCTCTCTTTTCTTGCTGTGTAAACACTTTATCTCTCTATCTTGGTTTTCTTCAACCAACTTCGTTCTCACGAGGGAAACCCCTCATGTCACACAAGTGATGGCAGATCAAGGTTGCAAACAGATGATTAGTTGTTAAGGAGTGAGTTCTCCGCCCTCCTCTGCTTGTTGACTCTCGCTGATACTTTTCCGTGTTTCTTTGCCAAATTACCCTTTTGAAATATTGATAATATTCGAATTGAATGGTAATAATATTCGACTTTAATGAATCCTCTACCGAGCTTATTCGAATTGAATGAGAATAATATTCGACTTTAATGAATCCTCTACCGAGCTTATTCGAATTGAATGAGAATAATATTCGACTTTAATGAATCCTCTACCGAGCTTATTCGAATTGAATGAGAATAATATTCGACTTTAATGAATCCTCTACCGAGCTTATTCGAATTGAATGAGAATAATATTCGACTTTAATGAATCCTCTACCGAGCTTTCATGCACGCTTACCAAAAATGAATATGCTTCACATGTTTCTATATTACTCTGAAAAGGTAGTTTAGGAATAAAACTTACGTTTATCTCAAACTTCATTTCTCGTTTGCTTCACTTGCTATAACCACGTTCTCATTTCGAGTTTTTATATTCAGGAGGTTAAAGCTATGATCGGTTCACCGAAACTCTACAAGGCATCGCCACAGCTGTTTATTCCTTTTTGACGTTTTCTGTCTCGAACATTCAAGTGAGTGAGCCATGACGTTGAAGAAGTTATTTTCGGGCGAGAAAGCTATCAAATAAAAATGGCTTCAACAACTAAGTTTATGATCCGATCGCGTATAATTCTCAAGTGAGTTTTAACTCAATGTTGTTCATTCTTTCTATTTGAATAGTAGTATTCTTTCTGGTTGCCAAGGCTCATGTTTTCTTCTCCTCTTTCCATTTACCTCTTTGACCGCGGGTGTTTCTCTCAACCTCACTGCGGGTGAAAAATTCTATGCGCTCTCCAAAAACACCGGAAAATCTTCAGATCTATGCGCTAGGGAGTTTTTTTCGATTCTTACCTCAGGGAAATGAAATTGTGTAAAACTATGCGCTCGAAAAAAATTCTGCGGTTGGTAAGAAACGTCCTCTTTGACCGTTTTCTAGTAGGCATCAAACATCATCCCGCTTCCTTTCTCATTCATAATCGACTTCTGGAATTAAAACAACACCAAAAAACGCTAGCTCGTTCCGATGAGGTGAACTGTTACAGCTGAGGCGAATTTCATCATTCATTCATAATTCATCAATCATTGTTTTGAAAAATTTATAACATTCTACCTCCGCCATCTATCTGCAGACGAATCATATGACCAAGAATGCGTTCTTTGCGAAATAAACGAATGTATAAATTCAAATGAGAAAAGAATGAATGAGACGAAAAAATATGAGAAAGAGAAATTGTAGAACATAGAAGTGGTTATGTTCGTCATCTATTTTCCAGACAAAGTGAAAAGGTACCTGACGCCATTGGAAAATGATCATGTGTCTTTGTTTGTCTCTTTTTTTTTCAACTAGACGCTTCAGTGTCTTTATTTCATTCATTTACCTCTCTCTCTCTCTCTCTCTCTCTCTCTCTCTCTCTCTCTCTCTCTCTCTCTCTTTCTGTTGTTATACCTTCATCTCTTTCGCGTTCATAGTTTTTCATCTCTCCCTCTTCGCTCTAAATATTTCTCTCAACATCGTATATATCTCTCTCTCTCTTTCTCTCCTTTATTTCTCTCTCTCTCTCTCTCTCTCTCTCTCTGTCTGTCTCCCTCTCATTCTCTGGCAATCTTCATATTCTAGGAAAAGGGGGCTTGAAAACAAAGTTATGACTTGAAGGTTCAAGTTTCAAATGTACTTTGATCTAAAGCGTTCCAGTGTTTGATTGTCTTCTTTTCATTGTCCTAGCATGTTCGCATCTCCTAATTTATTTTTGTTTTCCCCCTTCAAGAGGGCAAAACTCATTTGCTTCTTTCGATTCATGATTCCTTCACTACTAAATAGAAGCACTTGCATCAGTTGATTGTTTCCAACTCGTTAATTCTTACTCACGTTTCATCATAGAGTGGTCATGTTATAGTCATTATGCTATTACTCATGTTCTAGTCATGTTGGGATGACTCATGTTTTGGTCATAATGCAATTAGTGATGTTGCCTGAACGAGAAATACCGAAGCAAAAACAAGTCGGCTTTCTTTGATTTTCTATCCCTTAAGAGGTGGGTAATTGCCTTCTGACGGGGTCGTAAACAAACACTAGGCTCAACTATCAACGTAGATGTTTCCGGTGTATAAAGTAAACATCTCTAGTTTTTCATCTCTCCCTCTTCGCTCTAAATGCATCTCTCAACATCGTTTCCCGCTCCCTCTCTCTCTATTTCTTTCTCTATTTCTTTCTCTCTCTCTCTCTCTGTGTCTCTCTCTCTATGTCTGTCTCCAGTGCACAGCAATGAAGCAATCTGTGGTGAGAAATGACAAGTCTTTGCAACCTATCTCCACAGCGGACCCTACTCCTTGACGGAAAAACGGGGAGAAGAAGCCTCATCTAGAATTGATCATTAGGTCTTGTTTCAATGAGTCACAATGCCATCAGTTTCTTCTGAAAGTGCAACAGTTTTCAGATAACAAGATTCGTTAAAAACTACGAAGTGAGAGAAAAGAGATGATGCATAGAAGATAATGCTGAAAGAACGGGAAGAAAATAGCAATTTGTGAATCAGAGAAACAGGAAAAGTAGAATATGCATAGAAATGAGAAAAATGGCGGAGCCGGAAGTAATTCTTGATTGTGAACTGTTGCATTAGTCCGAGTACTTTTTCGCTCTTTGAACCTGCACTTCGAACATCAAATTCATCTCACATTTTCATATCCGTCTACAGAGATTTCAGGTTAATGGGATTAGTTTTTTCTCTGAGTTTCGCTTCTTCTTATCGTATTTTGGCTTTTTTAAATATATATATATATATATATATATATATATATATATATATATATATATATATACTAGGTTTAAGGTTATCAGAAAGCATTCTTATAGCTTTGCTTCTTCAATTTGATGAAAGCTCGCGGAATAAATCAGCTACAAGCATTTCCCTTCTGTTTAAATTGTTTATTCTGAATAAACATTGATTTGTTATTGTTAAATAGTCTCGTCTATAGTCTCATCTATTAGTCTATAGTCTCGTCTATTATTCACAGTATGTTAACGGAACAGGGCTTTGTTCTTGTTCAAAGCTACGTTTACTAAAATAGATGTTATTCTCTAAATTTGCTCGACTGACCGGTACATAATGACCGGCTCGTCTACCAGACTGGTACCGGTACATACCGGTACCAGTCTGGCACACAGTTTCAAATATCATTTAAATTTCCAACACGATGTCATAGTTGGCATTTCTCCTGTCTCAATAAATTGGTTCCATTTTTTTGTTGCAATTTCTTCCGTCATCTACTTCTTGTTGAATTGCGTTGTCAGGGTTATATGTAGTTCGCAAGACAAGGTGAAATTACATAAAGAACTGAAGAAATGTGCGAGAAAAGGAGAAAAAGAAAGGGGCTTGAGGATAATGAAGTGTAGGCCACTCGTCATGCTGCATTAGTAACGATATAGCATCAGCATTGTTTTTTTTTGCAGGGAATAGTGTTTTGTAATGCATTATCATCTAAAAAAAAAACCTGAAGCTAATTTTGAAGACATGAATTGCTTTAATTTGTGCTCCGGTGGTTGATCATCAGTTTCCTATTCATGCTTTATTTATTTTTTGATTTATTTTCTCATTTCTTTTTCTATCATTTTTCTTTCCTGTTTAATCTCTCCTTCCTTGCTCTCTCACCCTGTCCATTTACCTTAAAGCATATCCAGCAAGTTACTCGATTGAATGAGTTCAACTGGTTCGAACGATCTCCTCAAAGGTGTTCTAACCTTGTAAGAAGGTCAAAACAATCAATCATTCTTGACTCGATCAGTCGCTCTTGTACTTGAGAAAAGTTTTTTTTAAGTATGTAGACCATCCATGTCAAAAAAGGTTAAAAACCCTTTTCGATAAAATGAAAAATTTAATGTGATCAGCAGTGAACGGTCAATGTAATGCCTTCTCTTGAAAGCTGTGAGCGCAAACTAAACACTGATTAGGTTTTGCACTTCTCAATGTTCTGCAAAACCAATAGAACGTCGACTTTGTCTCAATATTTTACTCTGTCTCTCTCTTTTTTCAAAACAAAAAACTCAAAAAATACATATTAACTATTTCCAGATCAACTTCTTAGTCTACGATGTGAAACTTTTTCTGAATTTACTATTTTTCATATTAAGCTTTTATTAATAAATACACTTGAGTTGTTTTTTGTTTATATTTTTTGGATAGAATTTAAGTGAATCACCACAGTGACAATTATCCGGTGTCCCTTGACCATTTACAAAGAAATGAATCAATGAATGAAAAGATCATACATTACCATTGTGTGTTCCTTATAGTGTATAAAGCAGATAATCTAGCAAGAACCTACATAATAATGGTTCCACAGCGAAAACATGTTAGGTCAGTTGTTTGATCAGTGATCATTGAAGCCACGATCAGCGTCGATCGCAACGGTCTACATACATACTAGTCTCAAGATACGTTAAAAGCTATTTGATGGCTTAATGCACTAGGTAACCTTCTCTTGTAACGCTCTGAGCACGCGTTATTTCTTGATAGAAGTTAGTACTATTGGCTGCGCACTGTTTTGCTCAACAACCGTTTTTAACCGTAAAAAAGTAAAATTAATTTGCTCACATACAGTCAGATACATCTTCTTTTTCTTCCTAGCGTTGTCCCGCGATGGCAGGGTCCGCTTTGTGGATCTTCTTTTTCCACTTGTCCCGATCGAGGGCATCTTTCGGGCTTAGCTTTCAAGTCCGCATTGATGGTGTCTTGCCATCGCTGCTTCGGTCGCCCTCTCGGTCGCCGGCCGTCCTCTTCGAGATTGTAGGCTGTGCTGGCTACAGTTTCCGTTGATGCTCTGGTGACATGGCCGAACCATCTCAGCCGATTTTCGCGCATCTTCTCGTCGATGGGGGTGACGCAAATCTTCTCCTTATGGTCTCATTTGGTAGGTGCTCGCGGAGAGAGATTTCCATGATCAAACGGATCATGCGCATTTCCATAGTTTGTAGACGTCGCTCAACTGTTCTCGTAGTTGGCCAGCACTCGGTTCCATACAAAGCTACGGGGCGCACTACTGTCCGATATATCTTTGACTTGAGGCGCAGAGGCATCTTTCGGTCGCATAGTACGCCTGTGAGATCTCTCCATTTCATCCATGCTCCGTTGACACGTGACAACACGTCAGAGTCGATGCCTCCGCTGGTCTGGATGTTCGATCCAAGGTAGCGGAAGCAGGTGGACTTCGTCAATTCTTCGCCGTTTACCTTGATGGTGTCTTCGGATGGTATTGTTTCCAAGTACTCCGTCTTTGAGGTATTCAGACGTAGTCCAAACTGACTGAGTCGGCTGCTCCAAGCCTGCACTTTTTGCTGAAGCTCCTCTCTCGTTTTAGCTGCCAGGAACACGTCATCCGCGTACAGGATCGTCCATGCAAGGTCACCCTGTAGGTCACGACTAATAGTGTCCATGACAAGAATGAAGAGGAATGGCGATAGCGCTGATCCTTGATGTACGCCCACACTCACTGGAAAACTATCCGAGATTCCGACGGGACACCTAACGTTGCTCGTGGCATCTACGTAGAATAGCCGGACCCAATCATTTAGAAGTTCAGGCACTTCGTGGTCCCGAAGGGCGTACATGATGAGCTCGTGTGGTACACGGTCAAATGCTTTCTCTAGATCGAGAAAAGCGAGATGGAGTGGTTGCTGATTCTCCCTGTGTTTCTCCATCAGCTGGCGAGCAGTGAAAACAGCATCTGAAGTGCCTGTTCCTTTGACGAATCCACATTGGTTGCGTTGGAGCTTGACGATTTCTCGCAAGCGCTGTTCGAGGACACGTTCGAAAATTTTCATTGTATGGCAAAGAAGGCGTATCGGTCAATAATTCGAACAGTTTGCTGGATCTCCTTTGTTCTTGAAAATCGGGACCGTGACACTTGTCAACCAATCTGCGGGTGCTCGACCAGTTTCCACTATCGCGTTGAAGAAGTCTGTAAGCCAGGGGATCGCGGAGTCTCGTAGTTCCTTGAGCTTCCATAAGTCGGCTGGTAGCTCGTCTGGATCTGTGGCTTTGGAACTCTTCATAGCGCAAACGGCTTTCGAGACTTCGGCAAAAGTGATGCGGGAGACTGGCCCAGCTAATTTCGGACCTTCTGGAACATCCGGGTGTGGGAATTCTACATTTGATATCTCTTCGAAGTGCTGTTGCCAGCGCCGGAGGATCTCTGTAGTATTCTGCAGCCTTCGCCCGTCTTTCGTCTTGACACATTTGTAGTGCTCGATGTCAAGAGTCGCCCTTTTCCTCGCTTTCGCTAGCCGATATATGGTATTCTCTCCTTCCTTCGTGTCCAAGCGTTCGTAGAGTTCACGATGATGTTCAGAGCGTGCGGAGGCTACGGTTCGCTTTGCTTCTTTTTTCGCAGCCTTGTACTCCTCCCAGTTCTCGTCTGTCTTTTCGATGAACCATTTCTTGTAAGCCGCTTTCTTTGCTCGAACTGCATGCTGCACTTCGTCTGTCCAAAGCCATGTCTGCTTGTCGATTCTTCGGCGTCCAGGTTTCGTCGTTCCTAGAACTCTTCTCATGTTGGCGGTTGCAGAATCTCGAAGCGAGGCCCATGTTCTGTTTATGTCTTCCGCGTCGATTTCAGGGAAGGTTAAACCAGTGACGACAGCTGATTTATATTCCTGAAGCTTCCACCATTTGATGGATGCCGGGCCAGTTACTTGTACTCTCCTCTTCACGTTGACACGCAGGTCAGTTATGACCAGCTTGTGTTGAGGGGCGAGACATTCGGACGGAATCACCTTCGTGTCGATCACTGCCGGGAAGTCTCGTTTTCGTAACAGCATGAAGTCTATTTGGCTTGTGTTGAGGCCGCTGGAATACGTGATCATCTGGCTCGTTCTCTTCTTGAAGAAGGTGTTGGATATGACAAGACCAGCTGCTTCTGCGAAGTCGAGGATTCGGCATCCATCGCTGTTCCTATTCCCATATCCTTTTCCACCGTGACAACTGTATCCGCTGCTTTCTCCTCCGACATGTCCGTTGAGATCTCCTCCAAGTAACAGAAGATCTTATGCGGGGCAGTTCATAACGTGGTCGTGTAGATCCTGCCAGAACTTGTCCTTATCCTCTTCATCACATCCAGTTTGTGGGGCGTATGCGGAGAAAATCAGGATACGGCGGTTGTCGGCATCAATGGAAATAGACATCAGGTGGTCAGAGTGATGTTGAACTTCGGCTACTCGGCTTTGAAGATCTTCACTCACTACGATGGCGACCCCGTTGAACTTCGTCATTCCATGATAGATTAGCTTATATCCTTCACCGATGTTTCGTGACTTCTGCCCTTTCCATCTCGTCTCCTGAACGCATGCGATATCGATTCCGCGGCGTTTGAGAAGGTCCGCTAGCTCACGGCAGCGCCCGGTCAGTGTACCGATGTTTAGGGTGGCGAATCGGACTTTTCTCGATATGAGATTTGGTCGTCTGTCGGCCAGTTGCCCGCACATTTTATTCACGTTGGTGGGGCATGGTCAACATGCGTCGCTTCCGGGGGACGCCCTGTAGTATGGAGATGTTTGATCCATGTAGTTGCGACACATAGAGTCAGATACATACAGGTTTTATTTGAGTTTACCTATCAGGAAACTTCATGATTAGCAATAAAATGACGTATGTCCAAATGGAGCAACTGTTGCAATTTGAAAGGTCTTTTTATTGCTAGTCAGTAATTTTCGTAACGGGAAAATTCAAACAAAACCTGTATGTATGTGAGCAAATTAGTTTTAATTTTTTACGATTAAAAACGGTTGGTGAGCAAAACAGTGCGCAGCCATTGTTAATACTCACTGAGTTATTAAATACACTATAACTTAAAAGGGTTATTCTAACTTGAAATAAACAATTTTTTATCAAAACTTTGGCACAATTTTACTTGAAGAGGGCCGTGCTTTACTTGGGAGGGGAAGTTCACTTTGCGGGGCTTTTTTAAGGGCCATTAACAAACCTGTCACGAACTGACATGACACACGCGTACATAAATTTTCTGTGATTTATTAAATTGCATTAGGAAACCGGCAATTAACAAAGTAAGGCATGAGGACGCGGCAATTAACAAAGTAAGGCATGCATGAGGCCGTTTTGAGTGAGGCCGTTTTTTTGTTTGTACCAACAAGCAACACACTCATACACACCCCGTCACACAATGGAGGAAGGAGGAATTAAGTTTGCACGCAATTTTTATTACTTCAAACGATCCCGCCTTAAAGTAGCTAAAAGGCGGCCGATTTGAAAATAATTTTAAAACAGCGCGCACGAGAAGAGAGCGAGAGACAACACTGACCAGTTAGACAAAAAAAAAATCGATAAGGGCCGTTTTTTCACTTTTTTGTTTGCGATTCGCAATGCATATGCATATGCATTGGGCAAGTACTATTTTATGCTGGTTAAATGTAACTTTAAGCGTAGTGAGTTAGACAGAGAGATAAAGAGAGCGAGAGACAACACTGACCAGTTAGACAGAGAGAAAAAGAGAGAGAACACACTAACCAGAGAGAGTGCAGGCGAGTAGAGCATACATGAATTGACATGAATTCTCTCACCCTCGAAAGAGTACCAGAGTGCGTCTTACGTGCGCGACTGCGTCTCGCGTGCGTGCCTGCGCATCCTTATCAAAATTTTGCGTGCTGGCCTAGTCTATCGAAAGTGGTCGTCTGACGGGGGGTGCTCATAACACACTTTTACTTTTTAACACTACGGACTACACTTTAAGTATAAATGACTTATATTTTTACATGAAAAAACGCTTAGGCTTAGGAAAAGTGTACGCTAACGAGACCGAATGGCTTAGCTAACGAGGCCGAACGGCTTAGCTGACGAGTCCGACGGCCGCGACGCGACCGCGACGCAAACAACAAAAGTAAAAGTGTGTTATGAGTGTGTTGCTTGTTGGTACAAACAAAAAACGGCCTCATGCATGCCTTACTTTGTTAATTGCCTAGGAAACCTGGCCACACTCGTACAACACCGAAAGCAAGGGTTTCTGGAGAGAATGTGGTGTAAGAGAAGCAAGTGTGTGTGTGTTTCTGGCTCAACTGCAGTTTCAGCTACCCCCGAAGTCAAAAACGGACCTTTAACAAAAGTGCCACGGAGTGATATGACACTTGAGCCAAAACCGAAAATAAATGTGGTAAGGTTTGATAAAGTAAATTAACAAATCACAGAAAATTTATTTTCGGTGTTTACGAAGTGTGGTCAGGTTTGCCATTGCGAATTCGTAAATAAGTAAAAAATTAATTTCGGTGTTGGCTCAAGTGTCATGTCAATTCTTGGCACTTTTGCTAATGGCCTAAAAACACAGGTTTTACAGTAAACGAAAGCACTAAAAAGGGAAGGGGGAGTGTTCTTCTATCTTCTATTTTTCTTCCAGAAAGAGATTTTATTCAAGAAAACTCTCTTCCCCCCTTTCTTCTTAGGGCCCTTCTTCCCCCTTCAAGCCCCCTTCCTGAAACTGCATTTGACCCGGGTTTCTTAACAATATTTGATCCTGAGTTGCCCATAGCAATTTGATCGAATCGGCAATGCGATCGCCTCTTTTACTACTTAAGTTCTTAGTTTTTGTGTTCTCGACGCGTAAAAATTGAGTTCCAAAAAGTTTCCAAGATTAATCGGCCTTTAATTGAAGAAGTTCCGAAGAGAAAAAGAATCGCGACTACCTTCACTGGATACTGCAGGAAGAGTGGATGGAAAAAACAGAAGGCAAGGCTGACGCTGCGAAATGGCCATCGAGATTTTCAACATTTTCCTCAATTTGGTCAATTTTCTTGAGAGCTCACTTTTCATCATTGAGTTTTTTTATTATTTAAAAACAAAATTCAGAAAATTTGAAGATTTGCTAGTTTTCAAAACTTCAAACTGCGTTATCTGTGCCGTTAACCTTTCAATTGCAAGTTAACGAGACCGTTAACCTTTCATTTGCAAGTTAACGAGACCGTTAACCTTTCATTTGCAAAATTTTGATTAACGTTCAAAAGCAAGTTTAGTGCTTCACACAAATCATTATCTTTGAATCTCATAAGTATATTTTAAAGTTAACGAGACCGTTAGAGCAATTTGAAGAAAATAATTGAAAAACTTTGTTCTCATATATTTACGAGCAAATTAGAAAAAAAGAACAAAAATAAAAAAGATTGTTAATGTTTTATTTGTATTAAAAAAACAAGTTGCACACATTTGGCAGAAGACAAAAAAAACGCTACGAGTATTTTTGTCAGTATATTTTTCAGGGCATGATTGGGTTTCAATTTTTTAAAATTTTTGTTCAGGACATGATTGGGTTTTGGTTATTCTGATGAAAAAGGTTTGATATTAATTGGGTTTTCGGTTTCTTGCCAATCCCTGAAATAACACTGCTTGACTGTTACTTCTCTCTCGACCGCGTAAAACAATTCAATTAATAATAATCCTTTGAACTGTGAAACTGAGTATTTGAAGAAACGAAGATTGATTAGTGTAAAAGCAAGCTGAGCATATCACAATTTCGACATTCCCATGTGCATTTGTAAACTGCACTACATGCATCATACACAAAACTTTCTGCTCACATTTTAAATGACACATTTTGTCATGAAATTTTAAAGTTTTGAAAATCATGCTACAATTTCACTCAAATTTTGGCTAAGGCTTATGTCAAAAGTACGCTAACGAGAAGGCTTAGGAACGAAACCGTATAAAAATGTGCAAAGTGCATTTCACGAACACGCTTTTTGGAATGTTCGGCAATTGCCCACAATTTTTCTCTTGAAAAACTACAGGTGGTCATCATTTAATTCGTAGCATTTGAAGCATCTATTTCGCAGAATATTGAGAACCAATAGAGATCCTTCGAGTGAATTTCTCTGTTTAAGTGGTCCTTATTGTTCTGCACTTTGGTCGCTGTGCTGATTGGTTTCTTCTATCGATCGACAACCCTGAACCCGCGCTCTATTCGAAGCAGTCGAGAGTCGTTGATCTCCAATGACAGCGGCGTTCATCTGAGTGGTTAGAGAAGAAATTTCGAAGCAGTATTGACTTCAGGGGAAAATTTTGGAAACGACCGCTCGTCCAAGCAATGGTCCAGAATGATGAGAAGTGAGCGAGTCTTGTTAAATAATCTTTTTCTGTTCTATGTCTTCAACTCTACTTCTTCTTCTTCTTCCTCGCGCTTGTTCCCGCCTCGCGGCAGGGTACGCGCTCCCCTGAGATGCAGGACAGACCTATCCTGGTAGAACCAGTGGCTGCCTGCTAGATCACTGCTAGTGTGATTAGCAGCAGTGGGGAGAGTCAGATTCGTGCATGAGCACTACCAACATTTCTTAACCCCCTTGGTTTGGGTGGATCTGTCCAGGGTTGGAGTCGAACTCGGGACTCTTCGCACAATGGTCTATCACACTACCACTATGCCACACTACCACTATGCCACACTACCACTATGCCACACTACCACTATGCCACACTACCACTATGCCACACTACCACTATGCCACGTCTTCAACTCTACCTCGCCCAACTTTTGAATGAGCGGTCGTTTTTCATCAATTGAAGGGGACCTTTCATGGAGCGTTAGAATTCAACTTTTCACTTTGCAAAGTAATTTTCTGCAAAGTGATCCCGTTGAACGCTCCAATGTCTCATCATGAATTACCGTGAGAAGAAAAATGGACTACGGTATTACTTTTCTAAAAACTTTCGCTGTTGGACGTAATTTTTTAGGCAATTAACAAAGTGAGGCATGAGGACGCCGAGGACGTGAGGCCGTTTGTTGCTTGTACCACAACACCAACAAGCAACACTCACATTAACAAGCAACACACTTATAACACACTTCGATACTCACTTCTATCAACAAAAACTAAAATTAAAACCTAATTTTCAAACGTAAAACCTGCCATTACTGAAAGTGTAGTCCGTAGTGTTAAAAAGTAAAAGTGTGTTATGAGTGTGTTGCTTGTTGGTACAAACAACAAACGGCCTCACGTCCTCGGCGTCCTCATGCCTCACTTTGGTAATTGCTAATTTTTTTAAAATGAATTTTACAGAAAAATCGTCGCTTTGTCTTAGAATGTATGTGTTCTTTCTTTTTACCGTAGTCCGTTTTTCTTTTCACGTTAATTCGTGGTGAGACATTGGAGCGTTCAACGGGATCACTTTGCAAAGTGAAAAGTTGAATTCTAACGCTCCATAAGTCTAATAGCAACTAAACCGCCATCTAACCGATTTAGGTTCTGCTTCATTTATTGGGTACACTGTGTTTTATGTGAGTAGTAGTGTGTTCGACTATTGTGCGAAGAGTCCCGAGTTCGACTCCCACCCCGGACAGATCCACCAAAACCAAGGGGGTTAAGAAATGTTGGTAGTGCTCATGCACGAATCTGACTCTCCCCACTGCTGCTAATCACACTAGCAGTGATCTAGCAAGCAGCCACTGGTTCTACCAGGATAGGTCTGTCCTGCATCTCAGGGGAGCGCGTACCCTGCCGCGAGGCGGGAACAAGCGCGATGAAGAAGAAGAAGAAGACTGTGTTTTATGTGAATCAGCTTCAAGTTTATCGTGCCGAAGAACGCTGTTTTATCTACACGCCTGAATAGTTACGTATTAATCTTCTAAAATTTGAAGTATGAAGATGTTACAGTAAGCCGTACCACTAAAGATACGGTAATTTTCGAGCTACGAAAATGACTTAATTTATTGTGCTTACAGTATGTGCTTTTCAGGTCGTGCAAGTTCGAGACGCATCGATACTATCCGAGAGAACGAGGAGAACGAGAACTTAGAAAGTCAGTGAAACCTTCTTATGAGGTGGCCGAAAGCTTCCATGTAATACTATTGTTTTTATATAAAGAAGTCTTTCATAAAGCACTAACGCACGGAATAACAATGTGTCACCGTGGTTTAAGGGTAACGCTCTTGCTCCCGGTTAGAAAAGGGATCATCAAGTTCGATTTTGCATGGTGGACTATCTTTTTTTTCCATGCAATGGTTCAATCATTTAGTATATAAAAAATATTCCACGTGGTATTTTTCAAATATTTCTTTTCAATTCTCATTTTTTCTCTATTTTTTTATACAATATTCTATCTGGAAAATTTTTTCTCAGACTTTTTTCTGTTAAGATGAATTGACCCGTCGGCCGGAGAGCCTAGAAGTTAATCCTCCTCGACGGATGCGGAAGAGAGATTGGGTCAAGAATGTCTATCACTCACTCATGGTATGTAAAATTTGTGAACCGGTCTTGTTTTTTTATTATTATAGATGTATTGATAATTTAGTGGTGGGAAGGGCATTGTTTGGCAACCAAAGGGGGTGTGGGTTCAGTTCCCAGCGATCGCGGTAGTTTTGCAAGCGTTTTCTGATACTTGCCACTGTTGAATCATTAAGAGCACAACCGCTCTTAGAGCTGGAAGGTTTGGAATAATGATAAGCGAGCCAAAGTTGAACGGCAGAGAAGGCAGAATTTCTCATTATTAAAGGCTGTTTCGCTTGAAAACGGTCGGTTTGCTAATTCTCAACAATGCTGGGGACCAGGCGTTAAATGAGACCAGTCTAAGGCTTGTTTGAAAAAAAGGATGAGAAAAGGCAAAAAGAGTAAAAAGAGAAGTAGAGGAAAGATAAAATAGAACGGAAGGAGAAGAGAATGTAGATCATTTTTGGCGCGAACAGTTATGCACCAACATAGCTGGTCCGGTAAACATTTAACTCCTGCTGGGGACCCCTGATCGATAATACAGTGTGAAGAGCATTGTCTGGCAAGCATAGGTAAAATATGTCTTGATTTTTCAATAGGTCGGTCGCTAAAGTAGGTTAAATGTTTCACTTTTAACTTTACAAAATCGGGTGACGCTGAGTTAAGGCTAATGAAACGTTCCATTAATGTAGAGAAATAAAGATTTCTTTATCTTTCACTTTTACTGTGTTGTTGTTGTTGTCTTGCCCAACGGGTAGATCTTCCTTCGCGAGACACTGGAGGAAGTCGTTGAAGCTCTCGACCCTCCACCGTTATAAGCCCACACTCTCTCTCCTCTCTTTTTTTACTCTCCATTTTTTCTCTTTCACTTTTTTTTGAAGAGATTTAATTAAACATGAAATCAACAACCGAGTGCGGCCTATACCAAAGGTCGATAGGGCTAAGTGAAGTGGGGTTACAGCGACACAAAAAATATGTCTCGAAGTATGCGGCTCTATCCTACACAGTGGGCAGAGGGGAGATTCATTGGCCCCTATACGATGGAGGTAACTGTTAAGAAAACTAGAGTGGCCGCTACGCAATTGGGACAGAGTTATCTGATTTTCTCTGGATAGTTGGGACGTGGACTTATGTATTCTAGGAGGTTTAGTTCCCAGAACTGGGTTGGGTCGACTATTTCTAAGAAAATTTCTGACGGTCTCTGTGTGTATTTTTCTGAGGGCCACAGTTGGAATCATGTATTTTTCTGAGGGCCACTTTATAGTCCGAATCACCTAATGCTATGTCTATATCTTTGGCGTGCTTTCTGACTGCCCTGGGAGGTTTAGCTTCAGTGCAGATGCGGTGAGAAGGATGGTTGGGCTGATGCTTGGCCTTGGCGGTGAATTGTTTGCTGAGCATGAGGTTGTGTTCTTTAACTGGAAGAAGTTTGCTTTCCGCGATTGCAAGGTTTCCAGTTGCGATTCGAATTGCTTTGTTTTGTGCTGCTTGCAAGGAAGTCCAATGTGATTCGGCAAGCTGGGGCGAGTAGATAGGTGCTGCGTAGGACAAGACTGCTCTTGTGGTTGCTTTATAGGTGTTCAGCATTGTTTCGGTCTTCTGTCCCCATTTTTTTCATTGATTTTCGTTAACTCAACACGAAAATGCCAAGAACCAAAAAGAATTCTTCCCCAAAATCTCCGAAGTCTTCTCCTTCGACCAAATCCCCCTCCGCCAGTGTCTCAATCTCCGAAACAGTTGCCGAAGCTGTCGCCTTCGCTACATTAGATGCTCCAGACGGAATCTCGATTCCACTTTGGAAATCCATTTCTCGGATCATAACCATGCTTTCGTCTACACTCGAAGCCATATCTTCCAAGACATGTCATTGCATTTCAACATCCCTTCCCCCTAGCGCGACACTGAAATCATCTGGGTCGCCTTCCGCCTTCTTGTCAACTACTTCTGATCAAGAGTCTCACAGAAGGGCACGTTCTCTGGTCATCGCGGGTCTTCCAGAAAGTCTCTCTCCAGCAGCAAGCGAGAGGGTCGTCCATGACGAGGCTATCGTCCAGTCTCTTCTGGATGATCTCAATATTCAAGTTAGACCAGAAGCCGTTTTCAGAATGGGTCAAGGTAATCGTAGGTTACTCAAAGTAATGCTTCCTGCTCGTTCTTTCATGTTGACAGGACTTCGTTCAGCTTCTTCCATCCGTTCAAACCCCCGTTGGAAGGGGGTTTTCATCAGGAAGTCAATGACGCCTGATGAGTTGATGACCTGGAATGCAAAGCGAGCTCAACTGAAGGAACTCCGTCTGTCTAATCCATCGTCGACTTGGGTTCTCTACAAGGATGATCTGTGGCTGAAAGAAGAAATTGGAGGAGCACGAAGAACTCTACCGCCCCCCTTGCGGTTACCAACATCTTCTAATCAGGGAAACTGATCCAGAAAGGACTATGTTATAGATCTTTATTTTCAACTTCCAATAAATCTAGTTCAGTATTCTCTGTTTCTTATTTCAATGCACGTTCCCTCAAAAACAAAATTGATCTACTTTACCATTATTTGTCATCAACACAACCAGATATTCTATTATGTAGTGAGACTTGGTTAAATAAAAACATAGTAGATACCTCATTGACAGCTAATTTGCCTTATTGTGTGCTCCGCTGTGATAGAACTTCAAAAAGAGGTGGTGGTGTCTGTGCTTTTCTCCGTAATCATTTAATATACTCTGTTGTAACTCTCAAGACTAAAATATCAGCTGATGTCTTAGCTTTCGATCTCTTATGCAACTTATCACTCTCCAGAACACGTTTCATTATATGCTATCGACCGCCAAACACTACTGTGCATCAGAATAATGCCTTTTTCGATGTTCTTACTCAACTGTTAGCGGTACCTCAACAATCTGTACTTTGTGGTGATTTCAACTTAGAAATTGATGTTGACAAAAAATGTTCTTCAACTGAGCCTCTTATCGACTTGTGTACAGACTTTTCTCTTCATCAATTTGTAACTGAGCCTACACATGGTAAGAAAATAATAGATCATGTTCTTGCTAAAGCTGACTGTATCTCTAATTGTAAAGTTTGTCCTCCGTTCTCTAACTCTGATCACAATTCGATTACTTTTTCTGTATTTTTACTTTCGAACCCACAACCTGTTGTACAGGGTGGGTCATAAATAGTGTTACAAATGTTTGAGAACATTTCCTGAGGAAGTGACAGCACGTAGCGGTCACTTTTCTTGTTTTTTCCGATTCCCCGTAATTTTTTATACGTGTCAAGTGAGTTTCGATTGAATCCATCGATGTTTAGGGTAATGACAGCGTCGAATCGCTTGCGAACAGCGATCATTCGCCTACAAACTCTTGGCCACGCCCCTGCTCGCATTGCTGAAACGCTTCGCCTGCCTCGCATGACAGTGTATGGAGCGATCAAACGATTCGAGGAGCTTGGCACATCTTTGGACCGTCCAAGGCGAGGTCGTCCTTGCACTGTTCGCGCGACACATCTCATCGAAACCGTTCGGAGTCGGATCAACCTAAATGCACGACGAAGCATCAGACAGATGGCGCAGCAGCTCCCGATGAGCCGAACTTCATTGAGACGAATAGTCACGGAGGAGCTGAGATTCAGGTCGTATCGTACACGGAAGGCCGCTTTTCTGTCGGCTCGCAACAAATCGGAAGGAGTCAAAAGATGTCGCGACCTTCTTCGTCGTACGCAGCAAGGCGAACATTTCAATATGGTGTTCTCTGACGAAAAGCTGTTCACCGTGGAAGAAGTCCACAACTCCCAAAACGTCAGAGTGCTTGCGAAGGACGCAGAGCAAGCCGATGGCAAGGGTAGAACGGTCCAACGCAATGCACATCCAACTCAAGTCATGGTCTGGGCGGGGATCTGCGCCACAGGACAAACACCGCTTGTTTTCGTCGAGAAAGGCGTCAAGTTCGACACGGAATACTACCTGAAACATGTTCTGCAAGACGTGTTCCATCCATGGTCTCAATCGCATTTCAATCAGAGGACATGGACCTTTCAACAAGACTCAGCACCAGCCCACAAAGCTAAAAAGGTCCAAACGTGGTGCAAGTAAAATTTTCCCGGCTTCATCACAACATCAGAATGGCCGGCCTCATCACCCGACCTGAACCCGCTCGAATATTCCGTTTGGGCCTACTTGGAGTCCAAGGTCAACTCTCACTCCCAGCCAAATATTGATTCCCTGAAAAATGCCTTTCAGGCAGAATAGGACAACATCGGAGTCAATACCTCCGTACAGTGGTGGAGGCGTTCCCAAAGAGACTTCGAGCTGTAGTTCGGGCAAAAGGGGATCGTTTGAGCTGAACTTTCGCGTGAATGTTTTCATTTATGTTTTTGATAAAATATGTTAATTTGAGACCATTTTCTCTGTTTTGAAAAAAGGTATAACAATTCCAATTTGTAACACTATTTATGGCCCACCCTGTAGAAGTTTTTGATTTCAACCGGGCCAGTTATGCAGATATCAATAAGCTATTATCAAATATGGACTGGACACTTGTTTTCGATGATTTCATTTCTGTAGATGACCTAGTTGATCGATTGAATGTTATTGCGAAGTCTTTAATTGAGAAATTAATCCCTAGAAAACGTAGGAAAGCTGCTTTTGAAACTTATCCTGAGCACATCCGTAACCTCTTCGAGCATAAATTAGCCCTTTTCTCTAAAATTCATGTTCCCACTGTTCTAGAATTATTCAAACGCACTTCTCGAAAACTTGACAAGGAAATCAAGAAGTTTGAAATAAATCGACAGAAGGCTTTCTTCTCCGATCCTAGAAAGTTCTATCAATACGTAGGAAATCGTCTAAAATCCCATTCTTCGATTCCATCTTTCACAGATTTAGTTGGTTCTTTTGTTCACACGGATGAAGCTAAAGCTAGTGCTCTATCCGATTTTTTCTGTTCCGCTTTCTCAATCGATGATGGTTTGATTCCGAATGTTGATAGAGTTATTGATCATTCCCTAACTGATATGCTTATTCTTCCCGGAGACGTCAAGTACTATTTAAAAAAGCTGTCTCCTTCTCTTACGCAGACATCTGACTCTATTCCTCAGAAATTTTTACAAAGAATGCGCTTCGTCGCTTGCAGAACCACTAAGCTATATTTTCAATTTCTCTCTTAAACTTGGCCATTTTCCTTCTCTTTGGAAAATATCTTACATCACTCCTATTCCAAAAAAATCTCCACCCTTGAATGTAGACAACTTTCGACCTATCGCAATCACGCCCACACCTTCTAAAGTTTTCGAACGCATAGTTCGTGATAGGATAACAAAGTGGATGGACTTGCATTCTATATTTTCTGAAGAGCAACATGGTTTCGTTCCTAGAAGATCAGTTCAATCTCAGCTTCTTTCGGTAACTAATAGTTGGACGAGAGCCCTCGACCAAAGTAAATCTGTCGATTGTCTCTATTATGACTTGACTAAGGCTTTTTATGTTGTCTCGCATTGTAAACTTCTCCACAAACTAGAAAGTTTAGGTATTCGTGGAAATCTTTTGAGATGGACTAGAAGTTTTCTAACAGGACGTTGTTTCAGTGTTAAGGTCAACCGAACATTTAGTGACACTAGAGAAATATCATCTGGAGTCCCACAGGGATCGGTTTTAGGGCCGCTATTCTTCTTGATCTATATCAACGATTTGCCTCGAATTTTTTCCAACTTACCCTCAGTTAGTATTCAGCTGTTCGCTGATGACATTAAGTTGTATATTTCTTATGATGAACTAGGTGCTCAAATCGCTAAATCCCAACTCTGTTTAGCAATAAATCAATTCGATAGGTATTGCGATACATGGCAGTTGGCAATAGCTGAAAAGAAATGCAATGTTCTATATTTAGGTAATAAAAACCCATGCTCAACCTATTATGTAAGTCCAAATACTCTTTTCACGAAATCAACCTCTGTTAGAGATTTAGGTATTTTAATAGATGATTCCCTGTCTTTCAAATCACAATATGAGCTTTTGTGTCGGAAGGCATTACAAACAGTTTATGCCTTATTCAGAATTATTTCATGTATCACACCAGATATATATGTAAGATGTTACAAATCATATGTTCTACCGATTTGTGAATTTTCTTCATCGGTTTGGTCTCCTCATTTAAAAAATGATATTAGGAAAATAGAGAAGGTCCAGCATATATTTACTAAACTTCTCTATTTTAGATGTAATTTAAACTGCTCTCCTAATATTAGTTATGAGAATCGTTTGAATACTTTAAATTTGACCTCTCTATATTGTAGGAGAATCATTAATGATCTCACTTACGCTTTCAAAATAATCCGAGGTGAAGTTGATCTTAAAGTTAGTACCTTTTATGTGTTCAAACCGTGTAATGGTAGAACATCCGCCTTTAATTTCCACATACCTTTCACAAATAAGAGGTTAACTTTCAATTGTTTTGGAGTAAGAACGTCTAGGTGGATGATTAATTTACCTGCTCAAGTTATGACTCTAATGTGTTCAAAAAGAGGCTCAGGATGCTAAATGTTCTTGAAATTCTCGATCTGCACTTACCTAATCTCTGAGTTGTTCCCTTTTTTTGCTTTCTCTCTCCTTTCTTATTCTAGAAAATCATTGTTCAGATGTTATTGTCAAGAACAACGCTCACTATTGTATGAGTTATCTTATGTTTTGTCACATCAGTATTGATGTATGAATAAATAAATAAATAAATAAATAAAATTTTCTTCCTGGATTGCTCGGAGGACATTCAATCTTTTTGTCGCCCTTGTCTTTAATCCTTCAGCGTGTTGACGGTAGGTTCCCATCTGGTCCAAGGTGACACCAAGGATTTTGGGGGTTCTACTTGGAGGAAGTGGCTCACCGTTGACCACAACTTCTGGTACTTCACGACATTCCATCGTGTTGGTGGTGAATAGCGTTACACTGGATTTAGTAGCCGAGATGTCCATCTTTAGTTCACCAAGATGACTGGTGAGGGCTGGGAGGTAGGTGTTAAGTCTGTCAGCTCCAACTCTCCAGTCATGTTGAGAGGCCAGTATTGTCAGATCATCCGCATACCCGACCAGTTTGATCGTCTCGGGAGGTTTCGGCAGCCCATTCAAGTATATGTTGATCAGGGAAGGGCTGAGTACTCCCCCTTGAGGAACTCCTGCGTAGCGGGTTTGCTGGCGGCTTTCTGAAGTCCACACGGATGGCTCTCCCCCGTAGATAGCTGGAGAGCCATCTGACAAGGCCTCTGGAGATGGACGTTTCGGCGAGAGTGTGACACAGGCGAGAAATGTTGACCAGATCATATGCCGAGGTGAGGTCGAGCACAACCATCACTGTGCGATGTGGAGGGAGCCGTTGGTTGATACCATTGGTTATGTGGCCCGTTATCTCCATCAAGGCTGTCGTGGTAGAGCGTCCTTTTCTGAAGCCATGTTGCCAGTTTTCCAACACAACTTCTTCTGTGATGTGGGGGACGATGATTCTCTCGAGGAGTTTGAACACAGGGGACAATATCGATATCGGTCTGTAGCCTTTAACCGTCGTGAGGTCCTTCCCTGGCTTCGGAATCGTGATAACTCTGGCCGTCTTCCAGGCCGAAGGTATGATGCCGGTGCTGAGTGAGCAATTAAAGAGTATTGCAAAGCATCTTGCACACTGTTCGCCAGCCGTTTTAACCATCAGGGGACAGATTCCGTCAGGATCCATGGCCTTGGAGCTTCTCATTTTATACATTGCTGTCTTCACTTCGTCAACTGTGACGACTGGGACGTTGGAACGCTCAAGATTCGAGGTCCAGCGGTGCGTTCTCCTGTTAGATCGATCAGGGGTCTTGACGGCTTGCTTGGCGAGTTGTTTGGCGAAAAGGTTGGCAGCTTCCATGCTGGATAGAGGTGAACCCTTATGGACAATGGCGGCGTGGGATGGTTTGTGTGCTCGACCATCAAGTGATTTGATTGTATTCCACAAACGATTTGTAGATTCGTTGGGTCTGAGGTTGTTGACGAAATCTTCCCATGCAATGCGCTTATCTTCATTGATCTTATAGGAAATCCTTGTCATCAGTTCAGGGAGACATGGGTCTGCCGGGTTTGCTCTACGCATCTCATCTCTTTTGTGGATGAGTGCTTTGGCTTCTTCGCTCAGGCGGGTTATGAAGTCTGGGCATCTTCCTTGTGGTATATGTTTTCTTGCCGCCTCTCTGAGAGTTAAGAGGAGGGCGAGGATCAGAGCAGCTGGAAGGCCCTGATCCTTAAGCGAAAAAACGAGAGGTTGGACAGCTGGTGGGGAGAGCTTTTCGAGTGTCCCTTGACGGGAGAAAAACCACTTGGGATAGGTATAGTTTGGAGTCCTTTGCGTCCAGAACGTCCCGGACGTCCTGTCGACACTCGCACCATCGTGTAGGCGACTCCGTTGGCGAACTTTTACTGTGAAAACTCTGATACAACCATTTCCAGTGGGGGAGAAGGTCGGTAGGTCGGTCGCCGTATAAATTTTTTTGCCAGTTAGCAGTTTACCTATGCTGGCAAGCAAAAGGCGTGTGTTCGGTTCCAACGGGTAGCGCAAGTTTCGCAAGCGTTTACTGTTAATCTGTTCACATCTTAACAGGGTGTCAATAATAGATTAGGTACATGAATTTTTTAGTTGCGGCTTTTCTAACTTAAGCATCATATGAAGAAAAAAGAGGGAAGGGATTTAGAGTTTCAAATTAAAATCCCACATCATACACACTAATCGAACTTTCATAACAACACAGAATTACCGTGTTTGATGTTTCTGTTTTGTACAGAAGAGTGCGGGAGAATTGTAGAGCCGCTAAGCGGGTAAACAAATATTCTGATACTAAATGATGTTATCCCCGTCAGGCCAACGACTCTCCCTCGCGTACTCCGCCGAGCGACGATTCCTCGCAGGACTCGCTCGAGGGAGGTAGCATCGCTGGCTACTCCGGCAAGAAGGTGCAGTCAGTACGCAGAAGGCACTCCGCTGCAGGCCCACTTCAGTTCGCCAAAGAGTCAGTTGGTTGGACTCAGAAATTAGCCAAACCGATTCTTAGGATTTATGATTTTTGTAAAGAAACATGAGAATCGTAAGTGGCAGAAGAGTTGCGGAAGATTTGAGATAATGGCGTGGAGAAGAAAATAGAAGATTAACATGGGGAAAAAGATCTTTGGCTTTGAAAAGAAGCTTAAGGCCTAGAAAGACAGAAAGAGATACTGTATATGGGAGAATACGATATGATCTAGACCTCCAATTCTTCTTAGGAAAGCGGTCGTTTTTAACAAACAACATCTTACAATTATATTAGATAGAATGTAAATAATACACAGCTCCAATGATCTATATCTCTATTTCTTGAGAAATCCACGTTTTTACTTTCTTTGGTAAGTATTGACGATCTTCCCCAATTTTCTTGTGCGTATAATAAATGAATGAAGATGAAGAAAATGAGTTTTTTTTCAAATTGACCGGTGACTCCGCCTTTGAACTGTGTGTTTTATCATTTGTTGGTTGAAAAAAGTTATTTGCAAAATTTTAATGATCTCAGCATCATATGAAACTCATAAGTAGGACTAAATTACAGTTTGGTCCGCGGCAAACGCAATTACTTCCGGCAGTCATCGGACTTTGTCAGTTCATTATTACTTTGACAAACCGAGAAACTTTGTCAGTGGTTGCACGATTCGGACAAAGCAACTGCTGCTATTCACACTAGAATACTGGTTCTCCCAGGAAATGTATGTATCTTTCTCAAGGATATACACAGGGGTTAAATGGAGCCGCCCAATTTGGGTTTACATGTATCCGCCGCTCAAAGTTTGGAAGAAAAAAGAAAAGGGGATGAAGGAAGAGGGTAAGAAAGGAGAGGGAGTTTTTTTGTCAATAGTGTGTGTACATGTATCCGCCGACGGGACCGATCCGGTCACTATTTAACCCCTGGATATACGTTCTCCGCTGCGAGGCAATAATGAGGAAGCGGATTACTAATGTCATTTTTTATGGTTTGAAATCAGTTTCGGTACTTTTGAATGCTAGCAAGTTTCCTGGAAAAGAGTTATTCGATTGCTTACTTGGAAAATCTTGAAACAATAGGAAGATTTTTAAAAAAAAGTTTCCACGATAATTAGAAAAAAGTCTTCGACTCTTGATAGGGAAAGGTTTCAGGCAAGATCTAGAATTAGTTCAAAGGATTGAAGACGGATCCTTTTCTTCACTAGGTTTTTTATTCGCATTAGAGTTTAAAAGATGTAAGACAGACAGCGATAGGGTGGAGACACGTCTTCAGTGAGTCTCCACCTTTTATCACAGTCTTGATATGTTGATTGACGATCCAATTTCTCGCCTTCGATGGTGCTACTGGCTACAAGTTCACACCATCGCAAGGGACCGTTTCATCCTCACCGGTATCGAGCGCGTCTTCAGGTGGCGGATAGAGGGATGTCTCTTTGCACAAGTGCATTGGAGATAGCGGGCTTGCCCGTCGCGGACCAAAATTGGATAGTATAGTTCGTCAAAGCAGGGCGATGCCGGACTGGCCTGGGCATGCCACCGGATAAAACATACGCCGATACTCCCCTATACTTTGTAATGGCGAGTCGAGGCGCCAGTAAAATATCCTCTTGCCCTTCTCCGGTTAACGAATGGGTCTCGCGAAGAGGATCGCCGACTGCGGTGCGAGTGTAGACGGAGAAAAGTTCTCCGGACTCAAAAGGATCCTCACCAACCTATCCCAAAGGACTCCCCCCGACAGGACCTATGGGCAAAAAACAACAACAACAGATAGCGGGCATGCCCGTCGCGGATCGAAATTGGATAGTATGATTCGTCAAAGGAGGGCGATGCCGGACTGGCCTGGGCATGCCACCGGATAAAACATCAGCCGATACTCCCCTATACTTTGTAATGGCGAGTCGAGGCGCCAGTAAAATAACCTCTTGCCCTTCTCCGGTTAACGAATGGGTCTCGCAAAGAGGATCGCCGACTGCGGTGCGAGTGTAGACGGAGAAAATTTCTCCGGACTCAAAAGGATCCTCACCAACCTATCTCAAAGGACTCCCCTCGACAAAACCTATGGGCAACAACAACAACAACAACGATCCAATTTTAACAGGCTAAAACCTCTTCTATCGCACAATCCCTCTCTCTTCTATGCCCTTTACCTCAAGCTTCTCATTATTCTAGGCCTCTGCTAGAAGAGCGGTCGTTGTTTTGACGACTCAATCGTATTCTTTCGGTTGCAGTTGAATAGAGAGGCGCTGCCCAGGCCGCCAGTTGAATTCTTCGAGCCATCTGATCTACCTGAGATTCCGCAGAATCTTTCTCCTGAAATCTTCTACGTCTTGCACAATCTGAAGTAAGTTTATCATTTCGTAACAGTTCAACTAGATTAGTCTACGCTTATCACAGTTAATTTGAGAGATACTAAATACTTTGATCAAAATTATGTAATTGGTCGCTAAAAAAATTCCTTATTGCAGTTTACTTAGATTCCCTAAGGTCAGATATTTGATGTTTAAGAGCGAATACAGTAAATTTTAGCTGAAATAAGATGATGGGTTGTTTTCTTGAGGATGCTGGAGCTCTCTGCAGAATGGAAACTCGACCCGCGGGATATCGAAGTGTTCTCGTATGAAAAAGGCGATGTCAGTATTCTTTGCGCTCAAGCCTTTCATTTAAATTGAATGGAAACATTACAACGACTGCAGAAAGGGGGAGTTTACTTATCTTTCATTCTATCCCTCTCTTTTGATGCTTTCCTTTCTCCCGCCCTTCCCCAGTTTACACCCGTCATGTATCTCTATCAGGCGTTCAGTGAGACCGACTTAAGACCTGTTTGTACCCGCCGAGCAAGTTGGAAAAAGGAGATGGCGGCTAAAAAGAATGCGATGGAGAGTACAATAAAACAGTCGGATCAGAGCATGTAGATCATTTTTCATGCAAACTTGGATGCGCCATCATAGCTGGTCTGGATACTATCTAACCCCTCGTCTCTATATGCAGTGGCCATCAATCGTATTGAACCTCACAGGGAAAGAGAGCTGGGTAAAAATATGATTGTAACTTGTGGAGGAGCAAATTCTCTTCCATTTTCAATGTCTTCCTTGTTCAGGTAATTATGTTGTTGTTGTTGTTGCCGGCAAGCATCCCGCATCGAAGACTTGGTTATGAACACTCTCTTTAATGAGAGAAGTTCTCGTGTTCTTCGGACAAGATGCGTCCGGAGAAGGGTTTTGATGTCCTTTGCAGTCCTGAGACTGTCATCCTGCACCTTGTGAAGGCAGACATCGTTGTAGCAACCTGGTCATGCTATAGGCCTTGTGAGTGGGTGGTCAAGCCGGCCTAGCATCGTTTTGGGTGGGAGTAGAGACGTCTCGCCTGTCGTTGACCGGAGATAGGCAAGAGGCTATTTGACTTGTTGAGGTAATTGCAAAGCCGGGTGACCTAGACGACTCTATCTACGTTCCCTTGAACGGGACTTGCGCCGTTTACATCGCGGTTCGCCATCTTCTTTGAAAATGATGTGTTATTGTTTTCCCAGTTCGTATAAGGCGTTCCTTTTTCGTAAGTTCGTAAAAAATTCGTCTAATGTTTTTTTGAAAACCAGGAATACGAGAATCGAATCAATCCACGATTATTGTACAGTTTTCGATTAAGGGGTCGAGATGATTGTGTCACGCGAAAAACATTGAAACCTTTTCTTATCAAAACCTTTCTCTAAATGGTAAACGGTAATTTTGCAGCACCAAGAGGGCAAGGAGTACTTGGTAAAATTGATTGCAGCCGGCAGCAGTTTCTTCTCTCTTCTTTCCATGATAGATGTCCTTATGGTTAGAGTTTCGTGAAAAGGCTTCTTTTGTCTTGGTGAACACCGGATAAGTGTTTGCTATCTCAGTAACGAAGCTTAGAGGGAGTTAAGCCTAGTTAAGATGGGAATTCATTAATCATCACACGCAAAAAAAACCTTTCCACCGAGTGAGATCGAACCTAACCATTCCTTATACATATTTCTATCCGGGAGTGAGAGCGAAATACCAGTTACAGTTACACGGGAGATGGTAATATCCAATTTGTAGATGTAACTCTGTTTCGTTCTAAGCTAAACTCTGTTTCTCATTTAGAGAATGGGATCCTTAGATGAAATATCTTTGCTTGATTTGAGTAGATTCTATTATCCTTGGGGAGTCTCTTTTACACCAAATATTTGCTATAGTAGGTACCTGTGTTATTTTCTGAAAACTAGTTTTTGCCAAGTTTTTTTAATGATCGAGTTGATTTCGATGATGGCCTTAGAAAGTTCTATATCATTAAAAGCACACGGTGCGATATTCTTGAGGTTATTCATGATGGGAACGGCTAGTTTCACATTTTCCAATAAAGTCATTTGTCAAATTTTCCATTGTAGCAAACGGAGTCGGTGTTGCGCACGGTTTCGCTGCGGGCTTATGAGTCGTGCCGAGTAGCAAAGTAAGTTCGAGTTTTGAAATTCGAAAACAAGATAACTATTTTTTGTAACGAGAATATTAAAATGATACCAGTTAGCTTGGGTATCGTACTCAACAAAACCTGATTGTTTGAAAAACTAGAATTGGACCGCCAATTAGGTAATGTATGATTCTTGAAGATCTATTTTCAACATTGAATTCTCTAACGATTTTTATCCTTATTCTTTCATTCATTCATTCTTTATTCCGTGCACACATGATATTAAAACAATGATGATTGCGGATATGCATGGACTATCTTTCTAGTGGCGGTGTGTTTATGAGCGAACGGTCGCTTCAGCATGAGGGGAAGGGAAAGGGAGGGGAGGAGGAATGATTGATAAATATGAATTAGTTATTCAACTATCAAAAACATGAGAAAGAGGCACAATAACATGAATAGGCAAATTGAGTACATTCTTTTTGAATATCTTGCTATTAGGTTCTTTTACCATTTCGTAATCCAAAGAATTCCATACTGATAATTGACGAGAAACACATGTAGATAAGAAAGACTGGTTGATATTATTAGGCATAACAAGACGCAGAGGATGAGAATGTCGGGAAAAGCGATCAACGGCAGATATCTGATATAAATTTTTAGTATCTATTTCACACTTCTGATGTATACATTTTTGAATGAAAGTGAGGTCAGCAAGAGCTCGGCGATGTTCGAGGGTTTGAAGGTTCAGAAGGGATAATCTCTCCGAATACGGAAGGGCGGGATGGCCGGCTCTCACTAGAATTCTTCTCGTAAAAGAACGTTGGACTTTCTCGAGCTGTTTTACTAGACCCGCAGATGACGGGTTCCAGAGCTCGCTAGCGTATTCCAAAAGAGGCAATACATAAATTTTGAAAGCAGATGTCAGAAGAGAGAGAGATGGTGACTTGAAAGCTTTCAAAATCATATTAACAATAGACGACGCTTTACGGCACTTTTCACTTATGTGGTCCCGATATGAAAATCCATCTGAAACTATTACTCCGAGGTCTTTGGCCGAGTTTCCTGATACAATGAGTTGATTATTGATATAGTAAGCATTCCGAGAATTAGAAGAGTCAAGGTACAGAACAGTACATTTAGAAGTGGACAAACTCAAGTTCCACTCTGCGCACCAATCAGCAACACAGTTCAATGCAAACTGTACGTCATTTCTAGAACAGGGAACACGACATACAATTTTAATGTCATCAGCATATATTGAAAAGAGAAGATTAGGAGGAAAAACTTCTTTAACAGAATCAATGTACATTAAAAACAACAAAGGGCCTAATGAAGAGCCTTGAGGTACTCCAGATGTAACTAAAACGGGGTCAGAGAGAACGTCATTAATACATACTGACTGAGTACGTTGACTTAAGTAACTACTCAACCATTTGACAATATGAGACGGAAAACCATAACAATAAACTCTATGGAGAAGGAGCCTGTGATCAACTGAATCAAAGGCTTTGCTTATATCAAGCAGGACAACATCAACTGGAATTCCTTGCGCTAAGGAATCAACGATATAAGCATGAGATTCAACAAGAGATGTAACTGTGGATCTCTTTGATCTAAAGCCTGCTTGAGAAGGAGACAACAACCTTTCTCTCTCAAGATACGAATAGATTTCAGTGAAAATGATTTTTTTCCATAACTTTGGACAATGAGCAGCATAGAGATATCGGCCTATAATTACTAACGGAGTTCCGTGAACCAGACTTATGCACTGGTTTAACAATAGATTTTCTCCATAAAGTTGGCACGTTGCCCGAGAGAAGACTGTTATTAAAGATAATGCATAAAGGCTTGACTAGTGCAAAACGACATTTTTTCAAGAAAATGTTAGGAATACCATCAGGTGAGGTGTTACATTTGCCTTTGAGAGACGAAAGAGCACGTAGAACCATATCTTCTGTGATACAATCGACATCGAATGGTTCATTAACTTCAGGAGAAAAAGGATGCAGTAGTGATCTAATGACATAAAGCGCTATTTGTGCAAATAATTCCACCTGATTCTCCGCTTCTAGATAGTTCCTGGAAATTTGGAAAATGAAGACTTTCCGTTCATGTTTTGAACGTTGCGGCCTCAAGAAAAGTGTCCAGTTGCTACGTCATCAGTACTGTTTAGAACTTAGAAAAACGAGCGTTGATTTAGCGTGGGAGTCTAGAAGAGTGAGATGATGATGATTGTTGCCCGTGCGGTTCCTTTGACGTTGAAAGGGGGTCCACGAGCTCTCGGTTAAAGCTCAAGCACACAGTCACACTCACTCAGTCACACTCACACACAGAAGAGTGAGAAGCTCTCTCTTCTCTGCCACATATCTCTAGCTCGCTCCTCATTACTCAAGACTCTCCCGCGCGAAGAACGGTCGTTTTTATCGATTTCTCAACAATTGCAAGTGAACTTTGTTGAACTATGGTAGAGATCCTGCTAAAGAACGTATTTCTCTACTAAGTGCGGTAGAAATGAGAAGCTAAAAAAAGTCTACCGAATAAAATAATCTTTTGTATATCGTAGATACTCGATTCGCTCCTTCGTGTCCTCCTACAAGGCGTCCCCCCAGTTGTGGGTGCGTCCCATCCAGATTGTCGTTACCCGTTTACTCCATGTAACCCTGACCACACTCCACCATTACATGGGACTCAGCAGCGAACTGCTTCGCATGGTCAGTCACCCGTGACTACGGTACATTTCTACTTCTTTGCGCTTAAACCAGGGGTTAAATAGTTACCGGACCAGCTATGTTGGCGCATACATGTTCGCATTCTCTTATTTTTCCGTTCTTTTTTACATTTTCTCTACTCCTCATTCCACTCTTTTTGCCTCTCTCCTTCCTTTTTTCAACTCGCTAAGTGCGTACAAACATACTTTAGATCGCTATCATTTAACGCCTGGCTCTCGATTTTTCCAATCAGAGATTTTAGAGCCAGCTAGTGTTTTTCTACCAACCGCAATAGAAACGTCGAGATAAAAAATGGTAGTTTAAAGGAACGGTTGACTAGAAAGGAAACAGAGAACTTGCGGTGAAGTAAAAGGGAAACTTTACCGCTCACCCTACCCCTTAGATACTGAGAGACACTGTCGCAATAAAAACCTTTCACTAAAAATAGATTACTGTAAGTCAGCACCGGCTTCTTCTTCTTCCTCGCGCTTGTTCCCGCCTCGCGGCAAGGTACGCGCTCCCCTGAGATGCAGGACAGACCTATCCTGATAGAACCAGTGGCTGCCTGCTAGATCACTGCTAGTGTGAATAGCAGTAGTGGGGAGAGTCAGATTCGTGCATGAGCACTACCAACATTTCTTAACCCCCTTGGTTTGGGTGGATCTGTCCGGGGTGGGAGTCGAACTCGGGACTCTTCGCACAATGGTCTATCACACTACCACTATGCCACGCCCGGACTAAGTCAGCACCGACTACTGTAAGTTTAAAAAATTATCTTCCAGCGAACTTCGGCTCCTCTGCAACCTCAACCTGGAGTAGCCTTTCATGCGCAGCCGGAGCCATCTCCTGGCTCAGAAGAGAAATCTCAAGGCCAAGCGAGCAGTGCACCAAGAACCGGCCCGCTTCCCAGTCCATCTTCCGGTTGGTCGCAAAGTTCTTTATTTCAGGAAATAAGCAGTTATTATAGGAAAGGTGATAAAGAGAAAAATGAGTTATAGTTAATATAAGAGAAAGTTGAATAAACATGTGAAAAATATTTTTAAGCACACAGAAAAGTGAAATGTTACTGCAAAGTAGACATTGCAGAAGTCTGTTTCGCCCCCGCTCAGACAGACCTCTGCACTCTCTGGTTCTACTGATGATAGGTCTAACAGTCAGTCAAGGTAGACGCCTGTATGAAGCATTTTCTGGTTAAGCGAGAGCTCGCGAGTTCGGTTCCCATCAGTCTTCTGTATTTTTGCCCGAAAGCCACAGCCTATGATTTTTCAGCAGGAAATGCGAGTCGACTACGGCACGGATCTGGGCAGGGAGCAGGGGGTCCAGGCTTTTTCACGCACTCAGTCCGCATGAACCAGGTGAGTATCGGCGACCACTTTTGAATGTAGCCAACGGCTCAAAAGGGCCATAACTAAAGCACGCCGTGCACGCTGTGCACGCACGCTAAATCATTGCTAATGCACGCCAACGCGCGGGAAAGAGTGTTTGACGCACTATTATGTTAATTTTTGATACGGTCTCGTTAGCCTTAGCCGTACGGCCTCGTTAGCGTGAACTTTTGCCTAAGCCTAAGCAGAAAAAAATGAAAAAAACTTGAAAAAAAACTGAATAAAGCGCATGGGGCGGAGTTAAGAATTTTCCCGCGTGTTGGCGTACATTAGTAATGATTTAGCGTGCGCGCACAGCGTGCACGGCGTGCTTTAGTAATGGCCCTCAAAAGCGTTCGCCTTTGAAAAGCTTCGGTAGTGTGACAATTAGGATTTTTCTTTTTGCTTTGCTATTTTCGTTTTATGGAAAAACCGTTCAGTGTGAAAATTTATGGAAAAACCGTTCAGTGTGAAAATTTATGGAAAAACCGTTCAGTGTGAAAATTTATGGAAAAACCGTTCAGTGTGAAAATTTATGGAAAAACCGTTCAGTGTGAAAATTTATGGAAAAACCGTTCAGTGTGAAAATTTATGGAAAAACCGTTCAGTGTGAAAATTTATGGAAAAACCGTTCAGTGTGAAAATTTATGGAAAAACCGTTCAGTGTGAAAATTTATGGAAAAACCGTTCAGTGTGAAAATTTATGGAAAAACCGTTCAGTGTGAAAATTTATGGAAAAACCGTTCAGTGTGAAAATTTATGGAAAAACCGTTCAGTGTGAAAATTTATGGAAAAACCGTTCAGTGTGAAAATTTCTCAAGAAAAGCTTGTAAGCACATCGAAAGAAAAAGTGAAAGAGTTACCAATTTTGACGTTTTAACAGGCTCATCGACCGAAATATGCGCGAGCTCAAAGTATGGTTGATGCTGGGTACAATGCTTCCATCCCATTCATGGGTAAGTCATTGCACTAATAATCGTTTAGTACTTCTGAGACAAAGTTGAGAAAGATCAAATCGATGTTTAGAGCTGAACAAAACGAAAAGAGATTGTAGGCTGGTACTTGCGACTTCAAGAGAAAAGAAAGAAAGCCTTTGCGTTTCCGCAATGGTTTAAAAATCTATTAGTCGGTGAGATCAGAAATTAATATATGAATTAGTACTAAAGGTAGAATTTCGATCAAGCTATACTTGAATTATTTTTTTGTGATACACCAGCTATCACCCAGGGGACAGCCTCTAGGCTAGGTTCTTTAACCAAGCCAGGTCTGTGTTCCATCTCAGAAAAGCGCGTACCTTGACCCGAGAAAAATTATATATTCGAGTTACTTGGGGTTGGGTCAGCGGTTTTATTCGCAGATCATACAGCAAGTGAGCAAATGGCGATCGCCAGGCATTGGTTCGCTGAGGCGTTTGGATTCGGATCTACTGGAGAACAGCACTTCGTGGTGAGACCTTGATTTTTGAATCTACTGGAGAACAGCACTTCGTGGTGAACTTAGACCTCTCAACGCATGCCTTCTTGGTCAGATGTGAAAAATCTTTTTAAAAACCTCTTTTTTTCGAAACAGGCTTGTGACAGGTTTTAGAAGCAAAACGAATTTTTAGTGCAATTGAATTTTTTGAACTTTTTTCAAAAAATTTTGTTTTGGTTGGACTAGTTTTTTTCCAGAACGCTTTCCACATTGAGACGTATGAAGAAGGACAGGTGCTTGCTGAGCAAGGCAGTGAAGAGGAGCGCATCTTTCTCATCCTACAAGGCTGCGTCCGATGCATTCTAGTGCGGTTTTTTACAGTATACCCTTTAAATGTTCGCTGCATTTGTCAGACTAGTCACAGAGCCATTCACCAAACTCGTTATTTATAGGATGTTGTTGTGGAAGAGGATTCTTTCTTAGATGAGGGAGAAGAGGGCGAGAAGTGTGCATCGATTTGTGTGCCGACGGAAATAATTGGAGGACTGCAGGTAACTCCATCTGCCCACATTCTCACTGTATTTCCAAGCCAAACTTCCTGAGAACACTATTTCTTGAAAAGTTAGATACCGTATCAATAACCTCATGATGTGCATGTTGTTGTCAGCTTGTTCCTTTTCGTTTCAGATGCTAACGCAAGAACCTTCCTTCTATACATTCAAGGCGGCTACTTTCACCGTCGTCGCAATCATGGAGAAGCCGACCTTCAACGCGTAAGCATCTTTTCAATGATTTGATAGTTAAATCTTCCGGTAATTCGTCTGTAAAAAAATATATATACATAGCTAGAAGTACTGTCATTGATTGTTACGGCACTTCAATTACCGTAAGTTATCCAACAGGTTGGCCGAGGAGCATCCAAGGATCTACCTGCCAGTTGCTCATTCGGTCTTACGGCGATTGTCTTCATTCGTACGCGGCGTGGATTTTGCTCTGGGTTGGGTACTGGCGGATTCCGGGCAAGCAGTCTACAGGTAGGGGGATTTTTCAGTATCTTTCTGGATTTGATTTACAATATGTTTTCATTTCAAAGGCTTTATTCTCGATGTTATGGGAAATGAAGCGCCATAAAATCGAACGGCTCCATCTGGTTCTCCGTACAGTACAGTAAGAATGAGAACAATTAATATAGACTGGAGTGTCGATCATGATGATCGACACTTACAATATGTACATACATGGGTCAAAATGACATGCGGTATATTTGCAGAGCGGGAGACGTGGCGGATTCTCTCTACGTTGTCCTCTCAGGTCGTTTGCGTTCCGTGGAAAAGAAGACAGTTATCGAAGAGTTTGGAAGGGGAGACATGCTCGGAATGGTATGCTTATGGACTTGAACTTCATTCGCTTTGCCTCTCAATTGTTACATCTTAATAGATAACTTGTTCAAAGTTACCAATAGCATGATTGACAGGAGATGGTCAAATGTGAGAAGTTGCTTAGTGAAATAGGCAAATTTGACAGGAGATGGTCAAATGTGAGAAGTTGCTTAGTGAAATAGGCAAATTTGACAGGAGATGGTCAAATGTGAGAAGTTGCTTAGTGAAATAGGCAAATTTGACAGGAGATGGTCAAATGTGAGAAGTTGCTTAGTGAAATAGGCAAATAGGGCTTCGCAATGCGTGGTTTGGGTAGACCGGAGAGCGTTTAAACCTGAATGCGGAGCGTCCTCAAAATCAGTTTGTAGCAAGAAGACTGAAAAGAGAACGAATCAACCGATTTATTGAGAATAGTGGATGATTTTCTTCTCACGCCGATTCCCCCTCCCCCAAACCCCGATAAAAGGAAGTAGCAAAGAAAGGTATAATAATCAGAAACTGCTTTCAGATGGAGGTCCTGCAACGACGACCGCGCGCGACTACAGTACTCGCTGTTAGATTCTCTCAACTGGCCAGAGTCCCCGAGGGACTCCTCAACTTTATCAAGATGCAGTTCCCGCAGGTTTGGTTTATGGGTTTCCATTTTGTTTACCCTAACTAATGTGTTCTTGAGTGGTTTGTTCGAAATATTCTTAATGAACTGAACTTTCACGAAGTTTAGTAGAAAATCAAAGTTGTAAGCTGTCATTTGATTAAACTATTGACAGAAGAAGCGTGTGAATGGAATTTTACAGCATGAAGGAGCTGCAAAGTTCAAAGAAAGCTAAATGAAAGATAGCGAATGCCATACAAAGAAATAACTGATTTCACTGGCTTCTGAGATAGCGCAAAAAGGGGGCACAGTTTTCAGCGCAAAAAAGGGGGCACAGTTTTCAGCGCAAAAAAGGGGGCACAGTTTTCAGCGCAAAAAAGGGGGCACAGTTTTCAGCGCAAAAAAGGGGGCACAGTTTTCAGCGCAAAAAAGGGGGCACGGTTTTCAGCGCAAAAAAAGGGGGCACGGTTTTCAGCGCAAAAAAGGGGGCACAGTTTTCAGCCGCATAATAGGTTTAAAAAAGTCCTGATTGTTAGAGTAATCTGGGAATTCGAATGAATGTCAGGTGGGTTTCCGGCTCGTGCAACTGCTGGGACAGTATTATTCTACGATGAATCGGCGAGCTGCCGGGAATTTCCTCCCAGCATCTATTCGCTCCCTGGACAACAAGACAACCGATCCAATGTCACACATCAAGGCTCGCTTTAATTCTCTTTTTTCTTTTTAGATCTCATTCAGTTTTTTTGAGACAAAAATGATTGTATAGAAAAATGTTGTAATCACGCAAAAAAATCTGATGAAAACAATCACACAAAAATTAATATATAAAAATTTGTACTTTTTTATAGTAGTTTATCTTTCATAATTTCATTTCATTTCTTTATTCCAAGCACATGAGATATCATGAAAACACAAACAAGAACAAAGTTAAATGCATGGACTTTCTTCTAAGTGGCGGTGTTTAGGGGTTGCGGTATAGATGAAAAAGGGGGGGGAGGGTGATATACTTAAAATCGACAATTATATTAGTCATGAACGAAAGGTTTAGGTAATATCTTTTCAGTAGGCAGAGATAATAATTGTTTTTTGAAACTAGCAGTATTAGGTGTACTGACGATCTCAAAAGGTAATGAATTCCATACTGATAGCTGGCGAGAAACACATGTAGAAATAGAACATTTGCTAATATTATGAGGTGTTTTTAGCCTGAGCTCATGAGAATGGCGAGAAAATCTCTGTACTGCAGACAACTGAAACAAGTTCATAGTTTCAAGTTCACATTTTTTGTGGACACATTTATGAATAAATAAAAGGTCAGATATAGCACGACGATATTCAAGAGTTTCTAGGCCTAACATGGAGATTCTTTGTGAATAGGGAAGTCTGGAATGGCCAGATCTTGCTAGGATTCTTCTCGTAAACGACCGCTGAACTTTTTCAATAGATTTTACTAAGCCGGGGGATGAGGGATTCCATAACTCACTAGCGTATTCAAGAACAGGTCTGACATAAATTTTAAAAGCTGAAGTTAAAAGAGGCGGACATGGTGACTTGAAGGCTTTTAACACCATGTTAACAAGAGCAGAGCCTTTTTTACATTTGTCTTCAACATGATTACGATAAGAGAAACGATCACATATGATTACACCAAGATCTTTGGCAACTCTACCAACTACTAGAGGTTGACTGTTCATGTAATAGACGCTGCGAGAATTGGATGATCCGAGATGAAGTACATTACACTTAGATATGGATAGGGACAAATTCCACTCTAGGCACCAATCGGTTATACGATTCAAAGCTAGTCTTTTGTTGTGGTTAGATATGCCATATTTTTTAATCCAAGAGCACAAATGATACCAGAAAAATTATTAATGCATTAATAAGCACTATAGCACGGAATAGCAATGTGTCACCGTGGTGTAATGGTTAACACGCTCGCTCCCGGATAGAAGAGAGATGGTTGCATGGGTTCGAGTCCCCCCGGTGACTAGCTTTTTTCCGTGCGGTGGTTTGATCAATTTGTCTTCTCTACCAGGCGTCACTGCCTTAAAACTGTGTAACTGAGCATTTGAAGATTTATCATCCATCTTCGACCTCTCTTCTGTCTTAATTGTGAAATCTGGAGTTATGCTCCATTCACGACGCTTACGCTTCATGAGCATGCGTGACTAAGAGAACGAGGCAATTGAGCCTTTAATAAGCACTATCGCACGGAATAGCAATGTGTCACCGTGGTGTAATGGTTAACACGCTCGCTCCCGGATAGAGGAGAGATGGTTGCATGGGTTCGAGTCCCCCCGGTGACTAGCTTTTTTCCGTGCGGTGGTTTGATCAATTTGTCTTCTCTACCAGGCGTCACTGCCTTAAAACTGTGTAACTGAGCATTTGAAGATTTATCATCCATCTTCGACCTCTCTTCTGTCTTAATTGTGAAATCTGGAGTTATGCTCCATTCACGACGCTTACGCTTCATGAGCATGCGTGACTAAGAGAACGAGGCAATTGAGCCTTTAATAAGCACTATCGCACGGAATAGCAATGTGTCACCGTGGTGTAATGGTTAACACGCTCGCTCCCGGATAGAGGAGAGATGGTTGCATGGGTTCGAGTCCCCCCGGTGACTAGCTTTTTTCCGTGCGGTGGTTTGATCAATTTGTCTTCTCTACCAGGCGTCACTGCCTTAAAACTGTGTAACTGAGCATTTGAAGATTTATCATCCATCTTCGACCTCTCTTCTGTCTTAATTGTGAAATCTGGAGTTATGCTCCATTCACGACGCTTACGCTTCATGAGCATGCGTGACTAAGAGAACGAGGCAATTGAGCCTTTAATAAGCACTATCGCACGGAATAGCAATGTGTCACCGTGGTGTAATGGTTAACACGCTCGCTCCCGGATAGAGGAGAGATGGTTGCATGGGTTCGAGTCCCCCCGGTGACTAGCTTTTTTCCGTGCGGTGGTTTGATCAATTTGTCTTCTCTACCAGGCGTCACTGCCTTAAAACTGTGTAACTGAGCATTTGAAGATTTATCATCCATCTTCGACCTCTCTTCTGTCTTAATTGTGAAATCTGGAGTTATGCTCCATTCACGACGCTTACGCTTCATGAGCATGCGTGACTAAGAGAACGAGGCAATTGAGCCTTTAATAAGCACTATCGCACGGAATAGCAATGTGTCACCGTGGTGTAATGGTTAACACGCTCGCTCCCGGATAGAGGAGAGATGGTTGCATGGGTTCGAGTCCCCCCGGTGACTAGCTTTTTTCCGTGCGGTGGTTTGATCAATTTGTCTTCTCTACCAGGCGTCACTGCCTTAAAACTGTGTAACTGAGCATTTGAAGATTTATCATCCATCTTCGACCTCTCTTCTGTCTTAATTGTGAAATCTGGAGTTATGCTCCATTCACGACGCTTACGCTTCATGAGCATGCGTGACTAAGAGAACGAGGCAATTGAGCCTTTAATAAGCACTATCGCACGGAATAGCAATGTGTCACCGTGGTGTAATGGTTAACACGCTCGCTCCCGGATAGAGGAGAGATGGTTGCATGGGTTCGAGTCCCCCCGGTGACTAGCTTTTTTCCGTGCGGTGGTTTGATCAATTTGTCTTCTCTACCAGGCGTCACTGCCTTAAAACTGTGTAACTGAGCATTTGAAGATTTATCATCCATCTTCGACCTCTCTTCTGTCTTAATTGTGAAATCTGGAGTTATGCTCCATTCACGACGCTTACGCTTCATGAGCATGCGTGACTAAGAGAACGAGGCAATTGAGCCTTTAATAAGCACTATCGCACGGAATAGCAATGTGTCACCGTGGTGTAATGGTTAACACGCTCGCTCCCGGATAGAGGAGAGATGGTTGCATGGGTTCGAGTCCCCCCGGTGACTAGCTTTTTTCCGTGCGGTGGTTTGATCAATTTGTCTTCTCTACCAGGCGTCACTGCCTTAAAACTGTGTAACTGAGCATTTGAAGATTTATCATCCATCTTCGACCTCTCTTCTGTCTTAATTGTGAAATCTGGAGTTATGCTCCATTCACGACGCTTACGCTTCATGAGCATGCGTGACTAAGAGAACGAGGCAATTGAGCCTTTAATAAGCACTATCGCACGGAATAGCAATGTGTCACCGTGGTGTAATGGTTAACACGCTCGCTCCCGGATAGAGGAGAGATGGTTGCATGGGTTCGAGTCCCCCCGGTGACTAGCTTTTTTCCGTGCGGTGGTTTGATCAATTTGTCTTCTCTACCATGCGTCACTGCCTTAAAACTGTGTAACTGAGCATTTGAAGATTAATGCATAAATTGATTATTTTCTAGTGGTGGTGGCTTTATATGTGCGAATGGTCGATTGGAGAAGGGTAGAGCGTTATAAATAAAATATAAACTAGTAATTCATTCATTATAAACCGAAGTATGCAGTGGACTAACATGGATTGCAGTAAGTTTTTGCAAATTTACTGAAGCAACTGTATTGGCATAATGGATTATTGTACGGAGTCAAGTTCGACTCCCACCCCGGACAGATCCAATCAAACCAAGGGGATTGAGAATTGTTCATAGTGCTCTGGCATGAATCTGATTCTGATGCTACAAACAATAGCAGTGACCCAGCTCGCAGCAAATGGTACTACCAGGTCCCAAAGTCTGTCCCGATTCCCAGGGGAGCGCGTACCCTGCCCAGGGGTTAAATGGAGCCGCTCAATTTGGGTTTACATGTATCCGCCGCTCAAAGTTTGGAGGAAAAAAGAAGAGGGGGTGAAGGAAAAGGGTAAGAAAAGAGAGGGAGTTTTTTGTCAATAGTGTGTGTACATGTATCCGCCGACGGGACCGATCCGGTCACTATTTAACCGCTGACCCTGCCGCGTGGCGGAAACAAGCCCGAGGAAGATTATTATCATTAAAACTGAAGCAACTGTCTCCAGGCTTCCCAGGCAAGACCTGGTCTTCGAATAGTTTCGTTTAAGAATCTCCACACGATCGCAGTCATCCCAGCTACTCCAGATGTGCCATTGGTAGCGTTCACTTGTGAGTTGTACCATGCACTCTCGGCTAATCTGCGCGTGCTGAGGCTGTCTTCGACCAAGGTCGCTTCGCATCTGGACTCCGGGGTCCTGGAGAAGTGAGTGGTTCAATTCACAAATTCCGATTTGACATATTTTTAGTTAACGTAATCACTTTTATCGTTATTTTTTTGTAGTTCTGTTCAAAATTTTCGATTGAGGGCTGAAGTGTTTCTGGAATAACACGACCAAGTGATAGAATTTTTGATAAAAATGGAGTAAGTGGTTCGGTTATTCATTATTTATTGATTTTTTTATTCTTCAAAAAATGTGCAGATATCTACCGTCGGGCGAGGAAGATAGTTTGTAAGTTTTAGATATTAAGTTATTGATGACGTAGAAATCTATTTACTAAAAAAAGTGGCTTGATAATTGTAGCCCTTCCTAACGGTTGTGCAAACTCAATCCCTTTGCATGTATGGCGTGCTTTTCGTATTTTAGTGTTATTATACAGTATCTAGTAAAACCCGATTCCTGTTCCACAAGTTCGTGATCGTGAAAACGAATCGTAAGGTCCGTGTGTGTAACCTGAGAAGTCGTTCAGCTCAGCAGGGGCATGCTCACCACAAAGCAAACGCTATGAAAGATTTTCAGAATTGAAGCAAAAATGAGTTATTGATTGATTGGAAAGCTAGAAGCATGAAGCATTATATTGATTTGAGTGTTGAAAGCAGTGTTAATGATATCAGAAAAGCTTTGACCTAATGAGATATATGAAAGTCTATGAAACCATGACCAAACTTTGAATTGCTTCTTGTTACGAGCTTTTGTTTTGTGGCTGTTTTCAGATAGAATCGAGAGAGAGAGAGAGAGAGGAGAGAGGGGGGCCGAGAGAGAGAGAAAGAGAGAGCGAAAAAGAGAGAGAGAGAAATAACGTAGAAGTAAGAAAAGATTGAGAGCATTCCGGAGAGAAAAATAAGGTCGAAGTGTGACATTGATGAAAAAAGAAGCACATGACTTGATGTGCGTACCAAGAAAGAAACCAAGTTAACCTCTGACTCTCCCTTCCCATTCCTTCAGGCAAGCCGACTTCCGATTGATGCATTGGCTGAACGTCCAAGAAGATACCTATCCACTGGTCATCTACGAGTGCGATTATAGTGCGACGAATTGGACAAGGCGCTGCTTACGGTAACTCTCATTTTTTTGCTGGACTGTATATGTGCTGGACTGTATATTTTTTGCTGGACTGTATATGCGATGGCCTTACAAGCTATCCTATGGCAACAAACAATTTCAAATATGTATTGAAAACTAGTATTGTGGTGATAAAATTCAAGCTAATAATTCTTTTTATTCGAATGTATAAGAGCTTGAGAATTGAAAACTGAAAAAAACTATGGATCAGTTGTTATAAGGTTGTTTGTAAGCCACGAGTAATTTTAAAGATGGTTTTTTTTGAAAATGTTCAGTGGCTGAGTTCTCATGAAGTTACAGGCAACCCCGCTGTTCAAGTATGTATTAACTACAGGGTGCGGCGAAAGTTCATGTGGACAGTATTTTTTCCGATAAAACTTAACGGATTTGAGTAAATCAAACAAAATTTTCATCAAAGTTTATTCAAATAGTTTGACATATAACTGCGTTTTCAAATTTCGAACAGCCCTCCTTTCTCCTTGACACAGGCGCGGAGTCGCTTGTGGAAGGCACCCACCGTGGTGAACAGGTAAGTGACGTCAAGATCATCCCACGCCTTCTGTAGGGCGCGCTTCAAACTTTTCAAATTCTTGTGTGGGGAAGCACATGCCTTGCTCTCAAGGACCGACCACACAGAGAAGTCCAGAGGATTCAAATCAGGTGAGTACGGAGGCCATTCGGCGGATGTGATCATGGAGGGGAGATTGGTCTTGCACCACTTTAGCCTTGTGGGCGGGCGCAGAGTCCTGCTGGAACGTCCATTCGCGTCCTGCGAAGTGAGCCTGGCTCCAGGGCAGTACTTCCTTTATAAGAGTGTCGTTCAGGTAGTTATTGGCATTTATTTTGACTCTCTGCTCGACGAAAACGAGCGGAGTCTTGCCAGTCGCGCAAATACTGGCCAAGACCATGACAGAAGCGGGATGGCCCTTTTTCTCTCTGTGTGGTCGGTCCTTGAGAGCAAGGCCTGTGCTTCCCCACACAGGAATTTGGAAAGTTTGAAGCGCGCCCTACAGAAGGCGTGGGATGATCTTGACGTCACTTACCTGTCCACCTCGGTGGGTGCCTTCCACAAGAGACTCCGCGCCTGTGTCAAGGAGAAAGGAGGGCTGTTCGAAATTTGAAAACGCAGTTATATCCCAAACTATTTGAATAAACTTTGATGAAAATTTTGTTTGATTTACTCAATCCTTTAAGTTTTTTTTCGGAAAAAATACTGTCCACATGAACTTTCGCCGCACCCTGTACATCAAGTACGAGTGATCTAACACGAGATTTTTATGTGAAATTTACTTGTCAACGTTAATAAATAAAAGTTTGTGCTGAGTTAAACGCATTGGAAGAGTATCCAGAAGAGAATACACTTATTTGCTGTGTCGTGCCTTTTTGAATGCGCTGTTGAAGAGACAAGATGGGTCCGAACGTTTCGCTTTATCAAAGCATCTTCAGCGAATTGATATCATCTAAATAACAATGTTGAGCACAGCAGGAAGAGTCAAAAAATTTGAAAAAAACAACATCGTTATTTAGATAATAACAATTGGCTGAAGATGCTTTGATAAAGCGAAACGTTCGGACCCATCTTGTCTCTTTTACAGCGCATTTAAAAAGGTACGACACAGCAAATAAGTGTATTGTCTTCTGGATACTCCTCCAATGCGTTTAACTCAGCACAAACTTTTATTTATTAACTTTGACAAGTAAATTCCACATGGACTTGATATGCCACATGGACTTGATATATTACTCGTACTTGATATGAAACTATTCAGTGAATCGATAATCAAAACTTGAACATCAATAGTTATCGATTAGTATTCCAACATTTTCCAAGAAGTGTAATACACAGGCGTTGAATTAGACCGTTCCAAGGGATGTTTTCATGCTTCGAGCGAGTTGGAAATGGAACAGGAAAAGCTAAAAAGAATGGAAAGGGTAAAATAGGAGAAGTGAAATAGAACGGAAAGCAAAGAGACCAGTTTTGGCATGAAAATGTTTGCGCCAACCTTACTATTCAACCCCCCGTCATGCGAACTCTTGCAGACAGGCAGATGCCATTCTGGTCGTTGCAATTGGTGCAAAAAAGCCTCCCACTCAGGCATTTGTAAGTCTTTTATACTTTTTTTGTAAATAAACAATCCTTTTTTCACTTAAAAAATTCTTGATGTATGTATAAGTTAATATACTTGATCGGAGGAAAGTAGGCAGGGAGAGGAAGATAATGATAGAGACAGAGAGAAAAATAGATAGAGAGAGAAAGCGAGAACTTGGTAATAAAGAAAGCGCTAGACTTTTAAAAAAGTCGAGGGAGCTAGGAATCAATAGATATGAATAGGGAGATAAAGCAAGGAGACCGGAGATACTTTGTAACCTACTTCACTTACGTATTCCGTTTAGATGGAAGAGCACCTCAGCATGAATCAAGACGGAATACGCACGAACAAGGAGCTGATTCTTCTCTGGCCGGAGGACTGTTTGGCACCCACTGGTTCTCTTTCTATCAGGGTTTTTTTAGTTGCAAGAAAGCGGTACAGAGGCTCGCGGAACGCAAAAATAATTATGAAACAGAGGACCCGCGACTCTTCTCGTAGAATGAAAAAACACAATCGAGAACCGCAAATTTTTTTCGGTTTAAACAAAAGGGTCCCCCTTGGGAGTTAAAAAAAACACGGGCTAGACGACATAGGGTCTCAAATATATATTTTATCTGCATCCGAGAATGCGCATTGGTAATCAAACATCATAGACAATAAATTCGTTTCAAGAAAAAAAAAGACTATTGAGAGCTATGGCATATGAAGGCTAGATACTTCATTAAATGCGAAACACTATTCTATTTACAGACAATTTTTTACGGAAAGCTTTGAGAGACTTTTCCCGAAGAAGATCAATAGGTAACTTGCTAAATATTCGAGAAACTCGCAAAGAGAAGCTGTAGTACCTAGCAGTGTTACGAGTTTTTTCAACTTGAATACCACTAGGATTAGTTCTTGTACAACGTCCTTCTTTAAATATGCGGTTTCTATCAATTATGGACTGGTTCTGCATAATCTTCCAACCCATGACAACGTCGTTTTGATATCTCCTATCGGCCAAGTTTGTTAGGCCTAGACATCTTAGCCTAGTTTCATAAGACGGAAGAGCCTGAGGGTACATTTTGTTCGGAAAACAACGATAATATACAATGCGTGTAAAAATTCTCTGAACATTTTCTACCGTTGTCGAATCTTTCGAGTAGTGAGGATTCCAAAGCGTCGAAGCAAAGTCTAGGTGAGGCATTACATAAATTTTAAAACATTTGACCAATATACATAGATGAATCATTCCTTCCTTCCCCCAAGTTGAAGAGTGGTCGCCTGTCGTTTCGCTCTTCATTTTCCCCATCCATGGAATAGGAATCCGGCCTCTCGAGGCTCGTAATCGTAAAAGGACGTCAGGCTGGAATATCCTTATGGACTTTCTCGCGACAAGCCGGTCTGTGAAGAAAATCGTCGTATCTTAAAAGATGCACTACCATCCAACCCCAACGATGATGTGGCGAAGTGCTATCTACACAGCGGACCTCGCTCTTCAGCGAGAATAACGCTAGGAAGAAGAAGACATAGATGAATCGTGGACAGAGATGGCTCTAAGAAATGAGAACATAGCCTTTCGAGCTTTGGCCACCCTATCAAGTACAGTGTCATTACGACGTAGAGATGCGGCCAATTGGATGCCCAAATCACGCACTTGTGGTACTCTGTCGATCGATATCTGATTGATGACATATGTAGTATACGGATTACTGGAACCAATATGTAAATGGAAGGACTTAGACGGTGAAAGAGTCAACTGATTGGAAAGGCACCAGTTATGAACACAGTCAAGAGCTTCTTGTAGTTCTTCTTTTTTCTCGTTCATATCTCCCTTGTTATAAGAGACATATAATTTGATATCATCGGCATAAGCCTGGTACTTCACATTCGGAAAACAATTGAGAACATCATTAATGTCGGCGATATATAAAGTAAACAGAAAAGGACCTAGTACAGAGCCTTGAGGAACTCCGGAGTTCACTGGCAGTGATTTCGAAAACGATTTACCTATTCGAACCGAAAAACTACGCTCCGTCAGAAATGATTGTAACCAGGAAAGCAATGGATCGTTGATGCCGTAATATTTGCATTTGTGGAGGAGTTTCGGAATACTTATGGAATCAAATGCCCTAGAAAAGTCTAAATAAATAACATCCGTACACTGGCCGATTGATAAAGTATTAGTCCAATCATCGTCACAAACTAAGAGATTAGTGACAACAGATGCACCGCACCTACTCTGAATCCATGTTGGTTACTAGGGATTATGTTGTTTTTCGTGCAATGATCAACAAGAATGTCTCGAACTAGGCGTTCCATAGTTTTAGAGGCTGGAGAAAGAATGGAAATGGGACGATAAGATGAAGAAAAACTAGGATCTTTACCAGGTTTAGGAATTGCAGAAATGACCCAGTCGACTTCGTTGATCTCACAGTGATGTTCTGACTTCCTTGGAACGTTCGTTGATGGGAAGAGGGTCGATTGGTATATGATTGACGAAGAGCGTCGACCTCGCGACGGGACATAAGTCGGCCTTTGTATATAACGAAATCTTGACCCGCAGCTACCAGCTTTCTTTTCTCCTGACGAAGTTGATATTCCTGTTCGCGTTGAAACTTCGTTAAGCTCGGGCGGACGAATATATTCCTCAAGAGAGGGTTCTGGCGGAGAGAGCTCGATTTAGCGAGAAACTGTCTCTGATGCGTTTTAGTCGGGAAGGTGAGCTTGAGAACACGTGCATCGTTTGAATCATTCTTCTTAATTCCCATGCGGTAGTGAGCGACTCCTGCGACCGGTAGATCAAAAGCGTCGAGTAGAGTATGAATGATGCCTGAATCGTGGGCTATTTGAGCTGAAGCTGAAGCTTTCTTGTCGGCAATCTCTGGTGCGCGTTCTATTACCACTGAACGTAGCCTTTTTTCTTCCTCCATTTCATTCTTCACAGTTTCAATGACATTGCAGTTGTTTGTAGATTCCGAAATCATCTGCTTCATTACTAAAGAACATGTCTTCAGCAAAAGAAGTATGTGATTCGGAATGTTGGGATCCGTCGCCTCCTCTTCTTTGATGATACATTCGTCGAGAGAATTGAGAAGAGCTTCGCTAGCTAGAGACATTGGTCGGTGAGACGGTTGATAAGGTGTACTGATAAATCAATATGGGAGCGATGAGTAAGCGTACCACTCTCTTCAAGAGCAGAGAGAACCAATGAGCAGAGAGAACCAATGAGCAGAGAGAACCAATGAGCAGAGAGAACCAATGAGCAGAGAGAACCAATGAGCAGAGAGAACCAATGAGCAGAGAGAACCAATGAGCAGAGAGAACCAATGAGCAGAGAGAACCAATGAGCAGAGAGAACCAATGAGCAGAGAGAACCAATCAGAGAAATGACAATTTAAACCCTGCTTTCTATTAGATGATTGGTTGCTGCTCCAGCTTCCTGGTATCTCAAAGCGATTTTGAATCTAAAACATTATCAGCTAGCATCTCCTCCTGAGGCTGGAGGCTCCGGTAAACAGGCTGTTCCTTCTCACTCGTTGGAGAAGTGTGTAAAAAGTTATGATGAAGAAGCGAGACGGTTAGAAGAGAGACAGCGAGAAGATGGTAGAGAAAGAGAAAGAAAGAGAAATGGACAGTTTTTATCGGCAATTAACAGAGGGAGGACAAAGGAAGAAGTCGAAAGGCCGTGAGACTGAAAGACCGTTTGTTATTTGTACCAAACAAGCAACACACTAATAACACACTTCTACTGTTTAACACTACGGACAACACTTTCAGTGTTGATGACAGCCATATTGAAAATTACTGTGTTATAACTGTGTTGCTTGTTTGGTACAAATAACAAACGTCCTCTTGGCCTCACGGCCTTTCAACATCTTTCTTTGTCCTCCCTTTGGCATTTGCCGTTTTTATCCCCACGTTTTAAAGCGCATATATTTTTAATGGTTTTGAAATGTCGATGATAATAAAGTGAACCCCGAATTCAGGAACGTATGAATGGCTGAAGGGATCATGGTTCTCTGGCCATCACCACATCAGAGCTTCTCCCAGGTTGTTCCAATGGATCGAGAAGAAGAAGATGCCCAGAAGCACCAGAAATGAATTGCCGATCAGAGTGACCATGGTAAGTAGAGCAATAGGAAATTTATTGATTGAATAGGAGATTTATCGATTAGATAGGAGATTTATTGAATAAATAGGACATTTATTGATTGAATAGGAGATTTATTGATCCGATCACTTGGCGTCATGTGCTGTGCTTTATCAATGCAGTAAAGTTTTTCCCTTTCACTCTCTCTCTCTCTCTCTCTATATATATATATATATATCTCTGTGTGTCTCTTTCTCACATCATTTTTGTCTATACATATGTCTCTTTCTCGCTTCCACTTTCTTTCTATATTTGTATGTATTTTGAAATCAGGTTTTAGTCCTTGTTTTGCTTGACGCCTTGTTGTTACGTAACAATGCTTCTTTTATTCATTAATTTATTCATTATCTAATAAATTTGTTCATTCATATCTGTCTCTCTCTTCTTCCACTATCGGACTCTTAGCAACACTCTCAAAGTCAACGCGAATGCCCACGTCTTTCAGGCGACCGAAGCGGAAATCATCGAGTACTACGAGCAAAATGTCTTCTGGGAGAAAGTGAATTGTCAATCAGATTTCGCGAGGCTTGCCCGAATTCTGACAGGGAACGCAATCGGATTGGTGCTCGGAGGAGGGGGAGCGAGGTAGGGGGAGAGAGGGAAAGGGGCAAAGAGAGAAAGAAAGGGGCAGAGTGAGGTAGGAGGGAGAGAGGGAAAAGGGAGGAGCGAGTTAGGAGAAAGAGGTAAAGGGAAAATCTCGAAAGGGGCGGAGCGAGTGAGGTAGAGGGAGGGAAGAAGGCGGAGTGAGGTAGGAGAAAGAGGGAAAGGAGCGGGGCGAGGTAGAGGGGAAGGGGCGGAGAGAAGTAGCGGAGAGAGAGGGAAGGGGCGAGGTGGTGAGAGAGAGGGAAAAAGGCGGAGCGATGTAGGGGAGAAATAGAGAAAGGCAAATATGGAGAGAAAGCGAGTGTAAAAGATTTTATAGCAGAAGAGAGGGAGGTCAAGATGAAAAAATGGGTAATTTTCGACATAAAAACGCGCTTATAAGGTTCGACGAAAAATTGAATTTTATATGAAGGGGGGGGGGCATGATTCATACAATCTCACACAAATAAGTTATTATTGTACCTGATAAAGAACCAGTGTTTAATACCGTGTAAGTGGTACGGTTTCAGCGTACCTAGTTGAAAATGCCCATAAATATGAAAATAAAAAGCAGAATTGAAAAAACAAGCGTTTTTTGTTTTTCATAATGGAAACCGAAAAAAATGCACAATAGTGACCAGAAGTTGGTGGACTTCATAATTTTTTCTCATATCTTTTTCTGCTGCTCTTTAGCAGTTCTGCTCCAATTCCTACAACTTTTCTCAAATATAAAACTTGGAGCTCATTTGGAAATTTTTGAAGTTGTGATGGGCTCTCTGTCTTGAAAAGCGATGATTGTTGATGATGATCAGGGGTTTTTTAGTGTGCAAGAAAAAGGTACATACGCTCGCCGGAGGCAATAAAAAAGTTGTAACATAATAAGGGTCCCCCTTATGCTTTGGAAAAACAGAGGCCTGTTGACAGAAGATCTGACATGACTATTTAACCCCTGATGAGGATGATGATTTGTTGCAGAGGCGCAGCACATGTCGGAGTTATTCAGGCGATGAAAGAAGCCGGTATACCGGTGGATATCGTTGGTGGAACCTCCATCGGAAGCATGATTGGAGGTTATATTCCAGGCTCATCTTTTGATCTAAAAAAGCTCTCTGTTTTTAAAAGATAAAAGCATGGAAATGTGATAACAAAGCCGAAAAAAAAAGCTTTGGAGTTCCATAGTCAATACTGGAGCCTTGAATGAAATTATTCCGTATTTTTCTGCCCAAAAATGTTTCAAAGAGGCGAATGAGCAATGCACATCTTTGATGAGTTATTTAAAGGCTTGTTAGCGGAAACTCCGTCCGCAGAGCTGGTTCAAGAGAGAGCAAGAGGATGGTTTGAAGTTAGTTTTCACTGCTAATCTTATTTTGATTTCAAATGAGATTGTATATACTATCTCCTTCATATTCCATAGCTCACCAAGATGGACTGAAGAATACTTTTCTGCGCGGGCGACCGGGCGATCCTTGTGAGAGAGATCCCAAGCGCATAGATTTCAATGTTTTTCAAGGGGTTTTGGAAAGCGCATAGATTTTTTTATCCGCAGTTTGGGGTCAGAGAAACACCCTGTAATGAATCCGTGGTTGATGATGTTGATTGGCAGGGAATGAGCTCGCTGTGGCGTAAGCTGTTCGACATCACTTACTGGCACTCAGCCATGTTCACCGGCGCTGGTTTCAACAAGACCCTGCAGGAATTGTTTGGAGAAAGAGAAATCGAGGATCTATGGATACCTTATTTCTGCATATCGACAGATATTAGGTTGGGGTTACGTTCACTTTGATTCTTGTGATTTTTTTTCTAATCTGTTCAATTCAATCGAATCATTTCAACATCATTAGATATGGAGCTCTGACGAGTTCATTAACCTTTGGTTAAAACCCGGCTCTTTCTTTCCACCCGCAGAAAGGGTGTGGATATCGAGATGACTACTCACGAGTGAACGGTAGGTCTTTGGAAGAGCGCGAGAGCGTGTGATTCAAAAGAGAGGATGCAGATGATCCGAGAATTTTTACCACCACCTTTATTGGATTGTGCATAGATTTGCGCATAGATTTGACACGCACTGCGAGTAAGAGAGAAACACGTGAAATGGTTGAAACGTGAAATCTTTCTCTCTCTGTCATTGCATCTCTCTCACTTTTTCTCTCTTTCTGACTTTGTATCTTTCTCACTTCCTCTCTTTCTCTCTCTCTCTCTCTCTCTCTCTCTCTCTCTCTCTCTCTCTCTCTCTCTCTCTCTCTTTCTATTTCTCTCTTTACCTCTCTCTCTCTTTAGATCGATATTTCTCTATGTAGTTCTTGATAACCTCGTCAGCTAAAGATTGAATTTGCAGTACATCGGAGATGAGGGTGCACCGTTCGGGTCCCCTCTGGGCGTACACGCGGGCATCAATGTCCCTGGCAGGCTACCTTCCTCCCTTGTGTGACCCGCGGGACGGGCACCTTCTTCTCGACGGTGGCTACGTCAACAATCTACCCGCGGATGTCATGAGGTGCGTGCAGATGAAACGAATTCAATAGGTGATTATACAAGAAATAGGATGGTGACCGGCTTTATAGTACATATTATATAATAATAATCTTCCTCGCGCCTGTTCCCGCCTCGCGGTAGGGTACGCGCTCCCCTGAGATGCAAGTCAGACCTATCCTGGTAGAACCAGAGGCTGCCCGCTGGTTCACTGCTAGTTTGAATAGCAGCAGTGGGTAGAGTCAGATTCGTGCATGAGCACTACCAACATTTCTTAGACCCCTTGGTTTGGGTGGATCTGTCCGGGGTGGGAGTCGAACTTGGGACTCTTCGCACAATAGTCGAACACACTACCATAATGCCACGCCCGGACCAATATTATGATTATATGAAATTTAGTAAATGAGTTTTCGACGGATACCTACATATAAAGCAAGAAGAAAAAACTTTTTTGGTGATAAGTGTAATATTTAGGAAATTTTTGAGCATTTTTCATCTGGTAATTCGCTTGCACTCTAGAGACGACTGTGTTCGATTCCGCCTGGTGAAACTGGTTTTGTCGTGTTTTTTTAAAATTTATCGTTCAGTCAATTGTCATCAATCAAAATTAATATAATGGTATGAAAAAGTAATGATTTGGATGACAGGTCGATGGGTGCCCGTTGTGTCATCGCTGTGGATGTGGGAAGTGCAGACGAGACGAACTTGTTCAACTACGGCGACTCTCTTTCTGGATTCTGGGTGCTACTGAACAAAATCAACCCCTGGGCAGAGAACAAGAGAATACTCAACATGGAAGAGATCCAGGTGGGACAGGGAGGAAGAAGTTGACAGAAAAGAGTAAGATGAATGAATAAATGAATCACTTTATTAGTACTAATAATAATAATCTTCCTCGCGCTTGTTCCCGCCTCGCGGCAGGGTACGCGCTCCCCTGAGATGCAGGACAGATCTATCCTGGTAGAACCAATGGCTTCCTGTAAGATCACTGCTAGTGTGAATAGCAGCAGTGGGGAGATTCAGATTCGTGCTCGAGCACTTCCGACATTTCTTAACTCCCTTGGTTTGAGTGGACCTGTCCGGGGTGGGAGTCGAACTCGGGACTCTTCGCACAATAGTCGAACACACTACCATTATGCCACGCCCGGACAATTGAACAACTTAATTATGAGATGGTAACTTGTTCACTCGAATGGTTGGCGAAAGTAAAATGTTAGAATTAACAATGTCTTGAAAAAGCATAAATTCAAAATTTCATTCGTCTCATTTTCTATCTCAAAGAGGTGAAACGCCATAAGTAATAATTTGAATCATTCCTGGAAGCGGGTTTCTACAGTACCCATTTCTTTACCTCCCCTATTCACTCATACGCTCATTTGTCCGTATTGAATTCGGAAAAACAATCGCCATCTTTGTATTTAGAGATAAGGAATGGAAATCAAAAGATGATTGCTACTTTATTCCGTAAAGTATAGAAAATATAGTGTATAGAAAGCTGAAGACGGGTTTAAGGTAGGTTTGATGAGAACTCGTATGAATTACGACGTGAGGAGAGAGAAAATTTTGTAAAGTTTATGGGTGTGAGCTAACAAGCATACAAGAATGAGAGATAGGATAGAACGGAGAAAACTCTGCACTTTCTGACGCTGCACCACATATACGCTGTAGGTTTCTAGCAGAGTCGTAGAGTAAAGGATGAACCAGTAGAGGATGAACCATTGGCAACCGTTCGGTAAGAATGGGAAGGGAACATTGGAAAAGGGAACAACGAAGGAAGAAAACACCATTTCTAGTCGCAGGGCAGGTTGTTTCTTATTATCTGCCTAAGAGGCTCATAGGTGTAAAAATTGAAGATGAAGGAAAAGCAGATTTTAGAGAGAGAGACCGAGGGCTTCCTAAATCGAGAACGCATACAAACGGAGAATTCCTATCACTAGCCTTTTTTGGATAGCGCATAGATTCCAACCGCAGTGCGGGTTAGATAAACAACCTGTTTCAGAGTCGCTTGGCGTTTGTCTCTTGCGTGCGGCAATTGGAGATGGTGAAGAAGGCCTCCTACTGTCACTATCTTCGACCTCCCATCGAGACCTACATGACGCTCGACTTCGCCAAGTACAGTGACATACTGGTGAGTGCTTATTTGAGTCCGGAGCACAAGTAGAACACCTTCAAGCCGTATCGTTCAAATCATAAACAACATTACTTGAGTTACGTTCTCATAAGTACTATGTATCTGTCGAGAAGCGGAGACGGCAGAATTGCTTAGATAATTGGAGCTTCATGTCTTAAGATATCAATGATAAGCTTTAAAACTTGAAATTAAACAATAATCATTCCGGGCATGCAGGATTTTCAAGTGGCGGTGTCAGAAAGATTGGATCTAAGAAATTCGGACTAATGACACTTGTGCTCATCTAACTGACAGTATGATTTTCTTCCGTGCAAGAAGTAGTCTCAGGGGCGGGGCTCAAATCACTTTTGAACCAGCTTTTCTCCGTGCGGTGTTTCAAAGTTAATATATGTTTGAATGGCGTCCTGCGTTTAAACTATTTATCTAAGCATTCGTTGATATCTTTGTTTCCTCTACAGTCTACATCATAGTTCACCAAAGGTCTAGCAAATTTTAAAAAAGAACGACCGCTTTTCGGGTGGGGGATTCTGGAATAACGAGAAGCGAGCTGAAGGTTAAGAGTTAAGTCATTATTCTAGACTCCATCCATGGTTCGAAAAACTGTGGTTTTTAAAAATTCTGAACATTGCTTCTCGTGACCTATGATGTAAATCATAAATGGAAGATGACTCGCAGGAAGTCGGCTACAGCTACGGTCGTTTAATGCTGCAAGAGTTGGTGGAAAACAATGAGAATCTCCACGCGGCACTGGGAGAGAATGCCAGATTCCTCACCAGGAGACACAGCAAACACAACAAGGTCAGCAAAGAAGGGTGTGGGAATTGGCTAATAGGTGGGGAGAGAAGGGAGAGGGAAGGGGGCGAAGGTAAGGGTTAGGGGGAGAGAAAGAGATTTTTTAGGAAGGAAGACCAGGCGGTAAATGAGACCGGTCTAAGGCATGTTGGTACGCGCCGAGCGAGATGGAAAAGGGACGTGGGAAGGCAAAAAGAGTAGTAGGGTAAAAGTAAATGGAAACCGAACAAGAAGAGAATGTAGATCATTTTAGGCGCAAACATAGCTGGACCGGTGACTATTCAACCCCTGAAAAAGACTCACGAGGCTGTTTCTCATTACCAGCAAAGCAAGCGTGTAGATGAAAAAAATAGTCATGAAAGATTGGCAGAGACATTGAAAAGGCTGAGAGCGCGCAAAGAAAAAAAAGAGAATACAACACATACATAGAGTCGTGTCATTAGCTTTTTTTGGTTAGTGCATAGATGAAACCCGCCGTGTGAGGCTCTGCAAACATATCATTGGTAGAAGTTGGTAGAAAATTAAAAGTCCATGTTTTATAAATTTTTTTGATCATAAAAAATTATAAATGTCCAAAGTTTTAAAGTTTTTTTCCGGTTCAGCTGCGTTTGGGCCTTTCGGACCGTTCCCTGACGTCATCGTTCACCGACTTGGCTGCGCAAATCGGAAAAATTCCTCGACCGCGGCGCAGAAACGCGTCACTCGCAGCTGCAGCCGAAGATGAGCAAGTCTACTTCTGCGGTTAGTTTGCTTGTCGGTAGCAAGGGTTTGATAACGGTTCTGTTAATAAAATAAAGGACGCCGAAATGTTAAATATGCCTCAACATAAATTCGTCGGTATTTTTACGAGAAATAAGCGGTTTAACGTTATGGAAAGTGTTAAAAATGATAAGAGCGACCCGCAGAAGAACGGAACCGAGGTCCGTCAACAGTTTTTTGGAGTGGAAAATTCAACCTCTGGTTGATGGAATAATCGGCGAGAGTCATCCCTTACATCGCTGCTAGAGGCTTTAACTCGAAACACACTGGCACTCGAAACACACTGGCAACAGTGGCCATTCGTGACTCTACAGCCTTAAGAGCCTGTCACGGATGGAGCCGGATCATCCAGTCCAGAATCGAGCGCGACCTCAGGTGGCGGATAGAGGGACGCCTCCCTACGAAGAATTCGTGCTGGGAGGTAGCGGGAGAAATCCCGCCGCGGACCAAAACTGGGTAGTATAGCTCGTCAAAGGAGGGCGATGCCGGACCGGCCTGGGCATGCCACCGGACAAAACATCAGCCGATACTCCGCTATACTTTTCAATGGCGAGTCGAGGCGCCAGTAAAATAACCTCTTGCCCTTCTCCGGTTAACGAATGGGTCTCGCCAAGAGGATCGCCGACTGCGGTGCGAGTGTAGACGGAGAAAATCTCTTCGGACTCAAAAGGATCCTCACCACCAACCTATCCCAAAAGGACTCCCCTCGACAGGACCTATGGGCAAGACAACAACAACAAGAGGCTTTAAATTTTTTAAAGATACAAATTTGAGCATTTTCGGAGGCGATAATTGATGCACAGCAATGAAAGCATGTCCTATTTAAAAGGTAAATAGTTTTGAAAGAGTTTTGCGCATTATTTTCTTAGAATGAAGGGAAGATTCTTACCAAAACTCTTGCGAAAATAATTGGTTGTGTAAGACCAAGTAAGACCAAAATCTGCGTCTGCGCTCAACGGACGATGCTTTGTTCACTCAGCTGAACACTTCTTTATTTTGAAGTGCTATTTCACATTGTGATTAACTGCCGATTCTGCGGAGTTAAGCATTCTCTCTCTGAATTGGCAGCCAACAAGATTTTTTTTGCAGACTCGGAAGGCGAGTATACAATGTCTGACTTCGCGGATGTCTCTGAGTCCGAAGACGACGCCCCCAGAATTCTGACTCCACGACCAGCGGCGACCGAGGAAGACTGAGTTTACAAATTGTATCTCTGCCGAGTCGTGTATTGTAGAAAAGAACTGATGATCGATCCGGGAAGCTTTTTGATAAATTGGCAGTTCGCGCAGGGCTTTATGTTAAGCTCAGTTAAGAAGCTCGTCCGGTTAAAATATGTTTTGAGTTACGAGAAACCACTTATTTTGATGAATGTCTTCGAAAAATTAATCAAAATTTTGAGAAGTAGATAAGCTTTCGCAAGAAGACTAAGTGAACGGAGGTTGAGTAGATCATTATATCTCTTCAGAGGTTGAGTAGGTCATTATATCTCTTCAGAGGTTGAGTAGATCATTATATCTCTTCAGAGCAGAGAACGGAGGTTGAGTAGATCATTATATCTCTTCAGAGGTTGAGTAGATCATTATATCTCTTCAGAGGTTGAGTAGATCATTATATCTCTTCAGAGGTTGAGTAGATCATTATATCTCTTCAGAGGTTGAGTAGATCATTATATCTCTTCAGAGGTTGAGTAGATCATTATATCTCTTCAGAGGTTGAGTAGATCATTATATCTCTTCAGAGGTTGAGTAGATCATTATATCTCTTCAGAGCAGAGAACGGAGGTTGAGTAGATCATTATATCTCTTCAGAGGTTGAGTAGATCATTATATCTCTTCAGAGCAGAGAACGGAGGTTGAGTAGATCATTATATCTCTTCAGAGCAGAGTATGTGTGATCTTAGTGAGAATAAGAATACCTTTCTGTAATTATTGAATGATTATGTTTAGCTATGTAAGTTTAGTGTTGTTTCGGAGAAATTGAAACTATGAAGATGAAAAAATTTCATGAAGTTTTTATTTTCTCAAGAAGACTGCGGATATTTTTGTTGGAACTCCATAGGCACAGCTGCGGCTGCATAATATTGATCTCGCGTTGAGATAATCTCACTTAACACAGCTTTTTGTGATCATCTCATCTCCCAAAAAAAAATACAATTCTTCACCTTCTACGTATTTTTCTTCTCTGAAGAAGTAAGTATTCTACGTATTCTTTCTATTTTTGTTTCACCAGCATTTGTGAGAAAGCGGTCGTCCGAATTTTTGTTGTTATTCGATTCCAGAATGTTCCGGTCAATTGTCAGACTCTAAGGTGCAATAAGAGGTTGTTTTGATACTTTATAGTGTAATTACAGTAGTTTGAGAGGTCAATTTGAAAAGGTCAATAAATATAACTTTTACTGGTGCGCTTTTTGTTGACTATTTGCCAGCTTTTACTACCATTCATCTCCCGAAAAAGTACGAGTGATCGGTTGTTGTAGTGTTTGAACCGCCTAGTTGAGTACGGTGACCGAAATCGCCTTGAGTTTGGAGTTTAGACCAACCATGACTATATTTTCGGATCATAATCGTTTTTTTTTTCGGATAAAAACTGGAATAAGTATTTGAAAACGGATTTAGTAATAAGTGTAGTAAGAAGAAAGAGTTTTGTTATCTTACGTGTTGCAAGCGATCTACCCATTGTTTCCTATGGTAAATAGAGAGTTTTAGCTTTGGTATAATGTAATTATGCAATTAAGTACAATTTTAGTTTTACTTTAAATAAAGTATTCTGCTAAATCTTTCTTTGTTTTACATGAAAAAGTTGGAATTTACTTAGAAAGGTGGGTTGAAACTAATTCGAAGAGGGCCTTTAACAAAGTGCTCCCACTCACCCACTCACCTCACCCACGCGTCAGCGGTTTCTCACCCACGCGTCAGCGGTTTCTAAAACACGGCCTCAACTTAAAAACGGCCTACCTCAATTAATTAGTATTCTTTTTTCTTTCTCTTTTTTATTTTTTCTCTTTCTTTTTTCTTACTTGTTCTCTTACTCTCTTTGTAAAAAGTTGGCTTTAATCTACTTCAGCCGTCCGAAGATTTTTCCTCAGAAAGAGATTTTATTCATTAAAACTCCCTTCCCCCCTTTCTCCTTAGGGCCCCCTTCCCCCCCTTTAGGGCCCCCCTTCCCCCTCCCCCCTTAGGGCCCAACCCCCCCCTCCCTTTGCTTAGGTAGGGCCCTCTTCCTCCCCCCTTCCCCCTTTAGGGCCCCCCTCCCTTCCCTGCTTAGGTAAACCCCCTCCCCCCTTTCCTTTCCCCAAAATTTATAAAGATATTTTTTTTAAAAAGGAAAAGAAAAGAAAGAGTAAGAAAAAAGAAAGAGAAAAAAAGAAAGAAAGAGAACAAGAAAGAAAAATTTGAGCCAGGCAGTTTTCAAGTTGAGGCCGTGTTTTAGAAACCGCTGACGCGTGGGTGAGGTGAGTGGAAGCACTTTGTTAAAGGCCTTCGAAGAGGCATGGAATGTGCTTTAGGCTGCGCGCTGTTTTGCTCATCGACCGTTTTTTACCGTAAAAAAGTAAAACTAATTTGCTCAAATACAGGTACATACGGGTTTTGTTTGAATTTTTCCGTGCGGGAGCTTCCTGATTAGCAATAAAATGAACGCTGTGACTGTCCAAATGACTTTCAAAATGCAAAAGTTGCTCCATCGGTCGGTGAGCAAAACAGTGCGCAGCCTTATGAAATTTTCTTTAAAAAGCCGTAGTTTGGAGAACTAGTGGACTTGTAAATTACGTACAGAAACAGACCACTAAGCCTTTATTATAGGCTGTGCCTCGGATTAGAATGCGGCCTCGGTGGGAAAGTAATAAAACTATCGGTCAGAATACAAGAGAAAAATCTGAGTTTGATTCCGCATAGTTTAATAGATTTTTTCCCGTTCGATAGTTTACTCAAAGGATAAATGTTGAATGCTTTCATCTCTGGAAGCAGACACATTTTGCAGTAGAAGCCTGATAGGAGGAAGGCGCGGACGAGATGCGTCAAATGGTCACAACCATTTCTTATCAATAGCACTTTTTTCTCATTTTTTATCAGGGTGTTTCTCTGACCCGCACTGCGGGTTAAAAAAAATCTATGCGCTCTTCAAAAACCTCCCAAAACATTGAAATCTATGCGCTTGGAAATTTTTTCTCGGCTTTTTCGTAGGAAAAGTCCGAATCATTATAAAAAATAAATGTTCAACTCTGAAATTTAAAAAGTCTATGTGCTCTAAAAAAAAAGTTGTGCGGGTGCTGAGAAACACCCTGTTTTTGATCTTTCATGTCTCATTGCATCGAGAATAGAGCGTTTGAATTGAATTGAATCAACCCCTAAGACATGAAATTCCTGCAAATAAACTCAGTTTGGCTATTATTGAAGTTAATGTGGTATTACGAGCTAGAGCACAGAACGTATAAACAAAAATGTAAAATACGGTCTATCTACTGAACATGGAAATTACCAAACACCATGACGAATAGTCGCTATCAAAACTATTCTTATAAGAAGCGGACTTTGTCTAATAAATTTCAGATAAGAGATCTAGAATACAGAATAGGAATATTCAAGTCGGGCTTTGTTATAGTCGTCTCTCATTCTCTACTCATAGTTCGGAGGATGGAAATTCGCATGGCCTTCAAATAACCTGAAACAAATCGAGATATCATTAAATGTTGCGAGGTAGAAATAAGAGAGGTAGGGGAATGTATAAATGAAAAGGTAGAGAAAGCAAGAGTAGATACACACAGAAGATGAGATGAATAGAGAGGAAATGGGAATGAAAGGAGAGTGATCATTGCATGAAAGTGAAATAGGGAAAGATATGAAGTGAAAGATAACGAGGCTCATATTCACATTCTCAAGAGCGTTATTCAGATGAAACAAGTTTCTTATCCGCGAAGGACAACCTTTCTCCGCCTATATAAAATAGGTTTCAAAACTCCTATACTCATATGGTAATTGGACGGCTTTTGTTATCTGGTATCTGAATTTTTCAAATATTCAAAGTTGGTGAGTTTTAAGTAGTAGAAAGTTCAAGAGATAGATGATTTCTAAAACAAAAAGTAAGAAAAAGAGTAAGAGTGCGCAAAACACAGGGAGAAAAAGGAGAGATAAAAAAGTCGAAAAGTTACCGTAGTAAGGCCGATTTACTCATAAGTAAATCTTGCGCTCATTTGTTTAATGGTTACTTGAGATTAAGTTGATCTACTTGAGATTACTGTTGATCTACTTGAGATTAGCATACTTGATATGAAGTTGATTTGTTGCGCACTTATAATCAGTTTGTTCTATTTGGTCATTGTTTCTACAAGGTTTGTCATTTCTCACTAATTTTCTCATTATTCGGTTGCTCCGTTTTTCTTCCACTCGTCTGACTTTGCCGGGCCTTTCGGATATATTTGTCTCTCAAAACTGTCACAGGAAGAGTCAACGAAGAATGACATTCTAAAAATTAGTAAACAAGTATGTCAATACCAATGTAAAAATTTTCTTGACAGAATGTCACTGCATTTGGCGGCAGCCTCCGCCGCGGGCCTCTCCACCCTCGCCCTGATGTCAGTTCTGATATCGGTACCGATGTTGCTCGAGGAGATCAATGACATCAGGCGAACTCTCGACACAGAAATGGATGAATGGAGGGTGAGTCCTTTGTCTTTCACTATGAGCAACCAATTAAGAATGAATGAATCAAGGGATGAATGAATGAATGGAGGAATGAATGAATGAATGAATGAAAGAAAGAAAGAATGAATGAATTGATGAAAATATGCACAGTTGTTTTCTACAACAAATCGACATAAAATGCTCGCTCATTTATGGAGCGTTAAAATTCAAAAAAAAGTAAAAGATAAGTGGAGCACCGATTTTGTACCTTATTTAGTCTCTTCACAAATTGCAATAGATTACGGTGTTTTCTTTTTGCTTAATCTTGTTTAGAGGTTATTGCTTCGTTCAAACAGTAGCAACATAAAAAACACCGTATTCCTTCGCCATTTCACGGCGATTCGTGGTGAGACTAAAGAAGGTCGGTGCTCCACTTATCTTCATTTATTATTCTTCTTCTTCATCTTCCATTTTAATGAATTTTAACGCTCCATAAATCTATAAGAGGAACTTAAAGAAAAATACAATCTTTTACTTTTCTTGAACCAAACTTAGTTCTACCTCAACTTTTTAAAAAAATTCTTGGACGGAGTTCGATCGTCCAGGCGGAGACAGAAGGAGTCTGGCAAGCGATAACTTCTCTACCACGGCGCCAGAAGCGACAGTACGGTGGATACGGTGCCGCCCCCGCTGCGGCCGTTCAGTCGTCTCCCGCAGCCTCTTACTCGGCTGGGGTGGAAGAGGGGCCGCCTGGAGGTATATACGTATATGAACAATTTTGAAAATAAATTTTCGAAACAGGAAGATCCACTCGTTTTCTAAGCAATAATTAACTTTAATATCTCATTATCTTTCCAAAGTTCTCTCTTTAAAGGTAGAGCTTTATTATCTTAGGGCTCTTGAGTCTTGGTCGAAAGCATATGATATGTTGTTTTATAATAGAAGAAAAACTTACAGTGCAACCTCGGTCATGCGATTGCAAGGAGCCCAAGGAAAACAAGTGCGAGCCAGGTCCGAAGGGGCCCAAGGGAGAGAAGGGACTTGATGGGTTGGATGGCATTCCAGGATTGGTCAGTAGACTTGAACTGCTTGGGGGTTTAATTGAGTGCTATTATGACTTTTTTTCTTTCTTTCGCTTTTCTTCGTGCAGTTGTTTTGCTTTTAAACAAGTTTTAACTAATTTTTTTTAAAACTAAACGATATCCAGAAATTTCGAGAGCGATAGAGACAGATAGAAAGAGAGAGAGAGAGAGAGATAAAAAGAGAAAAAGAGATAGAAAGAGAAAGAGAGATCCAGTGAAAAAAAGAGACAAAGGAAAAAATGAAAGGACGGGATTGAAGGTAGAACTAGTGCAAGACCGCTTCGATTTCCCTTGAACTGCTAAAGACCTCCCGTTAGCTTTCCTGGTACCATACTCGTTTATTCGGAAGTTTGAATTATGAAATCAAGAGTAAGGGCTGTATCAATCAATTTTCACTATCGCTCGACCTTTCGATGTGTCCTCCATGGTGCAACTGGTAAAGCGCTCGCATCACCGGTCCAACATATTGTATAATATAAGAGATGGCTGAGTTCGATCTCGTTCCGGAGAATAGCTTTTGTTCGTGTGATAGCTTGATCATTTGTATTAAAAGCATAACTTTTAAGCCTGGAGTAGATGGTTCGAACGCTCCCGATGTACAAGCGCAGCAGCAGCAATTCGATTCCTGCTTCCACTGCCCGATGGGACCGCCCGGTCCAGTCGGAGCACCCGGAAAACCAGGACCGCGGGGTATGCGAGGTGCGAGGGGTCAGGCGGCGATACCCGGTCGAGATGGACAACCTGGATTTCCCGGAGTGGTCAGTTAAACTATATCTTACCTAATCCGATGAAAACCAGTAGACCAAATCGCATGTCCGAAAACTGAACCTTTGATTTCATTATTAGTTTTGAGACAATAATTTCAAGATTGGACCCGTCGGTCCCCCAGGACCTGCAGGAGAGGAAGGTCCTCAAGGTGACCCAGGACTAGATATCGAACATCAGATTGGTATACCCGGTCCCAAGGGACCTACCGGTCCTCCTGGCGAAGAAGGTAGGAATATTCAATGTTTCCGTAGCGTTAATTGTTAAATTGTTGGATAAATAATGTCTTTCTCGTTTGTAAAACTTGGATGAAACACAAGTTCCTTGGAAATTTCTCAGTAAATTCCTCTTCGTGAGAAGATGAATTAGTGATCAGAAGTTGTTTGAAGGAGATGAAGGAGATAAGGGCGACGACGGCGTGCAGGGACAGTCCGGTATCCCAGGAGACAGGGGCGTAACAGGAGCAAAGGGGGATGACGGACTGCCGGTATCCCAACGCTTCATTATCAATATTCAGTTCTAACTGTAGGCTGTATTATAATACATAGGAAAGAAGAGATTTGGTTTATACATGAAAACAGTAAATTTTGACTCATTACTCCTGAAAAGTTTGTCTCAATCTCCGGTCCGAAACAGCGTTAGTGTCGAATATGTAGGGTTGCCCCTAAAACCCCCAATAGGGTTGCCCCTGAAACCCCCAATAGTTGCTTCTACTAGGCAGTGTGTTGTCGCCTATAATAATGAAGTTAACTCTTGCTCATATAATTTTCATACAATGCTACGTTCTAAACAATCCCCTGTTCTCTGTTATATACAATTCGATTCTCCAGGGTTCGGAGGGCCCATCCGGAGACGAGGGCGATCCAGGCCAAGACGCAGAATACTGTCCGTGTCCCTCGCGCAGCCCTGGCGCCGCGATTAGTGGCGAGGCGGTAACTGGCGAAGCGGTCACTGCCGCCGCAGTACAGGCATCCCCTTCTAAAATCGCGGCGGGGGCTTATAGGAGAAAGTTTGTCTGAGGCTCTCAACAATCAATTGCCTGAGGCTTTGACTAACTACGTCTAACATTTTCGAAACGTTTGATTGTTAAAATCAGAAAACCATTGAAATTCTGTCGGCCAACAATTGTGTTTTTTTCTTCAGAAAACACGCTATTTCTTTTTTCGTTTAAACTTGAAAGAGAGTTTTGTTTTTTAATACCAGAATAAAAGTATTTTCATCCTCAAAATACCTACATACCAACAAAAATCGTCTTTCAAATTCGCAAAGCAAGGGATGAACGATTTGGAAGAAAAAGTACAGTAAAAGTCACATTATAAGGTATATTTTATGAAAAAATCGCAACGATGTCCACTTTTGATTCAGTATGACTTACTGTAGAAAGAAAAACAGTTCAAATTTTTGTCCTCAAACTTATCACAGTTGAGGTAAATTGGAAAGTTACCAGTCTTTGTCCGAAATATCAGACTGATTGAACGACCTCATCCTAACGTGAACCCAAAAAGGAAGCAGGAATGAAAGCTGGTTTCCGGTATCGATATCACATTCTCCCAACATGTTCTTTCCGCTCACAATTGCACTGATTTTGTTCTAACAGGTTCTATCTTGCATGTTGAAACTAATGTTGTACGCCGAAGAATAGTAGAGGCGATACTTATTGATACTCAAAAGCCTGATCTTAACAATAATACAGAACTAGCAGAAGAACTATCTCATCTCTCTCTCTTTACCATAACTTTCGCTCGTTTTCATAGTCAATCCGAAGAAAAAATGTAGAAAGTATCGCAAGATTAAAGGGAAAGAAAGAAACTTATAATAGAGATGAAAGTAGTAAAAGACGGCAAACTACGGATTTCGGAAGCTGATTCCTGTAGAAATTCTTCTCTCTAGGACCTTTTTTTTTGAGATCCGAAGAATCTAACTCGACCTCTTGTAGCCTGAGGTTCAGACCTTCAGAAGTGTATTTCCCTAGCCGTTCCGATTTCATGCACAGGAATTTCTTTCAATCCAGTAAAGCGTGTTATAGCATGTAAAACACATAGCAATACAGCATATAAATGTTTTTGTTGATAATACTTTTTCGCGCTTTAGCCTGACTATGCTTTCCCCATATCCGGCAAGGCATCTAAGCTGAAAGAACCCGCAGGAACAGGTGACTTGATTGGTTCAATCAGAGTGATTGAACGAGCTAGTGCGTATTGTAGGGAGAAAATTAGAAGATTTTCTAGAACATTTCTCAACCCCTTCGATTTTAGGTGATCAGCCTGAGTTAGGGGGGCTATATAGTTAAATTGTAGGGAGAAAAGTGAAAGATTTTCTAGAACATTTCTCAACCCCTTCAATTTTAGGTTATCAGCCCCAGGTAGGGGCTATGTAATGAAATTGTAGGGAGAAAAGTGAAAGATTTTCTAGAACATTTCTCAACCCCTTCAATTTTAGGTGATCAGCCTTAGGTAGGAGGCTATATAATTAAATTGTGTTATTAATGTTTTCATAGTCATTGATTGATTGTTATAACCTTTGTGTTTAACGCAGTGCGAAAATGATTATTTCAACATTCTTCGAAAATCGTGAATATTGAAACTTGTTTTTTTTTTGTAATTTGGAAAGCAAGGTCTTTCACTGTTTTTGATGATTAGAAAAATCAGCTCGATGTTTAAAATCTTCGGAAAAATTAAAACTTGGTAACCATATCGTTATGTTTAGGCGCACTACGATTACGTACCACAAAGACTACTGTAGTGCTAATACCACGAGATTAATTTCTGTTCAAAACACTCTAATAATATAAATATTCACATTTTTTTCGGTGCGATGGTTTAATCATTCTATTATAAGGTCTCTACTCCTCCAAAAAAGACTGCGGTGGAAAAAAAAATCCGTTTTTTTTTCAAAATTGAATGAAGCAAAGTTTATCAAACAGTTTCAGAGAATGACAACTTCCCGACATCTCACACCACAGAAAAATAGCCGGATTAACCAAACAAGCAAATTAAACGGAAAGGTATTCGGAAACGCCGGAGTTAGGTAGTCTTCGAAAGACGTTTAAAGAATTCATAGAGAGGTCACTCAAGAGGGTTCGGAGTATTGGATCTAGACTAAAGAGCTCCTATTCAAGGTTTACCGCACAGAGCCCCAGATACCTGTCCTCCCCAACTAGACTTGCACACGGCGTCAAGAATGCCTTCTTGCGCAACTTGCTTCTGGCGTGCGTTCTTTCCCTTTAACAAATCGGCGAGTACACTGGTGAAATTTTCAGCATATATTTTCCTTTGTAGCTTAGCGGCGATGTGATGAGACTTCACCCAGTACCGCAATGAGATCGACTGGTTCGGGTTCCTGAATAATAATCATAAGTTCTCAAACTGGATCCAAAAAATGTATATTTTTGAGCCAGGAAATTGCCATAGTTAATCACATCTGGATAATGACGTTCTTGTAACTGAGCATTGCTTCCTGGAGATCAACGTCTCCTAGTAATTCTGGTTCCTGGAGATCAACGTCTCCTAGTAATTCTGGTTCCTGGAGATCAACGTCTCCTAGTAATTCTGGTTCCTCTTCACGTGGACTGTTCATCTTCACTGCAATATAAAGCTTTCTATTACTCTGTCAAATCTCGTTGTCAAGAGTGTCTTATTTGTGTTTTAATTGAATATAAAGTGTTTTATTTGAATTAATTATGATTTCCAATGACATGCATTGTTATTGATAAGATGTGCATGAGATACAGATTTGAAGTTTTTGCTATACATTTAAAAGGTTTTTATTAATGATTTCTTGGTTTTTATTTATAATAATCGAGACAGTTGTAGAGGTGCAATAAAAACTGCTTTAACAAATCGTTTGGTTGATTATTTTCAATTTATTTTTTACAGGCTCTATATTCAGTAGTCTGAAAATAATTCATTCAAAACATCGTCATTGCTAAGATATGTCATATATGATATGTCATATATTAAGGTCTTTGAAAATTTAATTTCATGGAGCTGAATGAGTACAGGGTTCGCTACAAGACCCCGAACCAATCATACGAACTCTTATACGGGCCTTGCAGCCCTTGCTGACCCGCTTCACACAGTAGCAAACAAAAGTACCGTCTGCCAAGCGGCGTTGGACAGTGAAGCGATGTCCTCCAGTTGCTAGCAGAGGTTTGTTTTTTAGTAAGCTCTTGCTCCACAGCGTCTCCTATCGCGTGCGTCTCCTGAGCAGTTTAAAGACGATGAACTCAAATTGCAAGCTCTTGATTCTCTATAACATTGTTGTTCAAATTCACTTACTGATGAGATAGAACAAAAATTGAAATTATAAAAGTAGTTATTTTGATCAAAGACTTCTTCATTCCAATTGATTGACTAGCGTCCCCTTTGGGGACGCTTGTCACTTTCTTGTTAGCCAAGTCATTCTGAAAGCCTAGTCATTTCTGAGTTTTTTTTCTGCTTCTCCTAATCTCCCTGCATAAGGCAGCTTCGCTGCCTTCGTTCTCCCACTTCTAATCTGGGGACACCTGTATCAGACACTTCCATTTCTAATCAGACAGACACCTGTATCAGACAGCTTCGCTGCCTTCGTCTTCTACTTCTAATTTTCCACCTGCCTTCGTTTTCCCACTTCTAATCTACCACCTGTCTCAGGCGAAGCGAAGCTGCCTTCGTTCTTCTTCTTCTCCTTTTCCTCCTGCCTCGCTGCCTTCGTTCCTCTTCTTCTCCTTTTCCTCCTGCCTCAGGCAGCTTCGCTGCCTTCGTTTCTCCACTTCTAATCTTCCACCTGTATCAGACAGCTTCGCTGCCTTCGTTTTCCTACTTCTATTTTTCTACCTGCCTTCGTTTTCCCACTTCTAATCTCCCACCTGTCTCAGGCAGCTTCGCTGCCTTCGTTCTTCTTCTTCTCCTTTTCCTCCCGCCTCGCTGCCTTCGTTCTTTTTCTTCTCCTTTTCCTCCCGCCTCGCTGCCTTCGTTTTTCGTTCTTCTCTTTTTCTCCTGTCTCTGGCAGCTTCGCTGCCTTCGTTTTCCCAATTCTAATCTTCCACCTGTCTCAGGCGAAGCGAAGCTGCCTTCGTTCTTCTTCTTCTCCTTTTCCTCCTGCCTCGCTGCCTTCGTTCCTCTTCTTCTCCTTTTCCTCCTGCCTTCGTTTCTCCACTTCTAATCTTCCACCTGTATCAGACAGCTTTGCTGCCTTCGTTTTTCTACTTCTATTTTTCTACCTGCCTTCGTTTTCCCACTTCTAATCTTCCACCTGTCTCAGGTATCACACACACACACACAGGTATCACGCCTTCGTTCTTCTTCTTCTCCTTTTCCTCCCGCCTCGCTGCCTTCGTTCTTCTTCTTCTCCTTTTCCTCCTGCCTCGCTGCCTTCGTTCCTCTTCTTCTCCTTTTCCTCCTGTCTCTGGCAGTTTCGCTGCCTTCGTTTCTCCACTTCTAATCTTCCACCTGTACCAGACAGCTTCGCTGCCTTCGTTTTCCCACTTCTAATCTACCACCTGTCTCAGGCAACTTAGCTGCCTTCGTTCTTCTTCTTATCCTTTTCCTCCTACCTCGCTGCTTTCGTTCCTCTTCTTATCCTCTTCCTCCTGCCTCAGGCAGCTTCGCTGCCTTCGTTTCTCCACTTCTAATCTTCCACCTGTATCAGACAGCTTCGCTGCCTTCGTTTTCCAACTTTTATTTTTCTACCTGCCTTCGTTTTCCCACTTCTAATCTTCCACCTGTCTCAGGTATCACACACACACACAGGTATCACGCCTTCGTTCTTCTTCTTCTCCTTTTCCTCCCGCCTCGCTGCCTTCGTTCTTCTTCTTCTCCTTTTCCTCCTGTCTCAGGCAGCTTCGCTGCCTTCGTTCTCTCACTTCTATTTTTCTCCCTCCCTCATGCAGCTTCGCTGCCTTCGTTCTCCAACTTATTTTTTTCTCCCTGCCTCAGACAGCTTCGCTGCCTTCGTTCTCCCACTTTTATTTTTCTTCCTCCCTCTGGCAGCTTCACTGCCTTTCGTCGGACGACTCGAACAGGCCCACACCCAAGCCATCGCTACATTGGGGTGCATTCTGAGAACCACTTCCTCTCAGCAAATGCGCTCCATAGTTATCTCAATGATCAGGCGATGGCCGTCACCTAAGCCTTGAGCTGGAGTTTCGACCTCAACTTCCGGAAAGGCGCCCAACAGAAGTAGGAAGGGACTCTTACTTCAAAAAACAAAAAGAAATATTGAAGAGAAACAGACTACACGGAGAAGCAGACTCAGCTATATGAAAGTTTGCCAACTAATTTGGTACATATGAAACAAATTCCTCGTTTCTGGAACAATTTGATTTGTGTTTCTCAGTTTGAAGCTCTAAAAAAAGAAGTGTTTTAGCCGCTGGGTCGTAATGATTTCAGACAAAAAGGCTAATATTGCTAACTTGATGAAAACCAATCCTTTCTTTGTAATTAGAAAGTTGTCTTGCTAACTTTTTTGTTGATGTTTTGATCATGTTCAGTAATGGAAAACAGATGTTCAGTGATTAAACATTGCACAATGAAGATTCGCCTGTGTTTAGAAGAAGTAACTATGCCGGGCGTTTCTTGGACGGCCGTTAGAGCAGAGAAGGGTAGCATTAGAAAAAAAAGAAGTTAAAGAAAAGGCTGGGTGGGCTGTCTGGCGCATTATCCGATGATCATAGGACACAAGGGCTCTCTGGCGCGTTATCCGATGTTCTCTTTAGCCTAAGCCGTACGGCCTCGTTTGCGTATCCTTTACCTAAGCCTAAGCGAGAAAAAAAACATTGAATAATAGCTGAAAACGGCCGAAGTTTACTTGGGGGCTCCGCTTCATTTGGTGGGGCTCTTTTCGTTGCGTTCAAAAAATATTTTTTTAAAAAAAATTTCTTATGCGGTCTCGTTCGCCTAAGCTGTACGGCCTCGTCAGCGTAAACTTTTTCCTAAGCGTTTTTGATGTGAAAAACAATCTTTTAAAAGTTGTTTTTAAAAAGCCCACCCCCCAAGTGAAGCGTGCCCCCCCCCAAGTAAAACAGAACCGCTGAAAACAGCTAAGCCAAATTACTCAATTGGACTGGATAAAAATAAAATATTGTGGCTAATTGTTCTATACGGCCTCTTTCCTAAGCCGTACGACCTCTCCAGTCCGATGTTCTCGTTAGCCTAAGCCGTACGGCCTCGTTTGCGTATCCTTTACCTAAGCCTAAACGAGAAAAAAAACATTGAATAATAGCTGAAAACGGCCGAAGTTTACTTGGGGGGCTTCATTTGGTGGGGCTCTTTTCGTTGCGTTCAAAAAAGTTTTTTAAAAAAAATTTCTTATGCGGTCTCGTTCGCCTAAGCTGTACGGCCTCGTTAGCGTAAACTTTTTCCTAAGCGTTTTTGATGTGAAAAACAATCTTTTAAAAGTTGTTTTTAAAAAGCCCACCCCCCAAGTGAAGCGTGCCCCCCCCCAAGTAAAACAGAACCGCTGAAAACAGCTAAGCCAAATTACTCAATTGGACTGGATAAAAATAAAATATTGTGGCTAATTGTTCTATACGGCCTCTTTCCTTTCCTTTTTAATTTGGCCCTTTTCACAGCGCAACTTTTTTCAAATGGAAATTCCTGGAATTTCATAGAAAATTTTAACACATATAACGAAAAAGTAGCCCATAGTAGCATAAACCAACCCACCACTATATCGTGATCAGGGCTTAAATAGTGACCGGATCGATCCCGTCGACGGATGCATGTACACACACTATTGACAAAAAACTATCTCTTTTCTTACCCTTCTTTTTTCCTACAAACTTTGAGCGGTGGATACATGTAAACCCAAATTGGGCGGCTCCATTTAACTACTGATCGTGATCAGGCAGGGATGGGCAAAAAACAGTCAAAAAATCAAAAAGTATTGGCTTTTCTAAGCTAAAAATCAAAAAAGTTGCGTTTTTAAAATAAAAATTTTTACCACCTTTTTATTCTTCCATTTTGTTTTGTTTTATCTTATAAAAACGGAAGAAAATGTTTATTGACATTTTTTTGAGAAAAATGAGTTTTGATGAAATAAAAGCAAGAATCTCAAAGCAGTAAAACTTTCTGTTGTATGTAGTTTCGTTCTGCGGTTGCTTTTCTCAACTCTTTTTCAACTTCATATTCAGCTGTATTCTGAAGTGCGTGGGACCGTCATCAGCTCAACTCTTCTCTAAGAGATATCATGCAGTGAGAGATTCGATGTGCGATAGAAGAGGTGGCTCGATTGAGTTTCCCTCATGTTATAAATGCAAGCTGAGTTCTCAGAATGAGAACTGGACCTGGCAGCCATTGGAAGAGAACGAGAATTACTTTGAGAGACTTCTTCGATTCAGTCAAAATGAAAGATGCCGGTGAAAGATCGCCGGAAATGGCGGAAATGAAGAGTTTTTTGAGACGAAAAATGGAGATAATAGATCAGCGAAAAATATCATACTGATTTTGATTTTTCTGTACTAAAAATGGAGAAAAACTTCATTTAATCAACTATAGCCTTCTTTGAGTTCACACCAAAATATTCGTTTGAATATTGAATATTTAAGAAACACATGAATTGTGTGAATTTAATTAAGATAAATGGTAACCAATTTTGGTTACAAACACAATAAAAAATTTGGTGAAAATTTTGAATTTTTTGTTGGTTTTTGTCAACCCATTTTTTGAGGCAAATTTTTTCGCAACATTATTTCTCCATACTTCGAGTTTTCGGCCTTGCACGCCATTATCGCAACATTACCTCGCCGTACTTCGAGTTTTCTTTTGAAAAAAAAAGGAACTACAGGTATTTGCTAGCTATCCTATGACTGGATAATCGACAAGTCCCCAACGAAGTAGCTTGTGATTGTGATTTTCGCAATGCTATTATGGATGATCTTTGCGATCTCAGCCTATATAGTTAGTTATAGACCTTGTTCGGCTGAGTCATGATCTTCTCTTAGACTTCTTCGACGATCGGATAGAAAGAGGATTCTGCATACCAGTGGTGAAAAGAGTCTTCATCGATGTTCCAAATTTATATTATCATTGTGGAATCCCTCACATTGCATCCCTCACATTGCAGAGATTACTTTGCAAAGTGAAAAGTTGAATTCTAACGCTCCATAACATTGTCTTATTTTTCATCTTCCTGATTTCTTTATATTTAAAAGTTTTTTCTTGCGAGTCTTTGAGTCTAAAGTTTATTTTGAATGAGAATCATTATTACCATTAAACAATAAAAGGGAAATTCATGATCAAAAAAACACAGCTGTTTGTTACTTGGGGGCGTGCTTTACTTGGGGGAGAGCCTGTTCTTTACTTGAGGGGTCAGGTTACTTTTTACTAATTTTTTCGCTTAGGTTAAGTTAAAGTATGCTAACGAAGCCGTACGGCTTAGGAAAGAGGACGTACGGAACAATTAGCCACAATATTGTAGTTTTATCCAGTCCAATCAAGTAAATTGGCTTAGCTGTTTTCAGTTATTATTGACTGTTTTTTTGTTGTTTAGGCTTAGGTAAAGGTTACGCTAACGAGGCCGTACGGCTTAGGAAAGAGATCGCATGGAAAAATTCATAATATTTTCAACTTTTTGTCGATTCAATGACTAAATTTATCAAATAATAGAGAAAATGGTGCAATAAATACATTAGTTTGAGCACACTAAAAACAAAAGCCTCCACCTAACTAAAGTGTGCCCCCCTAAGCAAAATTGTGACGATCCATTGAATGAATTTCTTTTTTTTAAAGAGAAAATGGTGTATTAAATACAGTAGTTTTAACACACTAAAACAAAAGTCACCCCAAGTAAAGCCCGCCCTCCCAAGTAAAGCCCGACGTCCTTAGTAAAGCATGCCCCCAAAGTTAAATTGTGCAGAAAACACATTAACATGTATAAGTTTATATTTTGAAACAAAAGCAGGAAACGTAACAGCAAGTAAAGGAATATACTTCAGATTTCAACGTTGGAATTTCCTACGTCGATGTCAGGGAACACAATCTGGAGGACAACAAAAAAAGGTCTTGGAGCTAAGAATCAGGTAAAAAGAGTGCTATCAAAAAAAGCTAAGCATTGCTATTTAAGGCATCATCTTTTGCTTTTTCAAGAATTAATTTTAAAAAAGAAGGGATATCTTCCAGTTTGTCATCTCGACGATAAGAATTACTCACATAAGGTTTAAATTTTTGTACGAAAAACTAAAAACTTTGAACGTAAAACCTAAAATTCAGGTTAATTTTTCAACTTGGAAAAATTTTTGAATACAGTACCTCAGTAAAAATTTTTGAATACAGTACCTCAGTAAAAATTTTTGAATACAGTACCTCAGTAATCGGCTCTGTTTGCGTTTATCCCCCCCCCCTACCAGAGGTTCCATGGGTCATACGTCTGACTTATTTACATTCACAAAAAATAATTTTTACATTAAAAAGTTAGTTTTACATTAAAAAGCGTTTTGCTTAGGCTTAGGAAAAATTTACGCTAACAAGGCCTTACGGCTTAGGCTAAGTCGACCATATCAAGAAAATGCTCTCATCTGACCCAATTGAACCTCTGGTAGGGGGTGTGGATAAACGCAAACAGTACCCATAACTCACTCAATGAGCGCACAATTATGCATATAAATAGTTTAGATTACGAACAATAACATTCTGTATTCAAAATGGTTTCGTAACATTTAACATCGGGAGTACTCGCAACAAAACTTCAAAAAAAAATTTCCTCCGAAGCTTTAATTATGTGGCTGGTTGTTCCATGCGGTCTTTCAGGGAAGAGCCGTACGGCCTCGTTGACGTGAAGTTAACCAAACCAAAATGGTAAGCAGAAACTCCAATGAAAAATATGTCGATTGCGAAATAGCGAGTTGTCGTGGTGCAAACTGTCGTGATACCATTGAGAATAGAAAGACTACAATAGTAATGTACACAAGGCAAGAGCATGGCTTCAGCTTTCACACTTTAAGAAACTAGTCGATGATTATAGTGCGTGCGAGATGGAAGGACTTTTAAAAAAGGTCAGACTTCGAGAGAGAAAAAAAACAATCATTAAAAAGCGAAAACGTTCGGCACTTGAGCATAAACTCTATTGCAAAATAATTTATTGAAAACTTAAGTTCAAAAAATATAGGTAAAATCAAAGCAGAATTACTCCATTTTTGTAGAAATTTCACGAAGTTTCCAATAAAATTGCCCAAATATTTTGGTACAAGAAATGAAAAGCCTTTAACACTCCCCGTCAGACGACCACTTTCGATAGACAAGGCCAGCCCGCAAAATTTTGATTAGGATGCGCAGGCACGCACGCGAGACGCACTCCAGACGCAGACGCATCCTCTCTTTCCCATCTCTCTCTAACTCGCTCTTTCCCTCTGTCTCTCTACCTCTCTCTTTCAGTCTCTCTACATCGCTCTCTGCCAATGTTACTCTCTCTCATCCACTTTTTCTTATTCTTACCCTTTCTCTCTCAATGCATTGCTCTCTCAATGCATTGCTCTCTCAATGCATTGCTCTCTCAATGCATTGCTCTCTCAATGCATTGCTCTCTCAATGCATTGCTCTCTCAATGCATTGCTCTCTCAATGCATTGCTCTCTCAATGCATTGCTCTCTCAATGCATTGCTCTCTCAATGCATTGCTCTCTCAATGCATTGCTCTCTCAATGCATTGCTCTCTCAATGCTTTTTCTCTCAATGCTTTGCTCTCTCAATGCTTTCTCTCTCAATGCCCAATGCATTGCGAATCGCAAACAAAAAGTGAAAAAACGGCCCTTATCGATTTTTCATTAAACATTTAAAAAGCGCACGCGACGCGCCTTTTAAAATTATTTTCAAATCCGCCGCCTTTTTAGCCACTTTAAGGCGGGACCGTTTGAAGTAATAAAAATTGCGGCCAAACTTAATTCCTCCTTCCTCCATTGGGTGACGGGGGGTGCTTTAACAAGTTGTTCCCCATTTCCCTGCCATGCCCCCATCGCCCTCTAAAACACGGCCTCAACCTAAAAACGGCCTGGCTCAATTAATTACGTTCATGACTGCTATTCGTCTTCATCTTTTTTAAGGCACTTTAGTGTAGGAGTTAGTGTGCTTGACTGTGAGTTGCCCGGTGAGAGCTCCGATCCGTTCTGATGAGCAATTTTTGCCAAATTTTCTTTTTTACATCAGAAAATTATTTTTACTTTAATAAACGCTTAGGCATAGTAAAAAGTTGGCTTTAATCTACTTTAGCCGTCCAAAGATTTTTTCTCAGAAAGAGATTTTATTCATGAAAACTCCCTTCCCCCCTTTCTCCTTAGGGCCCCCTCCCCCCTCCCCCCTCCCCTCCTAGGGCCCCTACCCCCCTTTGCTTAGGTAGGGTCCCTCTTCCTCCTACCTTCCCTCCTTAGGTAAACCCCCCCTTTCCCTCTCCCCTTTCCTTTCCCCAAAATTTATAAAGATAATTTAAAAAGAAAGGGAAAAAAAAGAAAGAGAAAGAAACAGAACAAGTAAGAAAAAAGAAAGAGAAAAATAAAGAAAGAGAACAAGAAAGAAAAAAGAAAGAGAAAAAAATGAGAGAAAGAAAAGAGAAAGAAAAAAGAAAGACAAAAAATAAGAAAGAGAAAGAAAAAATAATACTTATTAATTGAGCCAGGCCGTTTTTAAGTTGAGGCCCTCTTTTAGACGGGGAAATGGGCCTACTGTAAAATTTCACAAGTCTCTGAAATCTCTTTTCCCTATAAACACCGAAAGTAATCACTTTCTGTGATTTACTAATTTTCCTGCTAACCTGAATCAAAAACTTACTGCCTTCGTTTCAGATCCTGTCACCCGGCTTTTGTGGCTTTTAGCAAACATGTCTTTCTGAAAAAGTTTTGAGCTTTAAGAAAGCTTGCATCGAACAAAAATTATTCACATGGTTGTCATCACACCACGAAGACACATTCTTAATCCGTGCGATAGTGCTATATGGTAGGCATTGAAAGTATGCTAAATATACTTTGAAAGCGCGCTGTCTACAAAAAGAAAGTATGTATTATTATGAAAATTGATTGAAGAGATAGAAGGGAAAAAGCACGATCATAATCTATCACCGCGATGAAATTAATCCACAAAAGTCTGTTTCGCCCCCGCTCAGACAGACTTCTGTGCTCTCTGGGTGGGGCTCTTCAGTGAGTGCCCAGAGAGTAAATATATGATAAATTAGAACGATAATTTATCATATAATAAACAGAGAAACAAACAAATAAAGACAAAAAATTAACAAAACAAGTTTTTTTTAAATATTATTATTAATATTAATAATAATAAAAATAATAACAATAGTAAATAGTTAATAAACAACTTGAATTGAAGAAAAAGGAAAAAATTGTTTCATAAAAGTTATGTGAATGAACAATAAGTAATAATAAAGAAATTATTATTAATAGAACTATAATGATTATTATAATTATATTATAATGAGGTATAAGTATAGAGGGTAAAAGGGTAAAAGCGTAGTTGAAGTAAGAAATTATAGTAGAAGTAGTTGTTATCCTGATGTTGTGTTATAAGGGAGTGTTTATAGATCATATCTATTGATAAATGACTTATTGTTCATAGTAAGATAATTGACTTATTGTTTATTTTATTAGTTATAAGTTTATAGTAAGTTATAAGTCATTTAGGGAATAGTTAGAATTTTAAGGAAGGTAATTTGGAGTGTAGTTTAGATTTAAGTCAAAAGTTTTAAAATAATAGTTGTAATATAGAAACGTAGAGTTTGATTTTATATTTTATGAGAACTATCTAATATTCTATTGAATATGTCAGTGTTGTTAAGATTATATTTGAGTTTGATTTTAGGATTTTTTGATAAGGTTTTGATGATTCTATTGAGTATTATGTTGTTAGGATAACCGTTCTCTAGATATATAGAGTTAAGAATATAAATTCTTCTCAAAAATTCTTTAAATTGTGAACAGTTCTCTGCAAATCTTAAAATTTCGGTGTATATTGTATTAAGACTTATATTGATGGGTATATTAGAAGAGCAATGTGTATATTTGAGTATCTTAAAATTATAAGCGTCGGTTTTATTGTAAAGATTAAGTTTGACATTGCCATTCTTTTCTATTTCAATTGTAAGGTCTAGAAAGTCGGCATTTTTTTTTATTATTATCATTGGTTTGTTCTAATGTAAGTGAATCATGATACATATTTCGTGTGATGATGATGAAATCATGGCATCTATCAGAAATATCTAACAAATCATCTATATAACGAGAGGTACAACTCTTTTTTTCAGACAGTGTGTTTGTTGTATATGTTTTTGATGTAATTGAATTCCATCATGGCTAAAGTAAGATCTGCTATTTGGGGTGAAGCATTATTGCTTTGTGGAATGCCTTTAATCTGTCTGTATATTTTACTGTTGTATGTGGCATAACTGTTGTTAAGAATGAAAGTCAACATTTGATAAATTTGTATTGGCAAATAAGTTCGACTAGTAGATGTATCGTTGGTATAAAAAGTATGATTGCCTTTGATAGATATGGCTTTGTAACCATTATTTTTAGAGCAGGTTTTTATAATACAATCCATGTTCAATTTGACGACTTATTGTGGTAAGTTGGTAAATAACGAGGTAAAATCGGCGCAAAATATGTCTTTGTTCTTATTATCTAGGCTTTTAATTTTTTCCAATAAAGGTTTGGTGTTAAATATAGAGAATAAGTGGTTGGTACCGTTTCTTTCACTTACTTGTTTGCAGTAGTTTTTGAAGTGTTTTGTAAGATGTTTAAGAATAAGTTGTAATTCTATGGATAATGGTTTAAGGCTACTATTATAGGCACCTGTTATGAATCTAAATTTAATCGGGTTTTTGTGCATTTTTGGTATACCGTATACCTGTGGTATTGTGAAACTTTCTGCTATGTTTATGGGAATTTAAACTCTTTAGTTTGTCTTAAATGGTGGTTTATGATTTCAAGATAGCTTAAATTTGTAATGTGTTGATATGTATTGAGTTTGTTGTCATTAGTATTCATTTCGTCGTTCATGAATTTCAGATATACTTTTTTACAAATAAATGCATAGTTGTTAGATGCTTTGTCAATAGGGGTTATTATAAAATCTTCTTTGAGTTTTTTAATATCCTCGTATAAAGTTTTAAAATTTGTCTTATGTATGTAATGAAATCTCTCTAAATACATAAGGTTTTATTTCAGATAGGCAGTATCGAATGAGGATATCTTGTAATTTGTTTTTGTATACAATGTTCAGTTTGTATTTTCTGACAATTTTTGAAGTGGTGATTTTAATAGCCTCTTCGTTTTCATTCATTATTATTTCCTTAGAGGTTTGTTCTTCGTTGATACGATATTTAATGCCCTTGTTGAGTAATTCTCGTATATTTGGGTTATTGGTAATTTTAGTATCGCCTGTACAAATGTGATTTAGGTTGTTATCAATTAAGTGTGGGTATTTATGACATGTACATGGGTTATTCCAAATCTCAGCGAATTTATGATTATGAAGATTTTTGAGAAATTTGTTGTAATTGAGAAAGTTTTTACTAATAGGATCCTGTAATTTGTATATTATACGAAATTTGAATTTTTTATTATTAAGTTTTTCTTTTGAATCAGAGTCATTATGTTTTTTCAAGGCTTTGTTAAATATACGGTTTAGTGGGATGTTATCCATATATTTTCAGTGAAATGTGAGTTTTACGTTGAATTTGTCAAATTCGTCTATATTTGGTTTTTGTTTTTCCCAGAAATAATCCCATATTAAACTGGTTTTCATAATTTTTTGTGGGTTGTGAAGGTTATTAAATTCTTTGGTCAAGGTTAATTTAACAAGGTTATCTTTTTCTTTCACTTTCAGTTTCTTGTATTCCAAATAGAGACCGCAATGAAATTTTTTTTTGAAATTTTTACCCTGTGATAGCAATAGAATAGCAACTGTAATAACTTTATACTGCTTTCGGCATTCATATTGTCTGCACTAGGGACTAGTTTAAGATATGAAGAAACTATTTCAGGAAAAAAATTTGAATTTTTTCCAGTATCCCCGAAAGTTATTGATTTTTGAAGTTTGGGCTTTTTAGTGAGTGGTATGGGGGTGATAGCAATAGAATAGCAACTGTAATAACTTTATACTGCTTTCGGCATCCATATTTCCCGCACTAGGGAATATTTTAAGATATGAAGAAACTATTTCGGGAAAACTTTTGAATTTTTTCCAGTATCCCCAAAATTTATTCATTTTTGAAGATTGTGCTTATCGTGATAGTGGTACATATTAAAGAACAAACGCTTGATTAATTCTTGCTGAAAAAATGATATGATACTAACTGAACTCGTTATGGTACATTCAAAACTTTTCAAGTTTCGTGTTTTAAAAAATACAAAAATTGAAATTAGACCTCACTAGAAGTTTCAAAAGATTGATAAAGGCTGAGCCCGTGTTTAGGCATACTCTGACATAGCGCATTGGTTATGCCCAAGTTGAACTAGGAACTCCCATTGACAGATATTTTAAATTTTTAAAACCGTTTTTTTTTTGTTGACATTTAAAACTTTAAAAAACGTTTTTATCGAATTCTAGAAAAAATTTAGCTCGGAAACATCAACAAATTTTCATATAGCACTATATTGATCATTTTAGAAAAATTCATTGCGGTCTCTATATGTATGCTGTTTCTTGGGGTTTCCATTCAAAAAAAAATTTTTTTTTGTGAATTTCCCGAAGGAAATTTTTCTCCGAAATGCGTTCCCGAAGGGCCTTTTTCAAGGAGAGCGCTTCACAATCTAATTTTTTCCCGATTTCTTTCTTCCAGAATCGCTGGGATAAATGATTCACACGATACGATTCGTATGTGTGCTTTTCCCTTATAAAGTATTCGATATATTAAGTGTATATAGAGTCAACCTGATTTGCAGATTGGATAAGTGCCAAGAAAAGAAAGAGAGCCGCCAAGGCATACTTTCAAAAGTAAACTGTGTGATGTGGAGGACTCTGTAACCAATTTTTAATAGTGTGTTAAATCGAGAGACTTTTTCTCTGACCGCAAAGAATCATTCCAGCTGATCTTTATCTCTCTCTCTCTTTTTATCTCTCTTCTCTCTTTTTATCTCTCTCTCTTTCTCTCTCTCTTTCTCTCCCTTTCTTCCTCTCTCTCTCTCTCTTTCTCTCTCTCTCTCTTTTTCTTTCTCTCTCTCTTCCTCTCTCTTTCTTTCTCTCTCTCTTCTATCTCTCTCTTTCTCTCTCTTTCTTCCTCTCTTTCCATCCCCCTCTCTCTCTCTCTCCCTATCTCTCTCTCTCTCTCTCTCTCTCTCTCTCTCTCTCTCTCTCTCTCTCTCTATCTTTATACTCTGTTAGATATTTTTTCTCTGAATCTCTTTAAAAAATAATCTTCCAAGATGCTTTTATCTGCATCTCTCAATATTACATGCTATTTTCTTTTACGCTCTCTAGCGTTTTTCTCTTACAGTGCCGTCTTTCTCAGAAAGACATACTTTTTATACACTCTCTCCGATGTGTATTTTTGAATCTTTTATTGGACAATTTTTTATCACGTGTTTCCAATAATCACCGTTTTCATACACGCATAATCTATGGATACGATCTTGGAAGGAAGCCATCTCCTACTCTCGCAACTTGCACTCTTTGCGGTAAAGAATACGTCATGTATTCTTCCGCCTTTGTAGAACAAAGAACACAAAGATTAGCAACAACATTTTATCATCTCAAAGACAAAACGAAACAAACAGAAAATGCACTAAATAGCTTAGTATTTTTTTACTGAAAAAGTTATTTTAATAATCTTTTTTAAAACTAATTAATTTTTTTCCTTATAAAGACCCTATGTTAATAAACATTTTGATTTGAAGTTTACTTTGTAGTGATTTTTAATAATCTCACAGAAATACCGCTATTTTTTAAAAGGTTTTCTTCCATATTTTCTATGACTTTATGATTTCTATTTTGACTTTAACCTTGTACCTTCCCTAATGTGTTTTTTCACCCCCTCTCAGCATTTCCATTGTACATTTCCATTGCATGACTCATCATCTTTCCAATCCCCCGAATCCACAATCTCTGGAGAAGATCAAGGAGAAAGGAAGGAAGCAATCTCCCCATATTTCTCAGGCTCTTTGCGGTAAAAATACATCAATATGATGTATTATTTCGCATTTGTAAGATGATGAGCACAAATATTAACAACAACAATTCATTGGAAACAACACAGCGAGTATAGAAATCAACCTGAAGTATGAAGGAAAAGATGCAATATTCAGCAGCTTATTGACAGGGATTCTCAACTTCAATCAGAGATTCTGGCTATTCTCTAAGCCCGTTTTGAAAAAGTATCACAACAGTTCTCTTTCGGTTTGTGAATATCCATGTAGGACATGGAAGTAGATTGATACATAGTTTTAAAATAAACTATTATACCAATGTTTTTAATCTCTTTAATCACATGTATTAGTTAGTTAAAAAGTTTTTATAACTATTTCTTTAATCACCACTTCTTAAAGTAGTAAATATTTAAAAAAAATTAAAACACTGTATTTAATCACCACTTCATAAACTAGTTGGTTGAAAATTTTATCATAACAATGTATTCAATTACCACTTCAAAAACTAGTTAGCTGAAAATTTTATTATAACAATGTATTCAACTGCCACTTCATAAATAAGTAAGTTAAAAAATTCTTATAACAATGAGTTTAATCCCCGCTTCTTGAATTAATACAATCAACTTAATATAAGAAAGTAAGTTTTTTTAATTCGTACAACAATGTATTCAATCAACACTTCACAAACTAGTAAGTTAAAAAATTTTATAACAATGTATTCAATCTCAACTTCATAACTTTGGTAGTTGAAAAAATATCTAATAATGTATTCAATCACAACTTCATAAACTAGCACGTTAAAAAATTCTTACAGCAATGTATTAATTTATCACTTCATAAAATAATAAGTTTTAAAAAAAAATTATTATAACAATGTATTCAATCTCTATTTCATAACTTGGGTAGTTGAAAAAAATTTTTAATAATGTAAAATTCACAACTTCATAAACTAGCAAGTTAAAAAATTCTCACAACTATGTATTCAATCATCACTTCATAAATTAGTAAGTTTTATAAAAAATATTATAACAATGTATTTAATCACCACTTCATTATTGGTTAGTTAAAAAGTTATTATAACAATGATTTCAATCCCAACTTCATAAACTAGTTAGTTAAAAATTAACATAACAATGTATTTATTCCCCACTCCACAAACTAGCAAGCTAAAAAAAAAATTATTCTAACAATGTATTCAATCACCACTTCATAAATAAGTAAGTAAAATTCTCAAAATAATGTATTCAGTCACAACTTCATAACTTAGTTAGTTGAAAAATTATTCTAACAATATATTCAATCAACACTTCATAAACAAGTAAGTTAGAAATTATTATAACAATGTAATCAATCACAACTTCATAAACTAGCAATTTAAAAAAATTCTTACAACAATGTATTTAATCCCCACTTCATAAACTAGTTAGTTAAAAATTAGTATATCAATGTATTCATTCCCTACTTCATAAATTGAGGAGTTAAAAGTTTTTTACAATAATGTATTCAATCACAATTTCATAACTTAGTTAGTTGAAAAATTATTCTAACATTGTCTTAAATCAACACTTCATAAATATGACAATTTAAAAATATATTCTAACAATGTATTCAATCAAAACTTCATAAACTAGCAATTTAAAAAATCTTACAACAATCTATTCAATCACAACTCCATAAACCAGCAATTTAAAAAATTCTTACAACAATGTATTTAATCCCCACTTCATAAACTAGTTATTTAGAAATTAGTATATCAATGTGTTCCTGCCCAACTTCATAAACTAGTGAGTTAAAAGTTATTACAATAATGTACTCAATCACAACTTCATAACTTAAATAGCTGAATTCTTCCAATACTGTATTCAGTCACAACTTCAAAACTTGGTTAGTTGAAAAATTATTCTAACAATGTAATCATTCGCCGCTTAATAAATAAGTAAGTTAAAAAACTCTTCCAACAATGTATTCAACCCCCACTTCATAAATTAGAAAGTTAAACAATAATGTATTCAATCACAACTTCATAACTTGGATGAAAAATTGTTCTAACAATGTATTCAATCAGCACTTCATCAATGAGCGAGTTAAAAATCATAACAATTGAATCAATCCCGACTTCATAAAATTAGTTAGTTAAAAAATTATCATATATGTAGGTATAGATATACTGGAGAGAGTAAGACAATAAGGTGGATGCGAGGCTTCTATAGACATAAAGACCGTTTTTAAATGAGATATACTCAAAACCCAAACACAGGAGCATTCATGCAAAGCGTCTATTGCCTTCTGAAGTGGGCCAAAGTCATTTTCAATGTAGATTTTCGCGTCATCTGCAAAAAGTATACAGTTAGCTCCTTTTGAGAGGCAGGCAGGCAAGCCATTTATATATAAAATAAAGAGAAGAGACCCCATAATACACTACATTGGGGTTCGCCGAGTTTAACACTGAGAAAATGATTGGTTGATCATAACTGATCGGGTCCGGTTCGTTTAAAAAATACTTTATCCACTCGAAGGCACATCCACCAATTCCAAAACTACCTAGTTTTTTTAGTAAGAGGTCATGGGGAATGATGTCGGAAGCTTTTGTGAAATCCACGAATACAGAAGAGATATTGTAGGAACCTTTTTTGAAAGCTCTGTGAAAGTCAGACAAGGATGATCATAATGCAGAAGAGCAAGACCGTTTAGGTTTGAAACCGTGCTGGGAAGAAGAGAGAAGATTGAATTCTGTTAAGTAAATTGTGAGAGATGCGCATAGTATTCTTTCAAACACTTTGCAGATGCCAGATGCAAGAGAAATAGGTCGGTAGTTCAGAGGTTCATGTATGCTTCCTTTCTTTTCATAGACAGGCTTAATGTAGGACGCTCACCATAAGGCGAGCATCCATGCAGTAGAAAACTATTGAAAATCATTGAAAATGGTACTGAAATAACTAAAGCTGTCCCTTGAGGAAATTATTTGGGATACCGTCCGGAAAAGTAGAATTCTTGTTTCTTAATCTGGTAAGACACATCGGGAATAAACACACAAAAAAGAATAAACTATATATTAATGTAATGTAATGAATAAAGAAATGAATGACAGAGTAAGCGAAAGGATTAATGATCAAATTAACTAACAACTAGCGTATTGTTAATGAAGTACTTTTTGATCTAGCGAATCTTAGAAAACCCATGAAGAATCAAATGAACTAACAATCGAGATTCAAGATAAGCTATCCGGCTCTATCGAGAGAAAAGTACCCGAGAGGAAGGGCATCGACAAAAGGCAACCAAATCAAACCTTGTTGGACTTTAGAAGTAGAACTGTCTGAGTAAACGAATGGAATAATGATGAAATGAACTAACAACTTCATATTGACATTGTTGAAAGAGTAACATGTAGTTTTTTTTTTACTATGAAATAAACATCATTGAAACTCGGCTTTTAAAAATCGGTAAAACAATAGTCGATATTCCAACGTTTATTCCAAGTCATCGAATAAGTAAACGGAGTGAATTGAACATAAAAGTCAGCAGTAAAATGAATTGTTGAACAATTAGACAGGTAATACAAACGTTCTTTGGGTAGACCGGACTTTTTTTGGGTAGACCGGACTGAGTTCCTCAGTGTAGTTACTTATGGAATATGGATAGAATCGCTTCACACAGGATTAAGCTATGGTCTTGTAGGTTATGAAACCCTTCATAGTGAACATCTGAAGCATCAGTGAGTTGTTTTTAACCTCTACAAAAAAAAATACGGGGGAAATTCATAAAACAGCTTAAATGAAAGTTGAATAGACTCAACCCATCACATTGTAATACGATAAAAATAAGTTAGACATGCAAATTACCCAAAGCGATCTATTATATTAGAAAGATGGAGAGGCAGCCCCCTATTTAGGCAAATTAATTCAGATTATTTAGTATGTCTCAATAAAAAACTAAGTCGGAACACATTAGGATAAGAGTAATAATCAGATGAAGGCCCCCTCAAATTCAGTCAGAACGTCTGTAACCAGTTACATCTAAAGTTAGGACAAGGTAGTGCCCCCTATATAGATGGTCCGAGAAATTTCAGGAAGAGGACCGGCTAGAGAATTTTTAAAGCGTCTCCGTAAGAGGGGGATCGCAAGAGAATACGTGTACTTTGGTCGGGTACTATCGAATTCATATTTTTATTCATTAGCATCAGAGAAATCAGTCAATGAGAAAGCAGGTCATGAGTTTATTTTAGTTTCAAACTCGAACATCTATAACTTTGCGGTAAATTCATCATATAACTCTATTAAACTTATGGAGTTTTGGGAACAGGCAATCATATATGTTCTACGTTTGTAAAAAAAAGAAGAAGAAACAAAAGTTGAAAATTGCTCTAAAGCTGAATTAGTTCGCTATCAACTGAGTTCATCGAGTGATTTGTATTATGTTTTGCAGTTACACACAATATTCTACTCCATCTACATAAAGTAACAAATTATCAACGGTAAAATCGAAAGTAAAACAAGATGAGCCAGGACTTCCCCGGAGCAAAAGCTTTTCCTAACCCCCAGAACCAACTACAATGTCAGTTTTAATGCCATAGTACCCTTGTTAATAGAAAAGATTCGAGATTAGATTATACTGTGAAGATATTAACTGTTGAACATCACTTTTCTCACATTTTTTATGCGAAAAAGAAAACTAATCAAAGCAGGCGAGTATTTGACGGTGTGTCCCCTGTCCATTTTAAATTTCATCCTATCACTAAATTTCTTGACAACGATGTTGTAGTAAATTACCGATAGCATACAAGAATTCTCGAAAATACAAGAATTACACAATTTGAATGTGATGGTAAATCACCTAGGGAAATGAAGGCAGGTTTGGAACAAGCGTTGCAAACCGCCTTATTAATGAACCTTTGCGGTCTGAATACTGAGTAAGTCCTTCCAAGTTGTTGAGGCTCTTAATGGACGTCGACGTGCTCACGCGACGGGAACTCAACAATTAACGATCAATGTGGTGAATATATAATAGAAACATGAAAAAAACTTCAATATATTCCTCCAGTAATTTTCTCTTGCGTTTGGAATAAACTTCTTGATGAGAAGTGTCGCCTGATTGAGATATTTCAATCATTTAAATGATATAAAATGCACAAATACATTATCAGATTCATCTGCGAGTAAGTGAAATGTATCTTTTTTTTGTATACCCTTCTTTACGGTTCCTCGCCCGACGAAGAGTTATGCCAGTCTTCCTAACAGCAACCATGTCCTCACAATAACTAGCAGTTTCCTTCTTTTTCTTGATGAGAACTGCATAGCCAGTAGATGAATCAACAACTTTCACGCAGTCCTTCTCAGCCAGGAGAAAAAGTTTACCCCTTGACAAGATGAAGTAAACAAGGCATTCTGAATGCTTTCAACTATTCATACATGACTTGAGGTAATGTAAGTATCATTTAAACACTAACAAAAGTATCATTCGTTTTTGCTCAAGCTCCTATGATGAAAGCGTTTTCGCAAATGTCTAACGCTTTAACCTTTACATCTGATGTGGAAAAAATAAAGAAAAAAGTTACCACACACACACACCTCACACAAATCACACTGAATACAGTATGGAAATATTTCTACCTTGCTAAAATTGGAGAGACATTTTTGAGGACATTCAAACACTCATCTCCGTTGGAATCAGAAAATTCTGCAAAGTAAAAAAAAAACCTTTACAAAGACGGCTACCCAGGATTCTACAGGCAGAGTAGCCTTGCTGACGCTTAAAATAAGACAAAAATCGACTTTCGCGAATATCAACAATTGGATCGGGGATAAAACTTTCTTAACCTTGCGACAGATTTTTTTTTTCAGAAAGCTTTCTTAGCTTCAGATTAGACAGATTAAACGCATTCAGCAACAGGAATCACTGCTTTTACAGCAGAATACTTTTATTATGGACGAGTCTACACATGGTGATGCTTGGAAACATTACAATAAGAATCGTTTTGGTGCATACTGTCATACTAGGCATAAACTTTGAGCTGTGTCTCTCAATATTACATGCTATTTTCTTTTGTGTCACTCTTGCTCTCTTTTTTTCTTTCTTTCACTCTCTCGAAAATCAGATAGAGAATTCAACACAACACAATGAATAACACTCTGCACAATCTGACGACTTACTACCAGGAGAAAGAGGTATAACCTTATTAGATGT